>CM030359.1:173573038-174773038 GCA_017893485.1 Hemerocallis citrina | reverse complement strand
AAATTTATTTTTTATAGATTAACAGTAGGTATGGTATATAAAGAATTGTAGGGTTTTTCATTACAAAAGTGAGTTAGCCTATTCGTTAGGCTTGCGGTTGGCTGGCTGGTCTCGGGTTCGATCCCGGCCGTACACAATTTTGTTTTTATTTATTTTAAAGGGGGTTTTCATTTTATAAAATTTGGGGAAAAAATGTGATAATATTCTAAAAATCATTAGAACTTTAGAAATAATTCCACATTATTTTTAAGAGATATTTTGGGAATTAGAGATGATATTCACATTAAATAATGTATTAGAGGAACCCTTGAATTCAAATTTAGACTCATCTTTGTAAAATTACATGGATATTAATCCATTGAATTAAGCAAATGGTTGAGATGGATTAAAATGGAATAAAAATATAAATATGAGATTTAAATACGGAATTTCTAGTAGTTTTAATCTTAAAGAATTTTGCACTAAGAAATGTATCGGGAATATAGAAATGTACGACAAGGCTCTATTAACTAAAAAGGCATTGAGTATTGTTAAAGTGAATAATTTGAGGGTGTCTACAAAGATTTTAATTCATTCATTCGTCATTAAATGTTGAAGTTGGTTACTTCAGGGTTGACAAACCTAAGGAAAATGAATAAAGAAGATGTTATAAATAAAAAATGAGTTATCTATGATGAGGTTAGATGTAACAGATATGATCTCTTTTGAGACGGTTGTTTGTTCTAGAGTGAGCGGGACCCAGAATACCGACAGTGGTGATATATGAAATTTGAGAAGTAACCAGTGTATGTTGACTTTCTCTTGAGGAGTAACCAGTGTGGGCTAACTCTCTCAGTGTTTTGTTTAAGCTCGGTGGGTAAGCAAACTCTAGGTCATAATAACTATAATTTAAATTTAAGGACAGACTTTAGTTGGAGATATGATAAAAATAACGACAAACATGTCCGGTAAAGAATGTACAGCTCCTAGGGGTTCGAGATCAAGGAATATGCCCATTAAATTCATGTATATGGGCTAGGGGTATGTTCGTCTATCATCAAATAGAACGGTAAAGAGACTGCAGTTCCTAGGAATGTTCGGAACGGACAGGATACACTTGGTAAATCTATTGAGGTGGGCTAGGGGTAGGCTTGGTTCGTAGTTGCGGGAGATCGACTTGCTAGGGTTCGTGGCTGAGGGTACACCCGGTAAATCCACTGAACTGGGCTAGGGGTAGGCCGGTAAGGTCCAATATCCCGGGGGTGCGACTCCTCGGTGACTAAACGTTGGAGTATATTTATTGGGTTAGGTTGCTTGGCGTGGAATGTAAATTCTATAATAAGGAGTAGTTAAGGGCTTGCCCTTGGACCGATGTATTATAAGATGCATAGAATCCGAACAAGTATACATTAGTGTCATTGTAGTGTAATGTCTGCATTAGGAATTAAGTCATATCATACACTGACATATTTAGGATAGTCACATTTTCTCTTTTTGCATTCAATTTTGTGATTGTTAAGATAATGAAATCATTGTATTATAGCATTGCGTCAGTTGTATGCAACTGACATGCCCACAATTTTCTAGCAGCCGGATAAGACTTGGCATGGACTTAAAGTCACTATAATGAGATGTCACAAGATTGAAGAATTCTTATTATTGTAAACTGTATTGTATTTATTTTAATTCTGTTGTGCTATTATAACAAACATGTTGTAATAAAAAAGTTTAAAATTCCTTGTAAATTTGTACAAATTTGAAGTAAAAGATCTTGTTTTGCTACGAATTACCCGTGTTTGAAATTTGGGGCATTACAAATGGTATCAGAGCTGACTTCAATAAGTAGTACAAAATTATATGGACGACACATTAGGGTGGACATTAGAGTGTGAGTGTCAGTTTGGAGTCATGAATGATGAAGTTATTGAACTTGCATTCATGATAATCCCCTCATATTAAATGATGTGATATTGTATGCGAGCATGTTTTTCCTTGGTATCACGAGCGTTATGGTTGGTTTGAACCTACATTCATGATACCTTATACGCAGAATAAGTTTTTCTCTTTTATTTTCTTCGTGTATTTTCCTCATTGTACTTTTCATCTTTAACATTTAATATTTTTCAAATAAATATTTTTTTATACTATTAATTCACTTTGATATTTATTATTTTGTCTACAACCCTTAGTCTTAATCTTTTAAGTTTGACTTACTCATTTTATTTCTTAATGTTTTATTCTCCTTAGTTTTATGCGCTTTTACGTTACCTTTTATTTTTGCTATCGCCAAGATCGTTTTGAATTACTACTTGCTAGATTATTAGTAAGACTATCATTTTTCTTTTTAATTATTTCTATTAGATTTTGATTTTTGATTTTTGTATGCTTACATTCACTTTACAAATACTTCGGTTTCCCGATACTATATTTTTTCATTATTTTATGTTGTCTTATTTATTTCAGTATATTTTAACAATATTCTATTATTTTTACTTACATGAATGTGACATACTTCTACACATTATAAATCTTCTTTTCCTACTATTTTTGTTTTATTGCCTATATTCGGTACTATTGTTATTACATATTATTTGCTAGTTTGTTTTGTTATAATTACTTTTCACTTATTAATTTTGTAGCTTTACATTTCTCTGATATAATACATACACTCACTATTTATATTTTATCTTTATTTTAATCTTATTATCTTTAAATTCTTGGTCACTATATATACTTTCCACTGATTTCTATGTATATATCATATATTTCAACATACTTACTATACATATCATTTTACACTTATCTCATTACTGCATTACTTATATATTTGTTTAATATAATTATTCATGTTTATTATCCTAATTTACTACACTACATAATTATTGTTCTCATTTGTATTTTCAGCTCATGCATATACTTTATACTATTTTTGTCTTAATGTTATCAATCCTTTTCAGTACAACTAATTTTATATATTCGATATTTAAAATCTATATTTCTATTTTAATATATTATCGTTGTAATTTTCTATTTCATTTCCTCCTCTTACTATCCTAACTTTTACATCCATTTTTATATCACCAATTTCAAAACTTAACATCATACATAAAATTAAACATCCATTATCCAAATACCTATGGAAGATTACATCATTCCATTCACCGTTTTGGTGCAACCTGATGTCGAGCGGGCAAACCTGTAACTAGACATCAATGGAGGAAAACTGCAACTGGACGTCACGGAGGCAACATCTGCAACCGAATATCCAGAAGGCAAACTGCAACCGGATGTTGTGGAAGCAACTCTGTAACTTGATGTCAAGGAGGAAAGCCTGTAGTTGGACATCAATGAAGCAAACCCACAACAAAAGAGATTTTTCTACCTTAATAACCCCCACTTTTATTTCTATATATACACTACAACATATAGGGTTTTCTACAGCGAACTTATTATAGCATTTAAGTGTTAATGCTATTGAAAGTGATCAATAATAGCATTTTTGAAGAAAATGTTGTCTTTGATTAATTTTGAAATTTACTCTTAGTTATGACAGCATTTTTAAAATGCTATATTATTTACGGCATTTTAGAAACTCTATTATATCTGTAAATAAACAAAATAGATATGGACAAAAAAGAAAATTCTAAATAAAAACTCCAGATCTATCAAAATCCTTTTAACTTCTCCCTCTCTTCCAAAACCCCTTCTTCACCAAATTTATCCCTAATTTCCCCTCCTCTGTGCCTCCCGAATCCCCAACCCACCGTCAAAACGTCTCCTCGCGCCCTCGTTGCCCTACCCGCCGCCGCCCTCTCCTCCTCCCCGCGCCCCCGTTGCCCTACCCACCGTCGCCCTCTCCTCCTCCCCACCGTCGCCCTCTCCTCATCCCCGCGCCCCCGTTGCCCTCTCTTCCTAACACAACCCTTCTTCATCCTTGGCTTGGCAGGTAAACATAGAAAGAAATAGGATTTTATGCATAGCACTGTATGGGATGTATACACTTTACTTCATGATTAGCTAGGAATAGATATTTTGTGTATATACTGTTCTCGTTCGGCACTTGGAGTTTTTCCATTTAAGTTGATCTCTGTGTATAAAAAATGCTCTTGGTTTCATTTGATTGTAACCAAGAACTTCTTTCGGTTTATTAAATCCCTTTCTGATTTCCACCAATCTATTAAGATAAATGATAATCAGGACATAGTGAATGTAAAGTTGTCTATATATCATTGGGGCATATATTTTAGTCAAATGTTTAGTCTGGAAATTGTGCACCTGTATGTTTTAGTTCGTTTTGTAAATGAATTACAGGCTCTCTTCGCCCTGCTTCTCTGTTATTAAAACTTAATTGTTTCAATTTTACTTGGATGACCTATAAAGTAGAACACTTATTACATCCTTACATTTAGTTACAAGTCCATCTATAGTATAAAGAACTATTTTGTAGCCTACTCTTTCTGTAGAACTTCTTGTCTGGAGTTACTTGGAACGACAAGAGGTTGTTTACTATTATCGATCCAGCTTTATTGTCATGGTAACTTCTTTACAGTGGAAAGTTAGTCACAGTAGACAAAAATTTTGCAATTGAAAGTTCTTATTTGAGTTAAGGATGACATTAGGTTGCATGCATGTTTATCATTATGGCTGAGTTCCACTATATTAACATTTTTTGCTAGTAATGTGTGTACCTCTTGATATGCAACTGGTGAATGGATATGACATATTTAAAAAACATATTTTTTAAATCATATCAATTATAGTTTGATCCACATTGTTGATGTGTGTATTGTTGGTGTTATCTTGTTAATTTCTCCTCGGTTGTCATCTCTTCAAGGTCAGAGGAGCTGGTGTGTCATCACAATGAATACAGATTGGGTTCATCTTAACAAGTAATAAAATCTGACCCCAATTAATATTTTAATATATAATAGATATTAAGATATTACATGCTTTTATGACCACTATTTTATAATTTATAGAAATACAACAGCATATAAAGTGGCAGTTCATTAGTTTGTGGAAATTGCGAAGTCAACTGCTGAGGACCGAAACTGGATTATATGTCCATGCAGAGATTGCCAAAATTTCTGTCGTGGAAATGAGGATATGCTTTTACTTCATTTGCTCAAGCGTGGAATGGATATGACTTACACAAATTGGATTTGGCATGGGGAATGATTAAATGCGAAGAGTTCTACTAAGGAATCTGTATTGCCAGATAGAATAATTGAAGATGCATATGTTGATAATGAGGGTATTCATGAATCTAATGGTAAAGAGGGAGAGGATGACTTAACAAATATATTGAAGGATGCTAATATTCCTTTATATCCTGGTTGCACTAAATACAGTAGGCTATCAGCAACAATTATTCTATATAAGCATAAATCCATGTATGGTATTTCTAACAAATGCTTTAATCATCTTTTGGAGATATTGCATGATATGTTACCTGATGAAAATACAATTCCAGAATCTGCACGAGCTGCACAGCAATTAATTAAGTCATTTAAACTTGATTGTGAAATCATACATGCATGCGTCAACGATTGTTTCCTGTTTAGAGGTGAGTTCAAAGATGATGATGAATGTAGGAAGTGCCATGAGTCACGGTGGAAGAAGGATCATCGAACTAAGAAGATTCTTATTGGAGTGCCAGTTATGATTTTGAGGTATTTTCCAATAATTTCAAGGTTTAGAAGAATGTTCCAAATATCAGAACTTGCTGAAAATTTACGGTGGCATTACAATCATAAAAGTGAAGATGATAAAATTAGGCACCCTGTTGACTCTATGGCTTAGAAAACAATTGACAATAAATGGCCATCTTTCGCTGCCGAGCCGCGCAACCTTAGACTTGGTCTGGCTGCAGATGGGTTTAATCCCTTCTGTGGTCTTAGCTCCTCACATAGTTGTTGGCCTGTGATGCTGGTAATATATAATCTTCCACCAGGGTTATGCATGAGAAAGGAACATATTATGTTATCATTGTTGATTTCAGGACCACATCAACCAGGAAATGACATAGATATTTATTTACAACCACTGATAGATGACTTGCAGGTTTTATTTGATGTGGGTGTACAAACATATGATGCTTTCACCAAAACATTTTTCAACTTGAAAGCAATTTTGATGTGGACAATAAATGACTTTCCAGCTTATGGTAACCTGGCTGGATGTACTACAAAGGGAAAACTAGCATGCCCCATATGTGGTACTAATACTTGTTCTAAATGGTTGAAACACAGTAAAAAAAATGTTTACCTGAACCATAGGCGGTTTTTTGGACCAAAACATACATTACGGTTCAAAAGAAGTTGGTTTGATGGGAAACAAGAGCTTGAGGAGCCACTTAGATTAATGGTCGGATCAAGAATTTTGAATGAGAATAAAAATATTGAAAATGATTTTGGAAAGGGGTCAAAGAAAAATAAGAGAAAGTTGCAATTTGTATAGATTTGGAAGAAGAAGTCAATATTTTTTGACTTGCCTTACTGGGAGGTAATATATATAACCCACTTTATTTATCTTATTATCTAGTTTTTCATATTTTTTGGCAATTAGTTAACATTACGTTTCTTACATATCTCAATTGTTTTCGTTTTGTTCAATTTCAGCATTTAGTATTGCATCATAATTTGGATGTAATGCACATTGAAAAGAATGTGTGTGATAGCATTATTAGTACTTTGTTGAATGTGAAGGGAAAGTCAAAGGATGTGATAAATTCACGTATGGATTTGGAAGACATGGGAATTAGACATGGCTTGTATCCAAAATGGGAAAATGGAAAGAGAACTTATCTGCCACCTGCGCCACACACTCTTTCGAAAAAGGAACAACAACTGTTTTGCAAACGGTTATTTGACCTTAAGGTACCTGATGGTTATAGTTCAAATATTGGGAACTGTATATCAGTGGACGAGTGTAAAATTATTGGCCTCAAGTCTCATGATCATCATGTGTTAATGCAACAATTATTTCCTGTTGCATTAAGAGATCTTCTCCCAAAAGGACCTAGAAATGCAATATTTCGAATATGTGCGTTTTTCAATGCATTATGTCAAAAGGTCATTGACCCGGAGGAAATGTTAAAACTGGAGGCAGATATTGTTAAGTCTTTGTGCATGTTTGAAAAGTTTTTTGTTCCTGCTTTTTTCGATATTATGATTCATTTGACAATTCATTTGGGGCGAGAAGCCTGATTATGTGGCCCAGTTCAACAAAGATGGATGTATCCCTTTGAAAGGTAACAAATTGATTATTTTGTAATTCTATTTGTACTATGTAGTTTTTATCATAAAATATTAATTTTATTTTCTGTAGACAAATGAAGACATTCAAAGGATATGTTAGGAATTTGGCACGACCTAAAGATTGTATAGAACAATGCTATTTATTAGATGAGTGCTTGCAATTTTTCAGTAAATGCATGAGTCAAGTGGCTGAGATGGATAATCGGCCAAATAGAAATCAAGATTTAGAGAATGATACGATACTTGAAGGTCGGCCAATTTCCAAAGGAACATCGATCACTTTGGATTATCAAAGGCTACAAAGTGCTCATCGATGTGTACTGTTTAGTATGACCGAGGTTGAGCCATATTTAGAGTAAGTGTAGTACGAAAAGTAATTTTCAATGATAATGTTTTTACATAAGGGCATGTAACCATTGTTAATTATTTTAGGATACACTTGAAGGAGTTGAAGCGTTTGGACAAACGTTTGGTCAAAAATGATACTTTACTTCAAGATAGACATTCAGAAGAATTCTCAGACTGGTTAAAAGAAAAGGCCTAATTATATATATAATCCTTGAATTTTTGGCTTATTATATATTACTGCCTATAATTCTAATAGTGTATCATTGATTATGAACAAATTCACGGGCAGACTCATGGTATGCCCACTCATAACATATCTAGAACATTAAGAGGGCTTGCACAAGGTCCATCTGTGCATGCTTTCTCTTATTCTGGGTTTGTTGTGAATGACTATCGCTTTCACATAAAAGATGCATTCAAGTCAACTCAAAATAGTGGGGTTTCATATGAGGCAACAATTGTTAGCAGATCGAGCTCGAAGGATAAGCACCAAAAGATCAAACCAGTTGTTTATTATGGAGTGATCAAAGATATTATTTTACTGGACTATTTTACTTTTCAGATTCCTATTTTATTTGGTCATTGGGCTAATTCGAAAACTGGTGTCAAAATCGATGAAGGTTTTACTATGGTTAACCTGCACCAAGGACAACAACAATTTAAAAATGACCCATTTATTCTAGCGTCACAAGCAAAACAAGTGTTTTATTCTAAGAAAAGTGATTCGTCTAATTGGTATGTTGTTCTAAAGGCGCCACCAAGAGGTATTAATGAGTTGGATTTGGATAATGAGAGTGTTTATTCAAGACCATTAGATATATCCTTACTTGATAAGAATACTGATGATGAGGATGATAAGTATGTTAGAAAGAACTGTGAGGGTATCTATGTGTAATTTTCTATATTGTTTTGTTGCACAACTATTTATATTTTTTATCATAACTTCATAGTGAAACTTATTATAACTGATTCTGCCACAATTTCTCTAATCACTCGTTTACTTCATTATTTTTATATTTTTGTTAGTGATAATTTGCATGTTGAAATTTCTAATTATGATGATGAATCTTTCTAACATGTTCATTTTTTTCCTGTTTTTGGCTGTCTATTTAAGTGAGGTGTCTTTCTTTCAAACATGGCTCGAGAAGAGGTAAAAACTACTATCAACCATTTATCCACGTATACAATAACATATTTATTATGTATTATTCACAATCATGTTCTTGTTTGGATCCTTTGTAGTGCTCAAAACAAGGAGGTAAAAGGAAAAGGAGGGACGAGGAAAAGAAAATGAGAAAGGATAAAGGAAAGAAAAAGAGAAGGGAAAATGATAAGGAAAAAGAAAAAGAAAAGGGAAGAATAAAACTAAAAGAGAAGGCATCAAATGATGTGATCCGTATATCAGAACATGTAGACTCTAATGTCATTGGCGATGCGACTCTAAATGAATTGAGAGAAGAAACATCGAAACAAACACAACTGTCAGAAGGCACGACCAGGACTCGTGGACACACAACTTGTAGTAATTTATCGACTGTCAGCGGACAAAAGTTGGAAGTGACATTAAATGATCTCGGTCAACCTGTTGGGAAAAACTCAAAAAGACTGTCTTCTTTTGTAGGCATTTTACCACGTCAGATGGCGCTGCTGAAATATGATGACTGGAGAAAGATATCTGATGAGACTAAAAAATTTTATTGGCAAGCAATAAAGGTAGGATATTTTTTCTTTGATGTAGCTTTCTTTCTATGGCTTTTTTTCTGTTGTTAAGGTATACGTACAACTCAGAAACAATTGCAATTCAGAAACATGACCAGTAGCATAAAACAACCAACCTGATGGCTTTGTGTGGTATCCAACAAATGATTAATTAATCTTTCACTTCAGAAAATAGGGGCACAATAGCAATTTTTCCACGTGAATTTTCAATGCAACAACAAATGTCAGTTTGAATTGTAGCTGTAGAGACACTGATAGTAGGAATGTTAATTGGTTATCTAGTTGTCAAATTATGGAAAATGCACAATCATATCAATTTGGTGCTGACATAAACAGTAGACCTTATGTTTCTATTTTATAGTTCACTCCAAAAAAAATCAGCATTCATATCCAGTAATTTCTTATGTGGGATGCTGAACACTGAATCATTATGCAGAGTTGAATATTGATCTACTCATACAGAATATGATGCTTTAACATATCCTAATTAGAAATTTCATCTATATATGAATATTTTGATGCAACATATACGTATCAAGCACTAATAGACAAGCAAGAAACTAAAATGATTATGACTTTTGGATGCAAATTAGTTAAGTTTTCCTTCTTTGTATACAAATCAGTTACAAGGTAGTTTGGTTATTGATCATTGGATTAAATACTAGGCACTCCACAATATTTACTCGATAATAAAAAAAGCTACCATGACGTCATTCTTGGTTGTGTTGGACCTTGCACTTGTTAACCTCCTGCCAGGGCTTTTACTCTGATCTGAGGATCTGAAACTAATAATAGGGCTGGAGATGACTAAAATCTGGTGAGGATTTGTTCTTCTTGTATGGAAGTCTGTACATGTTTGTTCCTCAGCTGTTCTCTTTTCTCAATACCCCACTTTGCACTTTCTTTAGCTTTGCAGTAGCTTACAACCTATCTTTGGTTCTTTGGCCTAAGCTGGCTATTATCAATTGGGTTTCTTTTAGATTTACTGAACTGACTTTTGTCATACATGACTTAATAGTTAATATCATTGTATTTATGACTTGTGATCTAAACATAGTAAATTTTGAGTAGATAAACTGAGTGGATAAACAAATTCCCTGAATTACCTTGGAGATTATGAAGTATAGCCCATCTTTCTGGTTTATCGGGTTACTTGGTCCTGATGTTGGTTATTGCTTTGGATTAACTTACTGGACAGGGTGCTACATTAAAAGTAATTAAATAATTGACGATGGTTTGGTTTGTAGAAAATTTTTATGCTTAGAGCATAGATATGGGGCTTTTCCACTTTATTGATGTGATCATGGGCCTACTTCGTGGACATTAAAGATTGGTAGTGCTTAAGGAACTATCAATTTAAATTTTTTGCTGACCTATAAGTAAGCTTGTAGCTTTTTAAAAATTAATCAACTACTTTCAGTTAATGACTTAACTAAGTGGATAGCATTTTATACCTAATACTTATATAGTGACCAGTTGACATTGAGCCCAACTAACTCTTCAGAATTGACTCCTTTCTTTTTAATCCAGTTGACATTGAGCCCAAAACTAACTCTTCAAAGCTAAAACTACTTTGTTTAATCCAAACTGAAAGAGAGAGACTATTAGAAAAGTATTACTGAGAGTTCGGTGATCTTAACCTAGGGTTTGCTTCCATTACAAAATTCACTTTTATAAGAAGAAACAACAATGCTTTAATTGAACCATGTAAATTCGCTAATTCTACTGCTCCTTCCTCTCGAAGCCACCATTTTTACCATTAGGATGGCTTTAAGTGCACTCGACATGTGTTTATGTAATGTAAGTCATGTGAAAAGTACATCACTCATTCTTGCTCATGCTACATCACTCATTCTTACTCATGCCTACTGTTAGTTCAATTCCACTGTAGTGTATGCCTTCTGTTACCTTTTAACACACATTATTAATTTTGCAATCTCCTTATATTTTATATCATCTAATAGTCTTCTGAGGAAATATTAAAAGATTTACCGAACACTTGTAACCAGCCATGGATGCTGTATCAATGAACAACAGTAAATTAGAGAAAAATGTGAAGGTTGATTTATTTTATTTTATGAATTTACATAAATTTATTTTATGAATCTAGCACATAATGAATATAATGAATAAGTACAATTCAAATGAATAAGTACAATCAGCATTCAAACATCTTGTACTTAATCTTCCAATTGGCAAAGATAGGCAGTTGCACTTAATCTTCCAAAGTATTATACTTAGTTTTTGCTGCATAATTTTTTACTCAAAATTTTTAAGTGTCTCTACTGCTGCCCTACTGATTATACTCTTTTAACACTATACTTTTCATAAATTTACTGGCTTTGGTTAACTTCATTTAATTCTTTGTGCTTATTTTTATGATAATAATTTATATCTACACATATTACTTTAGCAAAAGTTCACATTCAATGGACGTGATAGAGAAGCAAAAATTTACACCCTACAAGCGATGGGAAGATCTGCCAGGGCACGCAAAGCAAAATTGGGGGCAAGCTTAAACAAGAAACCGATTTACAAAAGTCAGAGAGTAGGATGAATTTGTAAAATCAAGAAACAACCCAAAATTCAAGGTAAAAAATTATGTATACTATTCTGTTTAACTTGTTATATTTTATCTTTTATATAAAATTAATTATATTAGAGTACAATTTGTCTTGTAGGCAAAAAGTGAAAAGTTCAAGGAAATGAGAAGTAAACAAACTATCCCTTACCGTGGTAGTCGAAAGGGATTTGCTCGAATAGAATCTAAAATAGTAGTGAGTTAATTATAAATTATTTTCATTATATTTATTAAATGTGTTGTTTATAATTTTGATGTTTGTGTTGATTGTATCTGTTTGCTATATAGAAAGAAGAGGGTTCCATTTGTCAAGATAAAGTTAGGCTTCGTTGTTGGTATCGAGCAGATACAAAAAAGAACGGTGAAGCAGGAAAGTCAGATGATGTTGATCTTATAGTACGGTTCTAAAATTGTTTTATCACATAGTTTACCATTAGTTAAATACATATTCTTATTGTTCAATCATATGTTCATATTAATTTTGAGCTTTTTTTATTTTCAGAAAAAGGTGAAAGAAGAACTAGCTTCTTCGCCACCCGAGACATCCCACATAGGCCCGGGTTATGAAGGTGACGCATATTCAAGGGTATTTAACAAGCCTGAACGACAAGGTCGTTTATCCGCGATGGGAGCAGGAGCCAACCCATCTAAATTAAATGCCTCGATTGCAACATCTGCCAAAGTAGTTTAGCTCAGAGGACAGGTGGATTCACTTGCTGAAACAGTGAAGGAGTTGACAGCTCTACTTAAAAAGCAAACAAAGTGTAAAAACTCTTCTTACTCAAAACATAAGAAACATAAGAAAAATAAGAAGGTAAGAATATTGATTTTCATTTGAATGCTGATTAGATTAAAAATAATAGATTTATAATTTAGTTTGTTATTTTACAGAGTATGGTTCAACAAGAAGAGGATAGTGAGGATGATCTGGAGGAAGAAGATAGTGATGACGATATGAAGGAAGAAGATAGTGATACTCAAGATGAAGAGGGTAGTGAAGATGATGAAGAAGATCATAGCGATAGTGATGAAAATGTGGATATTGATGGTGAAAACGATAATGACAATGATAGTGACGAGGAGGATGAGGATGAGGATAAGCGCTCAAAATTGTGTAACAATGATCCATTATCAACTACTAATATAACTAATACTCCACAGGTAACCCAGTATAGCTTTAGTACTTTTAATATATATATATATATATATATATGGGAAAAAGGGGTATGAGCAACTTGCTCATTTAGTAAATGAGCAATTGATGATGCGGCATACATGTGATTGGATAATCCTTAACAGGGTTAGTTGTCCAATGTATCACATGCATGCCACATAATCAATTGCTCATTTACTAAATGAGCAAGTTGCTCATATCCCTTTTACCCTATATATATATATATATATATATATATATATATATATATATATATATATATATATATATATATAACACTTGAAATAACTTTTTTTAATGTTTTCATGTTAGTCACTCAATGGCAGCAGTAATCGTAGAAGTAGAAAGTGTGAATTGTTAAACTGGGAGGCACCGAGTGAAGTGGTTACTATTGGGCGATGGGTGACAAATGGTCCTGAGGTGGTAGTGCACTGTGTACCCCTTGGACAAAATGCTTCCAAAGTTTCGGTGGATGAAGTAAGACAACCTTCAACACCGTTATTTAGGCGAGGTGGTGGTGTAGATACTCTAGATGAGCTTATAGGACTTGCAATTGCATGGCCGACCGATCACATCAAGATGTTGGATGCTAACTAGGTACATTACTTTCCTTCTAAAAAATTATATAGTGGGATAAACCCTTGAACATGGTATTTGTTAATCATATAGTATTGAACTATATCAATAATTTAGGAATAGCTTACATAATATTAGATTTTAGTTTTCAATTTTTTAAAGATTGGTAGTGCTTAAGGAACTATCAATTTAAATTTTTTGCTGACCTATCAGTAAGCTTGTAGTTTTTTAAAAATTAATCAACTACTTTCAGTTAATGACTTGACTAAGTGGATAGCATTTTATATCTAATACTTATATGGTGACCAGTTGACATTGAGCCCAACTAACTCTTCAGAATTGACCCCTTTCTGTTTAATCCAGTTGACATTGAGCCCAAAACTAACTCTTCAGAGCTAAAACTACTTTGTTTAATCCAAACTGAAAGAGAGAGACTATTAGAAAAGTATTACTGAGAGTTCGGTGATCTTAACCTAGGGTTTGCTTCCATTACAAAATTCACTTTTATAAGAAGAAACAACAATGCTCTAATTGAACCATGTAAATTCGTTAATTCTACTGCTCCTTCCTCTCGAAGCCACCATTTTTACCATTAGGATGGCTTTAACTGCACTCTGACATGTGTTTATGTAATGTAAGTCATGTGAAAAGTACATCACTCATTCTTGCTCATGCTACACCACTCATTCTTACTCATGCCTACTGTTAGTTCAATTCCACTATAGTGTACCTTTTTGTTACCTTTTAACACACATTATTAATTTTGCAATCTCCTTATATTTTATATCATCTAATTTTTCTAGCTTTATTCTTCTCTCTTGTTTTTACATGCTTCCACTTCGTATACATAATGCTACTGAAACTGTTCGTTATGGTGCTCCAACTTAAAACTTTGATAACATTAAATAAAAAGAGTTGTCTAGTTTAGGGCGTTAAACTTCAGTATAATTTCTGCACATCTTGTTTAGTGACATAGTTGTTTAAAATTTTTGTGCAGGTCTATTCATTTCTAATATGTATATCTAAATGTATGTATACCGAAATGTAGAAATGTTAATTGCTTATGTGCAGTGTACACCGAAATGTAGAAATGTACCTATCCCATTAGAAAATACAGTGACCACTGCAACTATTTGACTATAGCGGGCAATTACACAACTATGAACTATTTCTTGCATCACAAATCAGTACATCATGTAGTATTAAATGTGCATTCCCAATAAATACAGAGAATACATAAGCATGTCCTCGCATTTTATGTAGGTTAGATGTCTTTCAATTCATTCTTGTTCAACAAACTACAGGTGGAGTATAACTGTACCCTTTCACATCGCACTGGCACAGGGAACATAGTGTTAAGTCGTATGGCATTTGGCTTTCAGCTTTGAATTTACTACACTTTGAAAGAGAAAGCATAAACTACATGATAGATGATATATATAATAATTTGTAGAACCAACTTAAATTTGGTTTACCAGTTATCTTCAGAACCACACAATGGATTATGCTTTGCAATTAGGTATAAGATTTTCTAAAATGGTTACAAAAGTTTAAAAGTCTGCGCCCCCACATAAATATATACTAGTAATCCGCATGTGCAATGCATGTTTTATGGGTTAGCACGTGCAAAAGTTTAAAAGTCTGTCACAATCAAATGTTTTATCACCCCATTTTGACAATGCGGAACTGTTGTTAGTCCAAAACAGCCTTGACACTGAAGCCCCAGGTATCTTTGTATGCATTAGAAAGTCCTGGTAAGACCTCATACATTACTAGTGTCAGCCTTGAGTTTGTATGTTCAATCTTTCATGTTTTCTCCTAGTTCATGGTCTGAGAATTTTGAGACAATCTGACTCGTATTTCTTTATCTTTATTCTGGTAATACATTTTACATCCAGACATGTGTTTTGAAACAAATTTTAATATAAAGAATCTATTACATGTAAGTTGGATGGTCTTTAAGTTGGATGATAAATAGAGAAAGAAACTGGATTTTAAACTTTTCCTTCTTCTCTTTCAGGCTGAATTGTTCAGGATGGTTTCAAATCTGTTCAGGATGCAGTTTTGCAGAGTGCTTGGAGAGAGATGGTTTCAAATCTGTTCAAGATGCAGTCGGCTCAGATTGCAGATAGGTTTAGTGGTGATATCTGGTGATATTTATAACTCAGTGTACAAAAAAGGAAATGTCAGGCTGATAAGGCATGGTATATGGCTTAACTTGTGTTGTGTAGGTACTGGATATTGGTTGAAAAGAAGATGAACTGTCTTAATTTTTAGCTTTAGAAAGTAATGAAATGTTGGTTCTTCTGCATTGCCAAGTGAATTTTCAGGTGATGGCTGATATGCTATATTTCGCTTATATTGATACATATGAAAGTTTGTAATAGCCGGCCACCATGAAATTGCAGTTTTTGCTGTATGTCTCCTGTATGGTCGTCAGTTTTAAGTTTATTGGATGAACATTTTTATAAGTTTATTGTGTAGATATTTCTATGTTGGTATGTTTTTATATATTTGTACACAAATTTGCAAAACTTTTATAATTTTAATGGTGTATTGATATTTTCGATAAATCAATTTTTATTTGTATCCGTAAAATTTTTTTTTTTTGTATACAGTTAAAACGAAATAGCGTTCCTAAAATGCTGTAAAAAACCATAAATATCAAAACGATAGCATTTTAAAAATATTGTATGTTTGATTCTATTATTGGATTGTCTAACGATAGCGTTTTTACAAAATACTCTAACACTAATAGCATTGCCGAACGCTATAGATTTTATAGCGTTTTACAAAACGCTATAGTTTCTATAGCGTTTTGTAAAACGCTATAGAATCTATAGCGTTTCACAAAATGCTATAGAATCTATAGCATTTCGGAAACGCTATACATTTTATAGCGTTTGGTCAAAACACTATAGAGTTATTATAGTGGGGCATTTGATAGCGTTTGTAAAACGCTATCGTAGGTCTACTATAACATTTTATGAATGCTATCAAATGTCATATTTGTTGTAGTGATATTCACTTACCACTATTCCATTTTTTGTACTAGTTTATACTATTTTTTAATGTTTTAAAACTTAGCCTATACTACAACTTTACTATTTATAACACATACAAATTTTTAATTAACTACCTTATTGTTTATACCTCTTTCTATATCTATCCTATATACATTATTTCATTTTTCTATATTATTGATGTTTATTTATTACTATTTTGTATAGATACTATATCTTTACATATGTTAGCATTCTTATATTTTTATACCACATCACCTTATTTTTATTTTATTACTAACTCATCTTATATTTGGTGGCTACTCCTGTAATATGGCTTTATTATTTGTACTTTTATTTACTATACTTGTTTTTAAAGCATCTATATATTACTATGATTTACTTATTCATCTTCAACTACTTTGCTTTTCAAATTCTCTAAAAATTGATGACTTAATTTATATTTTCCTTTTTATCTAATACTTTATCAAATACTCTTTTTGTATGAAAATTTCTTTCAATCTATATTATTTTTTATGGTCACATTTCTTTTTATGCTATTTTTCTAGTTTTTCTTGTTTCGTTCTTATTAATTTTGATACTCATAGTTTTCTTATATAAGTTTACTTTGTTTTCCACATTACATACTACATTTCTTTTCTTGGTATTGACAGTTTTTTTATATGCAATAATGATTTTTTCTTTGGTGTGCACAAGATATAACTTTTACCCTAGTAAGTTCTGAGGACAGAACTATTCTAAGGGAGGAGACTGTAACACCCCGCAAAATTGAGTTGCGACAATTTCACCCACGGGTCTTACGCACATATATTTTGTACTGTTACGAGTAATATCTGTAACGTATTTTAATATAAAGAAACTACGTATTTCTTAATTTCAATTATTTATGCATTTTTCATCTTCTCCAAACTCATTTTTATCCTATTTTGAGCCAACTCAAATATTTATTTTAATCTTTGTGTTTTTCATACAATGCACGTGCTTTCAATACACATGTCGATTACGTATGTTTTACCGTTACACGAAATATCAGTAACATTATTAATATACATATTCTACGTATTTTATATTTTGACTGCTTTTCGTTCTCTCGAATTTATTTTGTATTGATACGTGCATTGCACGTAAAAAATTTATGCACATTTTGGCTACTAAAATTTTTCCTTGAAGTCTTGGGAAATTTTTTTCTATTTTTTTAGTCAAATTTTGCGATTTGTTCTAAATAAATACATTAGGCCTAAATCCACTCTTGAAGCCCACTAAAAAAAATTTAATTACAAATTGAGGCCCATTATTATTTCTACATTTAAATGAACATTTAAAATCTAGTGTACTTGTCATGTAACACACACATACATCTAATTTAATATAAAAAATAATTTGTATGAGAAGAGTGTGCACATAGGGTGCACATGCACATGTTTGTGCACATGAGGGGATAGGCCGGCCAATATGAAGAGTGAGGGAGAGTGGGGGAGAGTTGTGTGTGAGTGGGGAGTTATTTTGGGTTGTGGGAGTCATCTCAAACACTCATTATTCCTATAAATAGCCCCCTCCTTTACCATGAACAACACACCAAACTCTAAACAAAAATTAAAAGAGAAGAGATGAAGGAAGATTTCGGTTTTGCTTGAGGAGGAGAAGGCCAAACTTGTGTTGCTTTGGACCATTTTTCTAGGAGTTCAACTTACTTTTGCATCAAGAAAGAGGTGGGTGTTCTTATTACCTTCTAATTTTGTAAATTGTGTGTGTTTAATTTTACTATGAGTAGTTGCTAAATTTAGTTTGAGGTTTTGAATGTGCAAGTAATCTAGAATACAGATTGTGCATTATTAGTATAATCAATGTGTGATTGAGTAGATGCTTTTGACTTACAATATGTTAATAAATGTTCATGTCAGATGTGAAAGTAGAAATTAATGAGTATTATGTGGGGAGAGATCCCCTAGCAATCTAATTTAGTGCATGCTAAATTGATCATGTAGTAGACAAATTGAACTAATGTATGTGTAATATTTTTATAAATTCTTAGATGGTGAGAATTTTATAAATGGAACCCATTGGTATTAAATGCATTATAATAGTGTAACATTTCTCGAGAATCTAGTTGGATGAGGGGTAAAAATTGATACAATTCAATTGTAGAAAAATGAGCAAACCATACAAATTTGGAGTTAAATTTTATTATATAGAATAAATAAGTATAAGATTTTATTTTGTGCTAACACACATAATTTTGGGAAAGTTAAATTCTGAAAATGAGTAGAGATATTAATACAAATCAAATTAGAAATCAAAAAAAATTGTTAAAAGGATTTGGAAACATAGAACTGAAAGAAAAGGGTTTTAATCCATATATAATCAGGGAATGCGCTTGGGTGTACTGGGTCTTGGCATCGGCTTAGGGCACTGTGTATTGTGGCCTCAGTCGCGGGTTCGAGTCTTGTGAGGCTCCGTCTTTTTACAAAATTTGATTTTTTGGAGATTAACAGTAGATAAGGTATATAAATAATTGGATGGGTTTTTCATCACAAAAGTGAGTTGGCCTGTTGGTTAGGCTTGTGGTTGGTTGGCTGATCTTGGGTTCGATCCCGGCCATACACAACTTCATAAAAAGGGTTTTTCATGTTATAAAATTTGGGAAAAAATGTGATAATATTCTAAGAATCATTCCAACTTTATAAATAATTCCACATTATTTTTAAGAGATATTTTGGGAATTGGTGGTGATATTCACATTAAATAATGTATTAAAGGAACCTTTATTCAAATTAAAATGGGATTGTGCATGATTAAAGAGAATTAAAAGTAGAATACAAACTTAGACTCATATTTATAAAATTACATGGATATTAATCCATTGAATTAAGCAAATGGTTGAGATGGATTATAATGGAATAAAAATATAATTATGAAATTTAAATACGGAATTTCTAATAGTTTTAATCTTAAAGAATTTTGCACTAGTAAATGTATTGGGAATATAGAAATGTACGACAAGGCTCTATTAACTAAAAAGACATTGGGTATTGTTAAAGTGAATAATTTGGGGTTGTCTACAAGGATTTTAATTGATGCATTTGTCATTGAATGTTGAAGTTGGTTACTTCATGGTTGATAAACCTAAGAAAATGAATAAAGAAGAAGTTATGAATAAAGAATGATTTATCTATGATGATGTTAGATGTAACATATGTGGTCTCTTTTGAGACGGTTGTTTGTTCTAGAGTGAGCGGGACCTAGAATACCGGTAGTGGTGATATATGAAATTTAAGAAGTAACCAGAGTAGGTTGACTTTCTCTTGTGGAGTAGCCAGTGTGGGCTCTCTCTCAGTGTTTTGTTTAAGCCCGGTAGGTAAGAGAACTCTAGGTCTTAATCACTATAATTTATACTTAAGGACAAGCACTAGTTGGAGATATGATAGAAATAATGACGAACATGTGCGGTAAATAATGTGCAGCTCCTAGGGATTCGTGATCGAGGAATACGCTCGGTAAATCCATGTATATGGGCTAGGGGTATGTTCGTCTATCATCGAAAAGGCCGGTAAAGAGACTGCAGTTCCTAGGAATGTTCGGGATGGACAGGATATGCACGGTAAATCCACTGAGGTGGGCTAAGGGTAGGCCTGGTTCATAGTTGCAGGAGATCGACTTGCTAGGGTTCGTGAATGAGGCTACGCCTGGTAAATCCCCAAAGGTGGGCCAGGGGTAGGCTGGTAGGGTCCAATATCCTGGTGGTGCGACTCCTCGGTGACTATGCGTTGGAGTATATTCATTGGGTTAGGTTGCATGGCGTGGGATGTTGTAACACCCCGAATTCTATTTACATGTAATTTGTAGTACAACAAGATCTTTTACTTCATTTCGTACAATTTTACAAGGAAATTAAAACTATTCTTTATACACATGGTTTATTACAGAGTTTACACAGCGGAAGTTAAATAAAATACAACATAAAATAAAACTCTAATATCAGCAGCTTTAATCATGAATATAATCTTTATCATCAACCGTCTTTAAGTCCTTGCCAATCTAATCATGCCCTGCACTGAAAATATGTGGGCACGTCAGTTGCTTACAGCTGACGCAATGTTATAAATAGCGATCCTCTCTATGCTGTATTATAACGAAATCTCTTACTTTAACAATCACAAACTTTAATGCATATAAAAAGTGTAAAGAGTGACTATCCTAAACATGTCAGTGTATGCAATGACTTAATACCTAATGCAGATGTTTACGCTAGGATGACACGAATGCATACTTGTTTGGATTCTATGCATCCCATACTACATAGGTCCAGGGCAAGCACCTACGTACTCCACATTATAGGGTTAGAATCCCTCGCCATGCAGCCTACTACGATGAATACCACAAGCTTTAGACACTTTGCAAGTATTGGAATACTGGAGACCAATCCCTCTCCGTGGATCATTCTGTGGTCCTTACGTCCATCGTCCCGGAATACTGGGGATCGTCTCACTTCGCAGGTCATTCTGGAGCACTCATTACACAAGCTTCCCATGAGCGTCGCTCTCGTCCCGGAATACTGGAGATCGTTCCCACTCTGTGGATCATTCTGTGGCCCTTACGTCCATCGTCCCAGAATACTGGTGACCGTCTATCTCCAAGAATCATTCTGGAGTCCATAACTCATGTTTTCACTCATTTAACCATATCTCCAACTAGTGCATATCCTTAAGTTTAAGTTATAGTTATTAAAAACTAAATTTTAGCTTACCCACCGGTCTTAAACAAAATACTGAAACAGTCAACCCAAACTGGTTACTTCTCAAAATTAATTTTTCATTTTCATTTCTTTGCCGGTACCTGGGTCTCATTATGCCTTTAGAATCAACATCTTTTCATGATTAATAACTTGGGGTACTCATCCCCTTGTTACTCATGTTCTCAATTTTCATGTATTCATATTTTATTCAAATTCTCTCATTCCTTCTTATTTATTCATCCATAAGTACAATCTCAACCTATTCATTTTCACAATACACTGTTCATATTCATCAAAACTTTCTCAATATAAGTTAATTAAGATTAAAACATAATCTCTTAAAAATTCATCATTTGAGAAATTCATCTCATCATTTTCTTTTGATTTATTTTGAACCAATTCTTAACATCATTAACCATATATATATTTTTCTTCAGTTCACATCTCATCTAAGCATGAATATGATCTTTATTTTTCCCAAAATATAACGTAAAACAATGAGAATATATATTCAATCACTTCGTTTAAGTATCATTTGCAAAACAGTAAATTCAAAATCAGAAAACTGAATTTCATGCCATTTGAAAAAATCATAGAAAATCATATACTTCACGAAACTTTACATTCTTTATATCAAAATAAAGGTATACAAGTCTACTAAAACTTCTTAGTTATAAATTTACTCAAAATACTGTATCTATAACTCTGAATTCTTCAAAATATACAGTAGGGTCGAAATACTGAAATACTGCCACTGTACAGTCTTGTAAAATTCAAATAAAATTCAATTCTTTGTGAAAATTTGATTTCTTGAACTTTTCAAAAAGGTTAACGAGTCTACTACAATTTCTTAGTTCTGACTTTTCTCAAATTATTTCATTTACAATGCCGAATTGATCAAAAATCGAAATGTGTACAAATTTCCAGCAACCAATCAACTACTAACCAATTCTGAGTTTAGATTTTATTAAAATAGTAAAAGACCTCCAAAGCTTATGAAATTTTAAAGGGATGCTCCTGACATATACAAGATACTCTAAAAAAAGTTTAAGCTCTAGAATCTAACTATTTTATTAGACATGGTTTTCTGAAGTGCAAACAAAACAAAAAATAGTAATTTTCTTTGCATGAATTAACAACTTTGTGTACAATTCTATATCCAAATCATTTAATTTAATCGTGATGTACCACCATGCACCCAAACAACATTATTTTAACTTATCTACAAGATAATCTTTCAATTAGAATGCATTTTCATTCTAAATATCATCATCACAAATTAACCACTACTCATATGTATAAACAATTTTAAATATCATTTTTTCTACATATGCATATACTAAATTTTAGAAAGTTCATGAAGACACCCACCTCAATGAAGTTTCTAATGTCGAAAAAAACTCCTAGAAGTTGCTCCTAGCTCCAAGAATGGGACTCCTTTGTTCTTCTAGCAAGCCTTCCTTCCTCCAAGCAAGAACTTAAATAACTTTCTTTTTCTTCTTTTCTTTTCTTTCTTTTCCTCTCTTTCTTTTCTTATCTTTCTTATCTTTTGTTTCTTTTGATTCTTGCTGTAAGATTTCATGAGAAAGGGGGTGGTATTTATAGGGTTTGAGAACATTCTTCTACTACCCAAATTAAGTGTTCAATTTCATAACCTACATAGCCCCCTTCACTAATTGCCCACTCACCATTACTACCACAAACTCCCAACTCTTCTTCTTCCTTCATGAATTGGCCAACCCTTGGATTTCCCTCATGTGCACAGTTCTCATTTAGTTAGTTGTTAATTATTTGATTGTTTATGATGTTACATGACAAGTGTAGTTTATTAAAATTGTAGACTAACTAATGGGCTTTTATTTTAAATAATTTTTCTAATGGGCTTTAAGATGATCTTTAGGCCTTTGGGTTTTTATTAAAAATAAATAAACAAAATTAGAAGAAAAAGTGTGCATGACATCTTAGAAAATTTTAGAATTAAAATACACATAAAATTTTACATGCAATGCACATGCAAAATATTAAAAATTAATTTGAGAGAACGAAAAGCAATCAAAATACAAAACATGTATATTTAATAATGTTACGGATATTTTACGTAATGGAAAATATACGTAATCGACACGTGTATTGGCAACACATGCAATATACGTAAAAATAGAAGGATTAAAATAAATTTTTGAGTTGGCTAAAGATAGGATTGAAATGAGTTTTGAGAAAATGAAAAAACATATAAATAATAAAAATATGACATTTATATAAAAGTACGTTATGAATATTACTTGTAACGGTACAAAATACACGTGCGTAACACACGAGAGCAAAATTTTTATTACTCAATTTTGCGGGGTATTACACTCTCCACCCCTTAGAACAGTTCTGTCCTCAAAACATACTAGGGTGAAAGTGGTATTTTGTACACACCCAAAAAATATCATTATTGTATAAGGAAAACTACAACTATTAAGAAAATAAATGTAGTATAAAAAATTGCAACAAAGTAAACTTATATACGAAAACTATGAGTATCAAAAATTTATAAGAACGGAGCAAGAAAACTAGAAAAATAGCATAAGAAAAGAAATGTGACCATAAAAGATATGATAGATTGAGAGAAATTTTCATAAAAATAATATTAGGTAAAGCATTAAATGAAAAGGAAAAATATAAATTAAGTCATTAATTGTGAAATAATTTGGAAAACATCGCAATTGGGAAGAATAAATAGAAACATAATCAATGGATAATTTATTAATAGACATAGTTTTCAAAATTTATCAAAGTAATAAGCGGGAGAATGATTAAAATTACAAACTAGACTAATATTACGAGATAAAATTTAATTAGCAATTCAAGAGAAAAAGTTTGAAAAATGTATATGCATAAAATTTAGTTAAGAGTATAGACAATATAAAAATAATTCTGTATAACAAGTTAATATTATAAAATAATTTTGTATAGTAAATTCAATAATTATTTATATGTTTTAAAAATAAACAAAAGTGAGGGTTATTAAAGTAGAAAAATCCATTTTTGTTGTGGGTTCGCCTCGTTGGTGTCCAACTGTAGGCTTGTCAAGTTGTAGAATTGCCTTTACGACATCTGATTGCAGTTTGCCTTCTGGACATTCGGCTGTAGACCTTGCCTACCCGACATCCATTTGCAGTTTGCCTCCAATGATGTCTAGTTGCAGATTTACCTTCTTGACATCAGGTTGCACCAAAACGGGAGATGGGAAATATAATCTTCCATATGTACTTGGATATTGGGTGTTTAATAAAGTATGATGTTACGTTTTGAAATAGGTGATATAAAAATACAACTAAAAGTTGAGATAGTAAAAGTAGAAAATTACAACGATAAAATATTTCAATAAAATGATAGATTTTAAATATCGAATATAAGCTATATCACAAAAATAGTAGGAAGAATATTTATAATGTGTAGAAATATATCATATCAGTATAAACAAAACATTACAATCTTAAAATATAGTATCGTGAAATCAAAGTATTTGTAAACTGAATGTAAACATACAAAAATCAAAATTCAAAATCTAACTGAAATAATAACAAAGAAAAATGATAGTCTTAAAAATAATTAAGTAATGTTTCCAAACTTAATACGTAAAAGTAATAGCAAAATTTAATAAGTAGCATAAAACGCATAAAAAATAAGGAGGATAAAACATCAATAAAAGAAACGAGTAATTCAAACTTAAAAGATTAAGACTAAGGAAAATAGAATAAATATCCAAGTGAATTAATAGTATATTTATTTGGAAATTAGTAAATGTTAAAGATGAAAAGTTTTACGAGGAAAATCCACGAAGAAAATTTTAAAGAGGAAAGTGTGTCCACGTGTAAGGCATCATGAATGTAGGTTCAGACCAACCCCGATTCCGCAGCGCCACTCTAATACCAAGGAAAAACATGCTCCCATACAATATCATATCAATGTATACGAGGAGAGTATCATGAATGCAAGTTCCATAACTTCATCATCCATGACTCCAGCCATCCAAGATAGAAAAGGAGAAGAAGACATCAGTGTATAGAGCAACATAAATGTAAATCATCTTACATTTAAATCTCTATAAACTGGATTCACACTTCTAATGTCCACCTTAATGTATCGCCCTTGTAATTTTGTACTACTTATTGAAGTCGGTTCTGATACCACTTGTGTAGACTGCCGCCTGCCACCCAGGACGATAATGACCACAAAGGGAACCTCAGAGCTTGTTTTATGCAACAGCCTCTCGACTGTTGCAATGGCATCGGTGGCTAGCCAATTTTGGCATGTTAGGGTAAGAGTCAATGCTTCGCCATCAATCACACTGTGAGAACCCCTGATCATGCTTCTGACATTGCCTTCTTGTCTAACCAAGCTCTGATATCACTTGTAACACCCCGAATTCTATTTACATGTAATTCGTAGTACAACATGATCTTTTACTTCATTTCGTACAATTTTACAAGGAAATTAAAAATATTCTTTATACACATGGTTTATTACAGAGTTTACATAGCGAAAGTTAAATAAAATACAACATGAAACAAAACACTAATATCAGCAGCTTTAATCATGAATATAATCTTTATCATCAACCATCTTTAAGTCCGTGCCAATCCAATTAAGCCCTGAACTGAAAATCTGTGGGCACGTCAGTTGCTTACAACCGACGCAATATTACAAACAGTAATCCTCTCTATGCTGTATTATAACGACATCTCTTAGTTTAACAATCACAAACTTGAATGCATATAAAAAGTGTAAAGAATGACTATCCTAAACATGTTAGTGTATGCAATGACTTAATATCTAATACAGATGTTTACGCTAGGATGACACTAATGCATACTTGTTCGGATTCTATGCATCCCATACTACATAGGTCCGAGGGCAAGCACCTATGTACTCCACATTGTAGAGTTAGATCCCTCGTCATGCAGCCTACTACGATGACAACTACAAGCTTAAAACATTTTGCAAATATTGGCTCTCACCCTTGGAATACTGGAGACCAATCCCTCTCTGTGGATCATTCTGTAGCCCTTATGTCCATCGTCCCGAAATACTGGGGATCGTCTCACTCCGCAAGTCATTTTGGAGCCCTCATTGCACAAGCATCCCATGAGCGTCACTCTTGTCCTGGAATACTGGATATCGTTCCCAATCCGTGGACCACTCTATGGCTCTTACGTCCATCGTTCCGGAATACTGAGGACCGTCTCTCTCCAATGATCATTCTAGAGTCCATTACTCACGTTTGCACTCATTTCGTCATATCTCCAACTAGTGCATATCCTTAAGTTTAAGTTATAGTTATTAAAAACTAAAATTTAGCTTACCCACCGGTCTTAAACAAAATACTGAGATAGTCAACCCATTTTGGTTACTTCCCAAAATCAATTTTTTATTTTTATTTCTTTGCCGGTACCTGGATCTCACTAAGCCTTTGGAATCAACATCTTTTCATGTCTAACAACTTGGGGTACTCATCCCCTTGTTACTCGTGTTCTAAATTTTCATGTATTCATATTTTATTCAAATTCATTCATTCCTTCTTATTTATTAATACATAAGTACAATCTCAACATATTTATTTTCACAATACACTATTCGTATTCATCAAAACTTTCTCAATACAAGTTATTTGTTGCCACTGATTCTGGTGTGGAGACAAATAGATAGTATTTGTGGGTTCTTGGGGGAACTAAATAGTCAAATCTTAACTTCTTCTGCCGGAGTTTGACCGTTGACTCCCGCCGTTCACCTGCAAAAGTGCGAAACACCGGGGTTGATCCCGGCGACGCACCCTCCGACGCTCAGTAATTAGGAGGATTATGAGAGAGCGTAAATTGGCAAAAGATTGATTACCTCTTAATGGTTGTGGATGAGGGGTATTTATAGCCACCGTTGGGATCAGATTAGGAATGTAATCCCTAGGATCAGATTAGGAATGTAATTCCTAATTCCCAGTGAAAGGATAGATATGAATTAAGGCCGCTGATTAGGTTTAATCAGAAACCCTAATTCTATCCTGCTGGACCGGGTTTACTGCGGGTTGGAACCCGCACCCAATTGAGGTGGATCCATTTGCGGATTATTGGGTCTTAGGAGGGAAGACCCAGTACCCGTCTTAGACCCATTTGTAAGTGAAATTACCATTTTACCCCTAAGCTTTGAGATTCGCGCCTGATTTGGATGGTTCCGATTTAACCCCATTTTAGCCATATCACGAGCCCCCCACTCCCGAAGACTGAGTTTGATCAGCCTTTGAGGAGTAGTTTTACTGTTTCAATGGCTTGCGGAGTTGTATCGGAGTCCAAATAGGAGGTGTCGAATCCTTGTGTGGGGGATTATGGTAATTGTTGAGTTAGTTGCGTGCCCTAGGTTGCTCTTGAGCTTCTCTGGATTTTTGGCAATTTTTCTTAATTTTTATCTATTTTTTGGATCATTTATTTAATTTCGTGAAGCGTTGATTCGTTGTTCAGGGGTCTTAGTTGACTCTTCTAAGCAATAATTATTTACCCAGAGGCTCAAAAATATTTTCCCAAATTTATAATTATTTTTTAGAATTTTTAATCATTTTTTCGCGATTTTTAAATAAATGACCCGTTTTTAATAAATAAAAACTAATTTTAATTCTGAATTATGACGTGGCGAGATCAGCGCCCATCTCGTGTTGGCGCGAATTTCTGGAAGATCAGTCGGTCAAGGTCGCTCGGCACCATTTTCTCCATATGAGCAGCTCGGATGGCTAGTTGCTCAGATTTCGAGCGATGTAGCTCGGCGTCATTTTCTCCATGTGAGCAGCTCGGATCACCAGTCACTCGGATTCCAGTTTTCGAAGGTCGTGGAGCGATCTGAGCTGTTCATCAGGTCAGGGCACGAATTTTGAGAAGATCCAATGGCTTTTATTGCTCGGCTTTCTTTTCTCCGTGTGAGCAGCTCGGATCTCCAGTTGCTCGAATTCTGAGTTACTTTCTCGTGTGAGCAGCTCGGATCGCTTATCGCTCGGATTTTAGTTCCGAGGGACATGGAGCGATCAGAGCCGTTGGATCACAGTGCGGATCTCGAGGCAGGCACGGTTTTCGAGAAAACACTATCTTGTCGTCTTGTGGGCGTGGCACAATCTGAGCCATTCATTATTTTTGGCACGATTTTCGTAACGATCCGACGGTTGGGGTTGCTCGGTTGCATTTTTCTTCAAATGTGCAGCTCGGATTGCCATTTGCTCGGATTCCGAGCAACGTGACTTCATTCTCTCCGGTATTGCGAGTAGCTTGGAATTCTAGCTGGTCGGATTGGGATCCCAAGTTACTTTCTCAACTCGGATCGCTTGTCGCTCGGACTTTTGCTACGAGGGACGTAGAGCGATCTGGGCCGTCGAATCATGGAGCGGATCTCGAGGGTAGGCTCAGTTCTCGAGAAAACACTATCTTGTCGTTTTGTGGAGGTGGCACGATCTGAGCCGTCTGATCGAGATCTTACACGAATTTTGGGGAGAAAGTCGTTTTTCTCCAATTCGCAGTTCGGATTGGCAGTTGCTCAGTTTCCGAGCCTCTTCTAGGTGTAATCAGCTTGGATCGCTTGTCGCTCGGGCTTTGGTTGCGAGGGACGTGGAGCGATCGGGGCCATCGGATCACAGCGCGGATCTCGAGGTAGGCTCAGTTCTCGAGAAAACACTATCTTGTCATTTTGTGGAGGTGGCACGATCTGAGCTGTCTGATCGAGATCTTGCACGAATTTTGGGGAGAAAGTCGTTTTTCTCAAATTCGCAGCTCGGATTGGCAGTTGCTCGGTTCCGAGCCTCTTCTATGTGTAATCAGCTCGGATCGCTTATCGCTCGGGCTTTGGTTGCGAGGGACGTGGAGCGATCTGGGCCATCGGATCATGGCGCGGATCTCGAGGTAGGCTCAGTTCTCGAGAAAACACTATCTTGTCATTTTGTGGAGGTGGCACGATCTGAGTCATCTGATCGAGATCTTGCACGAATTTTGGGGAGAAAGTCGTTTTTCTCTAATTTGCAGCTCAGATTGGTAGTTGCTCGGTTTCTGAGCTTCTTCTATGTGTGGTCAGCTCGGATCGCTTGTCGCTCGGGCTTTGGTTGCGAGGGATGTGGAGCGATCTGGGCCATCGGATCATGGCACGGATCTCGAGGTAGGCTCAGTTCTCGAGAAAACACTATCTTGTCGTTTTGTGGAGGTGGCACGATCTGAGCCATCTAATCAAGATCTTGCACGAATTTTGGGAAGAAAGTCGTTTTTCTCCAATTCGCAGCTCGGATTGGCAGTTGCTCGGTTTCCGAGCTTCCTCTATGTGTGGTCAGCTCGGATCGCTTGTCGCTCGGGCTTTGAAGAATAGTGGGCCGATCCGAGTGCTTCTTGGTTGCTAAGTAGGGTGCGTCGGCGACTTGGGGCTTGAGGTGCAGCCGAGCGGAGCGGCTCATACCAAACCGTCGTCACTTCTCGCGAACGGTCGTTGCTCTTCACTACTTAGTCATTTGGGCTTTTATAATGCCTCGAGGGGAGGCCCAAAAGTCGCGTCTCTACGTTACAAAGCCTAAGAGTCATTTCTTTTACTATAAGTCTTCACCCCCCTCACACTTTACCTCATTCATCACTTTTCATTTCTTACTTTCGCTTTTACTTTCTACCAGAGAAGTTTTCACTCTCGAGCGGCGCTACTAGCTGTCGCGGCAAGGCGCTTTCAGATTGTGGCGATCTTTTCCGGCCATTCACGTCGCTTTAAGGTTAGTATCTCCCCTTTTCCTTAGAAAATGGTTAAGTTTTCTTCTGAATATGAGACCCCCACCTCGGACCAAGACATCAGCCGAGCAGTGACGGTTAGGTCGAGTAAGGGGAAGGAGATTGCCGAGCCGATCGAGGTGACGTCGGTTAGGCCGAGCAAGGGGAAGGAGGTTGCCGAGCCGATCGGGATGACGACGATAGTCGAGAACCCGAAGACAGCAGGAGAACTAGGTCAGCACCCATCCGTCCTATCTAGTGTTGGTGGGGTGCGAAGTTACCCTGAAGACTTGTTGGAGAAGGTCATGCAGGGTACGGCTCCGTCGTACGAGGAGAACGATCCGATGGACCCTTCCGAAGTGGATCAGATTTCCTCAATCTTGACCGAGGCAGACCTGCTTCGGATCAGGAGTGGGTTCCGAATCCCCAAAGAGTACGAGCTTTTACTCCCCGGCCCCGATGTCAGAGCGTGCACGGCGACTTCGGCGAATACATGCGTCTTCCCGTACGACGCGCTGAACTCAGGACTTCGGCTGCCACTGCACCTGTTCGTGGTCAAGGTGCTGCGGTGGTACAGACTCAGTCCAGTTCAGTTTATGCCGAACATGTGGTGGCATGTCATAGCCTTCGTCCTTCAGTGCCAAGAGATCGGTGTGCAGCCGGACATGGTAATACTTCGGAGCCTCTACCGCATCTGTCAGATGAGTAAGATGGAGGAGAGGTACTATCTGTCGCCGAGGAAGGGCGTCAAGTTGATCGAGAACCCGAACTCGATCAAGCATTGGAAAGAGAAGTACTTTCTCATCCGTGCTCCCGAGCCGTGGGTTTTTCCGATGCTGTGGAAGATCGGCATTCCGAAGTGGGCGAAGAAGGAGCCCGTGCTGACCAAAGAAAAGGAAGAGGTGGTGGAGAAGTTCCTCGGACTTCCGACCCTTAGTTGGAAGGACATTACCGAGGAGGTTTTGTTTCGTGGGGGTCTCAGTCCGATCGACCCCAGTATGCTTTCAATTCTTTTCTCGTTATAGTTCTATCTTTTGATTAATTTTCTCTAACTCTTTTTGCTCAGCCTTTTTCAGAGAGCCCCGGCATGGACTATAAAGGATTGATGGCCAAAGCCCGAGAGGTGAAGGAGCAGGAGTCGAGGAAGAGGAAGAGAACTGTGGCAGGACCTCAGGGAGGCCGAGCTGCGAAGGTTCCTTCGGTGTCTTCGATCGTTGTGGAGCCGGTGGTGGAGGGGCCTTCGGATGTGTAATACCCTGATTTTCCGAATATATGAAGATTATTTATTTTTATATATAGTATGCTTGTGTAATATTGTTGGCTATTATTTTCAACATGATGAATAAGAACATTGTTTTTATAAAGTATTTTTCCCAAAAGCCCAAATGTTAATTTACTTATTTACTTCTACAAAATAACTATTTTGGCCCAATTGATTTTAAGCCCATGAAATTAATCTTTTATTATTTTCTACAACTTGTATGTGTAACATTTCTTTTAAAAAGACCTATTTTTGTATGTACAAATTTTTGTAGGGTGTTTTGTGTGTGCACGTGCATTCTATGTACACGTGCACAAGGCACAAGCTTGGCCGGATGGGTGGAGTAGTGGGAGTGAGTTGAGGGTGGTTATTTAAGGTGTGGGTAGTTTTCACAACTTCCTAGTGAATCCTAGCCCTTGATCCTCCAACTCCCTAGTACATCCTAACCCTCCATTCCACCTATATTCTTGTATAAATACCCCCTCTTATTCTCTATTTCTTTTACACTAGATTATTATAATAAGAGTGGTATTTGTGAGAGTTGTGTGTGGGAGCTTTTCTGTGAAGACCGAAGAGCACTCTGAAGGATTTCGGTGTGGAACAAGGAGCAAGGAGCAAGAAGTGCTGCACCGAATTGAGGAACTTTGCTGGATTCGATTACTTCGTCAAATAAGGTGGGTGTTTCTCAGGACTTCTAATGTAGGAATTATACCATGATTATTATGATTGCTACCATGTTATGAAAAGTGAATTCAATGCAGTAGAATTGCCTGAACATGCTGTTGATAATAAGAATGAATGAGTCGGTACAGTCGACTGACGTATGAACCAGTCGACTGGTACGAGACAATTATTTTATGATGTGGTGATAAATATGTATGCAAATAGACATAATGGTGTGATTACTAAGTTTGTATTTCCCTATGACACATATGATGGAGGGAAGGTAAATGGATGAAAAGAACTAGCGATGATTAACATAACTTAAGAACTGTCGGAGCAGTCGACTGATATTGTGTTCAGCCGACTGGTGCTTCAATTTAATTATGACTATTTCGAAATTCCATGTAATGAGATATTCCATTATGTTGACCCAGTATAATGACTTGAGATTTATATCTTCATCTTCGTAAGAAAGTTATGAGCAGTGTGAATGCATGTTTAAAAATATTCCCTCGAAGAAGAGATAACATTAGTAACTTGAAATTTCATGTTTGCGATGTTACTGAACAATAAGAGACGCTGTGTTTATGAAACATGAATATGGGTATATTGTAAATTGATATCATGATGCAAGTGCATGTAAGAACTGTAGATAATCCCTTAATTTGAAATATGGATCTGTCCAGTCGACTGAATGCGCGTAGCAAGTCGACTGAGCTGAACATAGAATTGGCTGTTGAAAATCCCAGGACAGACGACTGGTGGATGAACAGTCGACTGTCATGTGGATGACACTGTGAACATGAAAAGTTGCGGGACAGCCGACTGGTCGTGTACAGCAGTCGACTCTCCCGAGCATTTATGATGAACCTGTATTTGACTGTATGAGTCGAGTGGTGTTCTTCCAAGTCGACTGTACAGAGTGGACTTTGATATGTATGAATTTCATTTTATTTGCTGTTGGAAGTGGTGAACTTTATGATTGAAGTCTATGGACTCTTTTTATGGCTGTATGGATTGTGTAAAATGAATCATAGATGAGAATTGAGAATTAAATGAACATGAAAGGTTAAGATCATAATAAGAAAGTCTGTGAGACTCTAAAATGAATTATGAGCTGAGAATGCTCAATTGGAAATTGTGAATTTGAAATTGAAATGAAAGAGTAGCTAAGTCTCCCCCGGCAGTGAAATGAAATGATATTGAAAAGAAGACCAAGGTTGGTCATGTGTAAATGAAATGATAAGTCCGGTTTGGTGGAGAGGCTAACTCTAGAGCTTTGATTTTTATTCATGATTATGATAATTTTAGTACATAGTGTGGAGGTGATGAAAGTGAGAGAAAAACATAAGTATGAGAACTAGAGTTTACGGTGCGGGTGTGTGAGCCGCAGAATGCATGCTTGATGAGTCAAGACATGGCGCGGGCGCAACTCAGAATGATCGGACACTAGTCACACTTGTGGGATGTTTGGTGACTGCAAGAGGATCGTGTTCAGGGAGGAGGCTTGAATTGCCACAGAATGCATGCTTGATGAGTCAAGACATGGCGTGGGGTTCCCCTCCAGGGTCCAGTGCACGAGCTTGTACTCATAGACCATTTAAGATACTCACCGTAATTATAGAAGTAGAGTAAATCATGGCGAGGGATTGAACCCTATAAAAATGAAGAACGATTAAGAGGCTTGCCCTCGAACCTATGTAGTATGGGATGCATAGAATTCGAACAAGTGCACATTAGTGTCATGTAAATTAAATAATTGCATTAAGGATTAAGTGCACAATCACGACACGACATCATTAAGAGTTCCCTTTTGATTTACATGCTATATTGAACAAGTTTGTGATTTGTTAAGAAATGAGATTCGTTATACTGTTTCTGGCATAGAGAGGATGGCCATGTATAATTATTGTCGGTTGAATAAACTGACGTACACACAGTTTTGTATGCAGGATAAATTACATGAAAGAGGAATGGATGCATAAAGATCTTATCATGTTGTTGTACATTTATGTAAATATTGTATATTTTGCTTCCGCTGTGCAAATGTAAATGTAATATGATGTAAACTCTGATGTAAAAAGAAAAGTTTGAATTTCCTTGTAAAAATGTACTCAAAGAAAGTAAAAAGATCCTGTAGAACATCTCGAATTCAGTGATTTGGGATTCGGGGCGTTACAGGATGCCCCTGACCAAGGTCCTAGGGAGACGTCCCACCCAGCTCCCTCGGATGTGCCAGCTCAAGCCGCTCAGGTTGGGGCGCTCGGGTTGTCGAGTGGGGCGTTCAACGTGGTTGCGGCCTTAGCTCTTGAGGTCCCCCCTCTCACTGCCGAGGCCGAGAAGATACTTACCGAGGAGCACAAGTGCCTCTTCGTTCCCCGACTGGCAGGTGATGAAGGTGGACAGGTTCCTCAGGGACGGGAACATCTGCATGCAGGCGGTAATGCACCTGCCAACCCCCAAGGACCGAGCCGCGATGAGGGCAGGTTCCGTTGGCGACGACGCCATGCAGATCGCTCGGAACACGATGTCAGTAAGTAAAAATTTCGCGTGAACGAAGAATTTTTTCTAAGTTTTTTCGCTCAGGCCTAATAGTTTCACTTGTGCCACTTGTAGACCCTATGCCACTTCAACCATCTGCTCGAGGAGTTCGCGAGCAAGGAGATGGAGATGGTTGTGCTGAATGATCGGGAGAGGTCAGAGCGTGCCAAGGCTGTCAAACTATTCGAGGCCGAGCAACTGCTTTCCGCTTCGCGCGCGGCCGAGGTGGTCGGTCTTGAGGCAAAGCTCGCCGAGGCGCTGAAGCACTCGGCCGCCGAGGCTGCCAAGGTTGAAGCTTTGGAAAAGGAGACGGCTCATCTCGAAGAGGAGTTTTCCAAGGCATTGAGGGCGTCGGAAGAGGCTCTGAGCAGCCAGGCATCGAAGGTGGTGGCTGCGGAGCAGGCAGTTCGAGATGAGGCCGGGGCCCACATGTTGACAAACATGGAGGAGGAGTACGCCCGAGCGCTGAAGCATGTGGCCGCTCGCATCCCCGGGTTCGACGGCTTCTCCTACTACTTCTACGACCCCGTAGAGGGGGAGGAAGAACTGCCTCTGGCCGAGCTCGCCCCCCGGCAGGAGGGCAAAGATGCCGAGGACGAGGTGGGCGTCGAGGGCGCGATAGTCACCGTGCCGAGTGATCACGCTTCGGAACGACATCATGAGGTCGACCCCTGACATAGTCGCCTCTTCTCATTGTTTCTGTTTTTTTTTATTTGTTTTTGTTGTAACGCCTAACTGCGGACTGACCACCACTTTTGTGTAAATTTTGGATTTTTGATGAAACGACTTCCCTTTTGAAATCTTGGCCGAAAGTTTCGAGATTTCGCTAAGTGTTCAACAATTTTTGCTCGTGTTGAGAACTCAAGTGTTGAAGACTTCTTTTGATATTCCTTCACTTTTCAGGTCGAGTCGAGTGCAGCGGCTAAGGTTTCTCGCCTTCGTACTGAATTGAAAGCGGCAAAGCGGGCTCTCTCTAGCAGCTGAGAGTGCCTCTTCAAAATCATGTTAAATCTATCGGAGGTCAAAGCAATGGTGAGAGGCTATTTTTCCGAGCTAAAACAACTACGGAAGCGATCTCGCGAGGATCATCTTGAAGGCGAGGTGGAGTTGCTCCGAAAGACGCTATTCGACCTTACTCGAGCGGAAGGTGACCTTGTGGCGGAAGTTCAAGATTTGAAGATAACTGAGGAAGAACTTTTGGCGGAGGAAGACGAGTTAACTTCGGCAGTGGGTAAGTTGATGGCCGAGCGCGATGAGTTGAAGGCGAAGGTCGACGAGTTGAGGAGGGTTACGGTCGACAGAAGTATCGAAGTGACCCACCTTCGTCGGATCATAGCCGATAGCTCTGGCACTAAAGGCTTTGCTCAGCTTCCTCGCTTTAAGATATCTGTGAAGGACGACTCTTTGAAGGATCGGATTATCGAGCTCGAGGAGGAAGTCGCTCGACTCAAACCTCAGCCGGCAAGAATCAACGTTCGGAGCACGTCGTGTACGCGTGAAGAGAGTGAGAGGGGAATCTCTTTTTACGAGCTCACGACTCGTTCGCCTGTCGTTAGGCAGAGCTCGGCCGATGCTCAAAGCAGGGTGGCTGCCTCGTCTAGTGGCGCTTCGGTTCGGGCTACGGTCAGAGGCAACGCCAAAGAGGCGTCTCGGTCCGTTGGTCTACAGATGAGCTCCGAAGTCAGAAGATGCCGTTCCTGAGTATCTTTGAACCGAAACGTCCCCATTTATAAGAAGCGTTGAATGAGTTGTAATTATCCTTCTTTGAGTTTTTTAGCTCCTCGTAGTAGTAACTTGGTCTTGTAACTTGAGCGCTCTTGTACGCTAAAATTTTATATAAGTGAAAGCTTGTTTCTCTTCTGTGTTTGTGTGTTTTGTTGGTAGGTTTTTATTCAAGTACGACTCCTCCAACTTTTGACAACTACTCAAAATCAGAAGCCAATCTTTCTTCTTATAGGCACGGAATGTCTCACTTCAACTTTAAACGAACCATGGGAACCAAAGGTTCAGCACCCCCAAGTACTCTTCTCCCTTGTCTAGTGTAGTTGTAGACATTTCGTGCACGTCGTTTAAGCTTCAACGGTTGTGGGAGCAATTTCGAATGGCGAACCACTTCTAGCTCGCTTAAGAGCGAGCTTGTGAAGCGGAGTCGAGCCAAGTGTTGGACTCCGAACTCGTCGTTTGAGTTTGTTTCAACGGTTGTGGGAGCAATTCCGAATGGCGAACCACTTCTAGCTCGCTTAAGAGCGAGCTTGCGAAGCGGAGTCGAGCCAAGTGTTGGACTCCGAACTCTTCGTTTGAGTTTGTTTCAACGGTTGTGGGAGCAATTCCGAATGGCGAACCACTTCTAGTTCGCTTAAGAGCGAGCTTGCGAAGCGGAGTCGAGCCAAGTGTTGGACTCCGAACTCGTCGTTTGAGTTTGTTTCAACGGTTATGGGAGCAATTCCGAATGGCGAACCACTTCTAGCTCGCTTAAGAGCGAGCTTGCGAAGCGGAGTCGAGCCAAGTGTTGGACTCTGAACTCGTCGTTTGAGTTTGAAGAAGGTAAAAGTAGAGAGATACAAGCAATTTCACAAGTAAAATATGAAAAAATGTTCTTTATTGAAAACTAATAGTCGGCTACTTCTGAGTTGCGAGTCGTTATTACATTGGAGAAATAAAGGAGCAAAAGTAAAATTACAAGTGGAGAGAAAGGGTTCGACATCTGACGGTACTCAGAGAGGCATTCATGCTCTCTCTTGGTACTTTAAGAGATGGTCGGCATTCCAAGTCCTGGGAATCTCTCTTCCTTCGAGGTCTTCTAGACGGTAAGTTCCGGGTCGAACCACCTTGGTGATCTTGTAAGGTCCTTCCCAATTTGGAGCCAGCTTACTCTTCTGACTAGGGAATGAGATAGCTAACTTTTTGAGGACCAAGTCCCCTTCTTTGAGGTCGGTGGCACGGACTTTCTTATTGTAGGCCAGCTCGACCCTCCTTCGGTAGCTTTGTTAGCGAATTGAAGCTCTTTCCCGGAGCTCATCAATCAGATCCAGGTTTGCCCGAAGTTTCCTGGCATTCTGCTCTTCTTCATAGGCAATGAGGCAGGGAGAGGGTACACCGACTTCCAAGGGGATCACAGCTTCCGACCCATAGGTGAGATTAAATGGCGAATCTCCTGTAGGGGTCCGTTTGGTAGTGCGGTAATTCCACAGTACGTTTGGGAGCTGGTCGACCCATAAACCCTTAACGGACTTATCCAGCCTCTTCTTAATACCGGAGAGGATTTGTCGGTTGGCATTTTCTACTTGACCATTTGACTGCGGGTGGGAGACGGAGGAGAAGCGTTGTTGGATGGCGAGGTCTTCACATAGAGCTCGGAATGCGGTCCCTGTAAATTGTGTTCCATTGTCGGTTATGAGGACCCGAGGGACACTGAACCTACAGATGACGCTCTTCCAGAAGAACTGAAGGACTTTGTTCTCGGTGATTGTAGCCAAGGGCTCAGCCTCTATCCACTGTGAAAAGTAGTCGATCGCCACGACTAAGAATTTGAGCTGGCCAGGAGCTAGGGAAAACGGCCCTAGTAAATCCATTCCCCACATTGCAAAGGGGATCAGGCTTGATAGGGAGATGAGCTGAGCTTGAGGCAGGCAACGAATGTTGGAATGCTTTTGACAAGAGCTGCCTTGGAGGAGGGTAGGCCAGAAGTATCCATAATTCAGCACCTTTCGGGCAAGTGATCTGGAACCTGAATGTGCTCCGCCTATGCCTTCGTGAAGTTCTTGCAAGGCGTATGTGGCTTGTTCGGGGGAGAGGCACCCCAGATAAGGTCTGCCGTCAACTTGTGTGAAAGAGCATTTGTACAAGACCCCCTCGACAATGGTGTACCGTTCCACTCTGGTTCTGACTCGGCGAGCTTCCAAAGGGTCTTCGGAGAGGAGCTCATCCCTTAGGAATTCTACCAGGGATTTCATCCAATTATCTTGAAGTTGAACAGGCAGCGACTCCATGGAGTCGGGAGTTTCTTCTTCTATGTTCGGCTTCAGGAGCACTTCGATCAAGACGGTCTGCTTGAGACCTTGGAGGGAGGAAGAGGCTAACTTGGAGAGAGCATCTGCTTGGGCATTTTCCTCCCTGGGGATCTACCGAATAAGTGCCTCTCTGAAGAGAGCCATGAGATTTTGGACCTTGGCTAGATACTTAGCCATTCGGTCATCTCGCGCTTCATACTCGCCCAAGACTTGATTCACGACCAGCTGAGAGTCACTAAATATGCGGAGGCGTTGTGCCCCTGCCTTGCGAGCCATTTCGAGACCGGCTATAAGTGCTTCATATTCCGCTTCATTGTTGGAGGCCTTGAAGTTGATGCAGAGGGAGTATTGGAGGACGAAGTCATCGGGGCCTGCCAGAATAACCCTGGCTCCGCTCCCTTCTGTAACACCCCGCAAAATTGGAAATTACAATTTTGCCCTCGTGTGTTATGCACGTATATTTTGTAACGTGTTTTCATCCCGTATTTTGATTATCGACTATTTATTTATTTTCAATATTGATTTTCCCTATTTTAAATCAACAAAAATATAATATTTCGATATTTGTATTCTACGTGCTTTGTACGTGTTTTCAATACACATATTAATTACATATTTTCCGCCGCTACGGGTGATAATTTCTAGGTTCCAATTATTTATTTTATGTTTACAAATCTATTTTTATAAAACGAAAATTTATTTTTCCCTTATTTTGACTAAAATGCATTTTTCAATTTGTTCTGCACGTATGGTGTACGTGCAAATTTTTATTCTCATTTTGCTACTCTCATTTTACTATTTTTAGCATGCATTAGTTTTATTTAGCCTTTCTTTTGATCCATGGACCTATAAACTAAAATGTGGCCCATTAGGAGAGGAGCCCACTAGATAATTAAATTAATTAATTAGTAATGAGCCCATGTAGCAAGCCCACTAGATAATCAAGTTAATTAGAAATGAGCCCATGTAGCAAGCCCACTATTAAAATCACAAATTAAGTTATACATAACAAGTAACAAATATTAGTACACATTTAGAGTTATAGAAATGTGTTCATATTTGTTTGTGCATGTGTGCATGCACACACAAATGTATTTGGACCATTTTGTGGGCTAGGGGGTGGCCGATCATGGAGTGAGGAGGAGAAGGGTTTTTGAGTTAAGTTAGTGGAGAGTGGGGAGATGAAGAGATGGGGGTTTTAGGAGTTAGGAAAGTGGAGAGTTGTAGAATAAATTTGAAGAGTTATTAGGGTGGAATTTTTGCACTTTAGACCCTCCCAAAATCCTATAAATAGAGCTCCCATTTCCTACCTTTATCTTGCACCAAAAACATTATCAAAAGAAAGGAAAGAAAGAAAAGAAAGAGAGTGAGGGTCCTTTTGCTTGGAGGAATTGCTAGAGAGAGGAAGCCATTGCTAGCGAAAGGAAGCTTTGCTAGGAGGAGGAGCCATTGCTAAGAGTTTGTCTTGGAGCTAGAAGAAGTGTCCCATCCTTCCCTTCAATTGTTCAAGCTTCAATAAGGTGGGTGTTCTCATGCTTTTATTTTAGAATTATGTGTTCTAGTAAAAAAATAAATGAGTATATGATGTTGATATGATGAAGTAGAGTAGATTTATGCATTGGTTGTCATGAAATTGCTAAGTTAAGGAATAAATCCACTTAATGTTAGTAAGTGATTTTATTTCTTCTTAATTGTAGAGACTTGCATGCTTGATGAATAATAGAATTTTGATGTCTTAATTAAAAGATAAATTCATGTTTCTTTTTATGTATAATAAGTTGGATGTTGAGATGAAATATATAGATAAAGTTTCATGCTATTATAATATACTATGAAGGAGAATATTCTTGTTATGATTAAGTAAATAATAGAAATTTTTGACTAATAACATGATCATGTTAGAATGATTGTATGCTAAATGTATATTTTGTATGGAAAGTTTGATGTAATAAAGTAGAACAATTTATACTATTGGGTGAGGTGGAAATAGTAGTGAATCATGTAAATTAAATTACAACTTGTTAATTGGTAAATGAGAAAGGAAAAGATTGATTATTTTTGCCATGTGTGAATAAAGAAATGGTGATCGAGATTGGCTGGCATCAAATTTATCTCTGCATTCATGCAAATTCTACCAATTTACACCTGAATGTATCGATCTACATTCATTATTTGAGATTTGGGGGACCGTTGAAACTAGACCTGCAATTTTGATAGTGAGTAGGTCAATTTGGTAAATAGTTTCGAAAGTGGGTCAGTTTGGTAAAAACTTTCAAAAGTTCCGTTGAAACTAGACCTGCAATTTTGATAGTGAGTAGGTCAATTTGGTAAATAGTTTCGAAAGTGGATCAGTTTGACTTTCAAAAGTGTTTCATTTTGGGAAAATTCTAGGGTTCATAAAACATAATGAAGAAATTATTAAAAATAGTTTTTTTTTGAGATTTTCATGTACAATTAAGAAAATAGAAGGGAAATTGAGAAAGAAATTTGGGTTGTGATTAGAATCTATTTAGTAAAGAGTATGACACTTATTTTCTTAAAAAGAGAAAAATATTGTGTTGTGAATCAAATTCTTTTGAAAGAATTACACTCTTATTTTGTGTAGAAATGTTGATGTGGTTGAAATGTATTGCTAAAGTGACTTAAAAATGGATGAAAACATTGTTCAGGAAGAAGAATATTGCTTTTGAAAGATTGTGAATAAAAAACTCATGAGTAGTATTAAAATGAGACTTCATGAATAGAAATTAAGATGAGACATTGAATCACATTTGTGAATAAGTTAGAAAGATGAAATTGTTGAAGTTTAAGACATGATTATTAAAGGGTATGCGTACCCATGTTTTCTTATACATGAAAGCTTATGACTTTGAGTTAGTAAGACCTCGGTACCGGCATTATTGAAAGAAAAGAATTGAGAAATGATTTGGAGATATGGCTAAGGAGCCATCTCGTATTTGTTGATTAAGACCGGTAGGAGGAAAAACTAATTCTTTGAATGGAAATTATTCATGTCTTGAACTTAAGAAAATTTAGGCACATAAGTGAAGATGTAGTAAACTTAGGGAAACGTAAGTGGGGTGCTCTATATAGTCGGCGGTGGACTCCAAGACTATAGACCCAGTTGGTGGACTGAGGTTGCCCTGTAGGAGACGGATTATTATATTTTAATCCGGGACTATGAGGACGGGTCGGCGGTGGACTCCAAGATCTTGAGTTGTCGGACAGATGGATTTTTTGTGTTTACCGTCTCCAACGTATATATATATATACTGGGCTAGAGGGTCACATACGGGACGGTTCGCACGATGTAGAATCTGTTATAACAGCCGGCGGTGGACTCCAAGGCTGGGATTCACATTCGTGGAATAGTCTGAACTTTGTTTTGCTACCGGGTAGTTTTCATGGCGAGGGATCGAGCCTTTTATGGTGGAGTACGTAGGCGCTTGCCCTCAGACCTATGTAGTATGGGATGCATAGAATCTGAACAAGTGTGCATTAGTGTCATCCTAGTATAGGATTGTGTGCATTAGGCATTAAGGCATAACATACACTTATGTTTAGAATAATCACTTTTGACACTTTAATTGTTCATTCAATCTTTTTGTAATTTGTTAAAGTATGAGATCGTTATACTATTCCCGGCATAGAGAGGATAGCCGTGTGTAACATTTCGTCAGTTGTAAGTAACTGACGAGCCCACAGATTAACATGCAGGTAATGGACTATTCATGGAGTTATAAAGTGGATATGCTGTTGCTGTTTAGAAGTTAAAGATGGTGCAAATAATGTTAAAGTTATACAAGTTGTATTTCATTGTTGTAATCTTTTATTTTTCCGCTGTGTAAAGGAACTCTGATGTATTGTGAATAAAAAGTTTTAAAATTTCCTTGTAAAATTGTACGAAGTGAAGTAAAGATCCTGTGAAATCTCGAATTTATCCTTATTTGAAATTCGGGGTGTTACAGATGGTATCAGAGCATGCTTCACAAGTAGTACAAGTTTATAAGGAACGATAAAAAGTGACGATAAATTTGGGAACAAGCCAAAGGAGTCCTTCTGTCAACCGGGTGTAAACAGTCCTAAGCGACACGGTATTTAAGCGTCTTCGGACCACCGCTAGCTGGAAACCGACTCCTACAGCTAACCCAAGTAAATCCGAATTTGATAGACTGAAGATTTGTTTAGGAAGAGTAGTAAGATCATTAACTATAGTCTAGAACCCGTGACACCTTATTGAGTAGTTACAATATTATTCCTGTGGACACTAGAGTGTGAGTTTCAGTCTATAGAGATTTAAATGTAAGTGATTTACATTTGTGTTGTTCTATGCACTGATGTTTTCTCTTTCTTTTGGATGGCTGGAGTCGTGAATGAAGTTGTTATTGAACTTGCATTCAATTTCATTCATGATGTTCCCCTCGTATACATTAATATGAGAGTGTATGCGAGCACATTTTCCTTTGGGTATCAGAGTGGCGCAGTGGATGCGTGGTTGGTTTGGACCGTCATTCATGATACCTTACACACTTCCCTCTCAAATTATTTTTGTAGATCATTATCATGGTACTTTCTCCATATTCAATATATAAATTTTTAATAAATATTTTCTTATGTTATTAAATCATTTGAATATTTATTATTTATCTATCTTCCTTAGTCTTGATATTTTAAACTTGTTTTTCAAACTTAAAATTTCATCTTTCATGTATTTATGTCACTTCATGTTTACCCGGCTAGGTCTACTATTACTTTACATATTTTTTTCAAGTTTTAAATTGCAATTTATTAAATTAATGTTTCAACAATTATTTTCTTCATTTATTATTCTGGATTTTTCTTATGAAATTTTCTTTTGTGCACTCATTTTATTAGATTTTGATTTCTGTGATACAATATTACCTGATCCTATATATTTTAAACTAAATTGAAATTTTCTACCTATATAAATGTGACCTACTATTTGTTTTATTTGTTTACATTCGGTACTATTATTGCATATTTGTTTTGATATATTCATTTTTAATATTAATCGCTACTCATTACTTTTATAGTTTTGCACTGTATATACTCACTATTTATACATTATCTTTTCTCAAATTTTAACTGTCTTTACACTCTTAGTTATTACTTATATTTTCCCAATGATTTCTATATATATCATATATTTCGATATTATACATATCATTTTACCCTCATCTAATTACATTAATACTTTTGCATATACTTGTTTATGTCTATTGTCCTAATTTGCTATACTATACAATTACTGTTTTCAATTGTGTTTTCATCTCGTGTATGTGCTTTACACTATTTTGTCTTAATGTTATAAATTATTTTCATCACTACAAAATTTTATATATTCAAAAGTATTTCGACGTATGCCTTTTATTGTTTTCAAATTGTATGTATAATTGTTATAGTTACCTTACAAACTATTTTATTAATTAGTATACAAAGTCATTTTATCTTCAACTAAGCCTCAATCCCATTTATTTTTCCAAACTCTTATTCAATGGTCTTATTTTAAATTGCTAAGTCGATTTCGTTATACAGTTTGCGAATTTTCTACCGTTTATTACATTGATAAATTTTTCCGAATTACCTATTGACTATGTTTTCTCCGCCACATTGTTTTCCGAACTATTTCGAAATTAACGACTTAATTGACTTTACCCTTTTATCTAATAGCTTACCTAATACTATTTGTGTACGAAAATTTCTCTCAAACTATTCTATCTCTTGTCACATTTCAGTTCTTATGCCATTTTCCTAATTTTCTCGTTCCGTCTTGTAACATCTTAATATTCATAGTTTTCTTATAAAGAGTTTGTCTTGTTTTTCCTTGTTGCGTATACTACATTTATTTTTCTTAAAGTTGCAGTTTTCTAAATACAAATATTTTCTGTGACAAGTACAAAATACAATTTTTACCCTAGCGAGTTCCGGGGACGGAACTACTCTAAGGGGGGGGAGAGTGTAACACCCCGCAAAATTGGAAATTACAATTTTGCCCTCGTGTGTTATGCACGTGTATTTTGTAACGTGTTTTCATCCCGTATTTTGATTATCGACTATTTATATTTTCAATATTGATTTTCCCTATTTTGAATCAACAAAAATATAATATTTCGATATTTGTATTCTACGTGCTTTGTACGTGTTTCCAATACACATATTAATTACATATTTTCCGCCGCTACGGGTGATAATTTCTAGGTTCCAATTATTTATTTTATGTTTACAAATCTATTTTTATAAAACGAAAATTCATTTTTCCCTTATTTTGATTAAAATGCATTTTTCAATTTGTTCTGCACGTATGGTGTACGTGCAAATTTTTATTCTCATTTTGCTACTCTCATTTTACTATTTTTAGCATGCATTAGTTTTATTTAGCCTTTCTTTTGATCCATGGACCTATAAACTAAAATGTGGCCCATTAGGAGAGGAGCCCACTAGATAATTAAATAAATTAATTAGTAATGAGCCCATGTAGCAAGCCCACTAGATAATCAAGTTAATTAGAAATGAGCCCATGTAGCAAGCCCACTATTAAAATCACAAATTAAGTTATACATGACAAGTAACAAATATTAGTACACATTTAGAGTTATAGAAATGTGTTCATATTTGTTTGTGCATGTGTGCATGCACACACAAATGTATTTGGACCATTTTGTGGGCTAGGGGGTGGCCGGTCATGGAGTGAGGAGGAGAAGAGTTTTTGAGTTAAGTTAGTGGAGAGTGGGGAGATGAAGAGATGGGGGTTTTAGGAGTTAGGAAAGTGGAGAGTTGTAGAATAAATTTGAAGAGTTATTAGGGTGGAATTTTTGTACTTTAGACCCTCCCAAAATCGTATAAATAGAGCCCCCATTTCCTACCTTTATCTTGCACCAAAAACATTATCAAAAGAAAGGAAAGAAAGAAAAGAAAGAGAGTGAGGGTCCTTTTGCTTGGAGGAATTGCTAGAGAGAGGAAGCCATTGCTAGGGAAAGGGAGCTTTGCTAGGAGGAGGAGCCATTGCTAGGAGTTTGTCTTGGAGCTAGAAGAAGTGTCTCATCCTTCCCTTCAATTGTTCAAGCTTCAATAAGGTGGGTGTTCTCATGCTTTTATTTTAGAATTATGTGTTCTAGTAAAAAAAAAAATCAGTATATGATGTTGATATGATGAAGTAGAGTAGATTTATGCATTGGTTGTCATGAAATTGCTAAGTTAAGGAATAAATCCACTTAATGTTAGTAAGTGATTTTATGTCTTCTTAATTGTAGAGACTTGCATGCTTGATGAATAATAGAATTTTGATGTCTTAATTAAAAGATAAATTCATGTTTCTTTTTATGTATAATAAGTTGGATGTTGAGATGAAATATATAGATAAAGTTTCATGCTATTATAATATACTATGAAGGAGAATATTCTTGTTATGATTAAGTAAAAAATAGAAATTTTTGACTAATAACATGATCATGTTAGAATGATTGTATGCTAAATGTATATTTTGTATGGAAAGTTTGATGTAATAAAGTAGAACAATTTATACTATTGGGTGAGGTGAAAATAATAGTGAATCATGTAAATTAAATTACAACTTGTTAATTGGTAAATGAGAAAGAAAAAGATTGATTATTTTTGCCATGTGTGAATAAAGAAATGGTGATCGAGATTGGCTGGCATCAAATTTATCTCTGCATTCATGCAAATTCTACCAATTTACACCTGAATGTATCGATCTACATTCATTATTTGAGATTTGGGGGTCCGTTGAAACTGGACCTGCAATTTTGATAGTGAGTAGGTCAATTTGGTAAATAGTTTCGAAAGTGGGTCAGTTTGGTAAAAACTTTCAAAAGTTCCGTTGAAACTAGACCTACAATTTTGATAGTGAGTAGGTCAATTTGGTAAATAGTTTCGAAAGTGGATCAGTTTGACTTTCAAAAGTGTTTCATTTTGGAAAAATTCTAGGGTTCATAAAACATAATGAAGAAATTATTAAAAATAGTTTTTTTTGAGATTTTCATGTACAATTAAGAAAATAGAAGGGAAATTGAGAAAGAAATTTGGGTTGTGATTAGAATCTATTTAGTAAAGAGTATGACACTTATTTTCTTAAAAAGAGAAAAATATTGTGTTGTGAATCAAATTCTTTTGAAAGAATTACACTCTTATTTTGTGTAGAAATGTTGATGTGGTTGAAATGTATTGCTAAAGTGACTTAAAAATGGATGAAAACATTGTTCATGAAGAAGAATATTGCTTTTGAAAGATTGTGAATAAAAAACTCATGAGTAGTATTAAAATGAGACTTCATGAATAAAAATTAGGATGAGACATTGAATCACATTTGTGAATAAGTTAGAAAGATGAAATTATTGAAGTTTAAGACATGATTATTAAAGGGTATGCGTACCCATGTTTTCTTGTACATGAAAGCTTATGACTTTGAGTTAGTAAGACCTCGGTACCGGCATTATTGAAAGAAAAGAATTGAGAAATGATTTGGAGATATGGCTAAGGAGCCATCTCGTATTTGTTGATTAAGACCGGTAGGAGGAAAAACTAATTCTTTGAATGGAAATTATTCATGTCTTGAACTTAAGAAAATTTAGGCACATAAGTGAAGATGTAGTAAACTTAGGGAAACGTAAGTGGGGTGCTCTATATAGTCGGCGGTGGACTCCAAGACTATAGACCCAGTTGGTGGACTGAGGTTGCCCTGTAGGAGACGGATTATTATATTTTAATCCGGGACTATGAGGACGGGTCGGCGGTGGACTCCAAGATCTTGAGTTGTCGGACAGATGGATTTTTTGTGTTTACCGTCTCCAACGTATATATATATATACTGGGCTAGAGGGTCACATACGGGACGGTTCGCACGATGTAGAATCTGTTATAACAGCCGGCGGTGGACTCCAAGGCTGGGATTCACATTCGTGGAATAGTCTGAACTTTGTTTTGCTACCGGGTAGTTTTCATGGCGAGGGATCGAGCCCTTTATGGTGGAGTACGTAGGCGCTTGCCCTCAGACCTATGTAGTATGGGATGCATAGAATCTGAACAAGTGTGCATTAGTGTCATCCTAGTATAGGATTGTGTGCATTAGGCATTAAGGCATAACATACACTTATGTTTAGAATAATCACTTTTGACACTTTAATTGTTCATTCAATCTTTTTGTGATTTGTTAAAGTATGAGATCGTTATACTATTCCCGGCATAGAGAGGATAGCCGTGTGTAACATTTCGTCAGTTGTAAGTAACTGACGAGCCCACAGATTAACATGCAGGTAATGGACTATTCATGGAGTTATAAAGTGGATATGCTGTTGCTGTTTAGAAGTTAAAGATGGTGCAAATGATGTTAAAGTTATACAAGTTGTATTTCATTGTTGTAATCTTTTATTTTTCCGCTGTGTAAAGGAACTCTGATGTATTATGAATAAAAAGTTTTAAAATTTCCTTGTAAAATTGTACGAAGTGAAGTAAAGATCCTGTGAAATCTTGAATTTATCCTTATTTGAAATTCAGGGTGTTACACCTACGGTACAAGAGGATCTATCAACATATACCGTCAAAATAGGAGGCCCGTTTGCCGCTTGACTGACCTCGGGAATGGTGCTTTCAACTATGAATTCGGCTAAGGCCTGAGCCTTGATCGCGGTCCGAATTTGGTAGGATATATCATGCTGGCTCAGCTCGATCGACCACTTCATGAGGCGGCCAGAGGTCTCCGGCTTGTGCAGAACTTGCTTCAGCGGTTGGTCGCTAAGAACGACCACCGAGTGAAACTGGAAATACGGGCGAAGCTTCCTAGCTGCCATAACCAAGGCATATGCCATCTTCTCTAGCCTTGGATAACGAAGCTCGGCATCACGAAGTACCTTGCTTACGTAATAGATGGGCTTCTGAGCCTGGTCTTCTTCCCTCACCAAGACAGCGCTGAGGGTATGTTCGGAGGCAACTAAGTAGAGGTAGAGTGTTTCCCCGAGGATAGGCTTGCTGAGGAGAGGGGGATTGACTAGGTAGGCTTTAAGCTGATCGAACGGCTCCTGCTGTTGCTGACCCCATTCGAAGCCCTTAGCCCCCCTGAGAGCCTTGAAGAAGGGAAGACACTTCTTCCCTGACTTGGAAAGGAAGCGCCCTATAGCTGCGAGGTGCCCGGTTAGCTTCTGAACTTCTTTTATACTTTTGGGAGGAGCAATATCCAGTATGGCCTTGATCTTCTCGGGGTTGGCTTCGATACCTCTTTGGCTAACCATGAAGCCTAGGAATTTTCCCGATACGACTCCGAATGCACACTTGTTCGGATTGAGCCTCATATCATATTTTCTTAACACATCGAACGCCTCCTGCAGGTCGGTGACATGGTCGGCCCCTCGAATGCTTTTCACAAGCATATCATCAACATACACCTCCATGTTACGACCGATCTGATTTTGGAAGACCTTGTTAACGAGGCATTGATAAGTGGCGCCTGCATTCTTCAACCCGAAAGGCATCACCCTGTAGAGTAGAGGCCCTGATCGGTAATAAAGGAGGTCTTCGGGATGTCCGGGGGGAACATGCGGATTTGATTGTATCTGGAAAAAGCATCCATGAAGCTGAGAAGCGCATGGCCCGAAGTGGCGTCAATTAGGGTGTCGATGCTTGGAAGGGGGAATGGATCTTTGGGGCATGCTTTGTTCAGGTCGGTAAAGTCATTGCAAATTCTCCAGGTCCCATTGGCCTTCTTTACCATCACAACATTCGAGAGCCATTCGGGGTAATTGACCTCTTGTATGAACCGAGCCTTTAGGAGCTTTTCCACTTCCCCTTTTATGGCTTGCTAGCGCTCAGGAGCAAACTTGCGCCTCTTCTGTTGGACCGGTTTGGACCCCGAAGCAATGCTAAGGTGGTGGACTAGGAGCTCTTCGGAAATTCCAGGCATGTCGGCGGTCGACCAGGCAAAGAGATCGTGGTTCTTTCTAATGCACCGGACTATGTCGGAGCATAGGGCAGATGAGAGGGTCTTACTGATAAAGAACTTGCAGCTCGGATCTTGCTCAGAGAAGAGCACTTCCTCCAGTTCATCCACCGGCTCGGATGTTTGTCGGACACTTTCTTGGGGGATTTCAAGTGTTTCGAGGGAGAGGACTGGACCTCCAGTAGAGGTCATGTAGCATTTGCGGGCCATCTCCTGACTGCCTCTTACTTCCCCTACTCCTGCCCGAGTAGGGAACTTCATCTTGAGGTGATAAGCGGAAGGGACGGCTTCGAGAGCAGCTAGGCCGGACCGGCCCAGGATGACATTATAAGCTGCGGGGACATCAACGACCATAAAGTCCATCGGCTCCGTTCGGGTAGTAGGAGTTTTTCCAGCTGTTACGTCGAGGGTGATCACCCCTTCGATAGTCACTGGCACTCCCGTGAACCCATGGAGTGAGTAGCCGGCAGGCTTAAGTCTATCCCGGGATAGCTTAAGTCCTTTGAAAGCATCGAGAAAGAGGATGTTAATGGAGCTGCCATTGTCCACTAGGATCCTCTCCACTTTAAAATTCGTCATATGGAGGTCAATGACTAGTGCGTCACAATGCGGGGTTCGGATGCCTACCAGGTCTTCATCTGAGAATGTGATAGGTACCCCGAGGCCTTTAGGGGGAGGCATGCCATGTACTGAATTGACTTCCCTTAAGAAAGCCTTTCGAGAGGAGTTAGAGGAGCCCCCCATTGGGCCCCCATGAATGAGGTGTAGGACACGCTTCTCTTCGAATTCGGGTGTCTCACCGCATCGTTCAGGACGCTTGTTAGCCCCCCGAGGAGGAGGAAGGTCGGTTTGGTCTTTTCTCACGAATTTGGCCAGCTGCCCCCTCTGGATGAGGGCCTCGATCTCGTTCTTCAGGGCCCGACAATCATTGGTGTCATGGCCATGGTCCCGGTGATAGCGGCACCATTTCTCTTTATCCCTTTTCTTGCCAGGGTTTTCATCTTCAGGGCAGGAGGTATCACCCCTTCGTTCTCTACTTCCATGAGAATAGTGGAAATGTTGCCGTTAAGAGGAGTGAATTTCTCGAATCTGGGGGGAGGGTGGCGCTGACCGCCATTATCCTTTTGGAGCTACTTGGCTCCTTCTTCTTCTGATCCCTTTCTCTTGGACCCAAAAGAAGGCCCCTCAAAGTTGGGGCGGTGCTCAGCTTCCTCAGCCCGAATATACTTCTCGCTTCGGAGAAGGAGATCAGAGAAGTTCTCTGGGGGCTTCTTGGCGAGGGAAGACCGAAGGTTGGAGTTAAGGACATTCGACTGGAATGCTGCTGCAACGACCGACTGGTCGAGGGAAGCAATGGACCTGGCTTCCGCGGTGAACCATTTCACATAGTCTCGCAGCTTCTCACCCTTCTTCTGGTTAAGATAGAGTAGCGAAATGCTGGTCTTCTCAGTTCAGCGGCTACTCACGAAGTGGGTGACGAAGAGGGTCTCGAATTGCTCAAAGGAGAATATTGAGGATGGGGCAAGGCGAGAGTACCATTCCCGGGCCGGACCTTTAAGAGTAGCGGGAAAGGTCTTGCACAGCAGAGCATCGGAAGCTTGGTGAATTAGCATAAGGGTCTTAAAGCTTTCGATGTGGTCAACGGGGTCAGACTCCCCAGAATAAGTCTCGAATTGGAGAGGCTTGAAGCTTATTGGAACGGGCACCTCCATGATGGTTCGAGAGAAAGGAGGTCGACTTGGGCGGAGGGTCCTTCCTCTAAGCTCTTCTTCTCTGTCTAGCTGACCCAAGCGCCTCTCCATTTCGTGGAGACGATGGTAGACAGTGTCATCCCTTCGACGGTAGTCAAACGAGCCTCTGGACCTGTCTTCGTACGAGGGAGAGCAGGGGCTACGACAATGGTAGCTCCTGGAGTGGCGAGGACTAGGAATGTGTTGGGGGTTGCTAGGAACTGGGGGAGGAGTTAGGGACCGTTGGCAAGGACTTTGGACCGGAGGAGTGGGGACCCTCTGAGTATTGTTGTTGTTGGGTCGGAGATTGAGGGCTTGTAAGATGGTTGCTTGGAATTGTTGGAACTCGGCACGGGTGATGGGTGCCTCATCATTGCTCGGGGGTTGCCGACCAGCAAGAGAATGGGGTCATCTCCTATGGTGGCCTGGGGACTCTCTCCGCCCTCTGCGAGGAGGGGACCTTCTGCATTCTCGGCGAAGAGGAGATTGCTCATTTGGACGGTGTTGGCGGGAGGCTCCCTCTCGGGCCCGCCTTTCATCCAAACGGCGGCGAAGATCCTCTTCTTTGCGCCGATTGTCCAGAGTGTTGCGGAGGTCATCGGATGCTCAAGGATTGTGAGATGCCATGGAATCAGTAGAGGGGTTATGTGCGGTGACGCGATCATGTTGGAGAGGTTGTTTCTGAGGATTGGGACGGAAGCCCCCCGTACCGGCATTCTGAGGTCCGGCTTGAACCCGAGGGGGTTGAAGATTCTGAGGAGGAGGTTGGTCTTGCTGCGGGGCCTGATTAGGCTGAGGAGAGGGTCCCATTGGCTGGACGGTTTGGAGAGGGATCTCCTGTTGTGGTTGAGGAGGAGTGGGTCCACGGTTGGACCCTCTTGATCTTAGCTTTCGGGGAGGCATGGCTGGGTGGATCTGACCAATGGGTACAGGAAGTGCTGCTATTCGCTGGTTCCCACAGACAGCGCCAATCTATTGCCCCTGATTCTGGTGTGGGGGCAAACAGATAGTATTTGTGGGTTCTTGGGGGGAACTAAATAGTCAAATCTTAACTTCTTCCGCCAGAGTTTGACCATTGACTCCCGCCGTTCACCTGCAAAAAATGCGAAACACCGGGGTTGATCCCGGCGACGCACCCTCCGACACTCAAGTCAGTAATCAGGAGGATTATGAGAGAGCGTAAATTGGCAAAAGATTGATTACCTCTTAATGGTGGTGGATGGGGGGTATTTATAGCCGCCGTTGGGATCAGATTAGGAATGTAATCCCTAGGATCAGATTAGGAATGTAATTCCTAATTCCCAGTGAAAGGATAGATATGAATCAAGACCGTTGATTAGGATTAATCAGAAACCCTAATTCTATCCTGCTGGACCGGGTTTGCTGCGGGTTGGAACCCACACCCAATTGAGGTGGATCCATTTGCGGGTTATTGGGTCTTAGGAGGGAAGACCCAGTACCCGTCTTAGACCTATTTATAAGTGAAATTACTATTTTACCCCCAAGCTTTTAGCCATATCATTAATTAAGATTAAAACATAATGTTTTAAAAAATCATCCCATCATTTCCTTTGATTTATTTTGAACCAATTCTTAACATCATTAACCATATATATATATATATATATATATATATATATATATATATATATATATATATATTTCTTGAGTTCACATCTCATCTAAGTATGAATATGATCTTTATTTTCCCCAAAATATAACTTAAAACAGCGAGAATATATTTTCAATCACTTCGTTTAAGTATCATTTGCAAAACAGTAAATTCAAAGTCAGAAAACTGCATTTTATGCCATTTGGAAAAATCATAGAAAATTATATACATCACGAAACTTTGCGTTCTTTATACCAAACTAAAGGTATACAAGTCTACTAAAACTTCTTAGTTATAAGTTTCTTCAAAATACTGTATCTATAACTCTGAATTCTTCGAAATATACACTAGGGTCGAAATACTAAAATACTACCACTGTACAGTTTTGTAAAATTCATATAAAATTCAATTCTTTGTGAAAATTTGATTTCTTAGACATTGCAGAAAGGTTAACGAGTCTACTACAATTTCTTAGTTCTGACTTTTCTCAAATTATTTCATTTACAATACTGAATTGATCAAAAACCGAAATGTGTACAAATTTCCAGCAACCAGTCAACTACTAACCAGTTCTGAGTTTAGATTTTATTAAAATAGTAAACGACCTCCAAATCTTATGAAATTTTAAAGGGATGCTCCTGACATATACAAGATGTTCTCAAAAAAGTGTTAGCTCTAGATTCTAACTATTTTATTAGACATGGATTTCTGAAGTGCAAACAAATTGCTCCTAGTTCCAAGAGTGGGACTCCTTTCTTCTCCTAGCAAGTCTTCCTTTCTCCAAGCAAGAACTCAAATTACTATCATTTTCTTCTTTTCTTTTCTTTCTTTTCCTCTCTTTCTTTTCTTATCTTTCTTATCTTTTGTTTCTTTTGATTTTTGGTGTAAGATTTCATGAGAAAGATGATGTTATTTATAGGGTTTGAGAAGACTTTTCTACTACCCAAATTAAGTGTTCAATTTCATAACCTACATAACCCCCTTCACTAATTGCCCACTCACCATTACTACCACAAACTCCCAACTCTTCTTCTTCCTTCATGAATTCTCAACCCTTGGATTTTCCACATGTGCACACTTCTCATTTAGTTAGTTGTATTTATTTGATTGTACATTTTGTTACATGACAAGTGTGGGAGAAAAAATTGTTTATTAAAAATGTAGATTAACTAATGAGCTTTTCTTTTAAATAATTTTTCTAATGGGCTTTAAGATGATCTTTAGGCCTTTGGGTTTTTATTAAAAATAAATAAACAAAATTAGAAGAAAAAGTGTGCATGACATCTTAGAAAATTTTAGAAATAAAATGCACATAAAATTTTACATGCAATGCACATGCCAAATATTAAAAATTAATTTGAGAGAACGAAAAGCAGTCAAAATACAAAACATGTATATTTAATAATGTTACAGATATTTCACGTAACAGAATATACATAATCGACACGTGTATTGAAACACATGCAATGTACGTTAAAACAGAAGGATTAAAATAAATTTTTGAGTTGGCTAAAGATAGGATTGAAATGAGGTTTGAGAAAATGGAAAACATATAAATAATCAGAATATGACATTTATATAAAAGTACGTTACAAATATTACTCGTAACGGTACAAAATACATGTGCGTAACACACGAGACCAAAATTGTCATTACTCAATTTTGCGGGGTGTTACAAATGTAAACCCTATAATAAGGAGTAAGTTAAGTGCTTGCCCTCAGACCTATGTAGCATGGGATGCATAGATTCCGAACAAGTTTGCATTAGTGTCATCGTAGTGTAATGTCTGCATTAGGCATTAAGTCATATCATACACTGACATGTTTAGGATAGTCACATTTTCTCTTTCTGCATTCAATTTTGTGGTTGTTAAGATAATGAGATCGTTGTATTATAGCATTACATCAATTGTATGCAACTGACGTGCCCACAATTTTCTAGCTGCAAGATGGGACTTGGCATGGACTTAAAGTCACTATGATGAGATGTTACAAGATTGAAGAATATTATTGTAAATTGTATTGTATTTGTTGTGTTATTGTAAAGAACATGTTGTAATAAAAAAGTTTTATATTCCTTCTAAATTTGTACGAATTTGAAGTAAAATATCCTGTTTTGCTACGAATTACTTGTGTTTGGAAATCGAGCCGTTACAAAATCTATTAGTGGATTCATTGAAATATAATGATTGTAATGTTTGGCTTAATAGAGAGTCTGTTGTGACAATCTTCCACCACCACTTCATAAGCATTACTTCATTGAATGTTTTGAGATCAAGAATCCCAAGACCTCCTTGTTGTTTTGGTTGGCAAATCCTCATACAAGCACTGCCTCTTGCCTTTATGTCAAAACCTACCCAAAAGAATCTGCTCCTGATCTGATCCATTCTCTTAATCACCCAAGTAGGTATCTTGACGAAGGAAGCATAGTATACTGACAGTGCACTAAGAACATTGCTTATATGAACTAGTTTGCCCCCTCTATAGAATATTTTTTCCTTCCATGTTGAGAGTCTCCTCTCACTTTTGATAATGTGACTACCACACTCTCTTCCATAATTTCCACTTAGCCAAAGGAATTCATAGATAGCTGATAGGTAAGGATTCTTATTAGCACCCCATGATATGTGTCACACCCCGCTTCCAAAGATACGGGAATACGAGCACGTAATAAGGCCCATCGAATGATGTGTACATCAACCATAAGCTGTAACATATTAACTCATCAATATGAAATATGATCAAAACCACGCATGAATAAATAATCACATAAACAATGAATAAACTTCAATAATCCATAAAATAAATCCATAAATTAATATCCAATATCTGGAAGAAAATAAACTTCGGGTCACCAAAGCACAGAATACAAAGTACGAAAATAATAACAATGCTAAAAATGAAATAACATGAACGAAATAGTTATTGTAGGCTAGTAATCACCTCGATTCTTTAGAAGATTTTCTCACCAAGTCCTTCAGTCAAATCTCCACGTGTACCTGCAAGCTCATCATCTAGAGTTGGGGGAGAATGTCCGTTAGAGTAAGTTACAGACAGCAAGTAGTAAAAGCAAAGAACAAGGAAACATGGTATATCAAGGAATAATGAATTGGAACAAAATCTGTCACGCCCCGCTTCCCAAAATACGGAATACGAGTGCATGACGAAGCCCAGCAAATGATTTTTACATCATCCATAAGCTGTAGGATCGACTCAGCACCATAACAAGAATATAACCAGATTTATATATAACCAAGCATGCATGAATAATTTATTAAGAAACAGAAACAATTTAAACAAATAATAATATTCAAATAGTTCTCGTGTCTGGATCAAGTGTAAACTCGGAAACAAGTCTTATACAGCATAAGAAATAAATACCTTAAGGAAAGCAATTATTTAAACAAGTCCTTACTCCAAGTGAAGCCTATAATGTCTGCTCGCTAATTCCAGCTGGCAACTCGTCTCCAAAGTCTGCTTTAATAAATATAAAAAGAAAAAATAAGAGAAGATGCCCTTAGTGCAAGGTAGGGCCACAAATAATGAAAGCAAGTACAAGTATGGGAACAAGAATTGGAATCAAGAATGCAACAGGGATACAACAAGTAGTGGGGATCTAAGAACTAGCTAGCAAGAGGGACATCCTAGTAAACAGGCTAGTTAACAACTGCTAATGGTAAAATATACAACAGGTGAACTTGTAGGGGTATCTAACATCAAGTGACAAGTCTCAAGTCTAGTATCATGTAACAAGTGCCAAGTCTAGTGTCAAGAGTTATTTCAAATGTCAGGTCTCAAATATCAAGTTGTCAAGTCTCAAGTAACAAATTGTCAAGTTCAAGTTGTCAAGTTCAAGTCTTGTGGTGATTACTATCTAGGTAGCACTTCATGCATCCATCCTTTTACTACATGATTTCTACAGTCAAAACAATTTCGTTTAGACTTAGTAATGGATTTTATAGGGTGTCATACTCAGGTATCAAGTATCAAGCAAGCCATGGTTCATGAATCGGAAAATAAATAACAAGTTCACGAAGCAAGTTCGCGAATCCACTAACAAGTTCAAGAACGCACAATGGGTTCATGAATCAAACAAGTTCATGAGCCAAGTAACTGACTCCATGAATCGAACAAGATACAACAAGTTCATGAACCAAGTATTTGGAAAACACGGGCCCCCTTCTGAGTACACTTACCTATATTGTCCACTCTATAGTCTTTCCCAAAACCCCGGCTTGTTACTTTTATTAATTCTTATCAAGCAAGCATACATGTGTAAAATGTTGTTATTTAATTCTAGGAAAAATTGAGGATTTCCTATATGGTGTCCAGCAGCTACATATAAAATTTCGTGTCAAACGCTCGCTATTTACACAGCTAAATTAATTTGCAAAGTAAATGTATACAGCAGTTTTGCAAAACTGCGTCTACTGACATAGCTGCAGTATAACTGCCATAACTCCTAGACCGTAACTCTGAATTCTCGAAAGCTATCGATATCTACACATCCAGATCTACAATTTCTATTCAGGGCTCGGGCCCAGATTCAAATGATAAATGGGTCGAAACAGCAAAAGAAGATTCAGGACAGCAACATGAGCGGATAACTTACTAGTTTAGATTTCGGGGAAATTTGTTATTAGGCGTCTAAATTATTGTGTGATATAAATACATGATATTGGTGGTCCAAAACAGCAAATAATAAATATTTTTCAAGTTATAGGGTTGCAAGTTCATCAAATATTAAATGTAACATGTGTCTACGAATTTAAGGCTCCTAAATTCATAAGTCTATGTGTTCATGTGCTCAAGGGGTAAAAGAGTCCAATAATTATAAATTAAATACAAGGAAATTTTGTGACTCTTAGAATTGTCAATTTGGAGGTTCAATATTGATCTACAATGATATTCAAGGAGGAGTCACAATCTAACTATTTGTAGTATTTTCAAGGGTGCTTGTACTAGAATAATAAAATTGTACAAGGATACTTGCCTTAATTGATGACGATTAGATCCACTTTTAGTAGAAAATTGGGTTGAAAAATCCCGGAAGAAGTCTCCCAAAAGTACGTGCAAAAATCAACCGTAGATCGAGTTTTCCCCCACACCGGATCAGCCCAGAACAGCATACGGCGACTTGGGATCTGCTGTGCCAAAACATGGAACACCGGATTCGCCCAATCAGAACTCTCCCGTGCAGCGGATCAAGCCAGAACACGGGACAACGAGCGAGGGATTCGCTGTGGCAAAACAGCGAACAGCGATCGGGCTGGCTCTGATAGCGTGGTCTTGACGCGATCCGATGGTCGAAATCGAATCCCGCCCAAACCGGCTGCTTCTTCTCCCTTCTCTTCTTTGTCGAAACACATAGTGCGAGAGAGTAGCGCCGGTGGGGTCTTCGACGGTAGCGATTATGGTGCGACTGCGTGGCGGCGCAAGGCGGCGTCGACGGCGAGAAGTACGGCAGCGCGACTGGTCGGGAAGCGACTGTCGCGGCGATTGAAAATGGCGCTCTGTTTGGAATCGAAACAGGGGAGGGGAGAAAAGATAATGGGTTCGAGGTGTTGGCAGTTGATGATGGTGGAGGTCGTGGGATGGGGACGACGACGGGAGTGTCTAGAAGTGGTCGGAGGGCGAGGTGACGGTGGAGAGTCGATGGGTTACGGTGGTTGGGAAATGGCGAATTGGGTTTCGAGTGTTGGGGACGATTAAGGCGATGGATTTGCGGTGGTGTTGGGGTACAGTGGAGGCCAGGGCGATAGCGAGGAGGTGGCGAGGCGATAATCGAAGGAAGCGAAATGGGTATGGTTGGGCCTGGGCGATGGGGGGTGAGAGCTTGGTTAATGGCGATGGGTAATGGCGGTGGGAGTTTGGGTCGATGGTGAAGACGGTGGTGGTGGTGGTGGTTGGGTGCTGACGAGGAGCGGGTGGTGAAGGCGAGAGGAAGGCGAAGGTCTTGGTGGTGATCGGAGGTGGGGAGATTGGTTTCGAAATCGAAGGAGAAAGAAGCGGAGGAAGGAAGGAAGGAGACGAGCGAGCGGCAGGGATTGTTTTTAGGGTTACACAGTAAATGGGGGGTTAGAGTTAGGGTTAGGGGTTAGGGTTTAAATAGTATAGGGTTTCGGGTTTATGGGTTTTAGGATATCCGTTTTGAACAGGACCCAACAGGAGAATTGGTCAAAATATGATAAAATGGGGAATAAAGGGATGAATGAGAAGAATTAGCCATTTCTTCATGAATAATCACACAAAGAGCACACAAATGAATTCAATAAAAGGACCAAAATTTGAGTCGACAACAATTTAATGGTTTTATTTGAATGGAAACAGATTACGGGATCTCAAATACATAAAAGAGTACAATTGAGCAAAATACATTATAAAAATACAATACGGGAAACCAGGAGTTACAAAATCAATGGTCAATAACAAGGGTTGATAAAGATCAAGATTCTAGAATTAATGATGCAGTAATCAATTACTACAATTAATAATCAAGTCGATAACAATAATCATGATCAAATATGCAAGTGTCAATCTTAGGTCTATCAGTCTTTTATTATCTTATCTAATGCACGTAGTTCTGCGTCTCTTACTACAAGTTCGGTGCATGCAAACAGTGATCCTTTAGACTATAGTGGTGAACTCCACATATCGTGTACTCGGCAACAATACTCAGTAATCCATAATCTATAATCCATAACAATAATCAATGGAGTAATAAGGGACCCTTCTCCGAGTACAGCTTCTGACGTTGTTCATTACTAATTCGACTCTTATTACACTAGCTTGTTATTATTTTATTATACTCAAATGTGAACATGCAAAGGGTACAGAAGTATCGAGGCGATGTGAATAAGGTGTCAAGGCTATGCAATGCATGGTATAATTAATTCTATTCATTAGCTGCAAAATCAAACATGGCTATACTTAATAACACAAAAACACACATCCTGGATAGCAAGACGTTGATGTTCAAAAATAAAATTTTTAGTTTCTATAGAAAAGTAAATCAGGTTCCGTCAAAGGCTGTAGAAACTAGACTCTCTGCTGGTTCCAACATATATTCACACGATATATTATAATCAAAGTTACTATGTGTATAATTTCAGTCTTTACTGGTTTCATATTCAGACAGCATGTTAGGGTCAAATTCTTATATACAAAAGTTGACTGTAAATTCAGTTAAAAATCTTATAAAAAACCATAATTTAGTTCTTAACAGTGTTCAACAACTACACGATTAATTTCAGGTCTTAATTCTTAATTTAATCAACAGTTTCAATTAGTTGAACAAGGTAATGTATTTTTAGACTGTATTCCGTAATTCAGATGTTACACCACCCGAATCTGATTATCTTGCAATCTCTATGCCGAATTGCAAAACCGTCAGATAGTCTGGATTGAAGATATAGAGGGCTACAATTCTCATTTAATAAGTTCAAAATAATATGTAACGCCCCGAATTCTAAACACAGCCAATTCGTAGCAAATACAGGATCTTTTACTTCAACATCGTACAAATGTACAAGGAATTTAAAACCCTTTATTTACAACAGGTTCTTTACAACAGCACAACGAAATTAAATGAATACAATACAATCTAAAAATAATGAAAATTCTTCAATTTTGTAACAACTCATCATAGTGACTTCAAGCCCATGCGAAGTCTAATCCTGCAACTGCGAAACTGTGGGCACGTCAGTTGCATACAACTAACGTAATGCTATAATACAACGATTCTTCTACTTTAGTAAACACAAACTTGAATGCAGAAAACATAGAAAAGTGACTATCCTAATTATGTTAGTGTATTAATGACTTAATGCCTAATGTAGACATTCACACTACTAGGACACTAATGCATACTTGTTCGAATTCTATGCATCTAATACTACATAGGTTCGAGGGCAAGCCCTTATCGTACTCCTCAATATAAGGTTCAATCCCTCGTTATGAATATCCTACTATGAAGACTAATATAAGGTTTAGATATCCTGTGAGTATCTAGTACCACCACAATAATTCTTAAGAATCACTCTCCTACTGCGAGTCGTAACCCCGATAATTTTGGAGGCAAAACCCACACCGCGAGCCATGACCCCGATAATTCTTGAGAGTCGTTCTCCCACCGCGAGTGATTTTTGGACGTCACGCCTCACACCCCGATAATTCTGAAGACGAAACCCACACCACGAGTCATAGGTACCTCATCACACAAATACCCCATGAGCTTCGCCTCAATCCCGATAATTCTGAAGAAATATCTCCCACCACGAGTGATTTTGGACATCATGCCTCAACCCCGACAATTCTGAAGATAATCTCCCATTGTGAATCATATGAGGCCCTCATACTCATGTTTGCCCATACTTCATCACATCTCCCCCTAGTGCATGTTCTTAGGTTTAATTATAATCATCACAAACTAGAGCAAACTTACCCTACCAAACTTAAATCAACACACGAGAAAACATTAGCACATACTGGCTACTTCTCAAATTTTCTTATTCACAAATTGCCGGTCACTACGGGTCTCGCTTAGCCTCTAGATTCCAACAACTATCTCACTATAGAGATCAATTTGATTATATCTAACCTCAACATAAACATTTCATGCATTGCTCATCAATTCTTTTTCATCCATTTTCTTTATGTTTTTAGATTATGAAGTATTTAACTTCTTATGACAATATTCACTAACAATTTGTCAATCACATTCGCGAGAACGATTTCCACATTAACAAACCAAACTATTCACTTTAATGAAATTCAAATTCCTTTTTTGTTAGTAGAACCTTTTTCATGCTTTTCTATACTTCAAATGTGTTTCTTAATACAAAAGTTCTTTAAGATTAAATCATTATTTCTTAATACAAGGTTTCTTTAAGATTAATCACTAGAAATTCTTGATTTTAAACTCATAATTATGCTTTGATTTTATTATCAACCACCTCAACCATTTCTTAATTCAATGGATTAATATTCATGAATATTCACAAAAAGAGAGTTCTAAATTTGTATTCTACAACCAACTCTGAAATATTTTTAATCATGTACATTTCCCTTTAAATTTGAATTAAAAACTCATCGAATACATTATTTAATATGAATATGACTTTTAATTCTCAAAATATATCTTAGAATAGTGTGAAATTATTTCCAAGTGTTCTAATAACATCTTAAAATATCTCTACAAAATTTTTAACGTGAAAAAAATCATAAAATAAAATAAAACCCAAAATGTAAACACCCGGATTCGAACTCAGGACCAACCGCAACCCCAACAGTCACCCAAACCAATGAGCCAACTCGCTGATGGTGATACAAACCACTTTGAGTCCCTTTTACCATCCAGAATACTCGAATTCATAAATTTTCAAAAATATTTCAAAAAAGGCAGAGCCTCCCAAGCTTCAAACCCGCGACCAAGAAACCCCCCAAGCGCAAGCGCTAACCACTATGCCCAAGCTCTATTCCGTTAATATAAGGATTCAAAATCTTTTAACCCAACTCTCTGTTTCCCCTATCTTTAACACATTCATTTATTTTGATTTCTATCGTTTTCTCTCAAAATATTTGTTCATAAAATACACTCCTAGAAATGATTTCTCACTGATTTTATCTATATTACAGTGAAGTTATATACAAATAATTTAAATGGTAATTTTGATAGCTTTTATACACATATGCTTTTATTAATCAACATGACTACACTTTATGACAAATTAGCATGAATATATTTTTCCTTTAGCCATTTATTCTAAATTTATGGAAACCACCTCTCAATGAATCATAATCTATCCCAATTTTTACACAACTTTTAGGCTTAAGTTAACAACTTTACATACACATACAATTTATTTACATGTTTAATCATGGGATACTACAATACGCATGACATCACCACAAAACACTCTAATAAAATTGTAGTTTGACTACAAGACAATTCTACATTGAAATTTTAACTAGCAAGCATTAATTTCTCGTATTCGTCTACTACTAAAACTTTAGATGACAATACAACATGCATCATATAAAAGTTTTAGAAAATAAAGAACTCATTCCAATTCCCTATTTCAAGAACATTTTATCTAAGCGTGCATTCTACAAACAATTAGAAAGTAAAAGAAACACCCACCACTTTCTTGATGAAATTAGTAAGTAGAACTCCTAGAAAAATGCTCCAAAGCTCCCCCCCCCCCCTCTTCTCCTCTAGCAAAAACCAAAATCCTTTTTCTTTTTTTTTTTTTTTTTTTTTTTTTTTGATTTTGATCTTAGTGTTGTCCATGGTAAAGGAGGGAGCTATTTATAGAAATAATGAGTGGTTGAGATGACTCCCACTACCCAAAACAACTCTCCACTCTCACACAACTCACCCTACTCTCTCCTTACTCCCATTATAGGCGGCCAACCCTCCATGTGCACAAGCACGTGCACGTGCATCAAATGTGCACACTACTTCTCATAAAAATTCATTTATTAATTAAAAAAAAGATGTATATGTGTGTTACATATGACAAGTGTACTAGATTTCAAATGTTCATTTAAGTGTAGAAATAATCATGAGCCTCAATTTGTAATTAATTTTTAGTGGGCTACAAAATTGGTTTAGGCCTAATGGGTTTAATTAAAAATAAATCATACAATTGTGACAAAAAAAAGAGACGAAAAATGTTCGTGACTCTAGAAAACTTTAGGACCCAAAGTGCACAAAATTTTACGTGCAATGCACGTTCAAAATATATTAAAAATCTCTGGGACATTACAACACTCCCTCCTTAGAATAGTTCCATTCTACGCTTAAAGAGTGAGAAAAGCAAAAGAAATAAAATTACATGGTTTAGGTAAAAAGTTCGGGATGGTTGTCTCTCATCATCCTCTCCTCTGATTCCCAGGTGGCTTCCTCGACCAGCTAATTTCTCCACATAACCTTGACCATGTGTATAGTTTTGTTCCTCAAAACTTTTTTCCGCCGATCCACAATCTCCTCCGGACGCTCCTTGTTGCTCAGATTTATCTGTAGACCTTCTGACACTTCTGGTAAGTGATGACTCAGATCAGGAATGTAGTCTCGCAGCATAGACATGTGAAAGACATTGTGCACTTCGGCTAGCTCTTTTGGTAGTTCCAACCGATAAGCTGTCTTCCCTATCCTCTTCAATATCTTATATGGTCCTATGTACTTTGCAGCTAACTTTCCTCCTTTCCCAAATCGAATCACACCTTTAGTTGGAGAAACTTTCAGGAAAACATAGTCACCCTCTCCGAACTCCAAATCCCTTATCTGATTGTCAGCAGAACTCTTTTTGTCTACTCTGTGCTTCAACCAGTCTCTTCCTGATCAATTCAATCTTCTTTGAGGTCTGTTGTACTATTTCGGGCCCGTACATCTACCTTTCTTACACTTCATACCAGCACATCGGCGTTCTACACTTCCTCCCATACAAAGCCTCATATGGTGCCATACCGATGCTAGTATGAAAACAGTTACTGTATGCAAACTCTACCAGAGCTAAGTGCCTCTCCCAACTGCCTCCAAAATCCATCACACAACACCTCAACATGTCCTCCAACACCCAATTGACCTTCTCAGTCTGCCTGTCAGTTTGATAATGAAAGGCAATACTGAAGTCAGTCTTGGTTCCCAAAGCTGCCTGAAGACTTCTCCAAAAGTGCGATGTGAACCGTGCATCGCGATCTGACATAATCGATATGGGAATTCCATGCCGTCTTACAATCTCTCCGATGTACAATTCCGCCAACTTTACCATCAACCAGGTAATTTTCATCGCCAAGAAGTGAACAGATTTGGTTAATCGATCCACTATTACCCAAATCGTATCATTTATTTTTGGGACTTCTAGGTAGCCCCGTGATGAAATTCATGCTTATGTTCTCCCATTTCCATTCTGGAATGGGTAATGGCTGCAACAATCCTCCGGGTCTTTGACTCTCAGCCTTGATTTGTTGACAAGTTGCACACTCTGCAACAAACTCCGCTACATCATTCTTCATTCCCGACCACCAGAAGTGTTGCTTAATATCTTTGTACATCTTAGTACCCCCTGGATGCACTGATAATAGAGTAGTGTGCCTCCTGTAAGATGCTCTCCTTCAATTCTGCTTGATCAGGTACACACAACCTTTCTCCAAACCACAGCACTTCGCCCTTCACTTGAAATTCTTACAATTTGCCTGTGCCGACTTACTCCTTCATCTTCTGAATTTCTGGATCAGACTTCTGATCGTCGACAATCTACTCTCTTAGTGTGGGCTGAAGTCTCAACTGTGCTAAATATGCTCACAGTCTTTGCAATACCACTTCGATTCCAGCTCGATTGAGCTCCTCTGCTAGTTTCTCCTGAGTTGTAATCAAACAAAATAAGCTGCTTTTCCGACTGAACGCATCAGCCATCACATTTGCTTTCCCGGGTGATACTATATTTCTGGTCGGATATCTTCTAGCACTTCCAACCACCTCCTCTACCTCAAGTTCAGTTCTCTTTGCTGATAGATGTATTTCAAACTCTTGTGATCTGTGTACATGTCGACCTTCTCTCCATGAACATAGTGCCTCCATTGCTTCAAGGCAAATATAATCGCTGCCAACTCCAAATCATGGGTTGGGTAATTTTTCTCATGCCGTCTCAATTGCCTAGACCCACAAGCTATTACCTTTCCCTCTTGCATCAGCACACAGTCTAGCCCTCAATGTGAAGCACCACTGTACACATCATAATCAATCCCTGCTCGTGGCAAAGCCAATATCGGAGCGGTAGTCAACCTCTCCTTCAACTCTTTGAAACCTGCTTCGCACTGCTCTGTCCACTTGAAACTTACATTCTTCCTCGTAAGTCTCGTGAGTGGCACGGCTATCTGAGCATAGCCCTGAATAAACCTCTGGTAATAACCAGTCAATCTCAAGTAACTTCTGATCTCCTTCACTGATGTAGGTCTTGGCCAATCCTTCACTGCCTCTATCTTCTGTGGATCGGTGACCACTCCCTCCTTAGAAAGGATATGACCCAGAAACACGACTTCGGACTTCCAAAAGTCACACTTGGATAACTTGGCATACAGTTTTTGTTCCTACAGCTTCTTCAATACCTCTGCTAAATGCCCAGCATGCTCTTCCTCTGACTTGGAATATACCAGAATATCTTCGATAAAAACCACGACGAAAGAGTCGATGAATGGTCATAGGACCCTGTTCATCATGTCCATGAATATGGCTGGTGAATTCGTATATCCAAATGGCATAACTAAGAATTCGTAATGCCCATATCGAGTTCGGAACACAGTCTGGTCCACATCCTCTTCCTTAACAAGAACTTGGTGATAACTCGATCAAATATCTATCTTGGAGAAAACTGCTGATCCTTGAAGGCAGTCAAACAAATCATCGATTTGCGAAATAGGATACTTATTCAGGACGGCCACCTTGTTCAGTTCTCTGTAATCGATGCACGTCCTCATCGATCCATCCTTCTTCTTCACCAATAAAACTAGCGCTCCCCAAGGCGACGCACTCGGTCTGATAAAATCCTTGTTCAAAAGTTCTTCAATATGCTTCTTTACCTCATCCTGTTCCACTGGCACCATTCTGTAAAGTCTATTGGATATCGGTGCACTTCTTAGCTGAATGGCAATGCTGAATTCCACATCCCGATGAGGTGGTAGCCCGGGTAATCCTCCAAGAATACTGTCGGAAAGTATCGGACTACAGGAATCTTCTTAACGTCATCAGGGATCTACTTCTTGGTCAAAGCTTCCATCAACTCTTTACACTTTCTCTTCCCCTAAAATGTTACTGTTGGTCTTCCTGGTGCCTTCACTATAACTTCGTTGCTCTTGCATTCGATAATAGTATTGTAGATCGACATCCAGTCTATGCCAATAATTATATCGACTCCCAAGACTGCCAACTCTATGAGATCGATTCCAAAAACTCTTTCTCCGATCTCGAGGTCACACCCAGCATAGTATCGATCAGTGTCAGTGTTTCTCCTGAAGGGGTAGTTACTGCTAGAACCTTGTCGGGGAAAATTTTCAGCTCAACCCCAATTCTTTTATAAATTTAGGAGATACAAAAGTGTGGGACGATCCAGTATCAAACAAAGCAGTAGTTTTTATTCCCTTTATTAGAAGTTTCCCTGTTACATAACAAATTTTATCTTTCAGTACATAACATTCTCTTAATACATGACTTGAAATAACAGCATAAACTCTATTCAGATGCTCCCATATTGATGATGACATTGTCGGCATCCTCTGCATCCTCTTCAGTCCGAGCGAATACTCACCCCTGCCGATACGGTTTCTTCCCCCGCTCTGCCTGCTTCTGCCTCTGCCCTCCCTGCCGGAGCTGTGGGCAATAGGGCTTGGCATGGCCTTCCTTCCCATAGTTGAAACATGTTATGGGATTATGTGGCTTGGTACAATCGGTCTTGTAATGAACCAATTCCCCACAATTGTAACAAGTCACTCCTGGGGCTCTAGTACCTCTGATGCTTGGCTTCCCCATCACACCAATGGCATTTGCCCCACTCGGCTTGAACCTCTGCGCTGGGGGCTGCCCCTTGAAGTTGCTTGATGTTGTGGGCCTCTTACCAGCACTCCAGCTGTTCTTCTTGTTTTGCGCTGATTGCTACTGTTCCATGTCCGCTTCTATGGCTGCAGCCCTTCGTACAAGCTTATAAAATTTCCTGATACCGAGGGGAATCATTCGATACTGCTCCAACTCCCTCGCCTTCTTGGCCTCGTCAATCACTAACTCTGGTGCATACTTTGAGAGCTGAGTGCACTTCGTCTCATACTTCCTAACTGACAAGCTCCCTTGTTGCAGGCTCAGGAAATCCATCGCCTTTTTCTTCAGCACATCCATCGGAAAGTAGTGGCTGCGAAACTCCTCCAGGAAGTCCTCCCAAGTAATAGGTTCACCCCCCAGGTTCACTTCATGGACTGCCACCAGACCCCGACGTCCTTCTCCAACTGAATTGTGGCCAGTTTCACCTTGCTAGCCTCAGGGGTTTCCAAGACCTCGAACACAGTTTCAATATGCGGATCCAATTATCGGATGCAGGGATCCGCATTGCCCTAAAAAATAGGAGGTTTCATCTGCTTGAATGATTCCACCAATTTAATAGCCTCCGGGACTTGCACTGCCTGCCCCGCCTTGGTGTTTTGGTTCACACTTGCAACAAAGGTGTTGAGATTTTGTTGCACACGGGCCAGTTCTGTCTCCAGATAAAGGCGGTTGCCTTCATCGCTCGATCCTTCACCATTTCGAGTTCTTTGCCCGACCATTTCTGGGTCATAGAACTTCATTAATCACCAAAAGCAGCAACAGCATAGACTTTTCTTTCAACACAGTTTATTCATTTCCAAAAATAAACTTTATACATTCAGAAATAAAATTTTGTCTATACATCCATATATAAAACACCAGAAAACTTCAAACATAAAGCAGTTTAGATTCTATGGTTTCTCTTGGCTTTTCTGAGCTCTCCCCGTAATTCATCTATTTTCTTCTGCATCTCCTCGCATCTTTGACGGCATTCTTGTTTTCCCCAACGATTTTTGTTGTCTAGTTGGCTGAAATACCGAGCATTCTTGTGTCGACACTTCTCCAGTTCTCATACTCGCTGACTTAGAGCTATGATGTTCAGCTTATCCTCCGCATGATGAGCCTCCATGTGGGTTACTCTCTACTGGTGGATAATCAGCTGGTTACGGAGGGAAGCAATAATATGATCCTTCTTGTGTCGAACTGGCTCTTCATCCAAGGATTCATCTTGGAAATCAGGTGGAGGTGGAGTAATCTCCCGAAATTCTTGCAATTCTTCCTCTTCCTTTTCTGGGTCTTCCTCTTCTTCGGGTTCTTCTTCTTCTTCAGGGTCTTCAAAGAATAGTTCCTCGTCCCCTTCATTCACTGGGTTTTGGTTATCAGCCATCTTATAGAGAAGGGGAGGAGAAGACATCAGTGTAGAAAGCTACACAAATATAAATCAACTTACATTTAAATCTCTATAAACTAAACTCACACTTCTAATGTCCACCCTAATGTGTCGTCCTTGTAATTTTGTACTACTTATTGAAGTCGGCTCTGATATCACTCTCTAACGCCCTGAATTCCAAACACAGTCAATTCGTAGCAAATACAGGATCTTTTACTTCAACTTCGTACAAGTTTATATGGAATGTAAAACCCTTTATTTACAACATGTTCTTTACAACAGTATAGAGGAATTAGATGAATACAATACAATCTAAAATAATGAAAATTCTTCAATCTTGTAACAACTCATCATAGTGACTTCAAGCCCATACGAAGTCTAATCCTGCAACTGGGAAACTATGGGCACGTCAGTTGCATACAACTGACGTAATGCAATAATACAATAATTCTTCTACTTTAGCAAACACAAACATGAATGCAGAAAATCATAGAAAAGTGACTATCCTAATTATGTTAGTGTATGATATGACTTAATGCCTAATGCAAACATTCACACTAGATGACACTAATGCATACTTGTTCGAATTCTATGCATCTCATACTACATAGGTTAGAGGACAAGTCCTTATCGTACTCCTCAATGTAGGGTTCAATCCCTCGTTAAGAATATCCTACTACGGTGACTAATGTAAGGTTTAAATATCCTTTGATTATCTAGTAACACCCCCATAATTCTTGAGAATCACTCTCCTACTACGATCGTAACCCCGATAATTCTGGAGGCTAACCCACACCGCAAGCCATGATCCTGATAATTCTTGAGAGTCATTCTCCCACCGAGAGTGATTTTCAGACGTCACACCTCACACCTCGATAATTCTGGAGATGAAACCCACATCACGAGTCATAGGTACCTGATTACACAAATACCCCATGACCGTCACCTCGATCCCGATAATTTTGAAGAAATATCTCACACCGCGAGTGATTTTGGACATCATGCCTCACATCCCGATAATTCTAAAGATAATCTCCCACCGCAAATCATATGAGACCCTACTACTCATGTTTGCCCATACTTCATCACCTCTCCCCCTAGTGCATGTCCTTAGGTTTAATTATAATCATCACAACCTAAAGCTAGCTTACCATACCGGACTTAAATCAACACACGAGAAACATTAGCCCTTATTGGCTACTTCTCAAATTTTCTTATTCACAAATTGCCGGTCACTACAGGTCTCGCTCAGCCTCTAGATTTCAACAACCATCTAACTATAGAGGTCAATTAGATTATATCTAACCTCAACATAAACATTTCATGCATTGCTCATCATTTCTTCTTCATCCATTTTCTTTATGTTTATAGATTACGAAGTATTTAACTCCTTATAACAATATTCACTTAACAATTCATCACATTCTCGTAGACAGTTTCCCCATTAACAAACAAAACTATTCACTTTAATAAAATTCAAAGTTCTTTTTTGTTAGCAGAACATTTTTCATGCTTTTCTATACTTCAAGTGTATTTCTTAATAGAAAAGTTTTTTAAGATTAAATCACTATTTCTTAATACAAGGTCTCTTCAAGATTAATCATTAGAAATTCCTGATTTTAATCTCATAATTATGCTTTGATTTTATTATCAACCACCTCAACCATTTCCTTAATTCAATGGATTAATATTCATGAATTTTCACAAAAAGAGAGTTCTAAATTTGTATTCTACAACTAACTCTGAAATATTTTTAATCATGTACAATTCCCTTTAAAGCTGAATTCGAAACTCATCCAATACATTATTTAATAAGAATATGTTTTTTGATTCTCAAAATATATCGTAGAATAGCGTGAAATTATTTCCAAGTGTTCTAATAACATTTTAAAATATCTCTATAAAATTTTTAACTTGAAAAAAATCATAAAATAAAATAAAACCCAAAATGTAAACACCCTGATTCGAACCCAGGACCAACCGCAACCCCAACAGTCGCCCAAACCAATGAGCCAACTCGCTGATGGTGATACAAACCACTCTGAGTCCCTTTTACCATCCAGAATACTCGAATTCTTAAATTTCCAAAAATATTTCAAAAAAGGCAGAGCCTCTCAGGCTTCAAACCAGTGACCAAGAAACCCCCCAAGCGAAAGCGCTAACCACTATGCCCAAGCACTATTCTGATAATATAAGGGTTCAAAATATTTTAACCCAGCTCTCTGTTTCCCCCTATGTTTTAACTCATTCATTTATTTTGATTTCTATCGTTTTCTCTCAAAATATCTGTATAATAAATTACAAAGAAAGCTATCAAGTGACTCTCATTCAACTTCTCCTAAAACCAATGGCTTAGATTGATTCTCACAAAACATATTTTTCCGCCCAAAATTTCAAATCCCAAAATTAAATTTTCACTCCAAAACTAAAAAACTCATTACTTGATTACTATCTCTCTTCTCTCTTCACTTTTTCATATTTCTTTCTTTCTCTCTCTCCCTCTTTCTCCCATTCTTTCTTTATTTTTATTTAGAAATTTAGATTTAAAGATTTATAAGGTTTGGAAAATTTTCAGAATTTTTATGTTTTTTTTTATTGCACATGTTATATTGAAAATAACGAATATCTCTTCAACAGTTCAATTTCATCATTTTCCACCCTTAAAGTTTTAAGAAGTTGAATTTTACACCTTCATTTATAATTATTTTTCAACATATACTAATAGAAACATGGACTTTTATTTACAACTAATTATTGTCATACTATTCAAACTTGAACTACATAATTATTGTTTAACTGTTTATAGGGTTTTTCGTGTGTTGTATCGTTTCGAAGACGTGCCGTAGGCACGTGACCTCGGGCAAATCTAGTTTGTTCATAAAATACACACCTAGATTTCCAGAAATGATTTCTCAATGATTTTATCTATATTAGAGTGAAGTTATACACAAATAATTTAAAGGTAATTTTGAGAGCTTTTATACACATATACTTATATTAATCAACATGACTACTCTTTATGACAAACTAGCATGAATATATTTTTTCTCTAGCCATTTATTCTGAATTTATGGAAAATTCTCACCTCCCATTCAATTATACTCACCTCACTATCCCAATTTTTACACAATTTTTAGGCATAAGTTAACAACTTTATGTACACATACAATTTATATACATGATCAAATCATGGCATACTACAATACATATGACATCACTACAAAACACTCTAATAAAATTGTAGTTTGACTACAAGACAATTCTCATTGAAATTTTAACTAGCAAGCATTAATTTCTCATATTCGTCTACTACTAAAACCCTAGATGACAATACAACATGTATCATATAAAAGTTTTAGAAAATAAAGAACTCATATCAAATTCCTATTTCAAGCACATTTTATCTAAGCATGCATTCTACAAACAATTAGAAAGTAAAAGAAGCACCCACCTCTTTCTTGATGTAATTAGTAGTAGAACTCCTAGAAAAATGCTTCAAAGCTCTCCCAAAGTTTGGCCTTCTCCTCCTCTAGTAAAAACCGAAATCCACTCTCTCTCTTTTTTTGTTCTTTTTTTTTTTTTTTGATTTTGATCTTAGTGTTGTCCATGGTAAAGGAGGGGGCTATTTATAGGAATAATGAGTGGTTGAGATGACTCCCATTACCTAAAATAACTCCCTACTCTCACACAACTCACACCACTCTCTCCTCACTCCCATTATAGGCCGGTCAATCCTCCATGTGCACAAGCACGTGCACGTACATCAAATGTCCACACTACTTCTCATAAAAATTCTTTTATTAATTAAAAAAAGATGTATGTGTGTGTTACACAGGACAAGTGTACTAGATTTTAAATGTTCATTTAAGTGTAGAAATAATCATGGACCTCAATTTGTAATTAATTTTTAGTGGGCTACATAGGTGTGTGAATATATACGAGAATGCATGGTGTATGGTATGTATGCATGCAAAAGGTGCTGAGTGATATAAGTGATAATGATGTGCGTGAGTGAGAAGAATAATCCCATATCGGAACGGTGTTGGAGTTATAAGGTTATAAATTAGATTGCCCATGATCCAAGAGTTACCTAATACGCTATAACACTTTTTGTGAGGTTGTGCTATTTGGTGGAGCCGTGGTTAGGTTCTTTAGGCGTGTAGGGTGCGTATGCGTGCAAGCTATTAAGCGGGCCCGGGGCGTTACATCTCTTTTTCTTCCACCAGTAAAAATTGGCCTCACTCAGATCACTCGGATATTATTATTACCTTCACCAAATAACAACACCTAAAAGTGTGCCCACATTGCCCAACTCACATGCAACTAGTGAATTCAAGTCTATCTGTAAAGGATAGCCCGCCTCCTCAAAGCCCAATATACAATTTATCATAAAATAACTAACACAAGTTATTTTCTAGAGTAAGATCTGTTCATTGACATAAAAATATATACATCACAAACACATATTTTTAAAGCATTTTATTTTTACTTACAACGTTGTAAACCTTTACAAAACAATGTTATAACAGTAAAACATATTTTTTCTTTTTGCACGCTCTTGGCAACGAACCCAACTTTATACCTGCACAAGATTTCTCATACAGCGCGTTGATGAACGGACTCATTACTCAACCCATCAAAATCGGCTCATTAACCTCTAATGAAAATGATAAGATTATTTTAAATTAACGTGGGCAAATTATGAATTATTTAGGTTGCTCCCAAGTTTTTAGGTCAAACAAAATACCTTTAACCGAACCCAAAATTTCCTCTTATAGTAAAAAATACTCACTAGCCACCAAAACAAGAAACTAATAAAAAATTTAAAGGTTTGAATCCTTGTGAAAATGGACTCGGAAAAAACACAAAAAGGCCAAAATTACCATAGGACAGACCCTATAATGCTAATGATTCTATTTTAGGGTCGGATGTGGATCCAGCTGATTGATTTGATCGAGTGGGCACTGGCCGAAGTCCAAACAAAAGCCCAAAGGCCAAGTTGGTTCTGTCAAGTTTGACTCATGGAAAAAATCCAAGTGGTTCATTGGATATAATAATAAACCCCCAAAAAAGTCCAGACCCTTTAGGATGCGGGTTTGGATTCCCCAGGAATCCAATACCCATCAGCCCCATATGATGAGAATAAGGTGGGGCGTGTTGGGTCCAAAACCCGCAACCCGCAACCCGCACACCCACCTGCTCTCCAATCCCCTACATGCAGCACACGGGCCGGGTTGGGTTTAATGGATCTCGGATCCATCCTAAAACCCAACTCGCTCCACATATTTCATTTCCTCTTTCTCTAGTCCTGACCAAAATTCACACCAAACTCCAACTTGGTTGGGATTAATCCCTGACCAGGTGGGCGGTGGGCGGTGGTGCGGGCGGCGACCGACGAAGGTGGCAGTGGGGTCATTTAGTGGTGAGCGGCGGTCCGATGATGGCGACCAAAATCTTGCCATCTCCATTTTTTCACATTTTTTCAAGGAAAAAGAATATGGGTTTCACCCCTATTTCAAGAATATAGTGATAATGGGAATGGTGATGGCGGCGATGGTCGTCAATTGGCCTCTCCTTTTTCAGCTCTTCACTTCTCTTTTCTCTCCAATCTTCGCCGGTAAGCAATTTGCTCCTGAGGGGAAAATCCCAATTATAAGCAAAACAAAAATGGCGTACAGCGAGAAGAAAAAGAAAATAGCGACAGCGGTAGAAGCTTCCCTACTTCATATCAACTTCCTTCTCTTCTTTCCTTCATCGATCACCCCATCTCCAGAATTCGAATTCAGTAGCTCCATTGAACAATAACAGATGTTCCGAATCGAGATCGTAAGTAACTCCCACCACTTGAAAACGGCGGTGGGCCCTGGTACTTGACGGCATGTCGCACACCCCACAGTGGTGGCGGCGGTAGCAAGTGGCAGATGACGTTTTTTCACAAAAAAACACAAAATATAATTGCGAAAGTTCAAAAGAAAAGTTGATAATTTAATGAACACACATGCCTCATGATTTAATATGCGTTTAAGTGAAGCTATTTAGGGTTCTCTTCTATGATTGGCAAACAAACTTTACAATGCAGGCCGACGTGCAATTTTACTACACGAAAATACTTTTACGATACATTATGTGGCACTAGGATCTTTCTCAGTTTCTATGATCCTATTTCTTACCTTTAATCCTAACCGAAAGGTTGTCCCTAGATGGTGTGAGCTAATCAACAGAAGTTGTTGTCATATATTATAGTCCCATATTTGGGTACTGGGCTAATTTTGTATTTGGTTCACTCCTATATATAGGAGATATTGTACTCAGTTATTTTCCAATTCAATATTCAGTATTGTTTCCATATCTCTTATTTATCTTAACATTGTATCAGAGTCAGGTTATACAAATTTTCCATTCTTCCCAAAACCCTAGAATTCCAACCGCCAAAAAATTTTTTTAAAAAAAAACACTCATCTGCAACCTCCAGAAGCCGCCTATTCATCTTCTACACCCTACCTCTTCAACCCATCAATCCTCTCAAAGCCCTCTCCCGAAGCCCCCGTTAGCCCTGCCTCCTCCCGAGAGACGCAGTCTGTGCCATCAACCCCCTCAACGACCACCCCTTTTCACCCCGTCTCCCGGTGCTCCTCCGCCCTCTCCTCTTATCGCGCCTCCGCTTTGCAGCCACCACAGCGAAGCAGCCTCTCCCCTGTGCCCCTCCTTCCCTTCTGCTCTCCCGCAATCAGCGACTTCCACCTCTCAGCGATTGCACCCCGACACCCTCTTCACCTTCTCCAAATGCATGGCCGCCCTCTTCGACGATGAAGCCGCCGTCAAAACCCTAACAGAGCCAACCATGGCCAACCGCCTCAACTTCACCAATTCAACGAGATCAAGAAAAGCTTCGGCTTCCCCAAAGACTACAATCCCTAGATCTCCAAGGCAACGCTCTCAAACCATCATCGTCCTCAACATCTACCCAACAAATTCCCTTTTCTCTCTACCAAAAACAAAAAATCAAAAAATCAAAATTTTCAAAATTTCAAATTTTCAAAATTTCAAAATTCCAAAAAAAATCAAAAAAAATCAAAAAAAATATTATTATTATTATTATTATTATTATTATTATTATTATATTATATTATATATATATATATATATATATATATATATATATATATATATATATATATATATATATATATATATATATATATATATATATATATATATATATATACAGGTACAACTACTTGATGGAATCTCAACCTCCCCGACATATTTCCGCCTCTACTGACTTCCCCGATGCAATCGCCTCTCGTTCCTCCTCCAGATTCAAACAGCAGCAGCGCCACTTTCAGTCTGCCTCCGGCCTCCTACCTTATCCTAACATTATTCCTCACCCTACCCCACCTCTACATCCGACACCGGTAGCACCGTCCTGCTCCCTACCCCAATCCAGACACCAGTAGCATCTCCCTCCACATTGTGCTCTCAGTCACAGTAGCGCTAGTCTTATTTCTCCTTATAGTGCTTCTTCCCTCACATCCTCGGTCATGCCCGTCACTCCAGCCTTGCCGTCTCCTGCTGATTGGGCTAATCTTCAGCAATGCCTCACTCAGCTGGAACTACAGCTCATGAGTCAGTTTATCAATGTTGGCTCCTCTGCTCCTGCAATTTCTACCACTCCCGGTATGAATTTGTTCTGGATTTTAGATTCTGGTGCATCACATCATCTCACTAGTAATCAGACACTATTCACCACATGCACGGCACTTTCCTCTTACTCTCCATCTCTACACACAGCTGATGGCTTACCACTTCTTATTACACACTCAAGGACAATTAGCTCTTCTACTCTCACATTACCATATGTTATTTATGCTCCTCATTTATCAATAAACCTTATTCCTATTAGTGCGTTGTGCGATAGTGGTATTGTCATTACTTTTAACTCTTTAGGTTAATCTATTACTGATTCCTCCAACGGTGAAGAGTTTGGGCGTGCTAGTCGTCAGGGTCGTCTATATTATCTAGATTTTCTTCGTGCACATCACTCTCCTTCTAGTTTTGCCGGTATTATTTTCTCTGATGCTGATCTGTGGCATAGGCGTTTAGGTCATATTAGCGCATAATGACTCCAGACTATAGCTCGCAGTGGTGCCCTTGGTTCTCTCACTTTTAAACATTTATCTGATTGTCACAGTTGTCATTTGGCCAAACACATTGCCTTACCCTTTAGTCACAAAAAAACTTCTGAAACCACTCATCCTTTTCAACTTGTTCATTCTGACATCTAGGGACCCTCTCCCGTACCTTTGTGGAAAGACTATCTCTATTATGTTGCCTTCATCGATGATTTCACAAGACATACATGAGTTTTTCTTATGCGCCAGCGATCTGAGATACCTGATATTTACCAGTTCTTTACAACTATGATTCACACTCAGTTCGGTATGCGCATTAAGAATTTTTGATTGGACGGTGCCCGTGAGAACACTTCCACCACTATGAGATTGATCCTTCAGCCTCACGGCACCCTTTTTCAGCAATCATGCCCTCACACACATGAGCAGAATAGTGTAGCTGAACGCAAGTATCGTCACATCCTTAAGACGGCTCGTGCTCTTTTACTTTCCTCTTCCGCTCCTCGTTCTTTCTGGGCTGAAGCTATCATGACCTCTGTCAGTCTATCAACATTACTCCCTCGTTTGCCCTAGCTGGTACAATACCTTATGAGGTGCTTTATCACTAACCTCCCAACTACAGTATGCTCCGTACCTTTGGGTGCACCTGTTATGTCCTTCTCCCTTCTACTGAGCGCACGAAGCTCTCCGCTCGTGCTGCTAAGTGCGTTCACCTAGGTCTCAGCCCCAAACACAAAGTTTATCATTTTTTTTGATCCATCAGCGGGTCGTGTCCGTATTTCTCGATATGTAACCTTTGTGGAAGACTCCCTTTACTACCTAACTCCCCCCAAGGATATTAGATTTCTCGATTCCCTAGTTATTGCTAGCCCCCCGACTTCATCTTCCCGCATTCCTTTTGATCCCACTCCTCTGGCTCCATTCACATCTCCGGCCGTCCTTACACCTGCTGTTCCCCCTATCGACACACCACCTGCATCCCCACAGCAGCCAGCACCAACCCCACCTACTTACCCACCGACACATGCACCTACTCCACCGTCCTCACCCCCACACCCTGTCAGTCCACCACCTCTTTGCCAGTCTACCCATTCCACTTCTAGTCATCCTCCGGCACGTTATACACCTGATGCCACTGGTCCTTCTGACCAGTTTGGTTTTGCCACCCTAGCTTCCTACTCACCACAGTTTCATGCATATCTTACTGTTATACACTCTACACGTGAGCCCAGAACCTATCAAGATGCAATTCAATAACCTGAATGAAGGAAAGCTATTGCAGAGGAATTCCATGCATTTGATAAGACTGGCACTTGGGATGTTCTTTCTCTGCCAGAGGACGTTCAGCCTATTAGCTGCAAGTGGATCTTCAAGATCAAATATTAACCTGATGGAACTATTGAGCGGCACAAGGCTCGTCTAGTAGCCTGAGGATTTACTCAGGAGCATGGCATTGATTATGATGAGACCTTTGCTCCCGTTGCACAGATGACTACTATTCGCAGTCTTCTTGTTGTTGTAGCCATCCGCCAATGGCCGTTATACCAGATGAACGTGAAGAACGCTTTTCTTCGTGGTACCTTATCTGAGGTGGTTTATATGGATCCTCCTCCTGGCCTCCCTACTCCTCCTCGTCATGTTTGCCGGTTGTGTCGGGCTATATATGGTTTGAAGCAGGCCCCTCAAGCCTGATTTGAGTATTTTCGCCTTGTCATTACCAAGGTTAGTTTCAGTCAGAGTTCTCGGGACCATTCTATATCTATGCAGTCATCACCGCAGGGGAAGGTACTTCTACTACTCTATGTTGACGATATGATCATTACTGGGGATGACTCTGCGGGCATTACATCCACCCAGAAATACCTTCATCAGCAGTTCCATATGAATGACATTGGCAGACTACGTTATTTTCTGGGCCTAGAGATTGCTCATGGATCTCGGGGGATACTCATCTCTCAACAAAAATACACATCAGATATTATCTCCGCTGCAGGCCTTTCTGACAGTCGATCAGCCGATACACCGTTAAAGCTTCATGTGAAGCTTCGTCCCACTGATGGTGAGCTCCTTCCTGATCTCACTAGATTCAGATAGATTGTCGGACAGCTTGTCTACTAATGCATGACCAGACCCGATATTGCTCACGTAGTCAGTGTTATCAGTCAGTTTGTTTCTGCTCCTACATCAATTCACTACGGTGCTCTTCTTTGGATTCTCCGATATCTTCGGGGCACTATTACTTGCTCATTATTCATGCCTGCTACATTCAAACTAGAGCTGAGTGCATATTCTGAGTCAGATTGAGCAGGTGATCCTACTATCAGACGGTCTATCACCGGTTTCTGTCTATTTCTTGGTGATTCGCTGATCTCATGGCGAAGTAAGAAACGGGCAGTTGTTGCATGTTCTTCGACTGAAGCTGAGTACAGAGTAATGGCAGCTACTACTAGAGAGATTGTTCATGTTCGTTGGCTTTTATCAGATATGAGTGTCACTCTTTCGGACCTACTCCTCTTCACTACACATTGCAAGCAACCCGGTCTTTTATGAGCAAACGAAGCATATAGAGATTGATTGTCATTATATTCGTGAGCGCTTTGAAGCAAAAGACCATTTCTCTTCATTCTATTACCTCATTACAGCTGACGGCAGACTTTTTCACCAAATCTCATACTATTCAGAGATTTCGATATTTAGTAGGCAAACTCACTCTGTTTGACCCGCCATGAGTTTGAGAAGAGGTGTTAGATATTATAGTCTCATATTGGGTATTGGGCTAACTTTGTATTTGGTTCACTCTTACATATAAGAGATATTGTACTCAGTTATTTTCCAATTCAATATTCAGTATTGTTTTTATATCTCTGATTTATCTTAACAGTTGTTCATTACCTGTGGCAAGTCAGTGTAACCTATGCAGATCAATTGGATCTACAGGGATACAACATGCTTAGTAGGGCACGCTACTATCTGAAGTTATCTTGTCTTTTTTTTTATCGTACTGAAGTTATCTTGTCATAATCTTATCTACTGTGGTTAAGTTGTTGTCTCTGTTGCTGGTGGAATTGATGCAAAAGACATTAATATGAAAACTCTTCCGTACGATACTCATGTAGAAGTTGACATGAATACTACTGGGTTGAAAGTTGACCGATGGTAGTCAACATTGTGGAAAGTCGGGTCTGTTTGGTTAAGTTTTTTTTTTTCTATTTTCTTTCCAAAACCAAAAACGTGTTTGGTTAGGGTGTTTTGTGAAAAGAGTTTTCACAAAACTCCAACTTCAGTCATTCTCTCTCTACACGAGCGTAACCTTACATTTTTAGGAAACTGTTTTTAAAAACTCCAACTTGTTTAGTTAGGGTGTTTTTAGAAAACTGTTTTCAAAACAACAAACCAAATGCAATTTTTCTTCTGCTATTGAAAAATGGTGAAGAATTCAGCACTCCACGTTTTGTCTTAGAAGACTTGTTAAATGAATCTTATTCTCAAATCGCAAATATTTGCTTTGCTTCACATTTCAGAGGAAAGGGTAAATAGGATTTGGTGATTAAGATTTGAAAGTTATAAATTGGAAGACAATTATCAGAAAGCATACTATCTTCTTCTGGCTTTCATATATATCTCTAATCTCTAATACTATAATGGGAGAAGAGCTTAATGTCATTCGTCATTTTGTCATTCTACCAGCATATGCAACACACGTACATAACTAATATAAAGAAGGTTTCCGGTTCAAATTCTCCCTACGTCAGACTTTTTATTTTTATTTTTTGAAATTATTAAAACGTGCATCCTACATGTAAATTACTAGTATATATATATATATATATATATATATATATATATATATATATATATATATATAGGAAAAAAGGAGTACGAGCAACTTGCTCATTTAGTAAATAAGCAATTGATGATGTGGCATACATGTGATTGGAAAATCATTAAAAGGGCTAGATGTCCAATGTATCACATGCATGCCACATGCTCAATTGCTCATTTATTAAATGAGCAAGCTGCTCATATCCCTTTTACCCATATATATATATATATATATATATATATATATATATATATATATATATATATATATATATATAGGGGTGATTTAATGAGAAACATTTTAAATGAAAAAAATGAGAAACAACAATGCATACCATTGGATATGATGGGATTAAAATGAACGGCTCTCATTCATTTGGATTAGTTGATAGAAAACCCCTTTTTTTTCTTAACAGATTTGTCAAAAAAAAGAAAAACCAAACTTGCCTCTGCTTTTAGAATGAATGGTCATCTCCTCATTTTTTTTTTCTCCTCTTCTCTTCATTTCTTTCTTCTCTTCTCACAAATGCACCCCCAAAATCCATCGAACCCTAGCGAAATCCACCTCCAACAGCCTCTCAATCTTCAACTTCTTTCCCCGATGCTCCTCCCTGTCTCCCTGTCTCTCGACGCCGCGCGACGACCCCGATGTCCCCAACACATCAACCAGACGACCTCCACACTCGCGACAATAGCCCGACTTCATCCCCGACGCATCAACTGAGAAGAATAAGTTGAAGGTGCATTGGAGCTGAATTTCTTCATGTTCAGGAAGCTACGAAAGTTCAAGAAATTGTGGTAGAATGTTGAAGAATATGTTTTAATATTGATTATTATGTTGAAGAATATCTTTTCTTTTTCGTGTATTAGTATCATTAGTATCAGAATTGTAGAATAATACAATATGTAGTAATTACATGTAGAAGTATTTCTGCATCAACCATGCACTCAGTTAAATAGCTAGTAGCTAAACATGTCTACTTCAGTCATTTTGGTAACAGCAATATTTTTTAGAAGCATTTGCAGATATGAAGGTGAAAGAAATCAAGAATGGTAGGTTGGCCATGTTCGGATTCTTTGTTCAGGCAACTGTGAATGGGAAGGGGCCTTTGGAGAACTTGGATGATCATCTTTCTGACCTCGTCAACAATAATGCTTGTTCTTATGCGACTAATTTTGTTCCTGGAAAGTGAGGGGTTCTGTATGTTGAGATTGTTTTTTTTTTTTTTTGAAATAAAAATGACTCGAGGTCACGTGTTTCATTAATAATAAGTTAACGAAACCGATAGTACCAAATATTACAAACCGGTCTGATGAAGTCCACAACTCTAAACAAAATAGCTATACATTAATTGTCAGACTCTCTACGTTATCTGACCACCAAAAAAGCATTAACCTCCAGCTCGCCCCCTGTGAGATGGGATGCAGCTGCTGCCATAGAATAGTCCACTGCTCCGTCCCTTCTATACGCCCTCTCTTCTTCGCCCCTGCATGACCTGCCCAAACATCTATTAGAGTCAATATTTTATGTAACATGAAATGAAATCTATTGTGAATGTTACGAAAACAAGCATCATTTCTATTAAGCCATAGGATCCACAAAATAGCCGCTACAGTAATCTCATGTCCTCCTATTCTCTTTCCTAATGTTTGTCGTTCTCCAAGTCCCCAAGTATCCTCGATATAGTTCGGAGTCAGCACCGTGCCAAAACCTAGACCCATAATTTTCCAAGTCAGTCTAGCTTTAGTGCAAAGAAAGAAAATATGGTGAGTATCCTCTTCTCCTATATTACACTGTGGGTAGTTCACGTCGATTAGGATATTTTGTTTCCTAAGGTTCGTTTTACAGAGAATAGCGTATGTTGAGATTGTTGGAGATGTAAATTAAATGTTATGAAATAGTGAATTTCATATGATTTTAAAGTCTCTGCTTTAAGAAATTTATGTGTTTCTGATATATGTGCCCACTTCTCCGGAATGCTTGGCTGACGATCTCTTCACATGTGTTTGAAAAAAACTGATGTAGTGTTCGAAATTAAATTCGATTTTATTGCAATAATTCAGGAAATTAGTACACTGATCGGTTCCAAACCGAATTCTACTTCTCTTTTAGCCTCACTGAGTGTCCTGTATTATGAATTTAGGTTGTTCTGATGTAAACTTTTAACTGAATTAGAGGTTTGTCTGTCATTGAGGATGCAACAAAATCTGCCTGTAAATTTTTTGCATAATATTCAATCCCACAAATTTCTTGTCTGAGAATTCCGAGCAAATAACTTGGTTTTTTGCATTTAATGAAACCCAAAAAAAAATTACACAATGTTTAACCTGATTCAACTACATTTATGAATACATATTAGGAGTGAAGCCTGATGGTCTTAACTTTTATGGTTTACTACCTTTATCTAAGGATGACAACCATAATTAGCAATATGCATGGACCAATACTGACAGATCAATTTCTTTTCTGGTACTTACCTTATGCCGGTAACTGACAGTCTTATACCTGATCAAAACACTTGAGAATCCGGAGGCTCAAGGCTTGATCAGCTAACTCATTCTGTCAGTCAATTCGCCAGAGTCCAGACTCTTCTACATGCCATAGAGCAGTTTGCCCCGACGGCGGCTGGGCGGGGCAGACGCGGCGACGACGGCTAGGTGAGCAGCTAAAGTATTGGATATGAGTCTGTTGACTCTTAGTTTGGTGTGCACAAAACGTGCTAACTTATACTAATAAGCTTGAATTTAGTGTGTCAGATTTTCAGGATCAATTAACATCAAAAAGATATCTAAGAAAGATTCACAAATATACAAATAAGGAAAGTAATAAAGGAAGACTGCATATGCGAGCAAAAGATGAAGTTATTCAAAAGGAGTTCACAATTAATTGGTCTTCAAGCAATCTATCAAGACTGGATTTTTAATAATATTTTCATGAGATTATTATTGTATATGATTGATTAAAGATGGATTAATTTATGGTAAGAAAACAAAGTGAATTCGAAATATACAGCCAAGACCGGTCGATCGTACATAATGTCGGTCGACCGCATCACAGTCAACAGCAACTTTAGTTGTTTAAGACAGCGGTCGACCTTTCATCTCTCTAGCTACGCCAAAGAGCTGAACGGTCGACCGCACGTTTTTGACGATCGACCGCAACTTGTCGTATACTGTTTTAAAATGTATCGTTTCTATATTTGATCGATACACTTCCTCTTCTACTTAAATGAACGAATTCACTGTGCCTTCTCTGTCAATTACTTCTGAGAAAAATATTTTGAAATAATCCTTCGATAATCAATCCGAGTGTGAGCGTGAATTTGTTTGTATTCTTCAGTCAAGATCTCAAAACGATCTTGAGTTTTCTTTTTATTTTTTTCCACTTCGGTGAGATTGACGGGACTTGGATTAGAAGTCATGTGGGTGTAATAGGTCTCTCGGCCTGAATCCGAGAATCACTATACAAGGAGTTTTAAGTATAGTGGAATGCATGTAGCGGAGAATTGCTACAAGTAGGTGGTGTGGACGTAGACCTGGGAGCCGAACCACGTTATATCGCTGCGTCATCTGTGTTTGCTTTTCTTGTCTATCTTGCATTTACTTTACTTTACTTTACTTTAGTTCTTTAATTTTTTAATTCCGCACGATCACCCTATTCACCCCCCCCCCCTTAAGAGTGATTTACAGCGATATCAGAGCGAGATGCTTATAAAAAGCTTAAAAGCTTAAGCAAAAGGTCCAATGGCCGAAATTCCTCCTCCCCAAAACTTGTACTCATCGGAGCCCTTCATCTCCAATGGGACAAGTCTTACACGATCACCATTTTTTTATGGAAAATGCTATAACGTCTGAAAAGTTCGTATGTCTCATTTTGTACAGATGCTCGGAGAAGATGTATGGAATGTATATATCAACAAAACAGAAATTCCAGTTAGCGATGGAAAGAAGGCATTCACACCGGCGGAGTTGGCCCTCAAGACAGCAAATTTCAAAGCAATGACGGCTCTTTATGCAGGGTTGAACAATGAAGAGCTAATGCGATGTGGGCGCAACTGCAAAACAGCTTACGAGATCTGAAACAACATGTTGAAGCGGTATGAAGAAACCTCTTCCGAGGTAAAAGCTAAAGTGAATTTGTGTTTTTATAAATTTGATGTGTTTCGCATGTTGCCAGGAGAGAACGTGGATCAAATGCTCTCCCGGTTTGACATCATTGCCCATGAACTTGAGAGCTTGGGTAAGGGGCTTGATGATGACCGAAAGGTCAGAAAGCTCATAAGCTATCTCACGCCAGAATGGGACGTGAAGGCTGCGGCAATGAGGGAAACTCTTGAAGAGAAGGGATTTGATTACTATACATTTCAAGGAAAGCTAAAAACGTATGAGATGGAAATGTTGGAGACAAAACGATACAGGCAAAATATCGGAATCGAACCAAAGACTGAGGAGAGAACTATTGCACTAAAGGCAGAAAGAACTCGATCATCAAAAGTTGATTCAGAACATGAGAAGTCAAATGAGGACATTGCTCTATTAACAAGACAATTTCGTAAGTACCTCAAAAACAAAAAATATGGCAGGTATCGAGAAGAAAGGAAAAAGGAGAAAGAGGATGTATGCTACAAGTGCAAGAAGCCCGGACACATTCGTACAAACTGCATCAGTCAATAAGACAGGAACAAGGAATATTATTGCTCAAATACAAGACAGAAGAAGAAGGCGCTAAAGGCAACTTGGCTAGACTCGGACTCAAGTGAGGAAGAGTAAGACCACGGCGACGTCGGTTTCATGGCTCTTGGGAGTAGTGAGGTGCAATCACCTTCTCAAGAAGAGGTAATCGAACAACCAACTTATGATGAACTTGTAGATATATGTAATGATTTGAAAGACTATGCCAAGAAACTAAGCTGCGAACTTAGGCAATATAAATAGAATTCAAATGAAATACATGACGATTGCATAATAAAGAATCACAAACTGAAAATAAGAATGCTCTAATTTTGGAAAAACTTGAGTCATGTCGAAAAAAGAATGATATTTTGCTAGAAGAAAATGAGATGTTGAAACAACAAATTCGTGAATCGCTAGCAAATCATGATGATCACTTAAAAGAGATTCAGGAGAAATCTATATATATTGCCAAGCTCACAAATGATTTAGATGAATGTAACAGGAAATTCGATGAAGTACTGGAAAGATGTAATGAAGCCCTTAATCAAAATAGGATTCTTGATGCCACACTAGATACTCTTCGTTGGAACACAAAAGATGATGAGATAACTAGAAAAAGACTGTATAAAAAGGGAATTGAGATCGAAAAAATTATTGAAAAGTATGAAGGGCCCAGTTACTTTATTACAAAGAATTCAAGATCCTATCATGATAATAGAGGGCTTGATTACGAAGAGCCAATACCTCATCAAAAACCATCATGACGTACACACTTGCATAAAAATCAGCACAATCACAAAACAAAAATAAATCATACAAGTGTGTATAACCCAAGGCATAGTCGAATCACATGTAATTTTTGCTGTAGACTAGGGCATATTGCTTATAACTGTTTACTAAAAAGGAACACTAATCTTGTCTGGGTAAGAAAGAATGTTGATACAGGCTCAAAGCTCACATGGACTCCTACAAACATACAGGAAGGGAGTACGAAGAATTCAACGTAGAACACTGCAGTAACCTTGATAGAAGACGCACAAGTCTCATCTGACATAGCAGTAACCTGCATCTCTATCAAGGAAATAAGTGAAGGACGTGGTTCTTCAAATACGTGCGGTAATAGGTAAAATCTAAAAATTGTTTAAATTTACAATAAATATAGACTTACAAACTGTAATTGCAAAAATCGTATAACCGGTCGACCGTATCTAATAAATATTAGCTTATTTAGAGAAAGGACCAGTCAACCGTGCGGTCGACCGTCCACCCCTCTGACCTTTCTTATCGTGTTAAAATTCTACTTAAAGTATGGTGCGGTCGACCGTATACTAAACCGGTCGACCGACACAGTTGGCTGAGTTTGTTTTTACCTCTTTACTATAAATGATTCTTCACCCTCAACCTCTCATTTTACCCAAAAACCCTAGCCTCCTCTCTCAAACCCATCAGTAAAATTTTCTCACATCTCAAAACTTTCCACAAATCTCTTACACTCTTCCACCTCTCTTTTGCAAATGGCTTCCTCATCTCAAAGGCCAAACGGCAAGAAGGTTGTATCAAAATTCATCACTAAAGAGGGTATCGTATTTCGAAACTCTCAATGTGCTGACCGCTATTTCTCTTCTCTTGCGTGTGCTCCTGTTGTGGCTAGTAGAGTACTTAACTTATCATCTTTAGGCGGCCAATTTTCTGTTATGGTCAGGATTCTTAGGGATTTTGGTTGAGAAAATTATCTTAGCACTCCTAGTACCCATTCCAAATCAATAACCCAATAATTCTACGCCAATCTTGATGGCCTTCAAGATGGCGATCTTACTCTCTCTTCTCTCATACTTGGTAGAAGAGTAAAAATTACTCTCGAGTATCTCCGTGCACGATACGAGTTTCCTGAAGGGGAATTCGATGCATATCATCTTGATTTTAAAACCCTCGAGTATAAGTCGGATCACAATCAAAATACTGTTAGACCATGATTGTGCAACCCGGTTTTGCTCATCTTCCTCATCCCACACCTACAAATTTTACCGTTACCGCTCGAGTTCTTAACAAAATTGTCAATGCTAATATCTGGCCCAAGAAAAACGACAAATCAGAAATTAGAGTCGACCAATCTTTCATCATTTTTCTTATTCTGGGAGAGTATACGTTTGATCTTGCTACATTCATCATTAGTACAATGAATGATGCTATCTCTTCAAACCGTGGAAGTCTTCCTTTCAGTTCACTTATCTACAACCTCGCCATTGATTCTCGTGTTGAGGTTGGGAAGTATTTGCTTAGCAAAGGTCCTATGCCCATTCTTCCTCAACAAATGGGTATTGATGTTCCCATCGGTTAACAGGCTCGATGCCGTCAAGCTCAACAACAGGCGAGGCAAGAAGAATAAGAACAGCAAGAGCCACAAGCACCACCACAAGCATCACAAGTCCCTCCTTCACAGGCTTCCTTCTCCGTCTCCTCATTTGTGACATATGAGCAATTCACCGCTCTTCAAATGCAAGTGTACAACTACTACACAAACACTCTTGATTACTTGCAAAGAAAAGAGGATTGGGAAATGCTTCCACCTCATAATGCAGCAGGAGAGGATGAGGAAGGAGGAGGAGGAGGAGAAGAAGAGGGAGATGAAGATGATGAATAAATGTAATATCCATATGTATGCTATTTGAAATTCTTATAATGCACTTAATTTAGCTCTTATCTTGAAATGCATCTCATATCTTGCAATGATCTTAATTCAAGCTCTTATCTTCATGCATATTGGCAAACAAAATTGACATTATCAATGTTACTTATTGATGCGGTTTATTTCTGGGAGACGTGTGGATGCACCAGGTGTGAGTTCGGACTCAATTTGTATTTGAAGGAGAAAGCTGCTCGTCTGACGACCCTCGGCTGACCGGGCGGAACCTGCGGCGACCTCGGAATGAGGCGGAGATCTGGGATCGGATCAGAGGGTTCGGATCCGAGGTCTTGTGTACCTGCAGACGGTCTTGAAACACCGGGGTTTATCCCGGTGGCGGACCCTCCAACGATCTAGTCAGTCTCTGTGAGAGAGTAGCAATAACTAGGTGAATTTAAGTGGTAAAAGATTGATTACCTCAAAAAGTGGGTGAGGGTCTAGTATTTATAGAGAATCCCAACCGGGTTTGGTTCCGCTTGGGGGCCGGGTCTGGATCCGAAAGCCCATGGGCTTGACGTGGCAGAAGGCCCAGGGGGTTTAGGGCAGACGTGGCAATACCAGGAGCAGTATAGGGCTGACGTGGCAAAACCCTTGGTGGTATTTGGAACTGACATGGCTGATCGTAGGTCTCCTGTGTTTCTGGGAGCATCGGAGGGCCTAGGCTGTGCCAGGTCATCCCCATGCTTTGCCAGAAATGGGGGACGGCCCGTGGGGCTGTCACGGATCGGATGCCGAGGACCACTGAGGCTCGTCGGATATGAGGAGGCCAGTTCTGTGGGAGTGAACTTGAGGTTCGGCGCCGACCCTGCAATGGTTCGAAGGCGAACTAAATTGCTATATTTACCTTTCTTGAGTGAGAGTTGTATTGGGCCCAGGTTGGGCCCCCCAGGACATTTTTACCCTACTACACAAGCCCCCCACTCCTGCGAGGGTGCGGGAGCTAGCCGGGGAGGAGTGTTCATGGTCGTGGAAATGGGATGGCGAACTGTTGAATCTTCCGGAGAAGAGTACCCGGGTGTTCGACCCAACCTCGAGATGACGAGGGATTATGTGTCGACAAGGGTGATGACGAGCCGTTGTTTCTTCCTGAGAAGAGTACCCTGGTGCCAGACCGAACCTCGAGATGAGGAGGGATTATGGGTCGGTAAGGGTGATGGCGAGCCTGTGTATCTTCCGAAGAAGAGTACCCTGGTGCCAGACCGGACCTCGTGCTGGCGAGGGATTATGGGTCGGTAAGGGTGATGGCGAGCCGTTGTTTCTTCCTGAGAAGAGTACCCTAGTGCCAGACCGAACCTCGAGATGAGGAGGGATTATAGGTCGGTAAGGGTGATGGCGAGCCGGTGGATCTTCCGAAGAAGAGTACCCAGGTGCCAGACCGGACCTCGAGCTGGCGAGGGATTATGGGTCGGTAAGGGTGATGGCGAGCCGTTGTTTCTTCCTGAGAAGAGTACCCTGGTGCCAGACCGAACCTCGAGATGAGGAGGGATTATGGGTCGGTAAGGGTGATGGCGAGCCGGTGGATCTTCCGAAGAAGAGTACCCTGGTGCCAGACTGGACCTCGAGCTGGCGAGGGATTATGGGTTGGTAAGGGTGAGGGCGAGCCGTTGTTTCTTCCTGAGAAGAGTATCCTGGTGCCGGACCGAACCTCGAGATGAGGAGGGATTATGGGTCGGTAAGGGTGATGGCGAGCCGGTGGATCTTCCTAAGAAGAGTACCCTGGTGCCAGACCGGACCTCGAGCTGGCGAGGGATTACGGGTCGGTAAGGGTGATGACGAGCCGCAGTGTTTCAGAGGGATTAAGCGGGGTGGTCTGCTGCCTTTGCGGAGTTTAGAAGGCGCTCCGGGATCTGTGCAGGGGTTCCAATTTCCTAGGGGCATTAATGGTGCCGCCTAATAAATGCATGGCGCATGGGCTTCCGTCGTTTGGCTTTTCCCCCGCCATAGTGGCAGGACAACGGTGGAGGTTATAAATACCTAATTCCCTTCTGAGGATTCGATCACAGCAAGGGTGGTCCATTGGCCGCCAGAGGTGTCTGCTTCGGCAGACGTCTCTTTCTTAAAAAATTTTATCCCCCGATCCTGATTGGTGGTGACTCTGCCGTCCGGATCCCTTTTCGGTTCAGACAGCCCTTGCACGGTTGTCTGGCCCGAGAGAGATCCGGATGGGAGTGGTGCTCACCGTATTCTGGGCCTGAGGCTGAAGAGCCTCGGATATGGGGGGCGATTTGCTTTCCGATAGGGTCCCAGGCGATGGTGGCTTTTCTACCACCCTTGAACAGTTTTGGGTTTCGGCTGCTGAGCTGTAAGCCCCCAGTTGTTCCCGGGTGGGAGAATAGCCACCATCGCCTGCGCCCCCCCTGCCGGATAGGTATTGCATCTTCCCTGTGGACGCCTTCATCTCCGGACTGAGGCTGCCGATCCACCCATTCGTTCTGGAGGTGCTGAATTGGGCGTCCTTGGCACCGATGCAGTTTGGGCCGAACTCCTGGAAGCAGATCGTCTGCTTCGTGCTGATGTGCGAAGAGCAGAAAGTACCCCTGCGGCTGAATGTGTTCCGAGCGATGTTGATGATCGGCTCATCGTCAGAGGGAGTATACTATATCTCGCCTCGTGGTAAGGGGAAGGTAGTCCACGGTCACCCGGATTCTATCAAGTTTTGGAAGAAAAAATATCTGGTGATCCGGAGTGAGGATCCTTGGGATATTCCCACTCGGTGGAACCACTCTAAGCCGAGCTATGAAACGCCGAGGCCGGGGGACCTGACGGCTGAGGAGTGGAGGTTTGTTGAGCGCCTCCGTCTGTCGTACAGCATCAATTGGGCGAAGGTGACAGAGGCCCACCTGGCGAGTGTTGGACTGAGCCCAGCCGTGCCTAGTATGTGGTTGTTTCTTTTCTCTCGATCTTCTTGTACTTTCTTGCTCATTGTTCTTAATGGATTTTTTTACAGACATGGATGAAGAATCGATTAAGGCGCTGAAGCTCGCTATGAAGAAGAAGAAGGCCGAGAAGAAGGGGGACGCGGTGAAGACGACCGAGTTGTCCCAGGTGGTCTCCGAGGCCCCAATTCAGCCGAGGGCCAAAAGGACTCGGTCGGAGACAGGCGGGGATGCGGTGGTTCAGGGGGGCTTGGATCAGGGCAGGGCTACTGACCTTGATAAGGGGAAGGGTCCCTTGGTGGATACCGGGATAGAGGAGAGACTTCGGCGACCGTGGGTGCCGAATTGGTCGATCCGCGAGGGTGATTGCCTGGTCCGAGGGCGCCAGGCCGTGGAGGTTGTGGATAAGCTGGCGACCCCTCGGACCGTTCGGATATGAAGGCCCAGACCCTGGACGAGGCGTACGTGCGTCTTGCGCAGGCCAATGTGCTGGTAAGTCAACTGAACCCACTTGCTTTCAGATCATGTCGCTAAGAAAGGTTTCTTAGTATTGTCGGGCTACTGCAAGCGACCGTGCAGGGGGCCCACGTGAGAGGCCTTTATGAGGCGGCTTTGCAGCGAGAGCGAGATCGGGCTGACAAGGCCGAGCAGGAGGTGAAGGAGTTGAAGGTAGAGCTCGAAGGCTCTCATAGGAGGGAGACGGAAACGAAGGTGGCCTTCGACAAGGAGAAGGAGGAATGGGCGAAGACGATGGCGGCTCAGGAGAAGATGTCGGCGAAGGAGAAGGATGAGTTGACGGAGTCGTGTCAGCTCCTGGTGATCAAGGCCCAGGACAACTGTTATGCAAAGGCCCTCAGTCATGTGAGGCACTTCTATCCTACTATCGACCTGTCCAACTTCGAGTTTGATATGGAGATTGAGGGGACACCGAAGACCCCTGGCAAACAAGGGCCCGATGGTGACCAGGCTGCCGACCCCCCTGTGAATCCGACCGACACTGAGGTGGGAAAACTAGCTGTATAATTTTTTTCCTTCTTTTTCCTTCTCTCGATTGTATTTGCCTTCCGCGGACTGGCCACCGCATTTTTTGTATGGAGAAACTAAACTTATAAAAAGAGGGTTTTTTGGCTGGCCAAGTGCTTTGACCTTGAATACTTCCGAACCTCCTTGCTTATATGTTTTGAGTGGGCTGGTTCTCTTGTAGGTTATGGCTCCCCCTCCTGAGGCGGACCCCCGTCGTTCCGACGTGGCGTGGCTTCGGAGCAAGGTTGAGGCCCTGGAGGCCACTTTGGTTCGGTACCGAAAGGCGGCCCGTGATACTGATGCGGCTTTCAATTACTACAGGAACAAGTCTGAAGCCCTTAGTGAGGAGGCAAGCCGGCTGAGGAGGGCGATGGCGGATCGGGAGCTCGGGGGCGTCGGTCTTGGATATACTATGTCTAGTTCCTCGGTGCAGAGGCCCTCCTCTGAAAAGCTACTTCGTGATGTGATAGTGGAGAAGGAGATGGAGATACACCGTTATAGGACGATGTTGGGCGTCTCGATATCTTCCTCGGGGGGTCGGCGAGCGGAGGGGGTTCCCTCTGCGATGCTTCTGATGGAGCGTATGCGATCCGTTGATGCCCAGAGCTCCGTGGCCGGTGTGTCGACTGTGGCAGAACCGAAGGACCGTCATGACGAAGAGAGAGCTCCAAGTCATTCGGTCGGAGTGATCCCACCCCTCGCTGGATCCGAGGAGTCCTAAGGCGGTGATTTCCTTTAGTTTGAGATGAGTGGAGTGGTCCTGTAACGGTCTTTGTTTGTTTTCCCCGAATAAAATAAAAGAGTATGAAATAAAGAAATCTTTTCCTTCTTTGCTCTGGTCAGCAGTGTGGTGAAGGGCGGTGGAGGCGAGGTTTGGCTACGTCGATTCGTGAGGGATCGATGTGGGGCAATAGGAAGACTCCCTGGTCCGGAGCTGGGTCGACCCTACCGAGACGCTTGGGGACGATACCGGAGCGTGAACCTGGGTGCCGATCCCATTGTCCGGTACCAGGTCGGAGTTGCCGAGGTATTTGGATTTTGACAAAAAGAGACTTCTTTTATACCAGATAGGTAGGGTCGTTGAAGTGGCCCTTTACACACGAAAGCTTACATCAGTTTTAATTTACTTTAGTCAGGCTAGCACCTAGGTTCGCTCTTCCAGGAATTTCATTAGGTGCTCGGCGTTCCAGGGTCGGCTGATGGGTCGGTCGTCCATATCCGCCAGTCGGTATGTACCATGGCGGACAGCCTCGACTACACGGTATGGGCCTTCCCAGTTGGGAGCCAATTTCCTCTTCTTGGTTGGATCGGAGACAGATAGCTTTCGTAATACCAGGTCCCCTGCCTTGATGTTTGTGGGGCGGACCCTCTTGTTGTAAAACCTCTCGATCTGTTGCTGGTAGATGCTTCTCCGGATTGAAGACTTCTCTCGCACCTCGGCGACGAGGTCCAGGTTGGCCCTCAGGCCGGACGCATTGTCGGCTTCATCGAAGGCTATGATCCGGGGAGAAGGTAATTCGACCTCGACGGGGATGATTGCCTCAGTCCCGTAGGTCAGACTGAACGGTGTCTCTCCCGTGGGGATCCTCTGGGTGGTTCGGTGCGCCCATAGTACGCTAGGCAGTTCCTCGACCCACAGCCCTTTGGGGGAACTGTCGAGGCGCTTTTTGAGGCCGTCGAGGATTTGCCTGTTCGCGTTCTCCGCTTGGCCGTTGGACTGAGGGTGGCAAATGGCGGAGAAACGCTGCTGGATGCCGATGTCCGCGCAGAAGGTTTGGAAGTTTTGACCTTGGAACTGGGTTCCGTTGTCTGTGACGAGGACTCGAGGGATTCCGAACCGGCAAATGATGTTCTTCCAAAAGAACTGTTGCACTCGGCGCTCGGTGATGCTAGACAGTGGTTCGGCTTCGATCCACTTGGTGAAGTAGTCGATGGCGACGATCAGGAATTTCTTTTGTCCCACCGCTGGGGGGAAGGGCCCCACAAGGTCCATACCCCACATGGCGAAGGGCGTAGGGCTTGCCAGGGACTGGAGATTGGCTTGAGGAAGCCTTTTGATAGAGGAGAATCTTTGGCAGGGGCCGCACCTCTTGACTAAGTCTTGTGAGTCTTGGAGCATGGTTGGCCAATAGTACCCCTGATTCAGGGCCTTCCGAGCAAGCGTCCTGCTCCCCATGTGGCATCCGCCGATCCCCTCGTGCAGGTCTCTGAGGGCGTAGCTGGCCTCGTCGCTGGTGAGGCAGCGGAGGTATGGTTTGCCGTCGACCAAGGTGTACGAGCGTTTGAAGAGGATGTCATCGATCATGACAAACCTTTCAGCACGGACTCTGACCCGTCTGGCCTCGGCTCTGTCTTCAGGAAGCTCGGCACTGATTAAGAATCTTCGGATGGGAGTGGTCCAGTCGTCCGGGCTGGTCCCATCTTGCACATACATCGCTTCTGGCTCTGGGTCACTGATACTCGGTTTCAGGAGGACTTCTATGAGCACCGTCTGATCGAGGCCCTCGAAGGAGGAAGAGGCAAGTTTGGATAATGCGTCTGCTTGAGCGTTCTGTTCCCTGGGGATTCTGATAACCGTGGCGCAGCTGAAGGACGCCAGGAGTCGCTTGACTGCCGCCAAATACCTCATCATGCGTTCATCGCGGGCTTCGTATTCTCCGGTGATCTGATTGACCACGAGTTGAGAATCGCTAAAGGCCCGGATTTGCTTGGCTCCGGCTCGGTTGGTGAGGGTCAATCCGGCGATCATGGCCTCGTATTCTGCCTCGTTGTTGGAGGCCGGAAAGTTGAGGCGGAGGGAGTATTGAAGTAGGAATTGGTCGGGGCCACGAAGGATGATGCCAGCCCCACTCCCTGTTTCGCATGACGAGCCGTCGACGAAGACCTCCCAGGTCGGATCCGACCCTTCGAGGCTAGGCTGCTCGGAGACGGTGCACTCAGTTATGAATTCGGCGAGGGCCTGTCCTTTAATGGCCGCCCTTGGCTGATAGCTGATGTCGAACTGGCTCAGCTCGATTGACCACTTGACTAAGCGGCCGGAGTTTTCGGGCTTGTGAAGGACAGTCTTCAGTGGTTGGTCGGTCAGTACTTGGACGGAGTGGGCTTGGAAGTAAGGGCGAAGCTTCCGGGCTGCCATGACCAGCGCATAGGCCACCTTCTCTATCTTTGCGTATCTCGTCTCGGCTGGGAGGAGCACTTTGCTCACATAATACAGTGGCTTTTGAACCCCTTCCTCCTCTTGGACGAGGACGGCGCTGAGAGCGTTGTCCGAGGTGGACAGGTAGAGCCAAAGCGGCTCGCTCGGCTCGGGCTTGCTGAGGAGAGGCGGGTTGGCGAGGTATTGCTTTAGCTGTTCGAAGGCTTCTTGTTGATGGGTACCCCACTCGAAGTCCCCTTTTCCGCGCAAGGCCTTGAAGAAGGGGAGAGACTTCTCCCCTGACTTGGAGAGAAAACGGCCGATTGCCGCCAACCGACCTGTGAGCCTCTGAACCTCCTTGACATTCCGGGGCGGGGACATGTCAATAATGGCTTGGATTTTCTCGGGTTTGCTTCAATGCCGCGTTGGCTGACGATGAACCCCAAGAACTTCCCCGTGGAGACGCCAAAGGCGCATTTAGCCAGGTTGAGTCTCATGTTATGGCGTCGGAGGACACCGAAGGCTTCCTCGAGGTCGACGACGTGGTCCAGCCCAGCCCGGCTTTTGACAAGCATGTCGTCGACGTACACTTCCAACGTTGCGGCCGATCAGGTCTTTGAAGACTCTGTTGACGAGTCGCTGGTATGTAGCTCCAGCGTTTTTCAGCCTGAAGGGCATAATGTGGTAACAATAAAGACCCTGGTCGGTGACGAACGAGGTCTTGGAGATATCTGGTGGAAACATCCGGATCTGATTGTACCCCGAGAATGCGTCCATGAAGGACAGTAGCTCATGCCCCGAGGTTGCGTCGATTAAAGCGTCGATGCGGGGGAGGGGGAAAGGATCTTTCGGACATGCTTTGTTAAGGTCCGTGAAGTCGATGCAGATCTGCCAACCCCCTGTTGCCTTCTTCACCATGACGACATTAGCCAACCACTCGGGGTAGCTGACTTCCTGGATGAATCGAGCAGACAAGAGTTTGTCCACTTCTGTCTTTACAATTTGTTGCCTCTCCGGGGTGACTTTGCGCCTCTTTTGGACGATCGGCTTAGAGTCTAGGATGATGCTTAGTCGATGCATAATCAAGTCTTCGGAGATCCCGGGCATGTCGGAGGGCTTCCAAGCGAAGAGATCAACGTTGCGACGGATGCAGGCGATGATGCCTGACATTAAGTCCTCGGAGAGCGAGCGGCTCGCCCGGAACCATTTCGATTCATCCTTGGCATCGAACAGGACCTCTTCTAATTCGTCAACCGGCTCGGGAGCTGGGCCGTCCCTCTCGGGCTCGAGTTCAACGGCGTCGAGGGGGAATACACCCCCTCCGACGGCAGTTATGTAGCACGATCGTGCTGCTTCGTGGCTACCTCGGACGAGGCCGACCCCTTGGGGGGTGGGAAATTTAAGTTTCAGATGGTAGGCCGAAGGTATCACTTGGAGGGAGTTTAGTCCGGGTCGGCCAAGAATGGCATTGTAAGCCGCCTTGACGTTGATGATCATGAAATCCATGGATTCGGTCCTCTTGACAGGAGTCGATCCCGCGGTGACGTCGAGGGTAATAATCCCCTCTATTACGATCGGGACGCCGGAGAATTCAAGCAACGTGTATCCGGCTGGTTTGAGCTTCCCTTTGGATAATTTGAGATTTTCGAAGGCTTTGAGAAAAAGAATATTTACCGAGCTGCCGTTGTCGACGAGGATTCGGCGAACCTCACAATTAGCTATGTGGAGGCTAATGACGAGGGCATCGCAGTAGGGGTAGGTGAACTCCTTCGAGGTCCTCTCCTAAGAAGGAGATTGGCAGAGGTTGTTGCTTGGGTGAGGGGCTGTATTGGACAGTATTCACCTCTTGGATGAAGGCTTTTCGGGAAGTATCGGATTCTCCTCCCATTGGCCCCCCGTGGATATAGTGCAGGGTGAATGGCGTACCCACGGCTCCCTCGGACTCGGGATCCCGACCCTGGATGCGGTTCGGAGTAGGGTTCGGAGGTGAGAGTCTCCGGTTCCTAGTACCTCGCCGATCCTGTGGGCCTTCCTCCCTGGGGGTCCGTTGGAGAGCTTCAAGAATCTCTTCTTGAATGTCCTGGAATCCCTTGTGAGTGACGGGGGCTCCTCCGACCTTGTTCGGTCGGTCTGATGGTTGCCTTCCGACGCGGCTGAGCACTGGCCTCCGTCCCTCGGGCGGCGGTCTTGGATGGTTCGGGGCCGGGTTGGAAGCGGCCCTTCCCCTACTGTGGGTGATCTGACGGTTGACGATTATTCCGCGTAGGTCGGGTTGGACTTGCCGGGTGATGCTCCTCTGGGACTCCTGATTGGGAGCCCTGTGTTTTGAAGTGTGTGGCATGGCGTTAGCAGTTGGTGGGGGCGAGTCTCGTCGGTTGACGGAGGAAGCAGCCCCCTTGCCCTTAGAGGTTATGAGAGTTCGGCTGTCGAGGTCGCTCGATGGTCGGGCTCGGATCGGCTTCTGAAGCAGTGTTCCCACAGACGGTGCCAACCTGATGCGGTTTATTTCTGGGAGACGTGTGGATGCACCAGGTGTGAGTTCGGACTCAATTTGTATTTGAAGGAGAAAACTGCTCGTCTGACGACCCTCGGCTGACCGGGCGGAACCTGCGGCGACCTCGGAATGAGGCGGAGATCTGGGCTCGGATCAGAGGGTTCGGATCTGAGGTCTTGTGTACCTGCAGACGATCCTGAAACACCGGGGTTTGTCCCGGTGGCGGACCCTCCGACGATCTAGTCAGTCTCTGTGAGAGAGTAGCAATAACTAGGTGAATTTAAGTGGTAAAAGATTGATTACCTCAAAAGGTGGGTGATGGTCTAGTATTTATAGAGAATCCCAACCGGGTTTGGTTCTGCTTGGGGGCCGGGTCTGGATCCGAAAGCCCATGGGCCTGACGTGGCAGAAGGCCCAGGGGGTTTAGGGCAGACGTGGCAATACCAGGAGCGGTATAGGGCTGACGTGGAAAAACCCTTGGTGGTATTTGGAGCTACATGGCTGATCGTAGGTCTCCTGTGTTTCTGGGAGCATCGGAGGGCCTAGGCTGTGCCAGGTCATCCCCATGCTTCGCCAGAAAGGGGGGACGGCCCGTGGGGCTGTCACGGATCGGATGCCGAGGACCACTGAGGCTCGTCGGATACGAGGAGGCCAGTTCTGTGGGGGTGAACTTGAGGTTCGGCGCCGACCTTGCAATGGTTCGAAGGCGAACTAAATTGCTATATTTACCTTTCTTGAGTGAGAGTTGTATTGGGCCCAGGTTGGGCCCCCCAGGACATTTTTACCCTACTACACTTATGTATATCTGTTGGTATCAGTATTGCGGTCGACCAGGTAGTTGACCGGCACACACTCTGACTTTTTTATAAAATTAATCTCACTCATGTGTATCTGCTCTGTTTTGCGTTTCAGTTTTGCGGTCGACCGCTGGGTCTAATCTTGAATTTGATGTTGCGGTCGACCGACCGGTCGACCGGCTCCTCCTCTGAGCCTATCTTTCAACTTCTTTGAAAATATCAAATTCCTTACGTTTCTAAGCTCTTAATACATTGCTGGTGTGTATTCACACATTTCTAAATTCCTCTTATGCCTATAAATCCAACTCTAACTCTCCAACGATTATAAATTATCCCATATTTGATTGTGCATATGGCATCTACTCCTTCGGATTATTTTTATATTTCACTAGCTGCAATCGACCGTGCGGTCAACAGGTATGCTCTCTGGATAGTTTTTGCAAAATAGTGTTTTGCGGTCGATCGTGCAGTCGACCGGTATACTCTCCGGATAATTTTTTGCAAAATTGTGTTTTGCGATCGACCGTACGGTCAACCGGCTCTCTCTCTCTCTCTCTCTGACCTTTTTTTTCAAAACTTTATAAAATCAATGATTCCTCTCTCAAACTCTTGATTTCTTTGTTGCTTTCATGTGTATTGGGAATAATCTCAAATCTATGATATTATGTAGAGCTCTCCCTGTATATCAAAGAGTCTCGTTATCAACGGTATCATGTAAGAAGATTCTCTTCCATATTTTTCTAAATTTGTAATATCTTCGAAGGTGTCTCTTCGTTATTTTAATTGATGATAGGTTTTACGAACTTTCCAAGGATTATTTTACTTCTGTCTCCTATATCTATCCCCTCTTGGTGTGTTCCAAAAAGAGGGAGAATGTTTTTAGAATGTTTTCAAACGATTTTCAAATCATTTCATGAATTAATACTCTCATTCCTCTCTTATAATTGTTCATTAAGTTCTGAATTACAGGTGATACTATATTAAGGGGGAGTATTCGCTCTCTTAAAAAGCTCTTTCTATATGAAAATCTGTTTTATAGAATGTACTAAATTCAGGGGGAGTATTTACATACTGTGTTTTAATTTTCAAACATTCGTGCATATTTTGTTCACACCAAAAGGGTCAGATTGTTGACTCTTAGTTTGGTGTGCACAAAACGTGCTAACTGGTACTAATAAGTTTGAATTTAGTGTGTCAGATTTTCAGGATCAATTAACATCAAGAAGATATCTAAGAAAGATTCACAAATATACAAACAAGGAAAGTAATTAAGGAAGATTGCATATGCGAGCAAAAGAGGAAGTTATTCAAAAGGAGTTCACAATTAATTGGTCTTCAAGCAATCTATCAAGACTGGATTTTTAGTAATATTTTCGTGAGATTATTATTGTATATGATTGATTAAAGATGGATTAATTTATGGTAAGAAAACAAAGTAGATTCGAAATATACAGCCAAGACCGGTCAACCGTACATAATGTCGGTCGACCGCATCACAGTCGACCGCAAATTTAGTTGTTTAAGAAAGCGGTCAACCTTTCATCTCTCTAGCTATGCTAGAGAGCTAAACGGTCGACCGCACGTTTTTGACGGTCGACCGCAACTTGAGCCGTATACTATTTTGGAATGTATCGTTTCTATATTTGATCGATACACTTACTCTTCTACTTAAATGAATGAATCCACTGTGTCTTCTCTACCAATTACTTCTGAGAAAAATATTTTGAAATAATCCTTCGATAATCAATCCGAGTATGAGCGTGAATTTGTTTGTATTCTTCAGTCAATATCTCCAAACGATCTTGAGTTTTTTTTTATTTCTTTTCCACTTCAGTGAGATTGACGGGACTTGGATTAGAAGTCATGTGGGTGTAATAGGTCTCTCGGCCTGAATCCGAGAGTCACTGTACAAAGGGTTTTAAGTATAGTGGAACGTTTGTGGCGGAGAATTGCTTCAAGTAGGTGGTGTGAACGTAAACCTGTGGATCGAACCACGTTATATCGTTGCGTCATCTGTATTTGCTTTTCTTGTCTATTTTGCATTTACTTTACTTTACTTTACTTTAGTTCTTTAATTTTTTAATTCCGCACGATCACCTTATTCACCCCCCCCCCCCCCCCCCCCCCCCCTTTGAAGGGTGATTTACAGAGTCAACCCCCTATCTCCTTTCTCTATTTTGAGAAAGAGAAATGTGTGTAAAAGTATAGATTCTTATTTAACTAATACGTGCACTACGCATGACTTTTATTAAAAAACAAAAACAAAATAAAAACCCTAATCCCTCAAACATAGTCTCTTCCCTCTCACTTTCCCAACCTCAAAAAATCTCACGGATCCCCCCCCCCCCCAAACAACTTTAATAATAATCAATTTTATAACATTATGGTTTGGCGGTGATTCTCTAAACTATCTGCTTATGTCAGGATGATAATGAAAATTTCAGTAATCACAGGTATGAATGATATTCATAAGTTTTTTCCAATTCTCTCATAATTTTTGAGAGTTCTATATAAATTAATGAGTCCCTCAAAACTATTTTAGGTTGTGCAATTTATACCGGGTAACACTAGTATGTATATATATATATATGAGAATGGAGAAATATAATAGATTCCTGTTTGTTGTGACATAAAAAATCTTTCTTCTGGTATGAAAGCTTGAGTGTCAAAGCACAACGTTGACCCAGGATGTTTACTACAATTATTTTACTTAAAATAAGCTACATCTGATTGGATGTTTAGTGTAGTAAAGTTGGATAGACAACACAAAGAATGTTGTTTGTTTAGTTGTTGTCTTTCTAGAATCTCACATTATCATTTCACCTTCAAACTCCAGTTATAATGGTTGGTGGTACCTGGTTATTTTAGTTAATGTACATCTGACGTTAACTATATAAATTATAGTAACAATGATTCAAAATTTCTAAACAAATCAATGCAGGTAGTGAAAGAAGACTTTGTTAAATGTGACATTCGTTCTCACTAGTATTATACACGTGCGTTGTACGTGAGGAAAATAGAGAGGAAAAATGAAAAGGACAAAAAAAAATCTAGTATTATACACGTGCGTTGCAGGTGGGAAAATGGGAAGGGGATTGAAAAGGACAAAAAAAAAAAATCTACCAACACGTGCGTACCAACACGTGCGTTGCACGTGTTGACAAAATGACAAACATTTACAAATATTACTAGTATCATGCACGTGCGATGCACGTGGAGAGGAATGAAAAGGACCAAAAAAAAAAAACTATAATGCACGTGCGATGCACGCGGTGGGGAACGAAAAGGAAAAAAAAATACCAACACGTACGATGCACGTGGAGGGGAATGGAAAGGAAAAAAAAGGGAAAAAAAAAAGCCAACACGTGCGCTGCACGTGTTGACAAAATGACAAAATGACAAAAAAAAAAAAAAATGGTGACAAATGACACTAACCCCTTCTCCCATTATAATAGTAGAGACTTGAGCTCTTTGTTAGAAAGCAAGAAGCATATGGAAAGAGGATTGGTGCATGGAAAGGTCAGGAAATTCAACACTACAATATTATCCTTATTTCTCTGACTTATGTCTCTGCACTTTTTTTTTTTGATTAAAGAGATGGCAAGAAAATTGTCATCGAATCTCATAGATAACTGAAGCAAATACATAGATGATACATAGTCCCAATCATCTCCCAAAATACAAAATCTCAGAATACATCATATCTCTAAAACAAAAGAAAAGCAACAAGCTAAGGAAGCATGCAAGCTTGAAAATCGTTCAGATTCCTCCACCCCCCAGCAGTCTAGAGCGGGGCTGGCGAGACGTCTTGATCAGATGTTGTCGTTGCCAGAACTCGCATCACCTTATGGGAAAAGGATCCTCGTCTTCACTTTCTTCCTAACACCTGGGAGGGAAAGCCAAGTTGAAGTAAGAGAAAAGATTTTATAAATTAACTGAGTAAAGTTACAAGAACGATCTCTAAAGCATGAATCATTCCTATCAAGCCAAATGACCTATAAAGTAGCTGCAACTAAACAATCCCACTCCCTCAATCTCTCTCGCCCAATCTCTGATAGACGGAAGTCTCCCCATAAGTGGGTTACTCTCAATGGGATCTGCTGATTCCAAATCCCATAAGGAGGAAATCCTAGAGTCACCTACTAAGAATACAGTCAAGGAATAGGTGACTTATATTTTCCTCTCCAGTCCCACACCTGGGACAGGAAACCAAGGTTATCAAACCCCTCTTTAGAAAGATTAACTCTCGTAAGGATAGCTTCCTTAGAGACCAACCATAGGAAGGCGTGGACCTTGTGCGGAGCGCACGAGTTCCAAATGACTCTATTGTAGGCACATCTAATCCCCCCGTCGGAGAGGGCTGTGTACATGGATCTGACCGAAAATTGGTCGCATGAATTAATCCGCCACCCTCTCTTGTCTGTAGAAAGCTCAGAAACTCTATGGGTATCACCTAACAAGGTGATAATGGGGGCGCAGATGATAGAGGGGGAGTCAGTGCTAGGGAGAGATAATCTGGGTTGCCAAGAAGACCTGACCCAGTAGTCTGCCACAAGAGCATGCTTATTAAGAGCACGCTCAAATATCTCAGGAAAAATTGAGGCAAGTGAATTGGGGCCGACCCAAGCGTCCAGCCAAAAAGGGTGTTCTCCCCATTCCCCACTGAACTTGGGGAATGGCTGTGGAAGAGATCACCGAGCTTGTCAATTCCCCTCCATACTGGGGACACATTTCTGTGATGCTGACCCCCACCAAATTTGAAACGCCTACGCCTCCTATATCGGATCCAACAATGGTCTGGAGGAAGGCGGGAATGAATTTTCCACCACCATTTACAGAGAAGAGCTCTATTCATCTCTCGAAGATTTAAAATCCCCAACCCTCCAAACTCTTTTTTCCTACAGACCACGCTCCATTTTACGAGAGGCAGACCTTTACCATCCTCTCGGCTACCCTTCCATAAGAAATCTCTACGAATCTTATCAATCTTGTTGATAACCCAGATGGAAAATTCATAGATGGATATCCAGTAAATAGGAAGATTGGAGAGAACTGAATTAATGAGTGTGATTCTGCCTCCTAGCGAGAGGTGTTTCCTCTTCCACCCAGGGAGACACTTCTCAATTATCTCAATAAGTGTAGCCCAATCACTACGTTTGAGTCATCCCAGACGCAATGGAACTCCTAAGTAATTGATTGGAAACCTTCCCACTCTGCAATCAAGGACATTAGCCAATAGAGCGGGAGATACATCATTACATCTCCCTAGTCCAATAAGATTGCTTTTGGCGAAATTAACTCTAAGCCCGCACCAAGCCTCATAGAAGACCAAGATGCCTTTGTAGATGAGAATCTCATCCATCTCATTCCGCCCGAATATGAGTGTATCATCTGCGTACTGCAGAATGAGGCTATTACGAACGCCGTCCATACTTCTAATGCCTCGAAGAAGTTGGTGATTGGAACAATGTTGGGTCATTTCTGATAAAACATCAGCGACCAGGGTGAAAAGAAGAGGGAACAGGGGATCTTCTTGTCTAAGCCCTTTTTTGCAGGCAATGAGGTTGCTCGAATGACCGTTGACTAAGATAGTAGATTTGCCACCTCTAATACACTTGCTAATCCAATCAATCCATTTGGAGCCAAATCCTCTGGACTGAAGAACCTTTAACACGCTCTCCCATTCCATAGTATCATAGGATTTCTCAAAGTCAAGTTTAAGCAGGAAGCCTTCTTCTCTGTTCCTATCACATTGAAAGATGGTCTCATGGGCAATAGCTATATTGTTGAGTATGTCCCGCCCTTGAATGAATCCACTCTGGACTGGATGGATAATCGCATTGAGCCAGGGATTCAACCTATTAGCAAGGACTTTCGAAATGACTTTGAAGGAATAGTTAAGAAGGCTAACAGGTCTAAGATTCCCCACTTCTTTGATATCCTCTGTTTTGGGGATTAGAACGATGGACGCATAGTTGAGACTATTAATCAGAACGGTGTCCAGGAACAGCGCCTCAAAAATGGAGAATAAGTCCGTCTTGATGATATCCCAGAAACTGGAGTAGAAAAAGATGGGGAACCTATCGGGCCCTGGGGCTTTATCCTGCCCTAAGTCTTTAATCGCACTTAGAATCTCACTCAACTCAAATGGCTGCTTTAAAGTTTCTGGGCCTTCCATCCGAGGGCGGTCCCAGAAAGTCTCATGAAGAAAGCAAAGATGGGTTCTAGACCGACCTAAAAGGTCTGAAATGATGCTCGATGTGAGAACACACCAAGTTTTGGTCCGAATCCCACCTATCATTAATGAGAAGGTCCGAAATAAAGTTGGATCTTTTACGGCCATTGGCTACCCTATGGAAGTATGCCGTGTTAGCATCCCCCTCCTGTAGCCCACTGGTCACGAGATCTTTGTCTCCAATAGTCGTCCTCCATCGTGAAAATCATATCAAGGTCTTGTCTGGACTTTTGAAGAACAGACAACTCATTAATAGATAAGTCTCTAGCCTCCTCCAGAATTTCTAAGGTATGAATCTGCCCCATAATTCTATCCTTATCCGCGTTAGCACGTCTCCTCTCCTACCCAGCCTAAAGTCTAAGCGTTCCTCTAAGCCTACGGATTTTGGAGTTTCATGAGGACACTGCATCCCATGGTTCCCCGACATGCCTCTGGAGAGGAGCATTCCAAGATCCCTCGACTATGGCGCGCAGGTTCTCATTCCGGAGCCATGCTTTTTCAAACCAAAAAATCTTAGAACGTCTACGTCTCTCCCCTTGTTGAAAGAAATAGCGGGATGTGATATGTGGTATTCCTAAAGGCCGATCTAGCCGCTGCGAGTGGGAAGAGAGTTTCCCAAGCATCGGAAACAAAGATCCGATCTAATTTGGCCAGAATGGGTTTGGCTTGCATATTAGACCGAGTGAATTTTCGGTCGGAAACATTAATCTCTCGTAACTCTAAAAAGTTGATGATCCTATTGAAATTCCCTCTTTCGGACTGGTTACTGCCTCGCCTTAAGTGCTCCTCCGAAAATCGAGTAATATTGAAATCCCCCCAATAATCCAACCATTTCCCCACTTATTACGAATTGTAATAAGTTCATCCCAGAACAAAGACCGCTCAGCTGAGGTATGAGGCCCGTAAACCATTGAGAAGATTTGGCACTCATTGTCGCTCTTAGTTTTAAGTTTAACAGAAACTGAGAACACTCTGATGAAGACATCGATGCACTCAAAGATGTCATCGTTGTAGCCAACAATGATGCCACCTGATTGCCCTCGTGATGGTTTCAGACACCACTCCCAATTCCGCCCAGGGACCAGCCTATCGATCAGGTCCGTAGAAGGACTCTCCATCTTAGTCTCGCACAACCCTACAACCGAAAGACGTTGGTAGGACAACGTCTCCATGACAACTCTACGTTTCTTACTACAGTTCAATCCTCTAACATTCCAAAAAGCGTATTCCATTGGGATACAATAATTGGGTCTCTCAAAAAAGTAACCTGTTAAAGACTACTGGGCTACTTAACTCAATCTCTAATACTCCTAGCACAGTCTAATTGCGAAGACCTCTCACTACCCAAAATAATTCAGCACACCTTGGCTAAACTAATTAACACTGAATCCGGAATGAAATCAATAATTGCATAATTTGAAGTGGACTCACCTTCTAGGGTAGAACTGGGGACTTTCAATTTGACTGCTGAAGCTATCAGATCATCTTTGGACATAGGGCGGTTCCCATGCTTCTCCCTTTGGCGTGAACTGCGCTTGGGGACCTCTACGGCCACCTCTTTTCCTTTCCTAGAGGCAACATGTCTGATAGGGAAATCCTCAACTCTGTCCTCTCTCTCGATGTCCCAAATTTTTGCTGCAATAGACAGGGGGGAAGTCTCCTCTATGTTTTTAAGCGCGTCAATTAAGTCATCATCATTTGGGAAATCGAAGCTAGCTTTGTCAAAGTCACTCTTGTAATCCCGGTCGGAATAAGCACTATCTCCCTTATCGTCGCTTTGAAAATACCTCTTTCTGGACCCGGAATGGATTATCCCTTTGGGCCCCATCTCAGTCTCCTTCTCTATAGAGTGATCAACACTCTTAAAAGCAGGACCTCCATAAATTGATAGCTCTTTAATGGGCTTGGAGGGCCCATAAGAATATGTCTCTACACATTGTGGTCACTGTTTGTTTTTTTCCCTCTTTATACTTAAAAAGTCACAACTGTGAATTTCTCTGTTAGGGTGCATACACATTACATATTAACCTACAGAATTCATGGAGTTAGTAGTTAGCTATTTCTATTTGAATTTAATTCAAGGATACACCATCTTGAATTTTTTTTTTTAAAAAAAGGAAAAAGATAAAAAACCGAACAGTCTCTTCATCAGTGTTTTGTTTGGAATGTCGGTACTTGACTTACTGTTTGGCTGGTTTTGCAAGTGGTTTGATAGCATGCAAATTGTTCCACCTTGGTAATAAAAAAGAACTGGAAAACATTTCTGCAAACTTTTGATTATAAAGTGCATTTCAGACCCTTGGAATTATCTTGGTTGCAATGTAATGAGTGGATGTAGAATCTAAACTAAGGAAAGACCAATTATTTTGAAAAGAAAAATACAGAATTTTTTTAAAATAAAAATGTCTGCTGTAAAAGTGATCCGATGCTATGAAATTAGTCTGGTCAAATGGTGATACACTGCAATTTTCTTTTTGAGCATTTTGTCGTCCTTTGTTAGATAATGCCAACCTGGTACTACGTATATCTTGTGCGACACATTTAAAATTCCATCCATGTAAACCAACTAATTGTTAATTCATTTTCATTTGTTATTCGATGTTAAAGAAATAAATGAGAACATAATTACAAGATTTCTTACAAAGATCCACTTGTGCCCAAGCGTAATATTTGTCCTGATAAATTTTAGAATTTATTTTTCAGAGAGAACAGTTGCAGCCTTGTAGAGCGTTAACAATTAGCTGTAATAGTGGTAAACAACTGTTTACAGTAGTAAGGATGAAAGTCCAACTGATATGCTTTTCCAAGAATATAACGCTTGAGGTTCAAAGTAGATCTTTTTTCATAATCAAGTGTTATGAATGGCCTATGAACTGAAATTTTTTCCCCGAATACTTCTAAGACTATGGGCAGAATTTATAGGAAAATTGAATGGCTATTCAACTGGCCATTTTATGTTTTGACAATCCTAAATCTATACTGTATTGTGAAATTTGGTTAATACTATCTCTGAAAGGACCCGTTATAATTTACAAAGAAATAGAGTGAATGGAATGCAAAAAAAAATATCTTTTTTTCTTCTTCTTTTGATAACGAGGACAGAGTCAAAAGACTCCAGCCAAAATATATTAAACAGAATAACTGTACAAAGAATAATTTTATAAGATGTAAAACTCGCGACAGGGAAATACAGAAAAAATAAAAAAATAAAACAACTCAAGCTACAACACAAAAGCCAAGAAAAATCAACTCCTAGGAAACAAAATGTCCGCGTTGGACCTGGCCAACAACAAAAAGAAAGCGGCTGCAGCGGGAAGGGTAGAGAACACCAATCATGCAAGAAAGCCTCATGATACAACAAGCCCAAACTAAGCAGATCCAGACATAGCTGAACGATCCAAAAAGGCACCACCGTGGCCAAAGCGCACAGCCCAAAAGAAAACTTAGCGCTCAAACAAACCAACAGAACGAACAAACCTGCCGTGCGACCATCGGCGCTAGCAAAAAAGGAAAGCGGCGCCTGTCAACGACCCCAAAGATAGGAGAACCTGCACTAAGCCAAAAAATAAATAACAAGGAATAAAACAAAGTGATAGCAGCCAACAGCGCTCAGCATCAGACCAAAGCTAACGCTCACAAGGGTGAGGCTAATGAAAATGAAAGTTGGCCCGAGCTAATCATTGCCTGCAAGAAACGTCGGCCATCGCAACAAGTAAACCTTAGCCAACAAAACCACAACACACAACTAAACCAAAGGGAAAAGGAAAAATAAAGAACGTAGCAAGAGTAACGCAGTTAAGAGATTGAGATACAATAAAACTTAGAAAAGTAGCCACAAAAAGCAAGCATAAAGAAACAAAAGGGATATGAACAGTGCAGGCAAAGTAGAAAACCTCCCAAAAAAGGTCGCTGATCCAGGCACCTGAAGAGCACAAAAGCGAGATAGGTAAGGCAACTCAGCCCAGGGAGTCCAAAGAGGAGACGGATGAACATATAGCGGCCAAATCAATTCTGCAAAAGAAAATGAGAGAGCGACAATTAATAAAAAATCCAAAACTCAAGGAGGATAAAAATTAGAACTACGAAATTTAAAAGCGGCCTCCTCAAGGCGCTGAAGATGCAAAGCATCCACATTATCATGTGATAAGATGGAAGACCAAAAGTTGGTGAGGAAAATCAACTTATCGATCATACTAGAGATAGTGTGCTTAGTGTTCAAAAAAATTCTGTTATTTCTTTCTTTCTAGATAATCCAAATGATAGCCATCATGGAGAGATCCCAAGAGCTCAAGAACACCTTCTTAACAAAGCGGGACCTTCAAGTAGTCCACCAAAACAGGATGGAGGAGGGAGGAGAATGGACCTGCCAGGCATCCATGCAAATAAACCATAACGGGCGAATGAAAACACAATGCAGAAACAGATGATCCGCATCTTCATGATCCGTGAGGCACAACGAGCAAAATTGGCCAATAGCTAGGTTCATCTTTTTGAGATTCTCAACAGTTAATAATATGTTATTAATAGAAAGCCACGCAAGAATTTTAACTTTAAGAGGAGCACAACCACCCCAAATCAGCTTGGCAAAAGGGGACTTGACTCCCCCGTGGTTAAAAAAACTGTAAAAAGATTTAACCATGACAGAACCGGAGCTAGACCAATGCCAGAGTACATCTTCTTTTGGATACCAGGAGTAAGAGTTTAAACAAGAGCGGAGGAGAATGAAATTAGGAATTTAAGAAAGAGGAATAGTAGCAGTGAAGGGAATGTGCCATTCTCTATGACCCTCATAGATGTCGAGGTAATCAGCTACAATGGCAAGAGGATTGAGAGCTAATCGGAAGAGATCCGGAAAGGCAAGCGGATGAACCCAGGGAAGACTATCATCTTTCAATTTTCTCCACAACCATTTTCCTAGAAGAGCTAGATTTTGGTTTCTCAGATCAAGGACTCCCAAGCCACCAACTGACTTGGAAGAACAGACAGTCTTCCAGTTACAAAGATTGGTCCCTGCTCTGTAATTATCAGAGCCTGACCAGAAAAAGTTCCTTCTGATTTGATCAATTCTCTTAATAACCCAGGAAGAGACATAGAAAAAGGACATCATATGAAGAGGGATCGAGGTGAGAGCAGAGTTCACTAAGATCAATCTACCTCCTCTAGATAAATGTCTTTCAGACCGGACATTAAGTCTGGATTCCACTTTCTCAATCATAGGCAGCCAGACAGATTTATGCAGCTTTCCCCATCTCAAAGGAATGCCAAGATACAGAACAGGGAATGAAGCTAAAGATGTAACACCCCAAATTCCAAAATACAACTGAATTCGAGTTCCACAGGATCTTTACACTTCTTTCGTACAATTTTTACAAGGAAATAAATTTTTTTCTTTTATCAGAGTTACATTTACACTTGTACATTATCACAGCGGAAGCAATATTATAATAAATTACATGAAACAATATTTAACTCAATCCTGTGCAGCATGTATGCTTCAATTGTCAAGCATCTTTACCCTGCATATAAAACTGTGGGCGCGTCAGTTTATTCAACTGATAAAATATTATACACGGCCATCTTCTCTATGCCGAAAACAGTATAATGATTCTCATTTCTTAACAAATTATAAACTTGTCACAAACAGAACTAAAAGGACTATCCTATTGATGTCGTGTTATGAATGTGCACTCAGTCCTTAATGCAATTATTTATATTATATGACACTAATGCACACTTGTTCGGATTCTATGCATCCCATACTACATAGGTCCGAGGAAAGCCCTTAATCGTTCTTCATCTTATAGGGTTCAGTCCCTCGCCATGACTTAATCTACTACTGTAACTACGGTAAGTATCCTAGATGTTCTATGAATTACGAGCTCATGTCCAGACAGCCTGGAGGGGAATCCCACGTCATGTCACGACACATCGTGAAGACAGCCTGTGGTCAATTCAGCCTCCGTCATGGGACATGACACCACCCGCAGTCACCAAATATCCCACGAGCGTCACCACCGGGATGGTACTCTAGAGCAGTATCTACGTCATGTCACGACGCATCGTGAAGACAGCCTGTGAATACTCTCACGCCGCCAATCCAATGGCCCTCATACTCAATATTTTTCTCTTACTTTCATCACATCTTCACTATGTATCTAATTCTTAGTTTAATTGAATCATGAATAAAATTAATCTCTTAGAATGTAGCACTTCCACTAAACCGGTCTTAACCATTTATTCAACATGACCCAAATCTTGGTCTTTTCATTTCCAATTCCATTTCAATTCATTTCTCTGTCGGTATAAGGCTTGGCTATACCCTAATTCTCAATTTCAACTCATAATTACAATGTCATACCCATAAGAGCTTTTCATGATTAACCACCATTCATGTTTCAAAAGCATAGTATTCATGTATTCACATTTTTCATAACTCATCACAATCAATAATTCAATGCATATATACTTGGGAACTGAAATTCTTCAAACATGTCGCATTCACTAATTTATAAGCTCACATAATTCTAATTCAATCCATTCCAAATCCACAGTTCACATTTTCAATTGTTTCACAATTCACACCTTTCAAATTTCTCATTACCCAAAATCTCATTTTAACTTCTTAAACAATCTATTCGAAATTTCTTGAAGGACAAATTAAGTTAATAATCAAAAAAGAGTTCCTTTTGTAAAAACAGTCTCACTTATACAAAGCCTCAGGTCATAGAGATTTTCTCCCACGATATAGATATTATTTAAAACTTTAGGCAGTCGACTGTTAACCATGACCAGTCGGCTGTTCTGCGAGTTTCTAAAGCTCGAGAATAAAATAATCAGAGGAGTCGATTGTCTCATATGGATAGTCGGCTGTTCTGCGATGTTTTTTATACTCAAAAATAATGATCAGGCCAGTCGACTGTTAAATGTGATCAGTCGGCTGCTCTGCGATGTTTTTCAACTCGGGAATCAAAAAGACCAGGACAGTCGACTGTTACATATAGTCAGTCGACTATGATGTGGGGTTTTTCAAGTCTAAAAAATATATATTTTCTTCTCTTTTTGAACATAACTTTCCAGATCACAATCTACTTAAAAAATTACAGTAAACCCGTATTTCACAACGATTATTTGCTTTACAAGAACTTCTGTTTTATTAATTAATTACACATGATGCATTCAATCATTTGTTTGTAAAAATGCATTCCTTTTCATTCATTCTAATGGCATAAGTAGCAATGGGGAATTTCATGACATCTATTACCAATCATTTCTTAATAATTTATTCTATCAATTCATCTTTAACACACCATTCTACTTTAGCACTTTAATCCATAAACATGATGCTAGTCTTTTACTAGTTAAACCACATAGTCCACATTTATGACATATTTTGCATACTAATATTAGAAATAACGAGAACATTCACTTTACTCAAAATTAATAAATATAGTAATCAATCAACACATATTTTCTAATTTCTCAGTTCTCTTCTATTTAGGCAAGCATGCATTTTATTTCAACTAGTAACTCATAATAACGATTCAATTTCCTCCCTAGCATGATTTCTACTTTAGAAGTCGTGAGAAACACCCACCTTTTGAAGAAAACCCAATTAAGAAAATTCCTTAGATCCTCCTAGATTGCGAGCGAGTACCTTCTCCTCCTAGATTGTAGTGCAACGAACTCCTTCTCCTTGCTCCTTGCCAAAAACCGAGAGCTTCTTCTTGTAGGGATGGCCGGCCTCCAATGGGGGAACACTCACACTCAACTCACACTAATATAAATCTCTTATATAATTGTTCTCTTCTTTCAATAGATTACTAGTGTAAAATACAAACAAATAGAAGGGGTATTTATACTAATTTTAGAGTAGATTGGAGGGCTAGAATTCAATGGATGATTATAGAATGGAGGGCTAGTTTAGGAGTAGGAGTTATAGCAACTACCCACACCCAAATAACTACCCATGAACACATACCCACACTCTCCATCTCTCCAAGCACAAAACTGGCCCCAAATGTGTGCATTGCACACTACGTGCATGCACGTGCCACCTAGTCCCCTATGTAGAAGTTTGTACAATTTTAATTAATCAAAATGTTCACTATTTGTCTCTACATGACAAGTGTGGCCATGTAATTGATTAATTAAATTAGTGGGCTTCATAAATAGTGGGCTTAGGCTTGTGGGCCAAAACATCAAATTAATAATTAATTAAAGTGAGCTAAAACAATTAATTAGTGTTTTAGGCTTTTAGAAATAGGCTTTTTAGAAAAATAAAGGAAAATAATTGTTCATACAAAAATGAGATTTCTTATAAAATAAATGCACAACACGTGAAAAATAATATTTTTATTAAAATGAAGTTTTAGGGTATTACAGAAGAACAGTTGAAAAACTGGGCAATCTCGAGTTGGCGATTGGCAGATCCCACAATCCAAAGAACGGAAGTTTTTTGGAAATTAGTTGATAAGCCCAAACTCATAGCAGATAGCAAATATTAAAAACGAGCAACCAGGGAAGAAGCCGGTCGACTGCACGGTTGACCGCAAAAATCAATTCAGCTCATAAAACAAAGAACCAACCTGAGAGCGAACTGGTTGACCGTACACCCTGTGAGCACAGTTTTGTTGATAAACAAGAGACAAAGAGTAAACCGGTCAACCGTACGGTTGACCGCAGATACTGAAAGCCAATTTTTGAAAACAGTGTTTCTTATAAAAATTTGTGTTTGAGAGTCCAGAATTGTGATCGGTCGACCGCACGGTCGACCGATAGACTGATAGCTAAACAACTGGATATGTAAGATTTTGCAATCATGAAGTCATTTCTACATAGCAAGTTACATGAGATTACATATCATTAGAGAACATTCATGCAAATATTTGGTCATATTACATCTATCCATTACAACTAGCATCAGGAATCTATTCCTTATCATCTCCATTATCATCTTCGTCGTTGTCATTGTCTTCATCATCGTCCTCATCATTGTCCTCATCATTTGGAGGAGGAAGAATTTCTCAATCTTCTTTACCTTGCAAGTACTCAATCGTGTTTACATAGCAACCATACACTTGCATTTGATGAGCAACAAACTGCTTGTGGTAGGGTAAAAATGGCTTAGGGCCCAACCAGGGCCCAATACAACTCTCATTCAAAAAAGGTAAAAATAGCAATCTAGTTCGGCTTCGAACCACTGCAGGGTCGGCGCCGAACCTCAAGTTCACCCCCGCAGAACTGGCCTCCTCGTATCCGACGAGCCTCAGTGGTCCTCATCCTCCGATCCGTGACAGCCCCACAGGCCGTCCCCCCTCTCTGGCGAAGCATGGGGATGACCTGGCACAACCTAGGCCCTCCGATTCACCCAGAAGCACAGAAGACCCACGATCAGCCATGTCAGCTCCAAATACCACCAAGGGTTTTGCCACGTCAGCCCTATACCGCTCCCGGTATTGCCACGTCTGCCCTAAACCCCTTGGGCCTTCTGCCACGTCAGGCCCATGGGCTTTCGGATCCAGATCCGGCCCCCAAGCGGAACCAAACCCGGTTGGGATTCTCTATAAATACTAGACCCTCACCCACCTATTGAGGTAATCAATCTTTTACCACTTAAATTCACCTAGTTATTGCTACTCTCTCACAGAGACTGACTAGATCGTCGGAGGGTCCGCCACCGGGATAAGCCCCGATGTTTCAGGACCGTCTGCAGGTACACAAGACCTCGGATCCGAGCCCAGATCTCCGCCTCATTCCGAGCCCGTCGCAGGTTCCGCCCGGTCAGCCGAGGGTCGTCAGACGAGCAGCTTTCTCCTTCAAATACAAATTGAGTCCGAACTCACACCTGGTGCATCCACACGTCTCCCAGAAATAAACCGCATCAGGTTGGCGCCGTCTGTGGGAACACTGCTTCAGAAACCGACCCGAGCCCGACCATCGAGCGACCTCGCCAGCCGAACTCTCATGGCCTCCAAGGGCAAGGGGGCTGCTTCTTCCGTCAACCGACGGGACTCGCCCCCACCAACTGCTAATGCCGGGCCACACACTTCAAAACACAGGGCTCCCCATCAGGAGTCCCAGAGGAGCGTCACCCAGCAATTCCAACCCGACCTACGAGGAATAATCGTCAACCATCAGATCACCCGCAGCAGGGGAAAGGCCGCTTCCAACCCGACCCCGAACCATCCAAGACCATCGCCCGAGGGACGGAGGCCAGCGCTCAGCCGCGTCGGAAGGCAACCTTCAGACCGACCGAACAAGGTCGAGGGAGCCCCTGTCACTCACAAGAGATTCCAGGACTTTCAAAGGGAAATTCTCGAAGCTCTCCAACGGACCCCCAGGGAGGAAGGCCCACAGGGTCGGCGAGGTACTAGGAACCGGAGACTCTCACCTCCGAACCCTACTCCGAACCGCATCCAGGGTCGGGATCCCGAGTCCGAGGGAGCCGTGGGTACGCCATTCACCCTGCACTATATCCACGGGGGGCCAATAGGAGGAGAATCCGATACTTCCCGAAAAGCCTTCATCCAACAGGTGAATGCTGTCCATTACAGCCCCTCGCCCAAGCAACAACCTCTGCCAGTCTCCTTTTCAGGAGAGGACCTCGAAGGAGTTCACCTACCCCACTGCGATGCCCTCGTCATTAGCCTCCACATAGCTAATTGTGAGGTTCGCCGAATCCTCGTCGACAACGGCAGCTCGGTAAATATTCTTTTTCTCAAAGCCTTCGAAAGTCTCAAATTATCCAAAGGGAAGCTCAAACCCGCCGGATACACGTTGCTTGAATTCTCCGACGTCCCGGTCGTAATAGAGGGGATTGTTACCCTCGACGTCACCGCGGGATCGGCTCCTATCAAGAGGACCGAATCCATGGATTTCATGGTCATCAACATCAAGGCGGCTTACAACGCCATTCTTGGCCGACCCGGACTAAACTCCCTCCAAGCGATACCTTCGGCCTACCACCTGAAACTTAAATTTCCCACCCCCCAAGGGGTTGGCATCGTCCGAGGTAGCCACGAAGCAGCGCGGTCGTGCCACATGAACTCCGTCGGAGGGGGTGTATTCCCCCTCGACGCCGTCGAACTCGAACCCGAGAGGGACGGCCCAGCTCCCGAGCCTGTCGACGAATTAGAAGAGGTCCTGTTCGATGCCGAGGATGAATCAAAATGGTTCCGGGTGAGCCGCTCGCTCTCTAAGGACTTGAAGTCAGGCATCATCGCCTGCATCCGTCGCAACGTTGATCTCTTCGCTTGGAAGCCCTCCGACATGCCCAGGATCTCCGAAGACTTGATTATGCATCGGCTGAGCGTCATCCCTGACTCTAAGCCGATCGTCCAAAAGAGGCGCAAAGTCGCCCCGGAGAGGCAACAAATTGTAAAGACAGAAGTGGACAAACTCTTGTCCGCTCGATTCATCCAGGAAGTCAGCTACCCCGAGTGGTTGGCTAATGTCGTCATGGTGAAGAAGGCAACAGGGGGTTGGCGGATCTGCATCGACTTCACGGACCTTAACAAAGCATGTCCGAAAGATCCTTTCCCCTCCCCCGCATCGACGCTTTAATCGACGCAACCTCGGGGCATGAGCTACTGTCCTTCATGGATGCATTCTCGGGGTACAATCAGATCCGGATGTTTCCACCAGACATCTCCAAGACCTCGTTCGTCACCGACCAGGGTCTTTATTGTTACCGCGTTATGCCCATCGGGCTGAAAAACGCTGGAGCCACGTACCAGCGACTCGTCAACAGAGTCTTCAAAGATCTGTTCGGCCGCAACGTGGAAGTTTACGTCGACGACATGCTTGTCAAAAGCCGGGCTGGGCCGGACCACGTCACCGACCTCGAGGAAGCCTTCGGTGTCCTCCGACGCCACAACATGAGACTCAACCCGGCTAAATGCGCCTTCGGCGTCTCCACGGGGAAGTTCTTGGGGTTCATCGTCAGCCAACGCAGCATTGAAGCAAACCCAGAGAAAATCCAAGCCATTATTGACATGTCCCCACCCCGGAATGTCAAGGAGGTTCAGAGGCTCACAGGTCGGTTGGCGGCAATCGGCCGTTTCCTCTCCAAGTCAGGGGAGAAGTCTCTCCCCTTCTTCGCCTTGCGCGGAAAAGGGGGCTTCGAGTGGGGTACCCATCAACAAGAAGTCTTCGAACAGCTGAAGCAATACCTCGCCAACCCGCCTCTCCTCAGCAAGCCCGAGCCGGGCGAGCCGCTTTGGCTCTACCTGTCCGCCTTGGACAACGCTCTCAGCGCCGTCCTCGTCCGAGAGGAGGAAGGGGTTCAAAAGCCACTGTAATATGTGAGCAAAGTGCTCCTCCCAGCCGAGACGAGATACGCAAAGATAGAAAAGGTGGCCTATGCCCTGGTCATGGCAGCCCGGAAGCTTCGCCCATACTTCCAGGCCCACTCCGTCCAAGTACTGACTGACCAACCACTGAAGACTGTCCTTCACAAGCCCGAAAACTCCGGCCGCTTAGTCAAGTGGTCAATCGAGCTGAGCCAGTTCGACATCAGCTATCAGCCATGGGCAGCCATTAAAGGACAGGCCCTCGCCAAGTTCATAACTGAGTGCACCGTCTCCGAGCAGCCTAGCCTCGAAGGGTCGGATCCGACCTGGGAGGTCTTCGTCGACGGCTCGTCATGCGAAATAGGGAGTGGGGCTGGCATCATCCTTCGTGGCCCCGACCAATTCCTACTTCAATACTCCCTCCGCCTCAACTTTCCGGCCTCCAACAACGAGGTAGAATACGAGGCCATGATCGCCGGATTGACCCTCGCCAACCGAGCCGGAGCCAAGCAAATCGGGCCTTGAGCGATTCTCAGCTCGTGGTCAATCAGATCACCGGAGAATACGAAGCCCGCGATGAACGCATGATGAGGTATTTGGCGGCAGTCAGGCAACTCCTGGCGTCCTTCAGCTGCGCCACGGTTATCAGGGTCCCCAGGGAACAGAACGCTCAAGCAGACGCGTTATCCAAACTTGCCTCTTCCTCCTTCGAGGGCCTCGATCAGACGGTGCTCATAGAAGTCCTCCTGAAACCGAGTATCAGTGACCCAGAGCCAGAAGCGATGTATGTGCAAGATGGGACCAGCCCGGACGACTGGACCACTCCCATCCGAAGATTCTTAATCAGTGCCGAGCTTCCTGAAGACAGAGCCGAGGCCAGACGAGTCAGAGTCCGAGCTGAAAGGTTTGTCATGATCGATGACATCCTCTTCAAACGCTCGTACACCTTGGCCGACGGCAAACCATACCTCCGCTGCCTCACCAGCGACGAGGCCAGCTATGCCCTCAGAGACCTGCACGAGGGGATCGGCGGATGCCACATGGGGAGCAGGACGCTTGCTCGGAAGGCCCCGAATCAGGGGTACTATTGGCCAACCATGCTCCAAGACTCACAAGACTTAGTCAAGAGGTGCGGCCCCTGCCAAAGATTCTCCCCTATCAAAGGGCTTCCTCAAGCCAATCTCCGGTCCCTGGCGAGCCCTACGCCATTCGCCATGTGGGGTATGGACCTTGTGGGGCCCTTCCCCCCAGCGGTGGGACAAAAGAAATTCCTGATCGTCGCCATCGACTACTTCACCAAGTGGATCGAAGCCGAACCACTGTCCAGCATCACCGAGCGCCAAGTGCAACAGTTCTTTTGGAAGAACATCATTTGCCGGTTCGGAATCCCTCGAGTCCTCATCACAGACAACGGAACCCAGTTCCAAGGTCAAAACTTCCAAACCTTCTGCGCGGACATCGGCATCCAGCAGCGTTTCTCCGCCATTTGCCACCCTCAGTCCAACGGCCAAGCGGAGAACGCGAACAGGCAAATCCTCGACGGCCTCAAAAAGCGCCTCGACAGTTCCCCCAAAGGGCTGTGGGTCGAGGAACTGCCTAGCGTACTATGGGCGCACCGAACCACCCAGAGGATCCCCACGGGGGAGACACCGTTCAGTCTGACCTACGGGACTGAGGCAGTCATCCCCGTCGAGGTCGGATTACCTTCTCCCCGGATCATAGCCTTCGATGAAGCCGACAATGCGTCCGGCCTGAGGGCCAACCTGGACCTCGTCGCCGAGGTGCGAGAGAAGTCTTCAATCCGGAGAAGCATCTACCAGTAACGGATCGAGAGGTTTTACAACAAGAAGGTCCGCCCCACAAACATCAAGGCAGGGGACCTGGTATTACGAAAGCTATCTGTCTCCGATCCAACCAAGAAGAGGAAATTAGCTCCCAACTGGGAAGGCCCATACCGTGTAGTCGAGGCCGTACGCCCTGGTACATACCGACTGGCAGATATGGACGACCGACCCATCAGCCGACCCTGGAACGCCGAGCACCTAATGAAATTCCTGGAAGAGCGAACTTAGGTTCTAGCCTGACTAAAGTAAAATTAAAACAGTTGTAAGCTTTCATGTGTAAAGGGCCACTTCAGCGACCCTCCCTATCTGGTATAAAAGAGGTCTCTTTTTGTCAAAATCCAAATACCTCGGCAACTCCGACCTGGTACCGGACAATGGGATCGGCACCCGGGTTCTCGCTCCGGTATCGTCCCCAAGCATCTCGGTAGGGTCAACCCAGCTCCGGACCAGGGAGTCTCCCTATTGCCCCGCGTCGATCCCTCACGAATCTACGGAGCCAAACCTCGCATCCACCGCCCCTCACTACACTGCTAACCAGAGCAAAGAAGGAAAAGATTTCTTTATTCATACTCTTTTATTTTGTTCGGGGAAAACAAACAAAGACCATTACAGGACCACTCCACTCATCTCAAACTAAAGGAAATCACCGCCTTAGGGCTCCTCGGATCCAGCGAAGGGCGGGATCACTCCGACCGAACGACTTGGAGCTCTCTCTTCGTCATGACGGTCCTTCGGTTCTGCCACAGTCGACGCACCGGCCACGGAGCTCTGGGCATCAACGGATCGCATACGCTCTATCAGAAGCATCGCAGAGGGAACCCCCTCCGCTCGCCGACCCCCCGAGGAAGATATCGAGATGCCCAACATCGTCCTATAACGGTGTATCTCCATCTCCTTCTCCACTATCACATCACGAAGCAGCTTCTCAGAGGAGGGCCTCTGCACCGAGGAACTAGACATAGTATATCCAAGACCGACGCCCCCGAGCTCCCGATCCGCCATCGCCCTCCTCAGCCGACTTGCCTCCTCACTAAAGGCTTCGGACTTATTCCTGTAGTAATTGAAGGCTGCATCAGTATCACGGGCCCCCTTTCGGTACCGAACCAAAGTGGCCTCCAGGGCCTCAACCTTGCTCCGAAGCCAAGCCACGTCGGAACGACGGGGGTCCGCCTTAGGAGGGGGAGCCATAACCTACAAGAGAACCAGCCCACTCAAAACATATAAGCAATGAGGTTCGGAAGTATTCGAGGTCAAAACACTTGGCCAGCCAAAAACCCTCTTTTTATAAATTTAGTTTCTCCATACAAAAAATGCGGTGGCCAGTCTGCGGAAGGCAAATACAATCGAGAGAAGGAAAAAGAAGGACAAAAATTATACAGCTAGTTTTCCCACCTCAGTGTCGGTTGGGTTCACAGGGGGGTCGGCAGCCTGGTCATCATCGGGCCCTTGTTCGCCAGGGGTCTTCGGTCTCCCCTCAATCTCCATATCATACTCGAAGTTGGACAGGTCGATAGTAGGATAGAAGTGCCTCACATGACTGAGGGCTTTTGCATAACAGTTGTCCTGGGCTTTGATCACCAGGAGCTGGCACGACTCTGTCAACTCATCCTTCTCCTTCACCGACATCTTCTCCTGAGCCGCCATCGTCTTCGCCCATTCCTCTTTCTCCTTATCGAAGGCCGCCTTCATTTCCGTCTCCCTCCTATAGGGAACCTTCGAGCTCTACCTTCAACTCCTTCACCTCCTGCTCGGCCTTGTCAGCCCTGGTCTCGCTCTCGCTGCAAAGCCGCCTCATAAAGGCCTCTCACGTGGGCCCCCTGCACGGTCGCCTGCAGTAGCCAGACAATACTAAGAAACCTTTCTTAGCGACATAATCTGAAAGCAAGTGGGTTCGGTAACTTACCAGCACATTGGCCTGTGCAAGACGCACGTACGCCTCGTCCAGGGTCTGGGCCTTCATATCCGAACGGTCCCGAGGGGTCGCCAGCTTATCTGCAACCTCCACGGCCTGGCGCCCTCGGACCAGGCAATCACCCTCACGGATCGACCAATTCGGCACCCACGGTCGCCGAAGTCTCTCCTCTATCTCGAGATCCACCAGGGGACCCTTCCCCTTATCAAGGTCAGCAGCCCTGCCCTGATCCAAGCCCCCCTGAACCACCGCGTCACCGCTTGTCTCCGAGCGAGTCCTTTTGGCCCTCGGCTGAATTGGGGCCTCGGAGACCACCTGGGACAACTCGGTCGTCTTCACCACGTCGCCCTTCTTCTCGGCCTTCTTCTTCTTCATAGCGAGCCTCAGCGCCTTAATCGATTCTTCATCCATATCTGTAAAAAAATCCATTAAGAACAATAAGCAAGAAAGTACAAGAAGATCGAGAGAAAAGAAACAACCACATACTAAGCACGGCTGGGCTCAGTCCAACGCTCGCCAGGTGGGCCTCTGTCACCTTCGCCCTAATTGATGCTGTACGACAGACAGAGGCGCTCAACAAACCTCCACTCCTCAGCCGTCAGGTCCCTCGGCCTCGGCGTTTCGTAGCTCGGCTTAGAGTGGTTCCACCGAGTGGGAATATTCCAAGGATCCTCACTCCGGATCACCAGATATTTTTTCTTCCAAAACTTGATAGAATCCGGGTGACCGTGGACTACCTTCCCCTTACCACGAGGCGAGATATAGTATACTCCCTCTGCCGATGAGCCAATCATCAACATCGCTCGGAACACATTCAGCCGCAGGGGTACCTTCTGCTCCTCGCACATCAGCACGAAGCAGACGATCTGCTTCCAGGAGTTCGGTCCAAACTGCATCGGCGCCAAGGACGCCCAATTCAGCACCTCCCGAACGAATGGGTGGATTGGCAGCCTCAGTCCGGAGATAAAGGCGTCCACAGGGAAGATGCAATACCTATCCGGCAGGGGGTCGGTCGGTCGAAGAGTAGAGTTCGGCAGCATGAGCTCATAGCTGGACCCTATGTAGTATGCCAACTGCAGAGCCCCTAAGTCGCCTGCCTCCAGAACTGTCGGGTGTGTGTCCACCTTCACCCTCTTTCGGCTCGGCGACGATGGCTGGACCCCAGAGAGCTCCTTATCGGAGAGATCGTCGGGATAGCAACGGAAAGGCTTGGGTTGTATAGACGACCATGTCATCAAGTCACCGCAAATAGGCACCTGACTCGAGCCGCCGGTCCACGACCCCTTCTTCTTCTTCGGAGCCCTCTTCTTCTTGGCTCGCTCCGGCGAGGGTGTAGACAATCGAGCCAGACCGGTCGGATTCCGAGGCCCTTTGGCGCCATTCCCTTCGGGACCACCCTCCTCTCCGGAAACCAACCCTGGAGTCCGGACTTCGTCTGAACTACCGCCCCCCTCCTCAGAGTCGCTACTATCCACCATGAAATGCCTCCGAGATCGCAACGGCTTCACATTATGTACCACCTCCTCCTCCCCTACCGTCTCCTCCCACGAAGTCGATTTGAAGACAGGCTTCACTCCCCCCTAGACGTCGACGCCGACGAGCCAGACTGAGCCCTGTCCATCTGTGCCTAAGCTAAACAGACTTACCAACTAACCTGAGATCACTTCGGAAGAACGAGCCTGCTGCAGGAAACTGAAGGGGCGAACACTGAAGAGTTGGAAGATTTTTGAAAAGTGAGGAGCGAGAAAGAAGTGGGCGATGGGAGGAGAGGGGAGAACATTTATAGAGGATAGAAACGACTCCTCGATTTCCGCAGCTACTATTCACCGATTGACGTGCAACTGCCACCTGGAAAATCGCGCCACGACCTCGAAACGTGCGCTGCTAACGTCACCCAGTGCCAGGCTGGCAGCCCTGCACAGGGGTCAGTTCGGGTGGAGTGCTCGGCGGGGACAATGTTTTACTTAAGATTTAAGGCTCCAGGGTTCGGTTGGCTCACCTCTCACCCGCGAACAACTCAGGGCTTACGACCTCGGCAGCCGAAACCCCGAATTGGTCCCGGGTGGGAGAATAGCCACCATCGCCTGCGCCCCGGGCTTCGGGACTCGGTCGGCTCCCCTCTCACCCGCGAACAGCTGGGGGCTTACAGCCTCGGCAGCCGAAACCCCAAACTGTTCAAGGGTGGGAGAAAAGCCACCATCGCCTGGGACCCTATCGGAAAACGGATCGCCCCCCATATCCGAGGCTCTTCAGCCTCAGGCCCAGAATACGGCAGAGTCACCACCAATCAGGATCGGGGGATAAAATTTTTCACGAAAGAGATGTCCGCCGAAGCAGACACCTCTGGCGGCCAATGGACCACCCTTGCTGTGATCGAATCCTCAGGGGGGAATTAGGTATTTATAACCTCCACCATTGTCCTGCCACTATGGCGTTGGGAAAGCCAAACGGCGGAAGCCCATGCGCCATGCATTTATTAGGCGGCGCCATTTAATGCCCCTAGGAAATTGGAACACCTGCACGGATCCCGGAGCGCCTTCAAAGCTCCGCAAAGACAGCAGACCACCCCGCTTAAATCCTTCTAAAAACACCACGGCACGTCATCACCCTTACCGACTCATAATCCCTCGCCAGCTCGAGGTCCGGTCTGGCACCAGGGTACTCTTCTTCGAAAGATCCACCGGCTCGCCATCACCCTTACCGATCCATAATCCCTCCTCATCTCGAGGTTCGGTCTGGCACCTGGGTACTCTTCTTAGGAAGAAACAACGGCTCGCCACCCCCCTTGTTGGCCCATAAGTCCCTCGCCTGCTCGAGGTCGGGTCCAGCACCAGGGTAGTCTTCTCAGGAAGGCTCCACGGCTCGCCATCGCCCTTGCCGACCCGTAATCCCTCGCCAAGCTCGAGGTCAGGTCTGGCACCAAGGTAGTCTTCTCAGGAAGGCTCAACGGCTCGCCACCCCCCTTGTTGGCCCATAAGTCCCTCGCCTGCTCGAGGTCGGGTCTAGCACCAGGGTAGTCTTCTCAGGAAGGCTCCACGGCTCGCCATCGCCCTTGCCGACCCGTAATCCCTCGCCAAGCTCGAGGTCAGGTCTGGCACCAGGGTAGTCTTCTCAGGAAGGCTCAACGGCTCGCCATCCCCCTTGTTGGCCCATAAGTCCCTCGCCTGCTCGAGGTCGGGTCTAGCACCAGGGTAGTCTTCTCAGGAAGGCTCAACGACTCGCCTTCAACCTTGCCGACCCAGAATCCCTCGCTTGCTCGAGGTTAGGTCTGGCACCAAGGCAATCTTCCCAGGAAGTCTCAGACAATCCGCCATCACCTTTGTCGACCCATGGACTCTCGGCGGCTCGAGGATCGCTCTAAAAAACAATCAGGACAACCCCCTCACGAAGGCACAACGGCTCGCCATCCCATTTCTACAACCGTAGACACTCCTCCACGGCTAGCTCCCGCACCCCCGTAGGAGTGGGGGGCTTGTGTGGTAGGATAAAAATGGCTTAGGGCCCAACTAGGGCCCAATACAACTCTCATTCAAAAAAGGTAAAAATAGCAATCTAGTTCGGCTTCGAACCACTACAGGGTCGGCGCCGAACCTCAAGTTCACCCCCGTAGAACTGGCCTCCTCGTATCCGACGAGCCTCAGTGGTCCTCGTCCTCATATCCGTGACAGCCCCATGGGCCGTCCCCCCTCTCTGGCGAAGCATGGGGATGACCTGGCACAGCCTAGGCCCTCCGATTCTCCCAGAAGCACAGAAGACCCACGATCAGCCATGACAGCTCCAAATACCACCAAGGGTTTTGCCACGTCAGCCCTATACCGCTCCCGGTATTGCCACGTCTGCCCTAAACCCCCTAGGCCTTCTGCCACGTCAGGCCCATGGGCTTTCGGATCCAGACCCGGCCCCCAAGCGGAACCAAACCCGGTTGGGATTCTCTATAAATACTAGACCCTCACCCACCTATTGAGGTAATCAATCATTTACCACTTAAATTCACCTAGTTATTGCTACTCTCTCACAGAGACTGACTAGATCGTCGGAGGGTCCGCCACTGGGATAAGCCCCGGTGTTTCAGGACCGTCTGCAGGTACACAAGACCTCGGATCCGAACCCTTCTGATCCGAGCCCAGATCTCTGCCTCATTCCGAGCCCGCCGCAGGTTCCGTCCGGTCAGCCGAGGGTCGTCAGACGAGCATCTTTCTCCTTCAAATACAAATTGAGTCCGAACTCACACCTGGTGCATCCACACGTCTCCCAGAAATAAACCGCATCACTGCTCATGAGTCACGAATGAAGATGAGGAAGAGGGGGTGGTGTTCTTGCGATGAGAAGAGGAAGAGGCCTGTGGGGGCTGTTCGTCTTGGCGCTCTTGTTGAGCTTGACGATAACGGGCCCGTTGAGTAAACGGAACATCGATGCCCATTTGTTGAGGAAGGATGGGCATAGAATTTTTGCTTAAAAGGAAATTCCCAATATCAATATGGGAGTCAATAGCAAGATTGTAAATAAGAGAACTGTAGGGAAGGCCACAATTTCTAGAAGTAGCATAATTCATTGTGTAAATGATGAATGTGGCTAGGTCAAATTTATATTCGCCAAGAATAAGAAAGATGATGAACGATTGATCGATCCGAATTTCTGTCTTGTCATTCTTTTTAGGCCAAATATTGGCGTTAACAATTTTATTAAGAACATGAGCACTATCGGTGAAGTTAGTGGGAGTGGGACGGGGAATATGAGAAAATTCGGGTTTAACGATCATGGATTTGACGATTGATTTATCATGGCCGTCTTTGTAATCAATTGTCTTAAAGTCAAGATGGTAGGCATCAAAATGCCCTACGGGCAACTCATTTCTTCTACGAAGATATTCGGAAGTAATTTTGACTCTTTTACCAAGAATAATGGATGAGAGAGTGAGATCATTGTCTTGAATACCCTCTAGATTTGCAAAGAATTGGCAGGGTTAGGGATTCGGAGTGGGTGCTAGGTGTATTAAGGTAATTTGCCCACCCAAAATCACGAAGAATTCTAACCATCTCACTAAATTGCCTACCTAAGTTTTCTAGGTGAATTTCTCGATTGGCAACCACCGGAGTGGAAAAGAGTGTAGAAAAGTATAGATCAGCACAATTAGAATTTCTAAAAGTAATACCATCTCTAGTGATAGATTTTAAGGCTATAGCTTTCTTACCCTTTGATTTGTGAGAGGAGGAAGCCATGGATCAAGGAAGAAGACAACGCTCAAGAAATTTAAAGAAAATAGCAAGAGATATGAAGTTTATTTGATGGGTTCGAGTGTGGAGGCTAGGGTTTATCGTGAGGCTTGAGAGAGAGGGGATGACGGAGTACTTATACTAGATGGGAGGGACCCGTATCATAGAAAGAAAAAGACCAAAGCAGTCGAACAAGTCGGTTGACCAGTTCACAATACGGTCGACCGCATCACACGAAAGAAAGAGTTTTGATTGAGTTATTTTTGGCAGAGAAGTGGACGGTCGACCGGTCAATTTTTGACTAATCAAATTTCAATGTATTGCATAGTCGACCGGTCGGTCGACCGAACAGGCAACTGACTTTTGGTTATTGCAAAGTTGTTTTTCCTCAAATCAACATAGTACTTTTAGATCAGATTATGACACATTTATATGTTGTAACGTTCACACAATTCATGTATAACATGCTCTACACATTTTATTTTTAAGATAAGTAATCTTAATATAAATTTAAGCAAGTGTAAATTTTACCCGGTGCTATACTTATCGGAAAGGACAAGGTCCTTCCCCTTTTTCCTTGATAGAGATGCAGGTTTTGCTAGTATAACTGTTGTGACTATCGAGCATCTTCTATCAAGGTGTTTGCGATTTTCTAAGTTGAAGGCGTCGAACCACTTACATGGAATTTTGCAGGTGTCCAAGTGGGTTTTGAACCTGCATTTACATTCTTTCTTACCCAGACAAAATTAGTATTCCTTTTTAATGAACAATTATAAGAAATATGCCCTAATCTACAGCACTAGTGACATGTGATACGATTATGCCTCGGATCATGCACACTTGTATGGTTTTGAGTTGGTTTGTGATTATGTTGATGACTGTGCAATTGTGTATGACATGATGATTTAGGTTTTTGATGGTTTATTGGCTCTTCATAACCAAGCCCTCGATTATCATGATAAGATCTTGAATTTTTTGTAATAAGGTAACTGGGCCCTTCATATTTTTCAACAAATTTTCGAGCTCAATTACTCTTACAAAGTCATTTTCTAGTTATCTCATTGTCTTTTGTGTTTCAACGAAGAGTGTCTACTGTAGCATCAAGTATTCTATTTTGCTAAAGAACCTCGTGACAACCTTCCACTACCTCATCAAAAAAAAAAATTTCATTCTTTTAAATCATCAGTGAGCTTAGCAATATAAACAGATTTCTCATGAATTTCTCTTAAGTGTTCATCATGTGTTGCTAAGGATTCTTGAATTTGTTGTTTTAAGAGTTCATTTTCCTTTAGCAATACATCATGATCTTTTCTAAATGAGTCGAATTTTTCCATGATCAAAAAATTTTATTTTTCAGTTTTTGATTTTTAGCGATGCAAGAGTCATAAGATTCATTTGGAATTTGTTTATATTGTCTTAGTTCCCGACTCAATTTCTTAGCATAATCTTTTAATCCATTACACATATCTACTAACTCATCATAAGTGGGTTCTTCGATTACCTCTTCTGAAGATGGTGATTGCACCTCACCATTCCTAAGATCTATGAAGCCAACATCGTTGTGACCTTGCTCATCCTCACTTGAGTCTGAGTCTAGCCACGTTGCCTTCAACGCCTTCTTTTTCAATCCTGTATTTGAGTGGTAGTAGTCTCTATTCCTGTCCCGTGAGACGGGACAATTTGCCCAAATATGTCCCGGCTTCTTACATTTGTAGCAAACGTCATCTTTATCTCTTTCCTTTTCTCCTTGGTACCTGCCATATTTTTTATATTTGAGATACTTACGAAACTGCTTAGTCAATAAGGCGATGTCTTCATCTGACTCCTCACGGTCTGAATCTGCTTTTGATGGTCGAAATTTTTCTGCTTTCAGGGAGATGGTCCTCTCTTCGGTTTTTAGTTCAATCCCGATGTTCTGCCTGTATTTTTTGGTTTCTATCATCTCCATCTCGTTTGTCTTCAGCTTTCCTTGGAAAGTGTAGTAATTGAATCCCTTTTCCTCAAGGATCTCCCTCATTGCAGCAGCTTTTACATCCCACTTGGGTGTGAGACAGCTTATGAGTTTTCCGACCTTTCGGTCATCATCCAACCTCTTACCTAAGCTCTCAAGCTCGTGTGCAGTGATATCGAAATGGACAAGCATTTGATCTACGTTTTCTCTTGGCAACATACGAAAAACATCGAACTTATAAAAACATAAATTTACTTTAGCTTTTACCTCAGAAGCGGTTCCCTCATGCCGTTTCAGCATGTTGTTCCAAATTTCGTATGTTGTCTTACAATTTCGCCCGCATCGCATTAATTCCTCATTGTTCAACCCTGCATAGAGAGCCGTCATAGCTTTGGAATTTGCAGTTTTTAGTGCCAGCCCTGCTTTTGAAAAGGTCGTCTTTCCATCGCTGACTGGAATATTTGTTTTGTTTATGCACACATTCCATACTTCCTCTCCAAGCATCTGTAAGAAATGAGACATACGAACTTTCCAAACATCACAACATTTTCCATCAAAATATGGTCAGTGTGTAAGACTTGTCCCACTGGAGACGAATGGCTCCGATGAGTACAAGTTTTCGAGAGGAAGGATTTCGGCCATTGGACCTTTTGCTTAAGCTTGTAAGCTTTTGATAAAAACTCGCTCTGATACAACTGTAAATCACCTTCGGGGGGGGGGTGTGAATAGGGTGATTGTGCGGAATTAAAAAATTAAAGAAAAAAAATTAAAACTGAGTTGCAAAATAAATGATAAGAAATAAGAAATGCAAACACATCGAGCACAAGTGACGCAACAATATAACGTGGTTCGACCCCCAGGTCTATGTCCACACCACCTACTTGTAGCAATTCTCTGCCACAAGCGTTCCACTATACTCAAACCCGTGTACAGTGATTCTCGGATTCAGGCCGAGAGACCTATTATACCCACAGGACTTCTAACATAAGTTCCGTCAATCTTACCAAAGTGGAAGAAAAGAAAAACTCAAGATCTTTAATGATCCTGACTGAAATAAACAATTAATTAACACACACACTCGGATTGATTGTTGAATTGATTAGTTCAGAAGATCTTTCTCAAAGTAATAGGTGAAGAATACACAGTGGGTTCGTCCAAATATATTGACTAAGAAGTGTATCTATCAAAAATAGAAACAATACATTCCAAAAAGGTGAAAAGCTCGAGTTATGGTCGGCCGCAATTAAGGTGTAGTCGACCGTTCATCTTTCAAACGAAAAGTCGAAAGATGAATGGTCGACTGCTTCATTATATTGCTATAACGTGCGGTCGACTATGGTGCGGTCGACCGACATAAAGTGCGGTCGACCGCAATCGAGCTGTTCATGACGAATCCACTTTATATTCTTACCATATACTAATCAATCATCAATCAATCAAATACAGATAAAATCTCACAAATATGGATTACAACAACTGATCTTGATAGCTTTCTTGGGCACTAATCAACATGTGCTCTTTATGAATAACTTCTTCTTTTGCTTGATTTTGCAATCTTTCTTTATTACTTTCCTTCTTTGCCTATTCTTGAATCTCTCTTGAATCTCTTGTTGATATTATTTGATAATTTGAACAACTCAACTTAAAATTATTAGTATTTATATACACGTTTTGTGCACACCAAACTAAGAGTCAACATTTTCTTTGGTTCCAAATTAAATGTCGTTTTAGGTTTCCAAAATAATGTCTTCGCACTGTCAAGTGATCTTTAATTATTTTTTTCACTCCACTTCCAATCATACCCTTATAATAGTTTTACTCATCAATTAATTTTTACTCCATTTCCAAAATCAAAGATTGAGGGCATTTTTGTAACTATGCTATTAATAGGTTTAATTAAAGAGGACACTTATTTCCCATTACAATAACCTAAAGTGTTTCTTAATAAGAAACCTTACATGTCTATATATGGAACGGAGGGAGTAACATTTTTAGTGTGTATTCATGCCAGCCAGGCTTACATGAAAACAATGAGAGAATTATAGGGGTACGTAGGCTGATAAGAAAAAAGAAAAAGAAAAGAAAAGGAACCCCATCGGGATACATTATCCAAGGTTGGGTTTGTTTTGTTTTGTCCTTTTTTTTACTCTCATCATTTTAGCTTATACGAGGCATAAAGCTTATTGTGAAGAAAAGAGAAGGACCTATGAATACAAATGAGGAATTTAGTCGTCTGTTTTATCAGTTTCTCCCCATTCTCCTGCATGATCATTCAATATATATATTAGTAACATGATGTAGTTCTTATGCACTCTATTGGTCTATCCTATTCTGTCAAATTTATTTTTCCTAGAATACCTGAACCCATTCTTTCTGTTAGAAAGAAATATCAGTATTGGAAGATGTATTAGTGATGTAAACTTAACCCTAGACAGAGAATTTTCAAGAATATTAAAAGATTAAGTTTATCAACATGTAATACAGATTAAGTCAGAAATTAAACTACTAATTGGTTTGATGGATTTTCAAGATATGAAATAATTTAACAAGCCGAATTAAAGATTCAATCTTATCAATCAACCATGGTACTTAATCGTTCTTAGCATGTAAGATATGAAATAAAGACTTGTACCCTATGTAGCAAGTAGATGCACACACTCTTAATATATGTGGACAACAGTAAATTCAGATAATAATCTAGAGATGATAAAGCAGGGAAAGAAATTTTCGGGAGTTCGGAGAAAGCTTAGCAATGGAGAGGAAGTGCTGGCAGCTTGGAGTGGAGTCAATGAACAATCATTTGCAGGTTGGTCTCAGTGGTGATGCAGGCAATAAGGAGGAAGAGGGGGTTGCAAGAAGTGGTGGTGTAGAGGCTTTGCAACGAAGGGGGGAGGGGCGCTGCTGGAGGAGTTCGACGACGGCGAGAAGGCATTTAGGGTTAGGGTTAGGAGAGGATTTAGGGTTTAGGGTTCGAGGTTGAAGGGATTTGGGGGAGTAGGAGATGTAAACTTAACCCTAAGTAGAGAATTTTCAAAAATATTAAAAGATTAAGTTTACCAACATGTAATACCGATTAAGTTAGAAATTAAAACTATTAATTGGTTAGATAAATTTTCAAGAATTGAATTAAGTTTAACAAGCCCAATTGAAATTCAATCTTAATAATCAACAAATATATTTACGTGTGCTTAGCAAGTAAGATATTCAATAACGAGTCATATGCTAATTGGCAAGTAGAAACACACTCTCTCAATATTTGTGGATGACAAATAAATCAAATAATATTATAGAGACGATAAATGGTATACAAATAAATGAGAAGCGGAAAGAGCTTTATGGATTTCGATGAATGAGTTGTCCCAAATGATGAAGAAGAAACAAATCTCGATTGTTGTTGGAGGCACTGGCAGCAAAAGGGGGTGCTTGGAGGCTAGGTTGATTGTGACCGGGGAAGGCAGCAATGGCGTCGGGCATTAAGGCAGGGAAAACAAGCCGGAGCAGCAGTCGATGGTGGAGCTCGGGGGTTCTAGGTTGTCGAGGCGATTCAGGGAGGCCGGGTTTGGTGGGGAAGGGATTTAGGGATTAGGGTTTAGAAGTTGAGGGGATTGGGGTTTAGGGTTTTGTTGGCAGTGAGAGGGAGCTAGCAAAGTGGTCGGAGGTGGTGAAGGAGGTTGGCGCTGAAGGATGGTGGTAGGTGCGGCGGTATCAGGGTGGTTCGGGGACGTAGTGGGGCTGCTGATGGGTTTTAAACTCAAGGGGAGAAGTGTTGATCGCTCAATTATCTACATGAATAGATAATCAAAACACAAATTAAAAACCTCGCAAGTGTACGAATCGTTTTTCAGAAGCGTGGTGAAAAGCAAGGGTCGATCCCACAGAGATTATAGTAAATAACTTACTAATCAATAAAACAGAAATGCTTGTTATAAAGTTTTGTCTGAAGGGAAGAGAAAGATTAACATCTAGATCAAGTAGTTCTCAATTTGGTTAATTTGAACCACAAAAATATCTATTGAATTAGTTGGGCTCGATTTCCACCTATAGCCAAGAATGTTCGATTTACTTCTACACTACTCTGATCACTCATGTTTGTTCATTTAAGAGCATGGTATCTACTTCTTAAATTAAAGATTTCTCTGGGCTAAGAAATTAGGCATGGTATCTACTCTGATTCCTTTCTCTCCTCAAGTGTTTTAGCATGATATCTACTAAGTTGCACTTGAAGAAAGCATGGAAACTGTGAAAATTAACAAACACTCAAAGCTCTAGAAGTTGGTATCAAATCTAGATCCTCCAAGTTGATTAAACCAAAGAACCTAATACATTCTTGTGTTACTAATTACGAGCATAAAACTTGATTATTTCAATTACTCATATAACAGATTCAATTTTATAATACTGCTTATTATAAATTTGATCAAGAACAACCAGGTTTAATCAATAAGTGATCGGAGTAATGCAAAAGAAGATTTATTACATGGCTAAGGTTTCAATCTGCCCAAAATGAATTTAGTTGCACATAATCCAACTTTTATTGACTAATAGTTTTGAATACATGACTCTAATGAATTTAACAAGAACAAAAATTAAAGAGAGAAGAAGAAACACTGATTTGTATGATGATCAGCTTGAAACCAATAAGCCTGAAGTCGACTTGATCTCCTCTGAAGTCGACTTGTTCTCCTCCCCCTCAATGCCGAGTTTTAGTACTTGATCCCTCTTTTTACCTTAAATTCTCTTGATCTCCTCTCCTGTTCGATATCCCCTTCTTGGTTTTTCGATCCCTTTTTATAACTTCTTTTGCCCTCATCTGCAGATCTCCAGCCCAGATTTCAATTTCCTCAAATACCTGATATGGATGGAGTCAAATCCTCTTCATTAACTACCATACCAGATCTCTAGCTTAATTTTTGGGAAGTTGTTATTTGCAGTTATACAATATTTGTTTCCCTGATTTTGACAACTCAATCTAATTTGTTTTGCAGATTTGGATGAGGGTGTTTCTCAACTGTGCTTATCTCTAATTCCCGTTGAATGTCAGTTCAGTTGACTATTGGCTAAGAATCAGTCGACTGTTCCGCGAACTTTTGGAAACTCAAACCAGTCAGAAAAGTCGATTGTTGAGTAGGAGTCAGTCGACTGTTCCGTCGACTGTCGTTAAAGAATTAGTCGACTGTACTCAGGAGCTTCTAACAAGTGCAAAATTAAGGTTCTTCATTCCAGTGTATCCTCACAGTGATGGATTAGTCTTGAGTAAATCTTGAATCCGCATCATTCAGTTGCTTTTAGGCTGTTTCCTATGAAAAAGAGAAAATAAGAATAAATTACCAAAGATAGAGAGTTTAATTGTCTAATTGCATTCAGATTATTGCTCCAAAATGTGGACATTAACAGATTTATCAAATACCCCCAAACTTAGCTTTTGCTTGTCCTCAAGTAAAAATAAAAACTGACACTACAAGCATCGCAAGAATACCTTGAACCTTCCAACATTTACCTCAGAGAACTTGCTACTTTGAGTGTCAAGATTAGAACAAGCATTAAGATAGGTCTAAAAGAAGTTTTAATTCAAATTTTAATCACTATTCAAAGGAATACTCAACTTGAAAAATCAATAAGTAGGGTGACCAATGCCTATGCAACAAAATCATGATTAAGGTTAGCAAGCTCAACTATATTTCAACTCCAAAATCTCACCAGGGCATACACTCCCAATAAAAATAATAGCTCACATTAACATGGGTAGTTCAAATTAGATCTCTTGACAAATATTCATTACTTGGATGAAATGAAACCATATGCTTGATCTTGCTACTACATCTTCACTTCATTGATTTGCACAATACTTGGATCAAAAGGTTTTGTATAGGTTGTAATGGGGCCATGGGTGGGAGTTAAACAATTGAAGGGAAAAAGAAATACAAAATTTTTAAAGATTTAGTAGAGCAACTTGTATTGTTCTAAGAGATTATATTTCTACCAAAATTAAATTTTTTTTTAAATGCAATCACGAGGCCATATATCACAAGCCTATATTTTATTTCTACCAACACCTCTCAACCACCCACAACTCAGCAATTTTCATTTGATGAACAACTTTTCATATTTCTTATGACAAATCCTCCAATTTTTCTTTCCATTTTTATATAAAGTTCAACCCCTCACCTTGACATACTACATCTCTTTTACAATTTTTGCACTACTAACTCAATAGATATAGGTAAGGTAACCTATTTATCTAGGCATGGTTAAGGATGATGTGTCTTACAAAAAGAAAGTTTTTATAGGCTTCAAAGGGGCAACTAGTGAATAATTGATGTTGGGTAGGCTATTTGTCTTTGGTGATAGATTCTTAGGTGCCTTAATCACTTCCAAGTTTTCATGCAAAATCCAAAATAAGTTTCGAAATGTAACAAAAATAAGTTCTAGTTCATCTCAAGAATGTAGATACATGTAGTCAACTAAATCATGAATATTGTGATCTTCAAGTGTATGACTCTCAAAAAAAATATACGTTAGGCTCAAAACTCACAATTTGTGTATTTAAGTTTACTCATAGTTGAACTTGCTATTCTCTTTCAAAATTCGTCGAATTGACATGGCCAAATGAATAAAAGTTTCAAGCATGATCTATATGATAAGTTATTAACATTTTTAAAGATAAAGACCACAATTAATACTTGTTCTCCACTCTCTACCTATAGTAACTGAGCTCATGTTCTCATCATTGTTGTTAGAAAGGGTTTTTTTTTTCTTTATAATTTTTTACACATAATCAAAAGACTCTAAATGTGAATAAATACCCCCAAACTTAGATGGAACATTGTCCTCAATGTTTGAAAGAAAAACTTAAAATAGGCATGTGTCACCATCCAATTGGAAGTAAAGAGAAAAAAAAAAGTGAAGAAATGAATAAAGAAAAAAAAAAGTGTAAGAACTTCCCTGACAATTGGGTTGCCTCCCAATAAGCGCTGCATTTCTTGTCTTCATCTAGACTTAACGAGTTTATGCAATGTATTGAATAGTTTGAAGAGTTATATCTTCCTCTCTTGTGTGGATTAAGCCTTCTTTGTGCTTCCCTGCTAGGTTTTGCATTGTCTTCAAGAAGTATTTTATGCATGCACTTGGACGGACTTATTCCCTTGATGTCAGCAATAGTCCACCCTAATACACCCTTGTGTTCTCGCAATACTCTCAACAGCTTCTCTTCTTCTTGCATACTCAAGTTTGTAGCAACTATCACAGGTAACGTTTGGTTTTCACCCAAGTATGCATACTTCAAGTGTTCAGGTAGCGGTTTTAGCTCCACGTCTGGTGTCCTGGTAACAGAAGAAACAAAAGTGTTATTAGACACAAGATTTTCGAACACAGGTGCAAACTTACCTGAATATGATTTTGGAGTTTCAAGGTAGTGTACTGTCTCTGTAATCCTCCAACCAGTATCATCATATTCCTGTTCAACTCGAGATCGAGTTAGAGAGTGTGTAATTGCGGCCTATAGTGGATCGACGCTATGTGCCTGAAATGTTTGGTCAACAATCTCCTGAACCACATCAATATTATAACATTCATGATGATCGTGTGGTAATTTTAGTGCATCAAACATTTTAAACTCAATCTTTTTACCATTTATTTTCATACTTATAGTGCCATTTCTAACACAAATTTTTATATCAGCAGTACTCATAAAGGGTCTACCTAAGATGATAGGTAAACAAGATGGCATTGACGAGTCTTCCATGTCCAAAACAACAAAATCTGCTGGCAAAATGAAATCATTTACATGAACCAAGACATCTTCCAAAATACCTCTAGGTCTCTTGACGCTTCGATTAGCCAATTGCAAGGTGATTGATGTTGGTTTAAGTTCCCCCAATCATAGTTCTTCGTAAACAGAGTATGGAAGAAGATTGATACTTGTCCCCAAATCTAACAGTGCCTTTTCAAAGAAATGCTCACCAACCCTGCAAGGAATGGTAAAACTACCTGGATCCTTCAACTTAGGAGGTAATTTCGTCAACAATACCGCACTCACTTCCTCTGTTAGAGCCACATTCTCTCGAACCTGAAAAGTTCTCTTGTGAGTACAGCATTCTTTCAAAAATTTGGCATAAGAAGGAATTTGTTTAATAGCATCAAGTTGGAGAATATTGATTTCTACCTTCCTGAGAGTTTCAAAAATATCAGGTAAATGTTGTTCTTTCTTTTGCTTGACTAACCTTTGAGGGAATGGTGGCAATACTACCCTTTCTTTGTCACTTACCTTGTTGGAGCCCAAAGATTTTGCTGGTTGTGTGTCTGATTCGTCCGCGTTTGTTCCAACATTGCTATCGATTATCTTACCACTTCTTAGAGTTGTCACCGATTTAAGCTGTTCTTGTCCTCTAGGGTTTGGTATAGTTTGTGATGGGAGTTCTCCTGCCTTCTTTCACTTAACTCCTTAGCAATTTGACCAATTTGGGTGTCCAATTTCTGAATGGCCTGCCCTTGTTGGTTGCTTGTTTGATGTTGTTGTTGGAGCAATTGAAGAACGGTGGATTCGAAATCCAACTTCTTCTATTCTTGAACTGGCCGATCAAATCCATTCCCGATCTGGAAGTTCCGCGCATGCCCTTGTGCAATTTGAGTGCCTTGATTGTTTTGATTATTGTTCCATGAGAAATTTGGATGGTTTCTCCACCCTGGGTTGTACGTGTTCGAGAAGGGGTTGTTCTTGGGTGGAAATACTCCCTGTCCTACATGGTTTGCGTGCTTCTGATCTATGAAAGAAGACATGGGACGTGCATCAGTTGTATGATCAGAGTGAGAACAAATTGCACAGATTTCTTTTGCTTGGTTTTTTACGCCACCTAGCGTCGAAATTGCATTAACAAGCATATCAATTTTTTTGTTCATGATTACCATTTCCAATTGCATGTTGTTACTACTAGAAATTTCGTAAACTCCCTGTTTTTTCGAAAAACCCCTTCCCCTTGTTGAGAATTGTTGTGAGTTCTCGCTGAGTTCTTCGAATAGCTCGATGGCCTCCTCACCACTCTTCCTCATCAAGATTCCATTGCAAGCTGAATCTACAATTGCTTTGTTAGTGTCATTTAAACCCTCATAGAATGCTTGTACCTGATCATCCTTAGGCATGTTGTGCGTAGGACACTTGAGAAGTTTGTTCTTAAAGTCCTTCCATGCCTCGAAGAACAAATCGCCATCTTTTTGTTGGAAGAGTTGAATTTTCCTTTTTAGTTGTTTGGTTTTCTGAGCTGGAAAGAATTATTTCAAGAACTTTGTTGCCAATTGCTCCCATGATTGAATTGATCCTGGTTCCAAAGAATTATACCACAATTTAGCATTAATTTTTAATGAAAATGGAAACAAAATTATCCTGATTTGTTCAGGGTTAAGCCCTTGGACGCTTTGCGTTCTGCAAAGATCAAAGAAATCTTGCAAGTGGAGATGAGGATCCTCGTCTAGTTTGCCACTAAAGTGGGGAACCATGCTGAGTAATTGAGGTGATAAGTGCATATTCCCTGTGACATTAGGTTGATAAGCTATGCAAGAAGGTTGCTCAATATTCTTCGGAGTGAATTTGTCCTGCATTGGTACTCGATTTGGTACTTCCTCACCCATTATTGCTTTTGGAATGTTTTGCGATACAGTCGACTTACACCCTAAAGACAGTCGACTAGACTGGCTTAGTTTGTGCAGAGTGTGCTCTATCTCTTGGTCAATAGGTAGTAGCTTGGGATAAAGTGATCGTCTCCCGTGCATACACCAAAGTCATGTAACCTCAAATTGGATTGTACCTATAAAAAAAAGAATATTCATAGTTTTCAGTAAATAAAATAAAATAAAATAAAAAAATTTATTGATTTGCAAGTTAAAGTACTAAACAATCCTCGGCAGTGGTGCCAAAAATGTGTTGATCGCTCAATTATCTAAATGAATAGATAATATAAACACAAATTAAAAACCTCGCAAGTGTACGAATCGTTTTTCAGAAGCGTAGTGAAAAGCAAGGGTCGATCCCACAGAGATTGTAGTAAATAACTTACTAATCAATAAAACAGAAATGCTTGTTATAAAGTTTTGTCTGAATGGAAGAGAAAGATTAACATCTAGATCAAGTAGTTCTCAATTTGGTTAATTTGAACCACAAAAATATCTATTGAATTAGTTGGGCTCGATTTCCACCTATAGCCAAGAATGTTCGATCAACTTCTACACTACTCTGATCACTCATGTTTGTTCATTTAAGAGCATGGTATCTACTTCTTAAATTAAAGATTTCCCTGGGCTAAGAAATTAGGCATGGTATCTACTCTGATTCCTTTCTCTCCTCAAGTGTTTTAGCATGATATCTACTAAGTTGCACTTGAAGAAAGCATAGAAACTGTTGAAATTAACAAATACTCAAAGCTCTAGAAGTTGGTATCAAATCTAGATCATCCAAGTTGATTAAACCAAAGAACCTAATAGATTCTTGTGTTACTAATTACGAGCATAAAACTTGATTATTTCAATTACTCATATAACAGATTCAATTTTATAATACTGCTTATTATAAATTTAATCAAGAACAACCAGGTTTAATCAATAAGTGATCGGAGTAATGCAAAAGAAGATTTATTACATGGCTAAGGTTTCAATCTGCCCAAAATGAATTTAGTTGCACATAATCCAACTTTTATTGACTAATAGTTTTGAATATATGACTCTAATGAATTTAACAAGAACAAAAATTAAAGAGAGAAGAAGAAACACTGATTTGTATGATGATCAGCTTGAAACCAATCAGCCTGAAGTCGACTTGATCTCCTCTGAAGTCGACTTGTTCTCCTCCCCCTCACTGCCGAGTTTTAGTACTTGATCCCTCCTTTTTCCTTAAATTCTCTTGATCTCCTCTCCTGTTCGATATCCCCTTCTTGGTTTTTCGATCCCTTTTTATAACTTCTTTTGCCCTCATCTGCAGTTCCCCAGCCCAGATTTCAATCTCCTCAAATACCTGATATGGATTGAGTCAAATCCTCTTCATTAACTACCATACCAGATCTCTAGCTTAATTTTTGGGAAGTTGTTATTTGTAGTTATACAATATTTGTTTCCCTGATTTTGACAGCTCAATCTGATTTGTTTTGCAGATTTGGATGAGGGTGTTTCTCAACTGTGCTTATCTCTAATTCCTGTTGAATGCCAGTTCAGTCGACTATTGGCTAAGAATTAGTCGACTGTTCCGCGAACTTTTGGAAACTCAAACCAGTCAGAGAAGTCGACTGTTGACTAAGAGTCAGTCCACTGTTCCGCGAAGCTTCGGAAACTCATCCCACTCTATTCAGTCGACTGTCGTTAAAGAATTAGTCGACTGTACTCAGGAGCTTCTAACAAGTGCAAAATTAAGGTTCTTCATTCCAGTGTATCCTCACAGTGATGGATTAGTCTTGAGTAAATCTTGAATCCGCATCATTCAGTTGCTTTTAGGCTGTTTCCTATGAAAAAGAGAAAATAAGAATAAATTACCAAAGATAGAGAGTTTAATTGTCTAATTGCATTCAGATTATTGCTCCAAAATGTGGACATTAACAGATTTATCAAATACCCCCAAACTTAGCTTTTGCTTGTCCTCAAGTAAAAATAAAAACTGACACTACAAGCATCGCAAGAACACCTTGACCCTTCCAACATTTACCTCAGAGAACTTGCTACTTTTAGTGTCAATATTAGAACAAGCATTAAGATAGGTCTAAAAGAAGTTTTAATTCAAATGTTAATCACTATTCAAAGGAATACTCAACTTGAAAAATCAATAAGTAGGGTGACCAATGCCTATGCAACAAAATCATGATTAAGGTTAGCAAGCTCATCTATATTTCAACTCCAAAATCTCACCAGGGCATACACTCCCAATAAAAATAATAGCTCACATTAACATGGGTAGTTCAAATTAGATCTCTTGACAAATATTCATTACTTGGATGAAATGAAACCATATGCTTGATCTTGCTACTACATCTTCACTTCATTGATTTGCACAATACTTGGATCAAAAGGTTTTGTATAGGTTGTAAAGGGGCCATGGGTGGGGGTTAAACAATTGAAGGGAAAAAGGAATACAAAATTTCTAAAGAATTAGTAGAGCAACTTGTATTGTTCTAAGAGATTATATTTTTACCAAAATTAAATTTTTTTTATAAATGCAATCATGAGGCCATATATCACAGGCCTATACTTTATTTCTACCAACACCTCTCAACCACCCACAACTCAGCAATTTTCATTTGATGAACAACTTTTCATATTTCTTATGACAAATCCTCCAACTTTTCTTTCCATTTTTGTATATAGTTCAACCCCTCACCTTGACATACCACATCTCTTTTACAATTTTTGCTCTACTAACTCAATAGATATAGGTAAGGTAACCTATTTATCTAGGCATGGTTAAGGATGATGTGTCTTACAAAAAGAAAGTTTTTATAGGCTTCAAAGGGGCAACTAGTGAATAATTGATGTTGGGTAGGCTATTTGTCTTTGGTGATAGATTCTTAGGTGCCTTAATCACTTCCAAGTTTTCATGCAAAATCCAAAATAAGTTTCAAAATGTAACAAAAATAAGTTCTAGTTCATCTCAAGAATGTAGATACATGTAGTCAACTAAATCATGAATATTGTGATCTTCAAGTGTATGACTCTCAAAAGAAATATACGTTAGGCTCAAAACTCACAATTTGTGTATTTAAGTTTACTCATAGTTGAACTTGCTATTCTCTATCAAAATTCGTCGAATTGACATGGCCAAATGAATAAAAGTTTCAAACATGATCTATATGATACGTTATTAACATTTTTAAAGATAAAGACCACAATTAATACTTGTTCTCCACTCTCTTCCTATAGTAACTGAGCTCATGTTCTCATCATTGTTGTTAGAAATGGTTTTTTTTTTATTTTCTTTATAATTTTTTACACATAATCAAAAGACTCTAAATGTGAATAAATACCCCCAAACTTAGATGGAACATTGTCCTCAATGTTTGAAAGAAAAACTTAAAATAGGCATGTGTCACCATCCAATTGGAAGTAAAGAGAAAAAAAAGTGAAGAAATGAATAAAGAAAAAAAAAGTGTAAGAACTTCCCTGACAATTGGGTTGTCTCCCAATAAGCGCTGCGTTTCTTGTCTTCAGCTAGACTTAACGAGTTTATGCAATGTATTGAATAGTTTGAAGAGTTATATCTTCCTCTCGTGTGTGGATTAAGCCTTCTTTGTGCTTCCCTGCTAGGTTTTGCATTGTCTTCAAGAAGTATTTTATGCATGCACTTGGATGGACTCATTCCCTTGATGTCAGCAATAGTCCACCCTAATGCACCCTTGTGTTCTCGCAATACTCTCAACAGCTTCTCTTCTTCCTGTATACTCAAGTTTGCAGCAACTATCACAGGTAACGTTTGGCTTTCACCCAAGTATGCATACTTCAAGTGTTCAGGTTGCGGTTTTAGCTCCACGTCTGGTGTCCTGGTAACAGAAGAAACAAATGTGTTATTAGACACAAGATTTTCGAACACAGGTGCAAACTTACCTGAATATGATTTTGGAGTTTCAAGGTAGTGTACTGTCTCTGTAATCCTCCAACCAGTATCATCATATTCCTGTTCAACTCGAGATCAAGTTAGAGAGTGTGTAATTGCGGCCTATAGTGGATCGACGCTATGTGCCTGAAATGTTTGGTCAACAATCTCCTGAACCACATCAATATTATAACATTCATGATGATCGTGTGGTAATTTTAGTGCATCAAACATTTTAAACTCAATCTTTTTACCATTTATTTTCATACTTATAGTGCCATTTCTAACACAAATTTTTATATCAGCAGTACTCATAAAGGGTCTACCTAAGATGATAGGTAAACAAGATGGCATTGACGAGTCTTCCATGTCCAAAACAACAAAATCTGCTGGCAAAATGAAATCATTTACATGAACCAAGACATCTTCCAAAATACCTCTAGGTCTCTTGACGCTTCGATTAGCCAATTGCAAGGTGATTGATGTTGGTTTAAGTTCCCCCAATCATAGTTCTTCGTAAACAGAGTATGGAAGAAGATTGATACTTGTCCCCAAATCTAACAGTGCCTTTTCAAAGAAATGCTCACCAACCCTGCAAGGAATGGTAAAACTACCTGGATCCTTCAACTTAGGAGGTAATTTCGTCAACAATACCGCACTCACTTCCTCTGTTAGAGCCACATTCTCTCGAACCTGAAAAGTTCTCTTGTGAGTACAGCATTCTTTCAAAAATTTGGCATAAGAAGGAATTTGTTTAATAGCATCAAGTTGGAGAATATTGATTTCTACCTTCCTGAGAGTTTCAAAAATATCAGGTAAATGTTGTTCTTTCTTTTGCTTGACTAACCTTTGAGGGAATGGTGGCAATACTACCCTTTCTTTGTCACTTACCTTGTTGGAGCCCAAAGATTTTGCTGGTTGTGTGTCTGATTCGTCCGCGTTTGTTCCAACATTGCTATCGATTATCTTACCACTTCTTAGAGTTGTCACCGATTTAAGCTGTTCTTGTCCTCTAGGGTTTGGTATAGTTTGTGATGGGAGTTCTCCTGCCTTCTTTCACTTAACTCCTTAGCAATTTGACCAATTTGGGTGTCCAATTTCTGAATGGCCTGCCCTTGTTGGTTGCTTGTTTGATGTTGTTGTTGGAGCAATTGAAGAACGGTGGATTCGAAATCCAACTTCTTCTATTCTTGAACTGGCCGATCAAATCCATTCCCGATCTGGAAGTTCCGCGCATGCCCTTGTGCAATTTGAGTGCCTTGATTGTTTTGATTATTGTTCCATGAGAAATTCGGATGGTTTCTCCACCCTGGGTTGTACGTGTTCGAGAAGGGGTTGTTCTTGGGTGGAAATACTCCCTGTCCTACATGGTTTGCGTGCTTCTGATCTATGAAAGAAGACATGGGACGTGCATCAGTTGTATGATCAGAGTGAGAACAAATTGCACAGATTTCTTTTGCTTGGTTTTTTACGCCACCTAGCGTCGAAATTGCATTAACAAGCATATCAATTTTTTTGTTCATGATTACCATTTCCAATTGCATGTTGTTACTACTAGAAATTTCGTAAACTCCCTATTTTTTCGAAAAACCCCTTCCCCTTGTTGAGAATTGTTGTGAGTTCTCGCTGAGTTCTTCGAATAGCTCGATGGCCTCCTCACCACTCTTCCTCATCAAGATTCCATTGCAAGCTGAATCTACAATTGCTTTGTTAGTGTCATTTAAACCCTCATAGAATGCTTGTACCTGATCATCCTTAGGCATGTTGTGCGTAGGACACTTGAGAAGTTTGTTCTTAAAGTCCTTCCATGCCTCGAAGAACAAATCGCCATCTTTTTGTTGGAAGAGTTGAATTTTCCTTTTTAGTTGTTTGGTTTTCTGAGCTGGAAAGAATTATTTCAAGAACTTTGTTGCCAATTGCTCCCATGATTGAATTGATCCTGGTTCCAAAGAATTATACCACAATTTAGCATTAATTTTTAATGAAAATGGAAACAAAATTATCCTGATTTGTTCAGGGTTAAGCCCTTGGACGCTTTGCGTTCTGCAAAGATCAAAGAAATCTTGCAAGTGGAGATGAGGATCCTCGTCTAGTTTGCCACTAAAGTGGGGAACCATGCTGAGTAATTGAGGTGATAAGTGCATATTCCCTGTGACATTAGGTTGATAAGCTATGCAAGAAGGTTGCTCAATATTCTTCGGAGTGAATTTGTCCTGCATTGGTACTCGATTTGGTACTTCCTCACCCATTATTGCTTTTGGAATGTTTTGCGATACAGTCGACTTACACCCTAAAGACAGTCGACTAGACTGGCTTAGTTTGTGCAGAGTGTGCTCTATCTCTTGGTCAATAGGTAGTAGCTTGGGATAAAGTGATCGTCTCCCGTGCATACACCAAAGTCATGTAACCTCAAATTGGATTGTACCTATAAAAAAAAGAATATTCATAGTTTTCAGTAAATAAAATAAAATAAAATAAAAAAATTTATTGATTTGCAAGTTAAAGTACTAAACAATCCTCGGCAGTGGTGCCAAAAATGTGTTGATCGCTCAATTATCTAAATGAATAGATAATATAAACACAAATTAAAAACCTCGCAAGTGTACGAATCGTTTTTCAGAAGCGTAGTGAAAAGCAAGGGTCGATCCCACAGAGATTGTAGTAAATAACTTACTAATCAATAAAACAGAAATGCTTGTTATAAAGTTTTGTCTGAATGGAAGAGAAAGATTAACATCTAGATCAAGTAGTTCTCAATTTGGTTAATTTGAACCACAAAAATATCTATTGAATTAGTTGGGCTCGATTTCCACCTATAGCCAAGAATGTTCGATCAACTTCTACACTACTCTGATCACTCATGTTTGTTCATTTAAGAGCATGGTATCTACTTCTTAAATTAAAGATTTCCCTGGGCTAAGAAATTAGGCATGGTATCTACTCTGATTCCTTTCTCTCCTCAAGTGTTTTAGCATGATATCTACTAAGTTGCACTTGAAGAAAGCATAGAAACTGTGGAAATTAACAAATACTCAAAGCTCTAGAAGTTGGTATCAAATCTAGATCATCCAAGTTGATTAAACCAAAGAACCTAATAGATTCTTGTGTTACTAATTACGAGCATAAAACTTGATTATTTCAATTACTCATATAACAGATTCAATTTTATAATACTGCTTATTATAAATTTGATCAAGAACAACCAGGTTTAATCAATAAGTGATCGGAGTAATGCAAAAGAAGATTTATTACATGGCTAAGGTTTCAATCTGCCCAAAATGAATTTAGTTGCACATAATCCAACTTTTATTGACTAATAGTTTTGAATATATGACTCTAATGAATTTAACAAGAACAAAAATTAAAGAGAGAAGAAGAAACACTGATTTGTATGATGATCAGCTTGAAACCAATCAGCCTGAAGTCGACTTGATCTCCTCTGAAGTCGACTTGTTCTCCTCCCCCTCACTGCCGAGTTTTAGTACTTGATCCCTCCTTTTTCCTTAAATTCTCTTGATCTCCTCTCCTGTTCGATATCCCCTTCTTGGTTTTTCGATCCCTTTTTATAACTTCTTTTGCCCTCATCTGCAGTTCCCCAGCCCAGATTTCAATCTCCTCAAATACCTGATATGGATTGAGTCAAATCCTCTTCATTAACTACCATACCAGATCTCTAGCTTAATTTTTGGGAAGTTGTTATTTGCAGTTATACAATATTTGTTTCCCTGATTTTGACAGCTCAATCTGATTTGTTTTGCAGATTTGGATGAGGGTGTTTCTCAACTGTGCTTATCTCTAATTCCCGTTGAATTCCTGTTCAGTCGACTATTGACTAAGAATCAGTCGACTGTTCCGCGAACTTTTGGAAACTTAAACCAGTCAGAGAAGTCGATTGTTGACTAAGAGTCAGTCGACTATTCCGTGAAGCTTCGGAAACTCATCCCACTCTGTTCAGTCGACTGTCGTTAAGGAACCAGTCGAGTGTACTCAGGAGCTTCTAACAAGTGCAAAATTAAGGTTCTTCATTCCAGTGTATCCTCACAGTGATGGATTAGTCTTGAGTAAATCTTGAATCCGCTTCATTCAGTTGCTTTTAGGCAGTTTCCTGTGGAAAAGAGAAAAGAAGAATAAATTACCAAAGATAGAGAGTTTAATTGTCTAATTGCATTCAGATTATTGCTCCAAAATGTGGACATTAACAGATTTATCAAGAAGGTGAGAGGGTGAGTGGGGGTTGGGTTTCGACAAAGAAGAGGGGAGGAAGAATATGAGGAGAAGAAAGAGGGTATGGCAGCTGTGATGAAGTGGGTTATGGTTTGGGACTTGTATTGAATTTGGATGTAGTTTTAGGGTTTTACAAACCCTAATTTTTTTTATCTCAATGTCTCACACAAAAAGATGAATGAAGAGCAAAACTCAATCACTATAATTTTTTTAAGGCATACATTCTTATTATTCTCAAGACCTATATATAGGCTCAAAACAAATCTCAATACAAATCTCTAGATTAGTATGATGCATAAAATAAATGATGCAAATCGTAAAACTACTATATATAGCTGTAATTGCCAAAAAGAAATATAAGTACTGAAATAATATACAAAACGAATAGAACAGACATTCTAGATGATGTCTGCACTTATAAAAATGCCTGAATCATCTCGAACTGATGTCCTCATCATTCTCTCCCGGTAGGAAGGGCTCGACCTAGTCGAGTCAAAACTAGTCCTCTAGTCATAGTGCTCCAAAAGGTCTAGATCCAAGTGTTGTAGCGCTTCGTGATCAATCCAAGTATCCTCCGACTCTGGCTTGTTTTTTCATCTTACCAAATACCTATGAATACCACCATCTTTAGTATAGATTATCTGATCATATAAAACATTTTCCAATTTTTCTATTGGTGGATAAGTAGTATCAGGTAGTGGGAGAAATGTGGGAGTCTCACCTGTAGGCTGCAGGGTAGGCTCATCTATAAGAGGATTTCTAGGATTAAATTCTGGGCCTTCATTGCGTACTAGATCCTCAATATTAAAAATTTTACTTATGCCAAAACCTTCAGGAAGGTCAACGACATAGGCATTATCATTGGTTTTATGCAAAATTTTAAATGGGCCTGCAGCACGTGCATTCAATTTCTTAACGGATCCAGCTGGAAACCGTTCAAGATGAATCTGAACCATCACTTCATCACCCACATCAGAAGTTTTTAAATTCTCTTCTAATATCTACTTTTAGCTTGTAATTAAAATTATTCTCATTAATTTTCTTGGAAATTTTTGTATGCAAGACATGAATGCGGGATGCAAATATAGATGCACTCTTTAGACTCTATGATGTTCTAACATAGGGACAAGATCTATGGTTTGTCTATCGCGATATCCATGCACAACTTCATGTGGACTCATGCCGGTGGTTCTATTCTTAGATGTGTCATAGGCAAATTCTGCAACATTTAACATTAAGTCCCAAGTTTCAAAGTTCTCTTCCACAAGAGTACACAAGAGATTGTCAAGACTCTGATTGACAACATCAGTCTGTCTATCAGTCTGTGGGTGGAAGGCTGAAAAGAACTTCAATTCCGTGCTCATCTTGTGCCATAAGGTCTTCCAAAAATAACCCGTGAATTTTACATCCCTATCGGACACACTAGTTTTTGGCAATCCATGTAGCTTCACAATATTATCAAAGAAGATCTGAGCTACACGAGATGCATCGAAAGTTTTCGAGAATGGGAGGAAGTGATCCATTTTAGAAAAACGGTCCACGACGAAAAGAATGGAATCGTGTTTCTTTTGTGTTTTCGGTAAGCCTAACACGAAATCCATGCTGACATCTTCTCAAAGGTAACTGGGAACAGGTAAAGGAGTATATAGGCCTGTATTCTGTTTTTGTTGTTTGGCAAGTTGACAAGTATGACACCTGTTAACAAGTCTCACAACGTTTCTCTTTAGTTTAGACCGGTAGAATCTATATTCCACAACATCAATTGTCTTGCAATGCCCAAAGTGTGCAACAAGGCCAGCAGCGTGCAATTTCAAAACAAGATATTCTCGCAGTGATGTACTAGGAATGCACAGGTTGGAGCGATAGAAGAGATAATCATCTTTCAAGAATCATCATCTATCACTCGAGTGATGCTATCCTTCAAAGAGGTGTAGATCTTGTGAAAATCTGGGCAGAAGACATACTCATCTTTTAATATCTCAAAACCAATAATTTCGGTACGCAGTGTAGATAAGATCATGTGACAATGACTTAACCCATCCGTGACCTTATTATCATGCCCTTTCTTATGCCTGATGGTATACGAATATTCTTGTAGGAACTTTATCTCGATTTCAACTTTTGTTGAGAATTAAGAAATCTTAAGGCCTCATGGTCTGAGAAACTGATGAATTCTTGTGGTAGGAGGTAATGTCGCCAATAGCGAAGTGATTGAATTACCGCATAAAATTTCTTTTCATAAGTGGAGTATTTTTTTTTTCTTCGTTCAGTTTTTCGCTGAAATTTGCAACATGATGACTCTCTTGACTGAGGACTCAACCTATACCAATACCATAAGCATCGCACGTTATTTCGAAGACTTTTGTGAAATCAGGCAACCTCATGACAGGTGTCTAAGTCTTTTTTTTTCTTGATCTCTTTGAAGGTTTTCGTGGCTTCTTTCGACCAGACGAACTCACCTTTCTTCAATCAGTCGGATATCGGAGCCATGATTGTGCTAAATCTTTGCACAAATTAATGATAAAAGGTTGCAAGACCATAAAGACTCTGCACATCACGAATGTTTTAGGGTTCAAGCCACTCAGTATTAGCTCGTATCTTTTCAGGATCAGCGGATACTCCTCTGGCAGAAACAATAAATCCCAGAAAGATAGTCTGATCGGAGAGGAAGGTACATTTGGTAGGATTAGCATAAAGTTGTTTCTTCCTCAAAATATCATAGACCTGTCTCAAGTGGTCAAGATGTTGCCCAACAGACCGGCTATAAATTAGAATATCATTAAAGTACATCACAAGGAACTTTCCCCTAAAGGGACAGAGTACTTGCGTCATGATTCTCATAAACGTGCTCGGGGTATTCTTCATTCCAAATGCATGACCATCCATTCGTACAGGTCATCCTTCGTCTTGAAGGTGGTCTTCCATTCATCACCAGGACAAACACATATTTGGTGGTAGCCACTTTTAAGATCAATCTTGGAAAAGATTGTGGCACCAGACATCAAATCCAACATGTCACCCAAACGGAGAATGGAAAACGGAACTTCACTGTGTTCTTGTTTTTGGCACGGCTGTCCACACACATATGCCAGGTTCTATCTTTCTTTGGCATCAACAGAGCGGGAACAGTGCAATGACTTAAACTTTTTTTTAATGAAGCCCTTTGCCAATAACTCATCAACTTGCCTTTTCAACTCAGCATGTTCTGTCGGATTCATCCGAAAGTGTGGCAAGTTAGGAAGACTCGCTCCCGGAACCAGATCAATAGCATGTTGGATGTCACGCAGAGGGGGCAACTGGTTGGGGAAGTCAGTAGGAAAAACATCTGCAAATTTCTGAAGGACAGGAATAACTTGAGGAGGGATGGATGACTTAGGCTCTTTAGGAATTTCTCTTGCTATGAGTAGAAAAATTGTCGCCCCTTTGTCAATCTCTTCCGTGAGTTCCTTTTCACCCATATACGCTACTTCCTTGCCCTTTCTCGAGGGAGTTGCTGTTGTTTCAGTCGGACCAGTTCGTGGTTTCACAGGTATGAGCTTTATTTTTAGTCCGTCGTGCTGGAACACACATTGGTTGGATCGATCATATATTGTCACATTGTGGTCGTATAACCAAGGTCTCCATAAAATTACTTGACCTACATCCATTTTTAGCACATCACACCAAATTTGCTCTTTGTAGGCTTTGAAGTCTGCAGGGACCAAACATCGATGTGTTACGTGGAGGGTTGTCGCATCAATCCAAAATACTTTTTAAGGATGCGGATGGAGTTCAGCTTTAAGTTCGGTCTTGGCTAAGACCGCAAAAGAGACAGCGTTGACGCAGCTCTCACTGTCAACAACCACCTTGCAGTTTTTGCCACTTATTATCATAAAGTTATGAAATACAGCAGTGTGCTTCCAATCTTTTTCTTCTTTTGGTTGGGACAAAGCACATCAGACCAATGTTGAAAATAGTGATAGCGTATAACGTAGCGTTAGGTTTCGATAACGCGAAGCGCAAATATCGTAATGCAATAGCATAAACTATGAAGAAATTTAATTTTTTAATTTAAAAATTAAAATTAATTATCTAAAAATTCTTATAAATTCTAAATAATTTACTACAATCGAGAACAAAATATTTGAAGACTAATAATGATAAATACTACACCAAAATGAAACTTTTATAACAATGTTGAAAACAGCGGTAGCGCAAGTGTAAAGCTATAGCCATCAATAGCGCAAAACATAAATAGCATAATGCATAGCGTAAGCTATGAAGAATTTTTATTTTTTAAATTTTAAAATTAAAAATTAATTAAATAAAAAATTCTAAAATTCTAAATAATTTCTTAAAATGAAAAAAAAATCGATGGCTCAAAAATGCTAATAAATATCACCAAAATGAGACTTCAAAGTTCAAAATTCAAGACGTATAAAGACTAAGAACACACATAAACGAAAATATAAAATGAAACAGAATGCTAAGCGAATGAAGTAGATTAGTTTTTTTGACTCTAATCAAATACCCCTAATTCAAACTTCAAAGTAAAAAAAAAAGTAAACTATGAGATTGAAATGAAGAATCGGAAAAGAATAAAGAAAATAAGAGAAATCCTAATAGTTGGGTTACTAGCTGGAATAAAACAAAATTAAAGAAAAGAAAGAAATTCTAAGAAATTTACTAGTAACAGATATATAGTTGTTGGAGTCTTCGCCGCTACTTAGTCTTCGCCGCTACTTGAAGAAATCGGAGTCCTGATAAGAATTGAGTGTCTTAGTGCTAAGAAAACATGATGAAAAAGGGGAAAAAAAGGGTTTGTCGCTGGTGTTTATAGCTCAACTGTTCAGTTAAATAAAATGGTATGTTTGTAGCGCAGACTATTTAAGTTAAGTTGCAATGCGCAAATAGCGTGAGCTACACAAAAATAGCGCAGAGCTATGTAGAAAATGGGTTATGCACATGAGCTTTGTAGCGGAACGGGTATAGTTAGATTACATAACGAGGTATTTCGAGCTTCATAGTGCGCTACTTTATACATTGCATCGGACTATATTCAAGTGAGGTGATTAGGACGACCGAATACAGTGGAGATACTGGTCATCCTTTTATTCGCCGAAGTCATCGCTTTCATTAGGTTCATAGGAAAACTCAGTGACGGAATCATCATCGATGACAGCAGTACCCTCTACTATATTGATCCTACTTGGACTGGGACAGTTGCCAGCAACATGGCTATATTCCTTACATTTATAGTACTTAGTGAGAGAATCAATCTTAAAATAGTCTCTTTCGGTGTTCTTACCCTTGATGTCATTTCGACATGGATAGGAATTTGAAGTAGGTTTGCTTGGGTAAGACTTGTTGCAGTACTGAGAAGAGAAAGACTTAGGTCTAGGCGGCTCAGTGGAGGTCATTCTAGGGGAATGATCTCTCGGATTGCTGGACTTGTAATGAGAACTTGCTTTAAGGGAATCCATATCGAGGGTAAGGGCATAAGCTTCTACCAATGAGTTCACATCTTTATGAATTATCTCATTCCTAAGGTCGGCTTGTAGTTCAGTTCTGAACCTAGAAATAGTTTGTTCTTCGCTCTCTTTACCTAAGACATTGCACTGAATAAGAAATTCGTCAAAACTATCAACATACTCTTGAGTGGATTTGCTTCCTTGATAGAGTTAGTTTTGCGAATCTAGCAATCGGGTGTGGAACGATAACGACATATATCTCTCGGTAAGCTTCTCTTTCATGGCTTCCCAAGTAGCTATGGGTGTCAGGCCTCGGCCTCTGCGGGCATGTTCAAGATTGGTCCAATGTTGTTGAGCTTTTCCAGTCAATTTTATCGTGACAAATTTGACCTTCATGGCTTCGCTCATGTCAAATCACACGAAGTAGTGGTCCATGATACGGATCTAATAGAGGTAAGCTTAGGGTTCCATGTGGCCTTCAAAGTAGGGAACATCAGCCTTAACATTCTTCTTGTATGTTCGTCAGGGTCACGTTCTTGACATCGATCGTCATGAACAGTCCCTTGAGGGATCTGATGATGAAGCTCAGGGGCAACATTTTGATTCAGTTCTACTTTCTTAAGCCTCTGATTGATATTGGCAAGAGTTGCTTGAATGGCAGTGAGAGTAGTGGAAATATCAGAGTTGTCCATTTCAGTTTGATGGGAGACTTGCTGAATTCTAGGGTTTCTGATTGGGTGGTTTGGGAGGGACAAAAAAGGCTCTTCGGAATTTGTGATGGTGCTGCGAAGACGCATTTACCAACGGTGAAAAATTAGGGATCGTGGTGATGTGTGTTTGCTGAAATTTGGGAAAACATGTCCTAAATGAACCTAAGTTTTTCTTATTTTTATAAATGAACTAAAAGTGCTGAATGCAAATAATTCCTAAATGAATGCAGAAATTATGACTAAATGATGCAAGAACTAGGGTTTTTAAAATCTTAATAAGATGATGTAAACTTAACCTTGAGTAGAAAATTTTCAAGAATATTAAAAGATTAAGTTGACCAATATTTAATACCGATTAAGTTTGAAATTAAAACTATTAATTGGTTAGATGGATTTTCAAGAATTGAATTAAGTTTAACAAGCCAAATTGAAATTCAAGCCTAACAATCAACAAATATACCTACGTGTGCTTGGCAAGTAAGATATTCAATAACGAGTTGTACGCTAATTGATAAGTAGAAACACACACTCTCAATATTTGTGGACGAAAGATAAATCAAATAATATTATAGAGATGATAGATGGTATCACAAATAAATGAGAAGTGGAAAGAGTTTACCGGGTTTCGATGAACAAGTTGTCGCAAATGATGGAGAAGAAACAAATCTCAATTGTTGTTGGAGTCGTTGGCAGCAAAAGGGGGTGCTTGGAGGCTGGGTTGATGGAGGCTGGGGAGGGTAGAAAGGCGTCGGGCATCGAGGCAGGGAAAACAAGTCGGAGCAGCAGCCGATGGTGGAGCTCGGGGGTTCCCAGGTGTCGAGGCGACTCAAGGAGGATGGGTTTGGTAGGGAAGGGATTTGGGGATTAGGGTTTAGAAGTTTAGGGGATTTGGGGATTAGGGTTTCATTGGCGGTGAGGGGGAGGTAGCAAAGTGGTCGGAGGTGGTGAAGGAGGTTGGCACTGAAGGATGGTGGTAGGGACGGCAGCTTCGGGGTGGTTCGGGGATGTGGTGGGGCTAACGATGGGTTTCGGACTCAAGGGGAGAGGGTGAGAGGGTGAGTGGGGTTGGGTTTCGGCAAAGAAGAGGGGAGGAAGAAGATAAGGAGAAGAAAGAGGGTATGGCAGGTTGTGATGAAGTGGGTTAGGGTTTTGAACTTGTATTGAATTTGGACGTAGGTTTAGAGTTTATCACAAACCCTAAATGTCACACACAAAAAGATGAATGAAGAGTAAAACTCACTCACAATAATTTTATTTTTTTTAGTTAATCAAAGTCATACATTCTCATTATTTTTAAGACCTATATATAAGCTCAAAATAAATCTCAATACAAATCTCCAAAATATTCTAATGCATAAAATAAAGGGTGCAAATCATAAAACTACTACAATGGCTATAATTGCCAAAAAATAAATATGATTACTAAAATAAAATACTAAGCTAATGGAACAGACATCCTAGACGATGTCTGCGCTTATAGAATGGCCTGAATCATCTCAAACTGATGTCCTCATCAATAGGGTTTCGGGTGGAAGACGAGTGGGGGTTAGGGTTTCGAAGTGGAGGGATTTTGGGACTAGGGTTTTGACAGTAGTGAGGGAGAGGTAGCAAGATGGATGAAAAAGGTGGGGCAATGAAGTGTGCGGCAGGCGGCAAGGAGATCGAGATATTTGGAGATGATGGGGTTTCGAGAGGTGGTGCGGTGCTGACGGGGAGAGGGAAGGAGAGATGGGCATTGCGGGTTTCAGAACTCAACGGAGAGGAAGAAGAAGAAAGAGAAGGGGGGATTAGTTTATGGTTTAATTAATTGATTTTGGGGATTGTGATGTAGTTTAGAGCTTCTCACAAATCCTAATAATTTCTTATGGTATCGCACACACAAGAAAAGAATGCAGAGTAATAACTCAATACAGTGTTTTAAAAAAAAAACAATAATAGCATACCTTCTCATTATTCTCAAGGCCTATATATAGGCTCAAAACAAAATCTCATTATAAATCTTTAAAATATTCTAATGCAAAAAATAAAGGGCGCAAATTGCAGAACTACTACATATGGCTAAATCTCAAAATAAAATAAAACAGAACCGATGTCCTCATCAATTAGTATTAGTGGAGTTTTGGTAATATTGTTTTTTTTAAGGAAAGGTGGAATATGGCCACCCTGTTTCATTAATAAGAACTTAACGAAACAAACCCAGAGTACTGGGCCAGATTACAAACTACAGATAGAAAATAAAACATACATGAAGCAACATGACCCGTACCAACAACAAATTCCTCCAACAATCCTGGAGGGTGGGCCGATAAACAAGCTCGGTCCAGCAAAATTGTATGTACGTCAGTTTAGCTTCGTACACTGCCTCCACGGCACATGCACACCCACCTGAAACGAGTCTGGCAGGATTTTATCTCCCGCCTAGCCCTACCTTCTCCTCGCTGGGGGACCCCATCTTTGGGCCCAAGCCTCGCATGCAGAGTTTTGACAACCGCCAAGCTCTATCTACACCTCCTATCCTCCCACAATCTAGAAATAATCACTCCCTCGCCAAAAATCATAGACAATGAGAGAGCCGTGAAGAGGATACTTTTCCCTCTCTCACACCCTTGCTATCTCTAGTAAATTCTCACAAATATAGACCAACACCAATATAGAGTAGTGAGGAGCAACATCTTCACTCACGCACTCTCTCACTCTCTCTCTCAATCAGAAAACCAATACATGATCCAGCTAATTGAAGTATCACCTTCTCCTCTCGCCACAATGGGCAATGGCGTTGGGCGTCAGCTTCCATTATGAGGGCGTAGTGGTGGTGATGCCCCATCGACTGTGGTCATCAGGTAAAGTAGCCGGGATGCAGCCTCCCACAATCTCCTCCACACATCCTACAAATGCGCCAACAGTTTCCACAGCCACTACCAAAAAGAGAGCCGTGCAGAGGATACCTTCACCTCTCTCGCGTTTGTGCTTTTTCCGGTGATTTCTCACCAAACAACTATCTCGCTCCCCCCACCCAAAAATCCCGCTCCAAGAGAAAGCTGTGGAGAGGATACCTTCACCTCTCTCACGCTCTTGCTCTCTCAGGCGATTTCTGACCAGACAGACACACACGCTGTAAGAGGCAGTGGCCTAAGCTGGAGGACGCTCAATAGCATGATAGTAGACACTGTGAAGACTGCACCGGCGATATCGTTGGACACCCCGAAAGTTGAGACAAATAAGCGCACATCATGGAGGGACCCCATCTTCGGGCCCAAGCTCCACAATCGTGCAATACAACATACTATGCCGTCCACACCACCCAACACCAATAAGAACAAGCTCATTCATGATTGTAGCAATCTTGAAGATCTCGACTGCTGCATTGCACGTCGTAGAAAGTGCTCCCGCTCTGCTTCCTCTCCATAGCAAAGGACTAATCAGCACATTATGTAATTCCAAGTGAACTGACCTTGTTCTGCACTTTAAGCTCGCCAAATGAGTTGAGTCCTTCGGTGTACACAACCGTGGAATTCCTCCTCAGACACCCGCACGACGTCAATGCGAGCTCCACACCGTGGGATCTCGGCATCCCCGTCTGGGAGAGCATTGTGAGAAGGGGGGGGGGGCTCTCGCCATCGCCCAGATCTGAGGAGAGCAGATCTGGCTCGAGGGTGGATGTGGTGTCGGCGCTAGCTCACCACAGGGTGGACGTGGCATCGGCATCAGCGTGGCTCGAGGGTGGATCTGGCTCGAGGGTGGACGGGGACCATAGGCTTGGTCGTGGCGGAAGGGTGTTTCGGTTGGGGAGCGAGACTTCAAGGAAGGGGAGGAAAGGTGAAGGGGGGGGGACGTCGGGGCGGCGGCGAAGAGGGCTAGCCGCCGCCGCCCCCAGGAATTTCAGATCTAGGGTTTATTTGGGTTTTTGGAAGGGGGGAGGGGGTTAGTTTCTCTCTCTAGAATTTTCTAGAGAGAGAAACTCTATGTCTTTTGTTTTGGTAATATTGTTAAGTGATGGAAACCCTAACTTGGGGAATAAATTTTGTTTGCCTATATATAGGCATCAGGTTTCTTTGAGTAATAATATCAAACATTATATTTCTCTTGAATATGTGCATGGTACCAGAGCCGCAACAAAACCCCTAGCTACCACCCTCTCTTTCTTCATATCATATTAGAACACGAGTTACATTATCAAAATTGGTCAGACTATCTCCCTCAACAGTTGTATTTGTTACATGCTCTCTGCCCCAGAGGAAAAAGCCTCCGGTACAATATTCAAACGAAGAGCTTCTTTAAGTATCTTCTTCTCTGTTTATCCTTTCTCTAGTTGGCGTTGATCTTCAAGATTGTTTGAGCTAATTCTCAACACTCTTCTTGATTCATCATTCATACCACCCTAGCTTTTACCACAATGGTAGAACTTATAGTATATTTTTCATTGTAAATGGACTGGTTAAGGATAATGATTTATATCCATTTATGTAAGTGGTAAAGTAATATCTTACCTGTCTACCTTTATCCAACTACTTGCTTTGCCATCCGTTAACTCGCTATGTTCCTAAAGCCAATGTTACAGAAAGCAGAAATTGGAGAGAAGCTTAGGCTTAGTTTTAGGGGTTATAAAGCCCAATGGTGACATGTTTTTATTTTGATAATAAAACTTAAAAAATAGTTGTATGTTAAAGAGCTGAGACACAACATGATTAAGCAATTTAAGGTTAACACTAAATTCTGAAGAATGATAAACATTCTTATGAGAAGCCAAAATGCAACATATATGGTCTTTTTTGGTGCAGTGTTACCAGGTTCGTTGTAATGCCCCTGACCCATATACTCACGACGGATTACAGGTGTCACATTTGTCATCAGAACATTTCCAGAATAATTTTTATTAAAAAGAGTACAACTTTCGTGATATTACATATATTGAAGACAAAATACACTTCTATTATGATTCTTTGATTTAGTACTTCCTTTCATGCCTTCTCTTATCGTAAACCTCAAACTAGAGTCAAAGGGGTGAGCACAAAGAATTGCTTAGTAAGGGGTGCACTGCAAGGGTGTCACAACAACGGACAATGAAAATGTTTTGGGGCATATAAATAACAACAATAAGTACGAGAACAATGAAATTGGAATCAAGGACTTTATGATCACAATTGGACAAGTCATTGTAAGGAATTTATAAAGAACCTGCATTTAAGCAACTGAATCTTCTTTTAACAACCGAGTGGCTCGTAAGCGCTTTTTGAACTTATATCTAGCGAAACCATGACACACCGAGGGCGCTCTTTGCGCTTCTTTTTTAGATATAATCCCCACAATCAATTATTGCCTAGAATATTTGTAGGACTTCCCCACTATAGTGGGTTGTTTAACTCAGTTCATTTACTATCATCCAATCAAATTAACTTTTTATAACAAAAGCGATCGAAATACATATTACATATTTCAATAGTAAAACCGGTCTCAAAAGGTAATCCTGATAAGATAAAGATGGATACAAATTGATTACTAAAGAAAGGACCAATTAGCAGATTAACAAGTACAGATCCCTTTGTAGAGAAACTCCGATAGTGCTTAGCACTAGCCCGAGACCATAATACCCGATAAACCCGAGTGAAACCAAGAGAAGAAACCTTCTAAGTATGAAGAATGGTATGGAAGAATACTTAGAAAATACTTGAAAGATTTTTAGAGAGAATTAGAGAACTTATGAAGAACACTCTTTCTTTAACTTGCTTTTTATTTATTTGTTCAACTTGTTTACAAATGGGAGAGGAAGGAGCTATTTATAGGCTCCAAGATTACAAAATATCTTACAAGTCTTCTAGAACTCTCTACCATAATATCTAGATTTTATGTCTTATAATTCCTAGAATTTTCTACACAAATCTTTAGATAATTATTTTATAGAATTCTCTAGATAATATTTTATGATGTTTTTAGAGAATCTCTAGAACTTGGGCTTAATTTTGGGTTTGAATTATGAACCCATAATTAAGCTTAACTCAAAATCAAGTTTAATTTCAATACTCCCCCTTAAACTTGATTTTGTCAACCATACCGAGCTTCGAGCGAACTAACTTGAATTTACCTTTTGGTAATGACTTTGTGAAGATATCTGCAACGTTGTCATCGCTTCGAACTTCCAAAGCTTCAATTGTTCCATCAAACACCTTCTCCCTTATGAAGTGATGCTCTAACTCGATATGTTTCGTCCTTGCATGAAACACTGGATTATTAGCCAACTTGATAGCACTTTGATTATCTTCATAAATTGCAACCGACTTATTGATTGGCTCGAACAAATCTTCAAGGAGTCTTCGAAGCCATGTACACTCTTGAGCTGCGAGTGTTGAAGCTTTATACTCTGCTTCAGTGGTAGACAATGACACTGTTCCTTGTTTCTTGCTACACCACGACACGCTTGTGTCTCCACATAAAAACACATAACCTGATGTTGATTTTCGATCATCTAGATCTCCACCAAAGTCAGCATCGGTGAAACCATAAAAAGAAACCTTGGCATTGTACTTGTACACCAAACCCATGCCAAGAGTTGTCTTCACATACTTCAAGATCTTCTTTGCCGCTTCTAAATGTGGTTTCCTTGGTTCTTGCATAAAACGGCTTATGAGACCTACCGCGAAGGCAATGTCAGGTCTTGTAATGGTTAAATATAGAAGACTTCCCACAAGAGAGCGATAAGGTCGAGGATCGGGTAGCAAGGACCCTTCATCGCGCTTAAGCCTTATGTTCACATCCATCGGAGTAGTACGTGTCTTTCCTTCGTGTACCCTGAACTTCTCAACAATCCTTCTTGCATAGCTTTGTTGACCGATGAAGATTCCATCCTTTACCCTTTCAACCTCCAAACCAAGAAAGTTATTCAACTCACCTAACTTCTTCATCTCGAACCTCACCGACATATCCTCTTGTAGACGAGCAATTTCAGCATCATCGTTCCCGGTGATTATCATATCATCCACGTAAAGAAGAACTACCATGTGGAATCCTCCATTCTTTTTGAAGAATAGACTTGGATCTGAATTTGATGGTACATAACCGCAAAACTGAAGGAATTGAGCAAGTTTTCCATACCATGCTCGAGGAGCTTGTTTTAACCCGTACAAAGCCTTCTTAAGCTTACACACATAATCAGGATGCTCTCGTGATTTGAAACCAAGTGGTTGCTCCATGAAGATACTCTTATCAAGCTCACCGTATAGAAACGCATTCTTCACATCTAGTTGCCATAACTTCCAACCAAAGCTTGCGGCTAAAGATAGAAGTAAACGTACCGTAGTCATCTTAGCCACAGGACTGAAAGTCTCATCATAATCTTCTCCATACTTCTTAGAGAACCCCCGAGCAACCAACCTTGCTTTAAATCTATCAATGCTTCCATCCGCTTTCCGCTTAATTCGATACACCCATTTACATGAAACGGGTTGAACATCCTTGGTTTTCAGAACCAAATCCCAAGTTTCATTCTTTATAAGGGCATTCATCTCCTCTTCCATTGCGGTCTCCCACTCTTGAACACCTTTAGCTTCATCATAAGATGATGGCTCTTCTTCATCTAATGGAGCGGCAAAGTAACATGAGTAAGTAGTGACAAACCTTTCATCTCTGAACCGGGCAGGCTTAACAATGTTCCTTTTGGGCCTTTGATTAGCCATGGAACCATGATCTTCATCATCATCTTCCTCTTGATTAGTGCTCCCCCTTTCACCTTGCGTCTCTTTTTCAAGACTTCCGCTTTCACTTGGCATTTGAGGAACTGGTTCATCAACCTTGAAGGAATCTCCACCTTCTTGTTCGACCAAGACTTGAGGTTGTCCATAATATGAGGAAACTTCATCAAAGACAATATTACGAGACACGACGTACCTATGTGTCTTAAGATCCATGCACCTCCACCCTTTTCTTTGTTCATCATAACCGACAAATATGCATTTCTTCGCCTTTGCCTCCAACTTTGTTCTCTGAGAGTCGAACACATGGACGTAGCAGATTGATCCAAATATCCTGAGATGTTTCACTGTTGGCTTCTTCCCATGAACCATCTCATAAGGAGACTTCATGTTATTCAGGACTTAGTGGCATTCGATTGATGACATATGCTGCACATCTCATGCCTTCCGCCCATAAGGCTTTAGGCAAATTCTTGTCATGTAGCCAGCTTCTACACGTTTCGCTTAGATGTCGGATCTTCCTTTCTGCTACTCCATTTTGATGAGGTTTATATAGGCATGTAAATTCTCTCTTGATACCATGCTCTTGACAAAAAGAGAGGAACTCCTTTGATATAAACTCTCCTCCATTATCCATCCTTAGGGTCTTGATCTTCCGACCTAACTCGCCTTCCACGGTAACCTTGAATTCTTGAAATCTTGAAAATACTTCTGATTTTTCCTTCACAAAGTATACCCAGGTGTACCGTGAGAAATCATCAACGAACAACAACATGTAACGAAACCCAGAATAGGAGGGTGTTCTTGTTGGACCCATCAAATCGCTATGGATCCTCTCCAACGGAGCGCTGCATCGTGAAGTGGAGTTGTCAAGTGGAAGCCTATGTGATTTTCCATATTGACAACCTTCACAAAGTTTTCCTTCATCTTGAATCTTCAACCTTGGGAGCCCATTAACCAAATCCTTATTTACCATAACTTTGAGCTTAGTCATATTTATATGACCAAGTCTAGCATGCCATATAAAGACATTATCATTGGTGCTCATCTTCTCAACATATGAGTTGGAGGCCGATAAAACATATAGATCTTTAACTCGTGCTCCGGTGTGAACCACATCCGCCTTTAACTCTTTAATATTCTTTAAGAATTTGACGTCACTTGGGCCAAATAAAACGTAGTTACTTGAGTCCACCGCATTTACCACAGAGAGAAGATTCTTCCTTACTCCAGGAACATGATATACATTCTTGAGAGTTATTGGGCTTCCATCATCTCCTTTAATGACAATAGTCCCTTCCTTCTCAATGCGGTGGATTGAATTATCCGCGGTAATGATGGCTTCTTTCCCGTCATGACACTGAAGACTAGAAAATAACTTCTCATCTCCGGTAATATGATGGCTACAACCAGAATCCACAATCCAATATTTTTAGTTGTGGATGTACCTAAAGATGCAGCCTCCACCGTGAAACATTTTCCCCATTCTTCGTCTTCAGTGTGACCCTTTGATTCCGCCATATTTGTTTCTTTCAACTTAACTCGGCAATCCTTTTTGAAGTGCCCAAGTTTCCCACACCGGTAGCACTTGAATCGCTTCTTGTCTCCCATAGAAGATCTTTCTCGTCCATCATTATTTTTTGTATCACTATCCTTGAACTTGGCTCTAAAACTTTGTTGCCTCCGAGCTACAAACACGCTCCCCGAGTCATCATTGACTTTAACTCCCGCCATTTGCATGGCTAGTAATTCTTGCGAAGCTAGTAGATTTTCGAACTCCTCCACGGAAGGTTGTGTAGCCCATCCTTGAACTGAAGTAACAAACGGTGTATATTCGGGTCGTAAACCACGAATAATAGACCGCTTCATCCGAGCTTCTGAAATCGACTCCTCCGGATTAAGAGTATTAATCTCTGAGCAAAGGTTTTTTACCTTGATAAAGAACTCTGTGATTGAAGACTCCCCCTGCTTCGCATTCGCCAACTCGTTCTCTAATAATTGTAGCCGAGCCTCGTTCTTCTTGTTGAACAATTGATCTAACGCTTGCCAAATCGAACTAGCGGATTTACACCTTGAGACATGCTCAAATACTCCCGAGGATATTGACCTCTTCAAAGCAAACTCAGCCTTGGCATTTTTTCCGTGTCCACTCCTTTGTCGCTTTCGCTGTTGCAGCATCTCCCCTTGGTGGTGTTGCGCTACTACCGCCGACGACATCCCATAAGTCCTCACTAACCAAGTATGACTCCATACATGACTTCCATAACCGGTAGTTAGATTGGTTTAAGATCTCCATTCCCAATCCAACGACACGACCCATTGATTCCATACTTAGAATAAACCGAGCTCTCTTAAACCTCGATCTTGATGAGCACAAGATTAGAATGGCTCTGATACCATGTAGAGAAACTCCGATAGTGCTTAGCACTAGCCCAAGACCGTAATACCCGAGAAACCCGAGTGAAACCAAGAGAAGAAACCCTCTAAGTATGAAGAATGATATGGAAGAATACTTAGAAAATACTTGAAAGATTTTTAGAGAGAATTAGAGAACTTATGAAGAACACTCTTTCTTTAACTTGCTTTTTATTTATTTGTTCAACTTGTTTACAAATAGGAGAGGAATGAGCTATTTATAGGCTCCAAGATTACAAAATATCTTACAAGTCTTCTAGAACTCTCTACCATAATATCTAGATTTTATGTCTTATAATTACTAGAATTTTCTACACAAATCTTTAGATAATTATTTTATAGAATTCTCTAGATAATATTTTATGATGTTTCTAGAGAATCTCTAGAACTTGGGCTTAATTTTGGGTTTAGATTATGAACCCATAATTAAGCTTAACTCAAAATCAAGTTTAATTTCAATACCCTTAACTGAAATATTTTAGCCTTCGATTACGAATGAAATCCTTCTCATCTTACTTCCTTCTCTATATAATTATCATACCACACTGTCTGCCTTATAATGAGATAATTTGATTTGCTTTGTTTTTTTTTATAAAGCAGATGGAGTCTCCAGCCCAATAATTAAATAACCATAGAGTTAATGAAAAAACGCGAAAACACGGGTCCCAATATTTTGCAAGGGTAAAACAGGACCAAAAAATATAATAGGGAAAACCCCATAAAAATAAAGAAAACAAGCCAGTAAGCAATGGAAGGCATTGCCATACAGACAAAGTCGCTGTAACAGTCGCCGAGAAGCACCAGCAGGAGCCTCTAACGTAGAAGCAACCAAAGACAAGAACGAAGAGCCACGAAAAGCAGCGGAGAAGGCGCAACACACAAACGCGAAGGAACCACAAAAACCCTGCGCTAAGGGGCCAAGGCAATCCATTAGTCTGTGGGGAAAGACCACGCTTCCAAGCATCGAAAGCACCTCGAACGACGACAGGCAAAAAAGGCTGAAGGCATCACCAGACAAAACAGTCCGCCTAACAAGTTCCAACTGAATAAAGAAAACACACCAATGCCAAAACCCCATAACGTAGAAGCACCTCAGATTTGATTTGCTTTGTTATATTTAGATTGTAGTCTTAATCTTCGTTTATATAGGGGTCATGTACCAACAGCCACAAGACATCTAAGAGGGTTATGTGCCACTTGCAGATTGCCTATATCCAATGGGGGAGAGGCATCTAAGGACTTATGTGTCCTAATGTGTAGTCAAGTGGGAAAAGGCCACACATAGGACATGCGGTCTTCCCAGATTGCCACCGAAATTTTACCCACCTCCAGGCTCCCGTGTTGCTAGCAGTCAATATGAGTTACCTCCTATGGAACTATTATGGGGAACAAACTCTATGGATTCAAAGAGTTATTATAATTTGCCTGTAGAATAATTACATGTTGCGTCTCATGATTACTACTCTTCCTATAGATCTTCTGTAGGTACTCCATTCATACATTCTTTTTACACACAAATATTTTTCATATACACCCCCTATACAATTACATGCATCTAAGACCCTACAGATAACTAAACTATAACTATTTATTTTCTGGTTCTAATTGGCCCTGAAGGCCTAGACTTCCCCATTGTGTTATCATACATCTGCTGTAGGATTTATATGTGAATACCAGCGCCTAATTATAAAGTTACTTTTGTTAGGATTGTGTCTTGAATACTCGTTGTTCATATTAAAAAAATATAATATGAAGCACGGAGGTCGAAGTGTCAAAGTGAGTAGAAGGAGAAACAGCATCAGTAAGGTGCGGGCTAGTTGCGGTCGACCGGTCTTGGTGACAGTCGACCGCACCCCCCGACCGCTCATAGTACAGGGAATGTCAGAGAGTGGTACGCTCGACCTGTCTTGTTGGACAGTCGACTGCCCGCGGCGCTGTGTTCGTTTTGAGTTTCGATTTGTTAGGTCGTTTAAGCCCAATCTTTAATTCCAAGTTAAGATCGTGCGGCTCCTATTCAGTTACTTCTTTTTCAGGTTATATCGGACGACTAAGAATCAAGATTAGACCTAGGTTTCTCTCTATTCTTCTATATATATTGTAAACTCTTCCAATATGAGAGGGGGTACTTCATAGATTCTTTTCTCCATTGCAAAGAGAGGCTCGAGAGAGAGATAGTTCTTGGTGGGTGATTTTAAATTCTTGTATCAAGTGAATCAGTAACTCCTTATAATCTCTTCTAGTTGAATATCAGATCTCCCTATATTTTTCTCCGGATTAAGTAAAAGCTAACCGGGATAAGTCATCGTTGTTGTATTTGTGTTAGTTTGGTGGATCTACTTGCTTGCTCAATTTATTCGCCTCGTCTACTTCGACTTTCTCTTTGCTTTAATTAGTTTCGCTGTGATCAGAGGGCGTTTATTGACGCCCCAATCCCAACAACTGGTATCAGAGCTTCAAGTTGCAGCGTCCCTTGGTTAAGATGACAGGCCACAGTATTTTGAAGATCAAGCAGTTCGATGGAAAGATCAATTTCAATCTTTGGAAGACTGACATGTATGATGTTCTTGTTCAAGAACGGTTGCAGTTAGCAGTCAAGAAGAAAGAAAAGCCATCTGATATGAAGGATGGCGTTTGGGAAGATATTCGTAAAAGAGCCATAAGTCTAATCCGACTATCCTTGGCGGACGAGGTCAAGTGCAGATTTCTTGTAGAAACTAATGCGGTGAGTTTGTAGAAAAAACTCATAGCTGACTACTATGATTCGTCGTTATTAGATCGGATGCATTGGAAGAGAAAGTTGTTCTGTTTATCTATGAAGGAAGGTACCAATCTCCAAGACCACATTACAGAGTTCAATAAGGTATTATCTGAACTTAAGGCGATCAACGCAGATGTGTGTTAAGAAGATAAAGCTTTCAACCTGATATGTTCACTGCTGGATTCGTACGAGCCTTTGATTACGACCATGCTACACGGTAGATCTGCCAAGGAGAGTATTTCAGTAAATGGTGTAATCAAAGCATTGAAAGAAAATCAACTTAGGAAGGAGACCCATAAATCTTCATCGTCTATTCCTACAAGTTGTCTAGCGGTGGATGGTCCTTCAGGGAGAAGACAAAGTGCTTCGCAAAAAGATTCAATTCGTTGCCAATATTGCAAGAGGCCAGGGCATATCAAGAAAGACTGTTAGAAGTTGCAGAATCAGGAGAGCACAAAGAACGGAAGTTCAGCCGCTAATGTGGTTAGTGCCTTTGATTCAGGTTGTTCGTGTCTTATTGTTTCAAATTCTTTAGAAGTGGATTCTAGTTAGCTTCTTGACTCAGAGAGTTCTTCTCATATTTTCTCCAAGAGGGGGTTGTTTTCTACTTATAAGTCTACTACACGGCGTTGTGTGACAACGGGAACTGGAGAGATTTGTGAAGTAGTGGGTAAGGGGACAGTTGAGTTGAAGATGCCAGGTCTAAATTTGTTCACTTTAAAGAATATTTTGCATATTACTCTGCTGAAATGGAATCTAATTTCCTTGAAAACTCTTGATGCACGGGGCTGCAGGTACACAGCTCGAGGTGGAGTTCTGTCTGTTTTTCAGGGTCGTCAAAAGATGATTAGAGGTATGAGAGTGGTTGGGCCATGCCAACACAATCTCTACAAGCTTTGGGGAATTCGAAATACTTGCACAAGTGTTGCTCCTTTTTCCGTTATTCCTGCAAGCTCAGCTAGTTTGCCGCAACTAAAATTATTGAGACGAGACCACGACGTTCAAATATCTTCGAAAGGTAGAGAAAGCCTACGGGTAGGTGGAGTTCGTGCAGAGTTTGACAACTTCGTGAGTACATCTATGAAGGTGTGCCTTTGAAGGGACATACTGGATTCGGTGAGATTGGGTAGAGATCATTTCCACTGGAAGAAGAAGCTATTGTTCTATGTTTTCTTTGCAAGTGGAATTTGTTAGAATTTGGATATGAGTAACACATCATGTGATAGCACTCGTATGCAATCCAAGGTGAAGTTTGTTAGGATTGTGTCTTGAATACTCGTTCAGATTAAAAGAAGGTAATATGAAGCACGGAGGTCGAAGCGTCGAAGTGAGTAGAAGGAGAACAACAACAGTATGGTGTAGGGTAGTTGCGGTCGACCGATCTTGGTGACAGTCGACCACACCCCCCGACCGCGCTCCCTGACCGCTCGTAGTACAGGGAATGCCAGAGAGTGGTACGGTCGACCGGTCTTGTTGGAAAGTCGACCGCCCGAGGCGCTGTGTTCGTTTTGGGCTTCGATTTGTTAGGTCGTTTCAGCCCAATCTTTAACTCCAAGTTAGATCGTGCGGCTCCTATTCAGTTACTTCTTTTTCAGGTTATATCAGACGACTGAGAATCAAGATTAGACCTAAGTTTGTCTCTATTCTTCTGTATATATTGTAAACTCCTCCAATATGAGAGGGAGTACTTCATAGATTCTTTTCTCCGTTGTAAAGAGAGGCTCGAGAGAGAGATAGTTCTTTGTAGGTGAGTTTAATTTTTTGTATCAAGTGAATCAGTAACTCCTTGTAATCACTTCTAGTTGAATATCAGTTCTCCCTATATTTTCTTCCGGATTAAGCAAAAGCTAATCGGGATAAGTCATCGTTGTTGTGTTTGTGTTAGCTTGGTGGATCTACTTGCTTGCTCAATTTATTCGCATCGTCTAGTTCGACCTCCTCTTTGCTCTAATTAGTTCCGCTGCGACCAGAGGGCGTTTGTTAACGCCCCATTCCCAACAATTTTGTGGTATGAACTAATATCTTTATATTAGCAACTTCTTTTCACTGGATAGGGATGTGGACAAAAGTCGAAGTTATTGTTGTTTTCTTAATTACAGTAAAATATTGTAGGGAAGAATTTGCTACAATAAAGTAGGGGTATTACATTCTCAATATGTTATAGTTCATCGTACGGGTACGGGATCGTGGTTTGTTAGCTTGAGGTGTACGTGGTATAGAGGGGGTAGGATAAGCTGGGACTCTTATTTGAGTAACATATATACATGTGTGTGCGCGCATGTATAAATAGATAAAAACCAAGAGAAAATTAATACATAAAACCATTAGTTACCTTCATTGCTAAATATAAGAGTTATAATTTAATCTTATGACTGATTTGAGGAGAGTTTGAAGAGAACTTTATGGTTTAATGAATCACGGTCGCTAGTTTAAGAGATCCAGATTGAGAACCCATTATTAATCGGAATTGCAAGATCCGAATCGCAGTTTGGAGGGGGGTTGGGTCTCTTGGGAGAACCCGGTAACACTGGTTTGGCTCAGCTGCAGCTGCAAATCCGCTGCAAGTGAATGACTGCAACAAAGGCCAAAAGAATCGCAAAACTTTCAATGTTGCAACTGGTAATCTACAGGTTTTCAGTTGGAAAATGGCACAGCTGTATCCCAATTAAACACCCCAATAGTGCAAAATCTTGAAGTGCGACCTAAAGCACTCTAGAGAGGTAAAACTAATGGTAAAATAGGGCTTCAAAAAGGGCCTTTGGCCGATTATTCACAACAACTATGCCCATCCATATTATCTGCCATAGCTCCTCTGTAGCGTCTTTCCTGGATTGACGTTGATTCTGATGGATCACTTGAAGCAACATTTTCGCTATGTACTCTACTATACTCTGCATTGTGTGTTCTCTGAAGCATCTATAAATTATGAAATAATTTGTCTTCCAAATTCTCAACGAGAATCAAGTTAAAAATCTAATATGTTTTTCCCATTTGGGGTGTAATTTGTGAACTCAATACTACATTCAAGGGTTTTATTTCTGAACTGTCTGTATTGAAATTTAACTACTTTATAGTCATTACACAATGTAATATAATTCATTTATTTGTCCTTCGTAACTTTTCCGGATCCGGAATACAAGTTTAAAGTTGAACGGTCAATTTTTTTTCCACAACCAAATGTAAGCAAATTTGTATGTTTTGGCAGTAGTTCTTGGCTTATATAAGTGTAATTAACATTAACTGCTTTTTGATGGATTAATTATTAGCAAGCATCTTTAGTTGAACAGAATATGAGTACAATTTGAAACTTGCAATTCAAAGGAACCTTGCAAATACTTTTCCAGTTGCAACTTCATCCAAACGCTTGCAGCTGAACAAAGTTATGGGACTCAAGTCTCAATTGGTCCAGTTGCAGGCAATCGGGCAACCTCTATATGATGGAATCCTGAAAATGTGCAGAAAATGATGGGATTTTAAGGAATTTTTATTCTTCCATATCATGAAACGACGATTTAATTATCAATAGAAGTGCATTAATGCCCTTAACTTATTATTGAATTTTGAATTTTAATTGTTTTTGGACATGCTTGTCATTTGATAGGTTGATGGAGCTGTTGTTAGATTTACGTTGAAGCAAATTAAGGTCAGAATACCCTCATGTTTCTTCCACGAAAAGCTTCTTTTCAATGGTATTGTAAATTATTGTTTGCATCCTTTTCACGTGATTAATCATAAACTATGTTTTATCTAACTTCCAATTATTATTGGCAATAGCTAAGATTGCATAATTTTAATTTATGTTATAAATATAATAACTTGATGTTTCTCCACCCTCTCTTTTATTCTTCGTGGTCAACTCAATACATGAGAGAACGCCCAAACCCTAGCGTGTTGAATTTTTTCCCAAACTTTTCCACTTTTTGAAAGTTTTTTCCAAACCGCCCTACTTTTTTTTAATCCCAAACCATCCCACTCGGTCTTTATAGTTAAAACTCACGCGGTCTTTCAAAGACCGAGTCTTACTCTTCGATTTTTCAAAGTGTAAGACTCGGTCTTTGAAAGACCGCGTGAGTTTTAACTACACTCGGTCTTTCAAAGACCGAGTCTTAGACTGGGGGGTTTTATTTCGGATCGCTTTCTTTCTTCTTCTTCTCTCTCTCTACTTTACTCTATTCTAACTTCTTTAACTCATCTCCCTCAATCTAAGGCGAGCTCCTACCCACAAAATCTCATCTCAATCTAAATATATTTACCAATTCTTTCCTAACCTTCTCACCTTCCACTATAAAAATCCTAAACCCATCTTTTGAAAGATCCATATTTTGGAATTTTGCTAAATTTGAAGAGGTTAGCAACTTCAACTCTTCTACCCAAATATCTACGGCTCTATCCTTGAAGCTTGCGAAGGTATGATGAATTAATTTTCTACCTTTTTTACAGATTTTGTTTGTGGGTAGATAATAACTCGCATATTCGTATAAATATACGTAGGTATGGATCTCGAGATTCCTATTTGGTTATACTTTGGTGGTAAAATAATTCGTGATCCAAAAATTGGTTATTGTTATAGTGTGTTGGATCCGGAAATAGTTTGGGTACCTCGTACCATAACATTTGCGGAATTAGTTGAGAAAATTTATGAAGTTACTAATTGGGATAGGAATCAATGGAATGTAAAAATTTTAGCTCGATACGCAGCAGGTAGAGGAGATTGTCAGTATTTTATGACAGTGCCTGTATCTACTGATAATGCTATGAAGTCAATGATTGCTAGGACATTTGATCCCAATTGTACTTGGTCTACATTAGAGTTATATATTCAGCAAATTCAAATTTTGAATGCTCACCCACACGATATTCCTAGTTCAAGCTTCGTAAGGGTAGTACCTACACAGCAGATGAGGTCTAACCCCGCTCAATCTTCACAACCAAATCCACTGTCTTCACAAGAAAACACCTTCACAAATACAACAAACCCAGATTCTACAGATGTTGAGTTGCCATACCAACCTAGTCCGGTTCCTGACTATGTTCCAAATGACAGTGTATTTGAACTCTTTCAAAATGCAGTCATTAACAACAGCTTATTAGATGATGATGAAGAAGAGGAAGAAACAGACGATGAAGTTGATGATAGTGTAGAAAATGACGATGGAGACGAAGATGACGATGTTGCAAATGTAAATCCTACGAACAACAATTCTAAAGAAGTAAGAGCTACTGATATCTATGCTAATGTTAACGCTCATGTTACTAAGAAGATGACACACGGTGCTAGAGTACACCAAGTTCCACAAGAGTCGTCTGGTTCATCCAATGTGGATGAATTAAACATTGTGTATCGCCCCGAATTTCAAAATACAACTGAATTCGAGATTCCACAGGATCTTTACACTTCTTTCGTACAATTTTATAAGGAAATAAAAACTTTTCTTTCATCAGAGTTACATTTACACTTGTACATTATCACAGCGGAAACAATTTTATAATAAATTACATGAAACAACATTTGAATCGGTCTTGCGCAACATGTATACTTCAATAGTCAAGCATCTTTACCCTGAATATAAAACTGTGGGCGCGTCAGTTCATTCAACTGACGAAATATTATACACGGTCATCCTCTCTATGCCGGAAACAGTATAACGATTCTCATTTCTTGACAAATACAAACTTGTCACAAACAAAACTAAAGGGACTATCCTATTGATGTCGTGTTGTGAATGTGCACTTTGTCCTTAATGCAAATATTTATATTATATGACACTAATGCGCACTTGTTCGAATTCTATGCATCCCATACTACATAGGTCCGAGGGCAAGCCCTTAGTCGTTCTTCATCTTATAGGGTTCAATCCCTCGCCATGACTTAATCTACTACTGTAACTACGGTAAGTATCCTAGATGTTTTCTGACCTACGAACTCATGTCTAGGTGCCCTGGAGGGAATCCCAACACACTGACACATTGTAACACCTCGGATTTTAAAATACCGAAAATATCCCCTTTTTCATTTTGTAGTGGTGAGAATTAATTTTAAGGTATATCGTATTTTACTCTTATTTTTAAATATTGATATTGGGATTGATATTTGAGTTGGATCTGTATTAATGATATATTGGAGTTATGAGTCGAGTTTTATATAAAGAAATATTGTTTACTCTATTTTCTACTTTGGAAAATTATTATGAGACCATTTATGTATTTTATATTGTTAGATTTGTAAAGTGTAAGAGTTGGGGGGCTTATATGTAATACTCCCTATTAATTATTTATTTAATTAATTATTTTAAATAAACCCCCCCATTCTTCTTCCTCCTTCTTTCTTTCTTTCCTTTTTCCCGATCCCGACCGAGAGAAGCATTCGACCCATTCGGCCGACCTCCCCAACGCTCAAATCCGCTTGATTTCTTCGCCAAATCCAAATTAACTTGAGGGATAGGCTAATTGAAGGGTCCTCTACGACGAGGTAGCATCGGATTTTCGAAAGGATTCCGAAAAGGTATACCCTATTTTATTTATTCGTATAAAATTTAGTATGGTTAGTTTTATTGAGTAGGATTATGATGGTAGAGAGATTTAGAGGTGTTGGAAGTAGAAGATTTGAGAAATTAGTGGGTTGTTAGAGAAATTGCAATTTGTTAGTAAATTAGGGTTTTGGGTTTGTAAAATAGAGATATATATATATATAAGAATTATCTCTGGTATGGTGGTAAAAATTGTAGTGAGTCATTAAAATAAAATGGGAAGTAGTGATTTTGGTATAGACTCGAATTATAGAGTTTATGAAATCGGGTAGAAAACTCGATCCAAATAATTGTAGAAAATGCATATGAGGGTGTAGAGTATTATGAAAGGATTAATATAAATTTAGGATGATTTTTATAGGCTTAAGCTCAATTAAATTGAGTGAAATAGACTATAGGTGAAAAGTGCACGCCGGGTGTTCGATGAAATGCCCGAGCGAGATTTAGTGAGAATTTGATAGGTTCGGAGATGTAGTTGAGTCTTATTATTATTATTAACCCTAATATGTGAGATTAGGACGAAGGGGATTAAGGAATTTAAAAAATGTGAATTTTTCTTATTAGAAAGCCTCCGATCAATAAGGGAGTATTTGTATTAGAACCCGAATTCGAAATCTATCGATGTGGCTCACCTACATATGTCATTTGTGACGTGTGGGTGAAGACGGATTCAAATTTGGAGATCCGTAAGTTGAGTTTTGAGTTTTAAACTATTCGATCCTATAATTTCCTATTTAGGTGGAAAAAGTTGAACTTCGACTGGCTACAGGACGGACGTGGGACATCGTTTGCTCGATCCGTCAGGTGAGTATGTTGTAATTAGGTATATTCTATGTTGTGGCCAAATTTTGTGCCATTTCGATATATTTGATAGAAGTTATGCTAAAAATTCAATTTTCCGAAAAATACGGATTTTTAAGGCCTGAAAATGGGATTTTGAGATATTTGGTGAAATTAACTATTTTAAGTATATAAAACCTATATTATGGATTAATGTGACATGTTGAAGTATAAAAATTAAATATATTAAATCGTTTATGCATATTTTTACCCCGTACATGTTTTGTGCATGTTTTTGGGGTATATAGGCCGATATAGGCAATCGGGTATATGCGGAGCCTGGTGTATGGGCTAGCATGCTATGGATGGATGCTATAAGGTGTAATTAGACAAAATTAGTGATTGTGATTATGTTTTGGAAGATCTGTATAATTATAGTGCCCGTTTTGTGTATGTTTTGGGGCATATAAGCCCTTATAGGTGATTTTACCTATATGAAACATGATGTATGAGCTAGTATGCTATAATTAGATATTATAAGACTTAATTAGAGGAAATAAGTGATTTTGGCCCCTTATGATGGGAAACCCGCATGTGTGATGTTTATTTGTAATATATATATAGATGATTATGATGTGTGATGCAATAATTGATGAAATTAATAATTGGGTACATGTTTACATTTTAATTATGTTTGAAGTGAATTAATGGGCAATAAAATGACATGTTGGATTATATGACAAAGGACTTGGTGTATGTATATATATATATGATACAATGAGATGATAATCCATATCGTGGACATCAGATGTACATCTAATGCAAGATAAAAGGTGAGATGGTAAGTGTTAATAAAATGTGTTGTCATTCACATGATTAAATTCGAGGTTGTGGCAACTATTAAATTAAAAAGTAAAATGCTTGTGTGATGAAGCAAGCTGAAAAGATGAAATGATTAATGCTAATAACAGATGGCTTTGTTGACCAGTACCTACAGCAATCCTGGGGGTTTGGGCTAGACCTCCTAACGCCCAAGGACCGGCTTGGGAATAGTGGACCCAAACTATGTTTGGGGTAAGTGATTTTTATCGCCCAAGCTATCGGCTTGAGGCCCGGTTTCCCTCGATGACAGCCGTCGCGAGGAAGAACCCAGTTTACCTGGGGCGATGTTTTTCCCTCCTGGCTATCGGCTGGGAGGAAGTACCCAGTTTACCTGGGGCGATGTGTTTTTCCCTCGATGACAGCCGTCGCGAGGAAGAACTCAGTTTACCTGGGGCGAGGTTTTTCCCTCCTGGCTATCGGCTGGGAGGAAGTACCCAGTTTACCTGGGGCGATGTGTTTTTCCCTCGATGACAGACATCGCGAGGAGGCACCCTAGTGGGACTAGGAGTGCTGTGTTCCCTCGCTAGTTCGGCTAGGAGGAAGACGTAGCCTCGGACGAGTAAGACTCTGTGTGAGCATCGGGCCGCGTGTTTACTGGGCTGTCGGCTTTCAGTATGTTGGGATACTGTGGCTCACTGGTCGACAAACTAATAAAATAAATAAGTGTTAATAATAAATGTGGTGTAAGAGAAAGTGGATAGTAAAATGTGAATTGTGCGTGGAAAAGAAAGTGGATAGTAAAATGTGAATTGTGCGTGGAAAAGAAAGTGGATAGTAAAATGTGAACTGTGTGTGGAAAAGAAAGTTGTGTGAACGAAGTAAATGTGAAAGTGAACGTGCTATGAGTTAATATATGAAAAGAAGTGATAAATGCAGCTTGTGATTAATTTAAGATGGAAATAATAAAAGAGATGTGTTATCATGAATAATACGAAGTAGTTGTATTACGTGTGTGATCATTAAAGTAAATACAGATTGATATGAGTTGTACCTTGGAATTGTGTCAAGAAACTACCCGCCCGCAATTGTGTGGAAATTGTGAGAACTACCTGCCTTGGCATAATTCGCATGGTGAGTGGATATAATAGTGGTAATGATTAATAGAAATGAGAAATAAAGTGAAGTGAAGATGATAAGTGATTGAAGTGAAATTAATAATCAAGCTATCGGCTTGAGATGTGATGTGATATTACCCAAACTGTGTGTTGAGGTACAGTGATTATTACCCAAACTATCGGCTATGGGATGTGATATGTGGTGGCCCCAGAGTGTGTTTGGGGATTAAGTGAAAATGATAATAAGATTTATTGTTATAAGAAAAAGTAATTACTAAAGTGATATAATAAGATGTGAATGAGCTATAAAACATGGTTTTGATGCAATGAGTATAAGTATTCTAATTAATGAGGTGTTAATGATGTGATGAAATGTGAGTAAATCGCATGGGCAATGAGATGTGGTAATTATGTCATGAGAAATGAAGGAATGTGGTAGTATGAGAATAGATGCATATGTTTATGATGTGATACTTTTATAACATAATACAATAAATACCTGTTTTATGAGATTGGGCATGACAATGGTTATTAAAGAAAGTATGTTGTGGTATGAGTTTGTGTACCTTGGAAGTGTGTCGGGGAACTACTCGCCTGCTATTTCCGTGGAAATGGTGGGAACTACCTGCCTCGGCACAACTCCAGGATGAATGGGTGTGTTGATGACATAATATAAGTAAATGAAACGCATGTCTAAATAGAGTTGGAGAAATGATGTAATAACATCATGTAGTTATATTAATATAAATAGTAAAATGCTATTATGACGATACTTGTGGAAGAATGAATATTGGGTTAGAGTAGTTAAATTGAAAAGTAATGGATGTTATGTGTATTCGTACTATACGGATGTCGAATAAGTTTATATATATATATACAAGGCTGATGTGAAGTATATTATGAAATGTGAGAAGTTATGGATAATTAAATAGTTGAATGCAGGATTGGCAAAGTATTAGCTATATCGTTGTATTGACGATGTTGTTGTGTTCAGGATTCAGGTTGCATTATCTTAATTTGGTATTCGTAAGTTTAAATTATTTTCTTTATACTATTTTAAATTTGTTATTTGATTAATAACTATACTCACACCAGAAATGGCTAATCCCTTAGTGTTTGGGGGGTTAGGGGAGTCTGAGGACTACCCTAGGTCCCCCGCTGTTGCAGGTTCTCATCAGTACAGAGGTGAGGCGTGGAGTGGTAGTATAACTTTTTATTTTAAAAATTTGTATTATTTAGTTATAGGAATAGTGAAATTTATGATTTAAATTGTATTATGGCTGTATAAGTATGTATATGACGAAGAGGAGTATAGTGTGAGGTGATGTGGTATGTTTGTGACCTGTACCCACCTCGTTGTGGAGTACCGGGCTCTGTGGTAGGTTTTACAAGGATTTTTCTAAAAATTTACCTCGTTTTTCAAAGAAATTTATAGTTTTTAATTGATATTTGATAATCCGTTATGAGTTTGGCCCCCAGAGCATTATATTATATTGCCTGTATGTATCTGCTCATTTTAGCCTGGGGAGCCCATGAAAATATTATGTGGATTATGAGCTACGGAATTTTGAGCAAAATTCCGTAAGCTTTTTGTGTTTCGGGGCAAAATTTACAGGGGAGACTCTGTCAAATTTTTTCCTGAAATATAACTTTCTTAGTTTATGATTAAAGTGATATAGAAATTGAAAGAATTGAATTTAGAGACTTAGTTTTCAAAAAAAAAATTTGGGGTGTTACACACATGACTCATCATGCAGGCATCCTGTGGTAATTCAGCTCCTACCATAGACATGACACCACCCAGAGTCGTCAAACACCCCACGAGCGTCGCCAACGGGACGGTACTCTGGAGCAGTATCCACGTCCTATCATGACTCATCATGGGACATCCTGTGAATACTCTCACGCCGCCAATCCAATGGCCCTCATACTCAATGTTTTTCTCTTACTTTCATCACATCTCCACTATGCATCTAATCCTTAGTTTAATTGAATCATGAATAAAATCAACTCTTAGAATGTAGCACTTCCACTATACCGGTCGTATTTATTTAATTCACATGACCCAAACATTGGTCTTCTCATTTCAAAATATCATTTTCTCATTTCTTTCATTGCTGGTATAAGGCTTCGCTATACCCTATTTCTCAATTTCAACTCATAATTACAATGTCATACTCATAAGATCTTTTCATGATTAATCACAATTCATATTTCAAAAGCATAGTATTCATATATTCACATTTTTCATAACTCATCACAATCAATAATTCAATGCATATATACTTGGGAACTGAAATTCTTCAAACATGTCGCATTCACTAATTTATAAACTCACATAATTCTATTCCAATCCATTCCAATTCCACAGTTCGCATTTTCTATTGGTTTCACAAAAATCACACCTTTCAAATTTCTCATTACCAAAATTTCATTTTAACTTCTTAAACAATCCATTTGACTTCCTTAAGGAAACGATTTGAGTTAACAAAATAAAAAAGAGTTCCTTTTGTAAAAACAGTCTCACTTCTACAAAGCCTCAGGTTATAGAGATTTTCTCCCAAAATACAGATATTATTTTAAACTTCAGAACAGTCGACTGTTAACTATGACCAGTCGGCTGTTCTGCGAGTTTCTAAAGCTCGAGAATAAAATAATCAGAGGATTCGACTGTCTCATATGGACAGTCGGCTGTTCCGCCATGATTTTCAAATTCAAATTAAAAACGTTCGGGGCAGTCGACTGTTCCAATAGTCGGTCAACTGTTCCGTACAGGATTCGAACTATATTTTCTTTTTCTCTGACCGTCGACTGTTTCATTATGATCGGTCGACTGTACAACTGGTTTTCAATTCTCCAAAGAATGTTTTTAGTTCTTTTTCTTCTCTTTTGAAACAAAATGGTCCAGAATAAAAATACATTTAATTTAACAAAACCCAGTATTTTTAAAGCTATTTTAGAGCACGAAAGACAACTTTGTAAGTGATTAAAACTTCCATTTTTATTAATTAATCTACACATGATGCATTCAAAAGGGTTATCATTTTTTTTTCTAATGGCATAAATAGTAATGGAAAATTTCATGACATCTATTACCAATCATTTAAAAAGTTATTCTATCAATTCATTTTTAACACACCATTCTACTTTAACACTTTAATGCATAAACATGATGTTAGTCTTTTACTAGTTAAACCACAATGTTCACATTTAGGACATATTTTGCATACTAACATTAGAAATAACGAGAACATTCACTTTACTCATAGTTTATAAATATAGTAATCAATCAACACATATTTGCTAATTTCTCAATTCCCTTCTATTTAGGCAAGCATGCATTTCATTTCAACTAGTAACTCATAATAACAATTCAATTTCATTCCCTAGCATGATTTATACTTTAGAAGTCATGAGAAACACCCACCTTTTTGAAGAAAACCCAATTAACAAATATCCCCTAGAGCCTCCTAGATTGCAATGCACGCCTCCTCCTCCTTGCCAACACCGAAAGCTCCAAGATGGAAAAAGTAGCCGGCCTCCAATAGGGGAATACTCACACTCACACTCACAATATATATCTCCTATATAATTTCCTCTTTCAATAGCTTATTAGTGTAGAATACAAGTAGATTGGAGGGGTATTTATACTAATTCTAAGATAGATTGGAGGGCTAGGATTTAATGGATAGTTATAGAATGAATGGCTAGGATAGGAGTTGGAGTTATAGCAACCACCAACACACAAATAACTACCCATGCACACTCACCCACTCTCCCATTCCTTCCAATGCACAACTGGCCCAAAATTAAGTGTGCATTGCACACTACGTGCTTTGCACGTGCCACCTAGTACTCCTATTTAAAGGTTGTACAATTTAATTAATCAAAATGTTCACCAATTATCTCTACATGACAAGAGTGACCATTTAATTAATTAATTAGATTAGTGGGCTTCATAAATAGTGGGCTTAGGTTTGTGGGCCAAGACAACTAATTAATAATTAATTAAAGTGGGCTAAAATAATTAATTAGTGTTTTAGGCTTTTGGAAATAGGCATTTTAGAAAAATAAAGGAAAATAATTGTTCATACAAAAATGAGATTTCATATAAAATAAACACATGAAGTTTGCACGTGCACAACACGTGGAAAATAATATTTTTATTAAAAATGAAATTTTAGGGTATTACAACACTCCCTTCTTAGAATAGTTCCGTCCCCGGAACTACAATTAAAGAGTGAGAAAACAAAACACAAGAAGAAAAATATAATCAAGCAAACAGCTCAGGATGATCCTTCATCATCCTCTCCTCAGATTCCCAAGTAGCCTCCTTAACCAATTGGTTTCTCCAGACTACCTTGACCATTGGTATCGTCTTATTCCTCAAGACTTTCTCCCGACGATCAACAATCTCAACTGGGAACTCAATGTAACTCAGATCCAACTGCAAACCCTCTGGCACTTCGGGCAAATGACGACTTGGATCTGGAATGTAACCTCTTAGCATAGACACGTGAAAGACATTGTGCACCTGATACAACTCTTCCGGTAACTTAAGCCGGTAAGCAGTTTCCCGATCCTTTTCAATACCTTATACAGGCCTATGAACCTCGGGGCTAACTTTCCACTCTTGCCGAATTAGATCACGCCTTTGCTGGGCGATACCTTCAGAAAGACAAAGTCACCAACCTCAAACTCAAGGTCCCTTCTCTGGTTATCTGCATAGCTCTTCTGCCTACTCTGAGCATCCACCAACCTCTTCCTGATCAGATCAATCTTTTCAGAGGTCTGCTGCACAATATCAGGACCAAACAACTGACGCTCTCCAACTTCAAACCAACAAACAGGCGTTCTACACTTCCTGCCATACAAAGCTTCGTACGGCGCCATCCCGATACTGGTCTGAAAACTGTTGTTTTAGGCAAACTCTACCAAAGGTAAATGCCTTTCCCAGCTGCCTTCAAAGTCTAGTACACAACACCGAAGCATATCCTCAAGAATACGGTTGACTCTCTTGGTCTGCCCATCGGTTTGCGGATGAAAAGCAGTACTGAAATCCGTCTTGGTACCCAAAGCTGCCTGAAGACTCCTCCAGAAATGCGAAGTAAACCACGCATCTCGATCAGACACAATGGTCAACGGAATGCCATGAAGCCTGATAATCTCACCAACATACATCTCAGCCAATGTGTCCATCGAAGCAGTGAGTTTCATCGCCAAGAAGTGAGCGGACTTGGTTAGTCGATCGACTAGGACCCAAATCGCATCATTGCCTTTAGAACTCTTAGGCAAACCTGTGATGAAATCCATACTGATGTTATCCCACTTCCATTCCGGAATAGGTAACGGTTGCAATAGACCTCCAGGTCTCTGATTCTCAGCTTTAACTTGCTGACAAACCTCACACTTCGCCATAAATTCAGCCACATCCCGTTTCAAACCTGACCACCAGAAATGTTGTTTAATGTCCTTATACATCTTGGTACTTCCAGGATGTACTGACAAAAGAGTAGCATGTGCCTCCTAAATAAGACTTTCTTTCAAGTCCGATTGATCTGGAACACACATCCTTTCACCAAACCACATCACTTCATCCCTGATTTGAAATCCGGACAACTTGCCAGCACCAACCTGCTCCATCATCTTCTGAATCTCTGTGTCTTCCTTCTGACTTGCAATAATCCTTCCATTCAGCGTCGGTTGAAGCCTCAACTGAGCTAAAGATGATTCTAAGCCTTGCAGAACAACTTCAATACTAGCCCAATCCAACTCCTCTGCCAGCTGCCTCTGAGTTGTAATCAAGCTCGCCAGACTGCTCTTGTGGCTAAGTGCATCAGCAACAACATTAGCCTTCCCAGAATGATACTTAATCTCCGGTCGAATGTCCTTAAGTACCTCCAGCCATCTCCTTTGCCTCAGGTTCAGATCTTTCTGCTGATAGATGTACTTCAAGCTTTTATGGTCTGTGTACATGTTCAGCTTCTCACCATACACATAATGTTTCCATTGCTTTAAGGCAAAGATAATCGCAGCCAACTCCAGATCATGAGTCGGATAATTCTTCTCATGCGGTTACTCTTCCTTCTTGCATTAAGACACAACTAAGCCCACGATGTGAAGCATCGCTGTAGACATCATATTCGACACCTGCCCTAGGCAAAGCCAAAATGGGTGCAGTAGTCAGCTTCTCTTTCAACTCCTGAAAGCTTGCCTCGCACTGCTCAGTCCACTTGAAGTTCACATTCTTCTTGGTCAGACCAGTGAGCGGTACGGCGGCTATCTAAGCGTAGCCCTGGATAAACCTCCTATAATATCCAGTTAGCCCAAGGAAACTCCTGATTTCCTTCACTGTAGTAGGTCTTGCCCAATCTCTCACTGCCTCTATCTTCTGAGGATCAGTTGCCACTCCCTCTTTAGAAAGGATGTGACCTAGGAATGCCACTTCAGATTTCCAGAAATCACACTTGGAAAACTTGGCATACAACTCATGCTCCTGAAGCTTCCTCAAAACTGCTGCCAGATGCTCCGTGTGCTCCTCCTCCGATTTGGAGTACACGAGAATATCGTCGATAAACACCACGACGAAAGAATCAATGAATGGCCTCAGAACTCTGTTCATCATGTCCATAAAGATTGCAGGTGCATTCGTTACTCCAAACGACATAACTAAGAATTCATAATGCCCGTATCGAGTTCTGAATGCAGTCTTGTGCACGTCTTCAGCTTTCACTCGAACTTGATGATATCCTGATCGAAGATCTATTTTGGAGAAAACAGCAGCTCCTTGTAGACGATCGAACAAGTCATCAATTCTTGGAATCGGATATTTATTCTGAACAGTGACCTTATTCAGCTCTCGGTAATCGATGCACATCCTCATCGAACCATCCTTCTTCTTTACCAAAAGCACCGGCGCTCCCGAAGGTGACGCACTCGGTTGAATAAAGTCTTTCTCCAACAGTTCCTCAATCTGCCGTTTGATCTCATCCTGTTCCACAGGTGCCATCTTATACGGTGCCTTGGAAATAGGTGCACTCCCTGGCTGAACAGTAATGCTGAACTCCACATCACGATACGGAGGTAACCCAGGCAAATCTTCCAAGAACACAATCGGATAATCCCGAATCATAGGAATCTGCTGCACCTCTGCAGGAATTCCCTTCTTCTGGCTAATAGCAGTAACCAAATCTGAACATCTCCTCTTCCCTTGGAAAGTGACTTCAGGTCCTCCTGGAGCCTTCACTGTTACTGTCTTGGTCTTGCACTCGATATTCGCATTGTACACCGACATCCAATCAATGCCAATGAAAACATCGACTCCCAAAACATTCAGCTCGATCAGATCGATCCCGAAAATTCGATCTCCAATCACGATCTCGCAGTCAGCATAGTACCGATCAGTAATTAAAGTTTCCTCTGATGGAGTAGCTACTGCTAAAATCTTGCCTGGAAAGATTTTCAGTTCAACTCCCAACACTTTAGCAAATTTAGGTGATACAAAAGTATGAGAGGACCCAGTATCGAACAAAACAACAGCTTTCATTCCATTCAAAATAAGTTCTCCTGTTACATAATACATACTCATTACGTAACAGTTCACTAAATAAACGGGAAAAAAAAACAACATGAACTTCTAAACATCCGCCCTCGTATTAGTGATGACGTGATCTACCTCATCGGCATCAGCTTCAGTCAAGGCAAATACTCGCCCTTGCTGGTACGGCTTCTTTCCGGTCTGCTGCATTGGTCCCCTATGAGTGACATCCTGCAGTTTGGGGTAGTGAGACTTGTAGTGGCCTGTCTCTCCACAGTTGAAACACGTCACTGGAGGTCTCGCCCAAGTATTCCCGGGTCTTCCTGCCACTTGAACAGCGTTCGCACCCGTAGGCTCGAACCTTTGAGCCGGTGGCTGTCCCCTGACATTGCAAGCAACTGCGGGCCTCTTCCTCGCATTCCAGTTGTTCCTCCTATTCTGAACAGCGTGGAATTGCTCCATGTCGGCCTCCATGGCTGCCGCGCGCTTGACCAGTTTGTCAAACCTTCTGATACCAAGAGGTATCATCCGGGACCTCAAGCTTGGCCTCAATCCATGCTCGAACTTACGAGCCTTCTTCGACTGCTTCATCGACTGCCACCACACAGCCGCATTCTTCTCAAATTGCAGAGTCTCCAACTTCACCTTGCTGCCTTCAGGGGTCTCCAAGACTTCGAAGATAGTCTCTACCTGCCGGATCCAGTTGTCAGCCGTGTCAGGGTCTGACTTCCCTTCAAATACCGGTGGTTTCATCCGCTTGAATGATTCCACGAGTTTGATTGCTTCGGGTACTGGATTCACAGGCACCCTTCCTTAGTTCTGATTCATGGCCACGACATTGAGTGTCTGATAGACTCTCGCTAGTTCCGTTTTCAAGTCCAGACCTTCACCGTTTCTTGCTCTTCGTCCAGCCATATTCTGATGAAAAGATCCATTAAATTCGAAGTATAAAACATGAATTTTGAATCAACTTTTCATTTCATTGAATTTCAAACTTTATACATTCGATTTAAAAATATTTCTTGACATCAGAATGAAAGCAGTAGAAGCTACAACAGTCTAACTCCTACGGTTCCTCTTTGCTTCACGAAGCTCTCCCCGTAGTTCCTTAACTTCTTCCTTCAGCACATCGATCATGTTCTTCCTCTTCTCGAGTTTCCATACACGATGACTGAGGACTGCAAAATCATCCTTGCGCTTTGCTAACTGAGCCTCCAATAGTACGAATCTCTCCCGCAGTGTTTCTACCTGCCTCTGAAGAGATATCACAAGACTACTTGGAACTGGTTCTTCTTCGTCAGAAGAGTCATCAGATGAGTTCGGAGGTGGGGTGATCTCTCGGGACTCAGGCCAGTCCTATTCCGACTTCTTCGGGATCTTCCTCGTCTAAATCAGCTTGCCCGGGGTAGTACTCTTCCTCGGAATCTGCTTGTCCGGGGTAGTAATCTTCCTCTATGATATGCCAATTGTTGTCTCCAGCAGGGTCGAAGTGATCAGCCATCTTAGAAAAAAGGAGGAAGAAGCATAAATCATAGAGCAACACAAATGTAAGTAACTTACATTTAAATCTCTAGACTCAACACACACTCTAATGTCCACTTCTAGGGTGTCGTTCCTTATAAATTTGTACTAGTGTGAAGCGTGGCTCTGATACCACTCTGTAATGCCCTGAATTCCAAAATACAACTGAATTCGAGATTCCACAGGATCTTTACACTTCTTTCGTACAATTTTACAAGGAAATAAAAACTTTTCTTTCATCAGAGTTACATTTACACTTGTACATTATCACAGCGGAAGCAATTTTATAATAAAATACATGAAACAACATTTGAATCGGTTTTGCGCAGCATGTCTACTTCAATAGTCAAGCATCTTTACCTTGCATATAAAACTGTGGGCGTGTCAGTTCATTCACCTGACGAAATATTATACACGGCCATCCTCTCTATGCCAGAAACAGTATAACGATTCTCATTTCTTGACAAACACAAACTTGTCACAAACAAAACTAAAGGGGCTATCCTATTGATGTCGTGTTGTGAATGTGCACTTAGTCCTTAATACAAATATTTACATTATATGACACTAATGCGCACTTGTTCGGATTCTATGTGTAGCACACCGAATTTCTAATATAATAACTTAGAAAATACGTGGCACATTCCCAGCAATCCACTTCAATATAATATTAAACACAACCAACACCACTAAAATTTTCAACTTTTATTACTACAATCACTTACATAGCACAGCGGAAATTAAAACATCTCAACTCCAAATTTTCTTTTTATTTACAACACAAAACTAACTCAAATCTGCTTTTACAATTTTACACAAAACTCTTATTAAATCACTTTTCTCAAAAACCAACTCAAGCATCCAACCTCCAACTCTAAGCAACAACCTGCAACATATGAGGCTAGAGATGATCCCTAACCCCCAAAACAAAAGCGGTCAGCCATAAATGGTGTGAGTGACATAAAACAACAAACAACATAAATAAAACTTAAGCATGGATTCACAAGTAACATATAGTGAACCATAATACATAAATTATGAGTAGCAAGAAATGCAACAACAAGCGTTACTAAACCAAGTGTCAAGTGTAGAAAACCGGAAAACCACATGCATAAAGCTAAGTCAAGAAAGCACAAATTCTATATGCGGACTCTCTAATGCGTACTTGTCGAAGTCTATGCATCCCATTCTACATAGGTTCGGTGCAAGCCCTTAACATCTTCACTTCATAGGGTTCAATCCCCCGCTATGCAACTAATCCTATCACGATGACTACTACGAGATAAAGATAAACTGTGAGAATTAGGCCATGCTTGGTAATTCCGGAGATGGATCCCACATCTCAGCTAATTTACCTGGATAATTCCGGAGATCATCCCACATCTAAGCATTGACACATTATCACATGAATACCCCATGTGCGTCGCCTCGACTTTGATAATTCCGGAGATCAATCCCACATCGCAAGCAAACCACTTGGATAATTCCGGAGATATACCTCACATCGCAGGTAATTTACCTGGATAATTCCGGAGATAAATCCCACATCTCAAGTAAGTTACTTGGATAATTCCGGAGATTAAATCCCACATCTAAAGCCATACTGAGGTGCATAACTCATGTTCCCGTTCATCATATCACCACTAGTGCCTGTCCTTATTATTTGTGGGTTATTTAATTACTCAACGAATCTCCTAGAGTGGTGTACCCTACCAGCCTAAAATCAAAACTGAATAACTGAAATGTCTCAATGGGCCTCGAAAAAATAACTCAATACCGGTATACTAGGGTCACACACCTCTAGAGACTCAACTCAAATGTCTAAACCAAAGTTCCACTAAACAAAGTGGCTCAACTGAATATCTTAAAATCAAATGCTTAACTGAAGACAAAACATAGGCCAAAATATCTGAAGATTAATCATTCAAAAGAACACTCAAGTTACCAAAATCTATCAGTACCAGTCGACTCATACTGTGGTAAGTCGACTGTCCAGAGGTCAATATCCAAATTTTTATAAAAATAAACTAAGTCATATGAGTCGACTTAAGAAGGCTTCGGTCGACTGTCCAGACAAGAAACTGACATAATTTTACAAAGTAAGTTCTAAGTACACCAGTCGACTGACAAAAGTCTCAGTCGGCTGTCCAGATTGGATTTTCAAAAGGCTAATGATGCATTAGTAGGGTCGTACCAGTCGACTGACAATTAGACCAGACGGCTGTCGGCCTACAGTTTTCATAACTTAGGTCTGAATACAATAATTAAAACTGGAGTTTTCTAAAGATTCATTGTTTATGATAATTAGTTCGTATTCAGGCAAAATGACAAATCTCAAATAATCTTCATTATGGATATATTACTCAAAACATCAAATGTCAAAACTCAAGTTCTCATGTTCTAGATTACTAATTCTTTCATTAGGGTTTCTCAATACTAAATTTCTTCCACAACTCTCAATAAAAATTTGATCTACAATATATAAGATCCAGATGTTCAACATCCGATCATAACCATACTCAAATCTTAATCATGCCTTTAGCAATACGACTTTATAAACAAAGATCTACTAATCATTCGTAGATTTCACAACATGGTACAAACAACAATCATTATTCACATGAATCATACCACAATTTCAAGATCTATATCATTCACAACATCAAATCAAACAACATTGCCACCCGCATACATAGATCAACAACAAGACAAATTTATATCATTCACAAAACAAAACAAAACACACAATGTCACTCACAAAACAAACAAAACAAAACAAAGTCACTCACCTTTGAATTGAGAAGATTCAACGAAAAGCTTTCCTTTTTGCTAGATCCAAAAACTTCTTCTTCCTCCACCAAAACAAATCTCCAAAATTCGGTATTTGTGCAGTAATGATGGCTGCAAAATCCTTTTAAATACCTGGGATAAAGAGTTTAGGGTTTTACCCCACTTTTGCAAAATAATCCTTTCTAAAAGACAACTTCACATATATAGGTATAGTCTTGGAAATTCGACCAAAATTCATTTAAATTAGGATTTAAAGGAAAAATACAATTCTAAATCTCAACCAATACTGTTCAAAATGTCCAGAAATTACATTTTGCACTTTAACCCTTTAAAATGTCAAATTTGCAAAAAGTTCCTTCTTTTCTCAAAAATTGCAAATAGTTCCAATTAATTTCAGAAAAATCTGGAAAAATACTAAATAAATCCCAAATATTAAATAATGATTTTTCATAAAGAAAACTAAATTTTCAAACTTCTAAAAAAGTATTTGCACGTGTTTTGTACGTGTAACAAGATAAATTTTCTGAAAATATTTATTAAATCCTCAAAATTCATTTAAATTCATTTTCAAATATTTAAAATGATATTTGAAAATATGGGGTTCTACATCACTCCCTCCTTAGAAGAGTTCTGTCCTCAGAACTACTACTAATGAGTCCAAACCACATACCAACAAAGGAAACAATATCTCATAAATAGAACATAGTCCAAACAATTGCATATGACAAAATAATCAAAATAGAAGAATTATAACTCAATCAATGGTACAATCATTCAAAAGAATTACAATCACATAAAAGAAATACACTCATACAAAAAGCTCAGGGAAGTCCTTCTGCATGCGATCCTCAGGCTCCCAAGTAGCCTCCTCGAACTGCTGATTCCTCCACAACACCTTGACCATAGGTATCACCTTGCTCCTGAGAACTTTCTCTCTACGGTCAATGATCTCAACAGGTCGTTCCTTGTAACTCAAGTTCACCTGTAATCCTTCAGGAATCTCTACCAACTGATGATTCTGATCCGGCACATACTTCCTCAATAATGACACATGGAATACATCATGCACTTGTGCCAACTCCTCTGGAAGCTTCAATCTATATGTTGTCTTGCCAATCCGCTCCACGATCCTGTATGGCCCAATATACCTTGGCGCCAACTTGCCTCCCTTACCAAACCTGATCACTCCCTTGGTCGGAGAAACCTTGAGAAAAACTGCATCCCCAACCTCAAACTCCAAGTCTCTTCGTCGAGTATCAGCATAACTCTTCTGCCGACTCTAAGCCTCGACCAACCTCTTGCGAATCAGTTCAATCTGCTCCGATGTCTGCTGTACGATCTCAGGACCATACATCTGCCTCTCACCAACCTCATACCAACAAACAGGTGTCCTGCACCTCCGCCCGTACAAAGCCTCATACGATGCCATCCCGATACTCGCATGGTAACTGTTGTTATAAGCAAACTCAACCAATGCCAAGTATCTCTCCCAACTACCACCAAAATCCATAACCCAACCCCTCAACATATCTTCCGGCACTCGATTCACCCTCTCAGTCTGACCATCGGTCTGTAGATGAAAAGCGGTACTGAAATCAGTTCTGGTGCCTAAAGCTGCTTGTAGGCTCTTCCAAAATCTTGGAGTGAACCTTGCATTTCTGTCGGATACAATCGACACAGGAACTCCATGAAGTCTCATAATTTCACCAATGTACAACTCAGCCAATTTCTCCATCGACCAAGTAATCTTCATGGCTAGAAAATGAGCCGACTTAGTCAAACGGTCCACAATAACCCAAATCGAGTCATTGCCCTTCGAACTTCTTGGCAAACCTGTGATGAAATCCATACTGATGTTCTCCCATTTCCATTCCGGAATGGGCAACGGCTGTAACAAACCTCCAGGTCTCTGATTTTCTGCTTTGATCTGCTGACAAGTCAGACACCTTGCTACGAAATCTGCCACATCCCTCTTCATACCAGACCACCAAAGGTGCTGTTTGATGTCCCTGTACATCTTCGTGCCTCCTGGATGAACTGACAACAATGTACTGTGTGCTTCCTGCAAGATACTCTCTCTCAAATCTGCATTATCTGGAACACACAACCTCTCACCCATCCAAAGAACTCCATCTTGGACACGAAACTCTGATAGTCTGCCCTCTGAAACCTGTTGCAACATCTTCTGAATCTCTGAGTCTGATCTCTGACCTTCCACAATCCTCTCTCTCAAGGACGGCTGCAGCCTCAACTGAGCCAAAGATGCCCCTAAACCTTGCAGCACCACCTCGATACCTGCCTGATCAATCTCTGCTGCCAACTCTCTTCGAGTAGTGATCAAACTTGATAAACTACTCTTCCTGCTAAGTCCATCAGCCACCACATTCGCCTTGCCGAGATGATACTTGATCTCGGGACGAATGTCTTCCAATTCCTCCAACCACCTTCTCTGCCGAAGATTAAGATCCTTCTGTTGATAAATGTACTTCAGGCTCTTGTGGTCAGTGTACATGTTAACCTTCTCACCATAAACATAATGCCTCCACTGCTTCAAGGCATAAATGATAGCTGCTAGCTCCAAATCATGCGTCGGATAATTCTTCTCATGCAGACGCAATTGTCTGGAACCATAAGCAATAACCCTGCCTTCTTGTATGAAGACACAACCCAAACCTCTGAAAGACGCATCACCGTAGATATCATAATCCTTTCTAGCTTGTGGCAAAGCTAAGATAGGTGCAGTAGTCAACCTTTCCTTTAACTCAAGGAAACTCTCATCACACTTACCAGTCCATACAAATGCCACATTCTTCTGGGTCAAACCTGTCAAAGGAACTGCAATCTGAGAATAACCCTGGATAAACCTCCTGTAGTAACCAGCTAAACCCAAGAAACTTCTGACTTCCTTCACAGACGTTGTCCTGGGCCAATCCTTCACTACTTCAACTTTCTGAGGATCAGTGGCCACTCCCTCCTTAGAAAGGATATGACCAAGGAAAGCTACCTCAGACTTCCAAAACTCACACTTCGATAATTTGGCATACAAGCTATGCTCCTGCAATTTCTGCAATACTACTGTCAAGTGCGTAGAATGCTCCTCCTCCGACTTCGAATACACCTAAAATATCGTCGATGAAAACCACCACGAAGGAGTCAATAAATGGCCTCAAAACCCGATTCATCATATCCATGAAATCTGCTGGCACATTCGTCAGCCTGAATGGCATCACCAAAAACTCATAGAGCCCATGACGAGTCCTGAAAGCTGTCTTACTCACATCTTCCTCCTTGACTCGAACCTGATGATACCCTGATCTCAAATCAATCTTCGAAAACACAGCTGCTCCTCGAAGCCTGTCGAACAAATCATCAACCCGCGGCAGTGGATACTTGTTCTGAATAGTCACCCTATTCAGCTCCCGATAGTCAATGCACATCCTCATTGACCCATCCTTCTTCTTGACCAACAACACTGGCGCTCCCCATGGAGAAGAACTCGGCCTGATAAGCCCTTTGCTCAACAGCTCCTCAATCTGCTTCTTCACTTCATCCTGCTCTACAGGTGCCATCCTGTACGGAGCCTTAGAAATCGGCGCACTCCCCGGCTGAACATTGATGCAAAACTCCACATCTCTCTGCGGCGGTAATCTTGGAAAATCATCCAAGGACACCTTAGGAAAATCTCGGACAACCGGAATGCCCTTGACTTCATCTGGAATTGGATACCATTGCAGCCACCTTCGAAATCTTCTTCTTCCCTTGGAAAGTCACTGCGGGTCCACCTGGTGCTTTCACCAACACCTCCTTCTGCTTGCATTCAATTGTGGCATCATATATTGCCATCCAATCAATGCCCATGATGACATCCACACCCAATACTTGCAGCTCGATCAAATCAATGCCGAACAACCTCCTACCAATCTCGATATCACAGCCCTCGTAATATCGATCAGTGATCAATTCTTCACCTGACGGCGTTGCCACCGACAAAACCCTGCCTGAAAACAACTTAGGCTCCACACCTAAGATCCTTGCAAAATTTGGCGATACAAAAGTATGCGATGAACCAGTATCAAATAAAACCCTTGCCTTTATTCCATTAATTAAAACAACTCCTGTTACAATAAGAATGATACTCAATCTTAAATTGTTCTCAAATAAAGGTTTTACTTATTACATTGATTTAAAATAAAAATCAAAATTCATGCATACCCTGTATTACATCTTCCGAGTTACCCGTGTCCTCCTCAGTTAATGCAAATACTCGCCCTTGTCTCTGAAATTTGCTTCCACCTGAACCATCCTTCCTCAATTGTCGACAATGGGACTTAGAATGTCCTGCCTGCCCACACTGGAAATAAATATGCTTCGCCAACTTTGGACACGCTGACCTGTAATGTCCTGCCTCCTTGCAGTAATAACAAGTCACTCCCTGAGTTGCAGGTGCCTTCTGCTTCGGATCACTGAACTTGGCTTGCTTCGCTGGGAATCCCTTCCCGCTCTGACCTGATGCTGGCCTCTTGTTCCGGTTCCATGTTTCTTGCCTCTTCTGGAACTGGTCCATGTCCTCCTCAGTCATAGCTGCTCTCCTGACCAGCTTGTCAAACCGTCTGATACCCAACGGGATCATCCTCGACCTCAAGTTTGGCCTCAAGCCCTGCTCAAACTTTTTGGCCTTCTTTGCCTCATCAACGACCAACTCTGGTGCATACCTCGAAAGTTGAGCAAACGTGGTCTCATACTCCCGCACGATCATGCTGCCCTGCTGAAGGTTCAAGAACTCGGTCGCCTTCTTCTCCTGGACATCTAGGGGAAAGAAGCGATCCCTGAATTCCTCCAGAAAAGCTTCCCAAGTCAACTGCTGGTTTCCCAAAGTCCTTTTCAGCGACTCCCACCAGACACCAGCGTCCTTTTCCAGCTGCATCGTAGCCAACTTCACCTTGCTGGCTGCCGGAGTCTCCGATACCTAGAAGATTGTCTGCATCTTCCTAATCCAATCATCAGCTGCGGTTGGATCAGATTGCCCCTCAAAGACTGGCGGCCTCATCCTCTTAAAGGATTCGATCTGCTTGATAGGATCGGTGTTAACCAATCCTTATCCAGCTCCATGATTTGGCTATGGATTCTGCTGCTGATTTTGAGTTTGTGCCAAATTAAATGCCATTAGCGCATTCAGAGTCTGGTACACCTTGGCGAATTCAGCCTCAAAATCAATTCTCGTTCCTCGAGAACTACCAGATCCATCCTCAATGTTGCCACCATTCCTGCCCCTGGGTGCAACCATTTTGAATACTGCAAAACGAGGGAAAAGTTAGAGCATCACACACAATTCAAACTCACATCAATATCCTTTGGCAAAATCTCAATTGAATCCCAAAGGTAAAACATCATGTTTCAGTTCTATGTGATACTCACTCTTTAATGTCCACACCTAGGTACTCACACACTAGTGTCCACACCTAGGTTATTTTTATGTCATGTTTATTATTACTATTGAAGCATGCTCTGATACCAATCTCTGTACCGCCCCGAATTTCTAATATAATAACTTAGAAAATACGTGGCACATTCCCAGCAATCCACTTCAATATAATATTAAACACAACCAACACCACTAAATTTTTTAACTTTTATTACAATAATCACTTACATAGCACAGCGTAAATTAAAACATCTCAACTCCAAATTTTCTTTTTATTTACAACACAAAACTAACTCAAATCTGCTTTTACAATTTTACACAAAACTCTTATTAAATCACTTTTCTCAAAAACCAACTCAAGCATCCAACCTCCAACTCTAAGCAACAACCTGCAACATATGAGGCTAGAGATGATCCCTAACCCCCAAAATAAAAGGGGTCAGCCATAAATGGTGTGAGTGACATAAAACAATAAACAACATAAATAAAACTTAAGCATCGATTCACAAGTAACATATAGTGAACCAAAATACATAAATTATGAGAAAGCAAGAAATGCAACAACAAGCGTTACGAAACCAAGTGTCAAGTGTAGAAAACCGGAAAACCACATGCATAAAGCTAAGTCAAGAAAGCACAAATTCTATATGCGGACTCTCTAATGCGTACTTGTCGAAGTCTATGCATCTCATTCTACATAGGTTCGGTGCAAGCCCTTAACATCTTCACTTCATAGGGTTCAATCCCCCGCTATGCAACTAATCCTATCACGATGACTACTACAAGATAAAGATAAACTGTGAGAATTAGCCCATGCTTGATAATTCCGGAGATGGATCCCACATCTCAGCTAATTTACCTGGATAATTCCGGAGATCATCCCACATCTAAGCATTGACACATCATCACATGAATACCCCATGTGCGTCGCCTCGACTTTGATAATTCCGGAGATCAATCCCACATCGCAAGCAAACCACTTAGATAATTCCGGAGATATACCTCACATCGCTGGTAATTTACCTGGATAATTCCGGAGATAAATCCCACATCTCAAGTAAGTTACTTGGATAATTCCGGAGATTAAATCCCACATCTAAAGCCATACTGAGGTGCATAACTCATGTTCCCGTTCATCATATCACCACTAGTGCCTGTCCTTATTATTTGTGGGTTATTTAATTACTCAACGAATCTCCTAGAGTGGTGTACCCTACCAGCCTAAAATTAAAACTGAATAACTGAAATGTCTCAATGGGCCTCGAAAAAATAACTCAATACCGGTATACTATGGTCACACACCTCTAGAGACTCAACTCAAATGTCTAAACCAAAGTTCCACTAAACAAAGTGGCTCAACTGAATATCTTAAAAATGCTTAACTGAAGACAAAACATAGGCCAAAATATCTGAAGATTAATCATTCAAAAGAACACTCAAGTTACCAAAATCTATCAGTACCAGTTGACTCATACTGTGGTAAGTCGACTGTCCAGAGGTCAATATCCAAATTTTTATAAAAATAAACTAAGTCATATGAGTCGACTTAAGAAGGCTTCGGTCGACTGTCCAGACAAGAAACTGACATAATTTTACAAAGTAAGTTCTAAGTACACCAGTCGACTGACAAAGGTCTCAGTCGGCTGTCCAGATCGGATTTTCAAAAGGCTAATGATGCATTAGTAGGGTCGTACCAGTCGACTGACAATTAGACCAGAGGGCTGTCGGCCTACAGTTTTCATAACTTAGGTCTGAATACAATAATTAAAACTGGAGTTTTCTAAAGATTCATTGTTTATGATAATTAGTTCGTATTCAGGCAAAATGACAAATCTCAATATATTACTCAAAACATCAAATGTCAAAACTCAAGTTCTCATGTTCTAGATTACTAATTCTTTCATTAGGGTTTCTCAATACTAAATTTCTTCCACAACTCTCAATAAAAATTTGATCTACAATATATAAGATCCAGATGTTCAACATCCGATCATAACCATACTCAAATCTTAATCATGCCTTTAGCAATACGACTTTATAAACAAAGATCTACTAATCATTCGTAGATTTCACAATATGGTACAAACAACAATCATTATTCACATGAATCATACCACAATTTCAAGATCTATATCATTCACAACATCAAATCAAACAACATTGCCACCTGCATACATAGATCAACAACAAGACAAATTTATATCATTCACAAAACAAAACAAAACACACAATGTCACTCACAAAACAAACAAAACAAAACAAAGTCACTCACCTTTGAATTGAGAAGATTCAACGAAAAGCTTTCCTTTTTGCTAGATCCAAAAACTTCTTCTTCCTCCACCAAAACAAATCTCCAAAATTCGGTATTTGTGCAGCAATGACGGCTGCAAAATCCTTTTAAATACCTGGGATAAAGAGTTTAGGGTTTTACCCCACTTTTGCAAAATAATCCTTTCTAAAAGACAACTTCACATATATAGGTATAGTCTTGGAAATTCGACCAAAATTCATTTAAATTAGGATTTTAATGAAAAATACAATTCTAAATCACAACCAATACTGTTCAAAACGTCCAGAAATTACATTTTGCACTTTAACCATTAAAAATGTCAAATTTGCAAAAAGGTCCTTTTCTCAAAAATTGCAAATAGTTCCAATTAATTTCAAAAAAATCTGGAAAAATACTAAATAAATCCCAAATATTAAATAATGATTTTTCATAAAGAAAACTAAATTTTCAAACTTCTAAAAAAGTATTTGCACGTGTTTTGTACGTGTAACAAGATAAATTTTCTGAAAATATTTATTAAATCCTCAAAATTCATTTAAATTCATTTTCAAATATTTAAAATGATATTTGAAAATACGGGGTTCTACACTATGCATCCCATACTACATAGATCCGAGGGCAAGCGCTTAGTCGTTCTTCATTTTATAGGGTTCAATCCATCGCCATGACTTAATCTACTACTGTAACTACGGTAAGTATCCTAGATGTTTTCTGACCTACGAACTCATGTCTAGGCGTCCCTGGAGGGAATCCCAACGCACTGACACATGACTCATCATGCAGGCATCCTGTGGTAATTCAGCTCCTACCATAGACATGACACCACCCGCAGTCGTCAAACACCCCACGAGTATTGCCACCGGGACGGTACTCTGGAGCAATATCCACGTCCTATCATTACTCATCATGGGACATCCTATGAATACTCTCACGCCGCCAATCCAATGGCCTTCATACTCAATGTTTTTCTCTTACTTTCATCACATCTCCACTATGCATCTAATCCTTAGTTTAATTGAATCATGAATAAAATAAACTCTTAGAGTGTAGCACTTCCACTATACCGGTCTTATTCATTTAATTCACATGACCCAAACATTGGTCTTCTCATTTCAAAATATCATTTTCTCATTTCTTTCATTGCCAGTATAAGGCTTGGCTATACCCTAATTCTCAATTTCAACTCATAATTATAATGTCATACTCATAAGATCTTTTCATGATTAATCACAATTCATATTTCAAAAGCATAGTATTCATGTATTCAAATTTTTCATAACTCATCACAATCAATAATTCAATGCATATATACTTGGGAACTGAAATTCTTCAAACATGTCGCATTCACTAATTTATAAGCTCACATAATTCTATTTCAATCCATTCCAATTCCACAGTTTGCATTTTCTATTGGTGTCACGCCCCGCTTCCCAAAAATATGGAATACGAGCACGTGACGAAGCCCAGCGAATGATTTTTTTTTTTACATCATCCATAAGCTATAGGATCGACTCAGCATCAATCAAGAATATAACCAGATTTATATATATCCAAGCATGCATGAATAATTTATTAAGCAACAGAAAACAATTTAAACAAGTAATAATATTCAAATAGTTTCCATGTCTAGATCAAGTGTAAACTCGGAAACAAGTCTTATACAGCAGAAGAAATAAATACCTTAAAGAAGGCAACTATTTAAACAGGTCCTTGCTCCAAGCAAAACCTAAAATGTCTGCTCGCCAATTCCAGTAGGTAACTTGTCCAAGTCTGCTTAATAAATATGAAAGAAAAAACAGGGAAAAACAAGAGAAGATGCCCTTAGTGCAAGTTAGGGCTACAAATAGTGAAACAAGTACAAGTATGGAGAACAGGAACTGGAATCAAGAATGTAATAGGGATACAACAAGTAGTGGGAACAACCAGGAATTAGCTAGCAAGGGAGGACTTCTTAGTAAACAGGCTAGTTAACAACTGCTAATGGTAAAACATATGTCAGGTGAACCTGTAGGGGTAACTAACATCAAGTATCATATTTCATGTGTCAGGTTTCACGTATCAAGTTTCATATTTCAAGTTACAGGTGTCATGTTCAAGTTTCATGTATCAAATATCAGGTAACCAGGTAACCAGGTAATCAGGTAACAGGATAATCAGGCAACAGGATAATCATGTATCAGGTATTAAGTTCAAGTCTTGTGTGATTACTATCTAGGTAGCACGACATGCATCCATCTTTTTACTACATGGTTGCTAAAGTCAAATCAATTGCGTTTAGACCTAGTAATGGAGTCTATAGGGCGGTGTACTCAGGCATCAAACAAGCAGGTGATCAACCATGGGCTCTAGAGGTGGCCCCCGTCACCATGACGTGGCACTTAGTTCTACGTGGCACTTAGTTCCATGTGATCGCAAATATATATCATGTAACCTTGTAATGGGCTCTAGAGGTGGCCCCCGTCACCATGACGTGGCACTTAGTTCTACGTGGCACTTAGTTCCATTTAACATACAAATTTGGGAAACACGACCCCCTTCCAAGTACACTTACCTATATTGTCCACTCTATAGTCCTTCCCTCAAATCCCGGCTTGTTACATTTGTTCAGGCAGAATTGTGTATTTGAGTTGTACATGTAAATCAAGGTTGAACTAATGAATTTTAATTCTAAGAAAATTGGGGATGTCCTATAGGGTGTCCAGCAACTACATATAAAAATTTGGAGTCAACCGCTCGCTGGTTACATAGCTAAATTAATGCGCAAAGTAATGGTGTGCAGCAATTTTGCAAATCTGCTTCCACCGACACATCTGCAGTAAAACTGCCACAACTCCTAGACCGTAACTCCGAATTCAGAACTTTCGAAAGTTATCGTTATCTACACATCCAGATCTACAATTTCTATTCAGGGCTCGGGCCCAGATTCAAAGGTTAAATAGGTCGAAACAGCAAAAGAATATTCAGACAGCAACACGTAGAAATAAATTACTAGTATAGATTCCATGGGAAAATGTCATTTGGCATCTAAGTCATTATGTGGCATAAATACATGATAATGGAGGTCAAAACAGTAGCTAATAAATATTTTTCAAGTCATAATGGTCGCAAGTTCGTCAAAATACTAAATATATATGTGTCTATAAATTTAGGGCTCCTTAATTCATATGTCCATGTGTTTCATGTGTTCAAGGGGTAAGAGAGTCCAATAATTATAAATTAAATACAAGGAAATTTTATGACTCTTAGAATTGTCAATTTGGAGGTTCAATATTGATCCACAACGATATTTCAAAGATGAGTCACAATCTAACTATTTGTAGTATTTCAAGGGTGCTTGTACTAAACAATAAAATGTACAAGGATACTTGCCTTAGATGACGATGATAAACTCCACTTGTTGTACCCATTTGGGTAGAAAAATTCCGGAAGAAGTCCTCAAAAAGCGCGTGCGAAAAACTACCGAAGATCGAGTTTTCCCCCACACAGGATCAGCCCAAAACAGCGGACAGCCGATCGGGATCTGGTGCGGCAAGAACACGGGACAGCAACCGCGGCCAATCGGATTTATTCCGCACACCGGATCTGGGACGAACAGCGTACAGCGGAATGGGATCCGCTGTGGCCAGAACATGGGACACCGATCAGGTGGGCTCTGATAGCGCGGATCTTGACGGGATCCGATGGTCGAGATTCGATCCCGCCTTTTCCTCCTTCTTCTTCGTTCGTTCTCTTCTTCGTTCTTTTCCGGTTGGTTCGACGGCGACTGAAGGCGGCGATAGCTTGGTCGGGGTTCGCCTGGGGAGCAGTCGACGACAGTGACGACGGTAGGCGGCGGCGGCGACGACGACGTCGAGAGGGAGCTCATCGCGCAGCAGCTTTGTTTGGGTTCAAGAACAGGGGAGGAGCGAAGGGAGTGGGTATGGGGTGTGCGACGACGTGACGAAGGATGAGGGGTGGTCGAGGGGATGAGTTGGAGGCGGCGAGGTGATGGTGAGGGAGATGTCGAGTTTGGATGAAGGCGAGTTTGGTTGGGTTTCGGAGTTGAGTTCGATGGCGAAGATGGAGGACGATGGTGGGGTTCTGTGGTGGTGTGGGTTGTTGGCGAAGCGTCGGAGGTGGAGAGGAGGTCGAAGTGGATGGAAGGAGATCGGGGGATGGGTTGATGGCGTGCGAAAGAGATGGAGAAGGAAACGGGGTGAAGAAGATGATTAGCGGCTGTGGGATTTGGGTTATAACAGTATTAGGGTTTGGTTAGGGTAGGGTTTAAATAGTAGGGTTTGCGGGTTTGCGGGTTCGTGGGTTTTGGGTATTTGGGTAGATAATCCAATAGGAGAAATGGGTAATGGATTTGGGTTTTAATGGGGTATTAGGATCTAAATAAAAAGATCCAATAGAATAGGAAAAATAATATATGAAAATTACGATTATACAACAAAAATATGTTTGTACTAAAATATGGAAATTATCTTAAATGACTACAAATACAATTAACAATAGGGATGGATTTTTAAATTAAAAATCAAGGGTAATAATATTAATAGTAAAAATACTAATGATAGTACTGATAACAAGAGTAATAAAAATGATAATAATAACAATATTAATAATTTTGCTATACATATCAAAACGAGATTTGAGATAAACAAGTTTAATAAAATCCGAATAGGAATAAAATAAGATACGAATAGCCGATCACTTATGAAATAATCATTAAGGTTAGGATGTACCACTAGACGAATAAAATACAACTTCTGGTTCGAAAAGATTTTAAATATAAGGCACAAATTGAGTTTAAAATAATACTAAATTTATAAATAATTAAATTACGAAAAATATTCTGAAAATACGTATTTACGGAAACAAGGGTTACAATTGGTTTCACAAAAATCACACTTTTCAAATTTCTCATTACCAAAATTTCATTTTAACTTCTTAAACAATCCATTCGACTTCCTTAAGGAAACGATTTAAATTAACAAAATAAAAAAGAGTTCCTTTTGTAAAAACAGTCTCACTTCTACAAAGCCTCAGGTTATAGAGATTTTCTCCCAAAATACAGATATTATTTTAAACTTCAGAACAGTCGACTGTTAACTATGACCAGTCGGTTGCACACATCATCATCCATAATGAAAAAGAACACAAAATTTCACACATCATCATCCATAAAAAAAATAATTAAAGAACACACATCATCCATAATGAAAAAAATAATTATAAAATTTCACACTACAAAAATTGCACGTGCACACTACGTGCAAAATAAATAATTAATAATTTTCATAAATGAAAATCGGGGCATTACATATAGAACGCAATTCGTAAAAGATTATAGGGACAAAGTATGCCAAGATGCTAGAGTAACAATGAAATATTATCGAACATATAAACAAAGAATTTGTTGTGAGGATACAAGGCCGAATCATTGGGGATGCAATAATAACTATAAATACACAAAGAAGAATAATCACAAATTCGAAAAATATAAACCAAAATATCGGAAAACTTTTAAGAGATATAGAAAACCTTATAAAAATACTTTAGAAAAATGAAGAAGAATAAAAATAGGCAGTATACGAAAAATCCTAAAAAATGTAATTGTTACATATGTAGAGAGGTAGGACATATATCACCAAATTGTCCTAAAAGAATGAAAAAAGAAAATGTAAAATACGTAGAAGAAATTGAAGAAATGAATAACATAAATTATGAACCCATAGAATATGATGAAGAATAGTCAGAAATAAGTGAAGATGAAGAAATAATGGTAATGGAAGAAGATAGTGGAAGTAGTGAAGGTGAAACAGAAGAATATGAAATAAACATGATAACAGATTTAATAGAAATAGGAGAACCTTAAGAAAGAGAAGAAAACAATGAAGAACTAAGAGAAAGCATGTGCTTTGACATACAAAAATATGATAAAATAAGAGCGACCAAATTAGATATAAATCCAAAAGAAATTTTTAAACTACCAATATTTGAAAAAAAGAAAAGTACAATCATAATAGCTAGGAATAATAAACAACCTATAGACATTGAACAAGCACAAGGTAAAACCATAATTCCATAAATAACCGAAAGAATAATAAGACAAGAGATGGAAAAAATAAGTGAAAAGACCAGAAAAATATTAAGACACATACATTTAGGAGCTGTATAAATAATAATAATAGCCTATTTTAAGGAAAGAATAAATACAACCCTTGAGATATACCTAATGGATGATAGGATAATAACAAATACACAAGATGTCTTAAAAGGAATAGTACAAGAAAACCTAATGTACCAAAAGATAAAGTTTACAATAAAACCTAATTTCTTTATAAGCATGGCAGAAGAAAATAAAGATAAAAGTCCAGCCATGTAACATAGGTTATCAGGTATAGAAATGATAGAAAAAAGCAAAGTTATGAGTATACAAATAAGAAACATTTACGCTTTCACTAGCAAGCACGAAGTAAAGAATAGAAATACAGATAATTTTAAAATAGAGCCTCTATTCAGCGAAATCATAAGATACAAACCAGCTAGAGAAAATCCTGAAATGACTATACCAAATTATATAGAATTCGACTTTAATATAGCAAAAGAAACTGCAAAAGGAAAAGCACCACAAATAATGTTCGGAAAGAGATCACTATCAATAAGAAATAAACAACAGGCATTGGAATTAATACCAATAATAAATACATTAGAACACCAAAACAATAACCAATTTAAAATAGAAATAGAATATTATGATAATGGAAAATAGAATAAACAAATAGCCTTAGTAGATACAGGAGCTACTAATTCACGTATTAAACAAACAAATGTGAAAACCACTGAATTAATAACATTAGAAAACTCATATTACTACCTGTAATGCCCCAATTTTTCATTTATGAAAAATTATTTATTTTGCACGTAGTATGCACGTGCCATTTTTTTGCAATATGAAATTTTATAATGAATGATGAGTATATGCATATGTATATATGTTTGTTAGATTATTTTTATAAAGGCCTTTGTTCAAATAAACTTAAGCCCAAAATCTAATTTATTTATTTTTGTAAAAACTATTAGTTTGGCCCATCAATTTAAGCCCATAAATTTATTCTTTTTGTAACAACTTGTAAGGTAAACATCTTTCAAAAGATTATTTTTTTTTATAAAAATGCATGTACAAGTTTCATATGGAGACTAGAGTAGCACGTGCGTGCAACATGGTGTGCATTGCACACTACCTTTCTTTGGCCGGTTTTGGAAGAGAATGGAGATCATGCTTGGGTGGTTACTTAGTTGTGGTTAGTTACTACAACTCCTATTCTAATCTTAGCCCTCCATCTCATAACCATCTACTAGATCCTAGCCCTCCATTTCACCCAAAGTTTGTGTATAAATGCCCCCCCCCCCCCCAATTAATTGTAATCTACACTAAAATCTATTTGAAAAGAGAAAGATATATTTTTAAGAGAGTTGTGAGTGTGTGCTCTTGGAGGCCGGTCATCATCTGCAGAAGGATTCTCGGTGGCAAAGAGCGAGGAGGAGAAGTCACATCATCACACTAGAAGGATTTACGGGATTTCGTTTATTTCGTCAATAAGGTGGGTATTTCTCATGACTTCTAAATTAGGATTCATGTTAAGATTGAAGATTGAATTGTATATCTATGTGCAAGCTGAAGTAATAGAATGATTGCTAAATTGATATCTTCCATGCTGTATATAGTGTAGAAAATACGAACGAATGAAAAAGGACTATGATAATTAGAGAATTGGAAATGACCTGTACAGTCGACCGGTCGTGTAAGCAGTCGACTGGTATATTGAAATAAAATATGTACAGTTCGGATTTCTATGGAACGATGTATTTTAATGTGAATTGTTAACTTGATGTTCTAGCATGCTAAATTGGGATCAATATTCATCTCCATAAGTAAATGATGAGTAAAAGAAAAATGTATGTTTAGCATTTCTTTTGAGAAAAGAAAACACTAGTTATGTGAAATTTACATTTAATCGAAAACTATGTTGTGATGTTAATAAACAGATAAGAATTACATGTTTATGTTGGCATGAGCCTATTGTAGTGTGACAAAGAAAGATGTGTGAAGAGAATGAAGGAATGATTCCTTAATTTGAAAATTTAACCTGTTCAGTCGACCGAATGTGTATAACAGTCGACTGTACTGAACTTGAAAAGTTACATGATTGAACTCTGCAGAACAGCTGACTGGGTTGAATGACAGTCGACTTTCCTGAAAATGATATTTGAATATTGAACGCTGCGGAACAGCCGACTGGCCATGGGCAGCAGTCGACTCTTCCGAGCAGTTTATTGAAGGACTTTGTTTGGCTGAAAAAGTCGACTGGATAATCTCTAAGTCGACTTTCCAGATTACTTTTTGACATATCAGGAATTCTATGATTTTGTTTTATGATAAAGATTGCGAATCTTATGTTGAATGATTATTGGATGTGATAGTTTAAGTAAACTCTGTTTGTCTTTGCATGAATTTTTATACCGGAAATGAAGTGAATCATTTATTTGAATTTATGAAAGTTTACATGATTATGGAAACTATGAACATGAAAAAGAAAGTCTATTGTGATTATGAAAAATGATCTTATGAGCTGGAAACACTCAATTTTGGAAATTGTGACTTTGAATTGAAACAAAAGAGTAGCTAAGTCTCCCCCGACATTTAGAAAGAAATGAAATGAAATTTGAAATGAAGGACCAAGGTTGGTCTTGTTTGAATGAATGAATAAGTCCGGTTTAGTGGAGAGGCTAACTCTAGAGCTTTGATTTTGTTCATGATTTTAATAAAAACTAAGGATTAGTATATAGTGGAAATGTGATGAAAGTGAGAGAAAAACACAAGTATGAGAGCTAAAGTTTACGGTGCGGGTGTGAGCCACAGAATGCATGCTTGATGAGTCAAGACATGGCGTGGGCACTACTCAGTAATGATCGGACTTTAGCAATGCTTGTGAGATGTTTGGTGACTGCAAGAGGATCGTGTGACATGAAGGAGGCTGAATTGCCACAGATTGCATGCTTGATGAGTCAAGACATGGCGTGGGATTCCTTTTCAGGTTTTCTGTACATGAGCTTGTACTCATAGATCATCTAGGATACTTACTGTAGTTACAGTAGTAGAGTAAGACATGACGAGGGATTGAACCATACAAAGATGAAGAACGAATAAGAGGCTTGCCCTCGGACCTATGTAGTATGGGATGCATTGAATCCGAACAAATGTGCATTTGTGTCATATAATATAAATGACTGCATTAAGGACTAAGTGCACAATCACAACATGACATCATTAAGATTTTCCTTTAATTTGATATGTGAACAAGTTTGTGATTTGTTAAGAAATGAGAATCGTTATACTGTTCCTGGCATAGAGAGGATGGCCTTGTATAATTATCGTCGGTTGAATAAGCTGACGTACCCACGGTTTTATATGCAGGATAATTGGCTTGGTAAAGGTTAAAGGAGAACTAATGCTCAAAGATTATTATTTATTGTTGCATCTTTTGTATAATGTTGTAATTGCTTCCGCTGTCATTATTTGTAAATTATTAATGTATATGCTCCCGCTGTAAAATATAAAGTGTAAAATCTCTTGTAACTCTGATGTATAGTGGAAAGTTCAATTCCTTGTAAAATTGTACCGAATGAGACGAAAAGATTCTGTAGAACTCTCGAATTCAGTTGTATTTGGAATTCGGGGCGTTACAGAGTGGTGTCAGAGCTACGTTTCACACTGGTACAAATTTATAAGGAACGACACCCTAGAAGTGGACATTAGAGTGTGTGTTTGAGTCTAGAGATTTAAATATAAGTGACTTACATTTGTGTTGCTCTATGACTTATGCTTCTTCCTCCCTATTTTCTAAGATGGCTGATCACTTCAACCCTGCTGGAGACGACGACTGGCATATCATCGAGGAAGAGTACCATCCTGGACAAGTTGATCCCGAGGAAGAGTACCATCCTGGGCAAGCAGATTCTAATGAAGAGGAATGGCCTGAATCTCGAGAGATTACCCCACCTCCAGACTCATCTGATGATTCGTCTTCTGATGAAGAAGAGGGACCAGTTTCGAATAGTCTTGTGGCATCTCTTCAGAGGCAGGTTAAATCACTGCGGGAGAGAGTCGGATTATTGGAGGCTCAATTGGCAAAGTGCAAGGACGACTTTGTAGTTCTCAGTCATCGTGTATGGGAACTCGAGAAGAGGAAGAATCTGACCGATGTGCTGAAGGATGAAGTTGATGAACTACGGGGAGAGCTTCGTGAAGCAAAGAGGAACCGTAGGAGTTAGACTGTTGTAGCTTCTACTATTTTCATTCTGATGTCAAGAAATATTTTTCAATTCGAATGTATAAAGTTTGGAATTTAATGAAATCCAAGTTGATTTAAAATTCATGTCTTATACTTCGAATTTAATGGATCTTTTGCATCAGAATATGGCTAGAAGAGGAGCTAGAAACGGTGAAGGTCTGGATCTGGAAACGGAACTAGCGAGGGTCTATTAGACGCTCAACGTCGTGGCCATGAATCAGAACCAAGGAAGGGTACCTGCGAATCCGGTGCCCGAAGCGATCAAACTAGTGGAATCGTTTAAACGGATGAAACCACCTGTGTTCGAAGGAAAGTCAGACCCTGATGCAGCTGACAACTGGATTCGTCAGGTAGAGACGATCTTTGAAGTGCTGGAGACCCCTGAGGGAAGTAAGGTGAAGTTGGCGACTCTGCAACTTGAGGAGGATGCGGCTGTTTGGTGGCAGTCGATGAAGAGGACAATGGGAGGTATTGTTCTTAGCTAGGAGGAATTTTTGGAGGAATTCCGCAGTCACTACTTCCCCTCTGACGTCCAAGAGAAGAAGGCTATGGAGTTTCTATCACTACAGCAAGGCGGCATGTCAGTGAGAGAGTACGAGACCAAATTTACTCAGCTCTCTAGGTATGCTCCGGAATTAGTGATGGATGAGGCTAAGAAGGCTCGTAAGTTCAAGAGTATATGGATAAAATTTTTGAAAAACACAATAATTTCATATTAGTATATGTAGATGATATTCTAATAGGATCCGAAAACGAAGAACAACATAAAGAATATCTACTAAAATTCATAGAAATAGTGAAAAATGCAGGTATTATACTATCAAAAAAGAAAATGAAATTATTCAAAACTGAGATAGAATTCTTAGGAACAAAATTATCACATGAAAGAATAGAATTACAACCACATATAGCAGAAAAAATAAAGACTTTTTCCAATTTCGTAAAAGAAAAAAGAGAAGTACAAGCTATAATAGGATTACTAAATCAAACAAGAGATTACATACCAAATTTATTAGCAAAAACAAATTGGTTACAACAAAAACTTAAAAAGTTTAAGAAATGGGAATGGACCCCGGAGGATGAAGAGAAACTTATAATATTAAAACAACAAACTTCAGAATTACATAAGCTAAGATTACCTGTTAAAGAATGTTCTTGGATAATAGAAACAGATACATGTGAAAACAATTGGGGAGTAGTATTAAAATTCATTGAAATAGGAGAAAATAAGAAAGAAAAAAATAGCTAGATATACTACTAGATCTTTCACACAAACCCAACAAAATTACCACATAAACGAAAAAGAACTACTAGCAATCTTAAAAGCAATAAAAAAATTTGAACTATTTATAATACATACAAAATTTACAGTAAGGACAGATAATACTCAAGCAAAGAGTTGGATTAACAAAATAATAGACCCAACCATAGCAAACTAAATATTGATAAGGTGGCAGATGGAGTTAGCACATTACGATTTCTTAATAAAAAACATAAAAGGAAAAGATAATATTTTAGCTGATTTTCTATCAAGAAATTAACTATTTCACTTGTTGCAGAATGAAAACCAGAGTTCAGCAAATAGAACAAGATGTTATTTACATCAAGGAAATAATGGAGCAATTAAAATGAGCATTTAATCAGTTACAACTACAAATATGCGGCCTCCAAAGTCTGTTCTATCAGCATGTAAGTCAGCATGTAACCACAGAAATATGGTGGACAATAATAGCGAGAAAATCAATGAGATAGGTGAGCCTTCTCAGTCAGTAAAAGAAGAAGCAATTATATCCTCAAATAAAACCACATACAAGGAGACACTTCTTACTGAGAAAGCTCCTACCAAAATATTGAAGAAAATATTATTTTTACAATATATTCAAAAACTATGCCAAGTAATAGAGGTAAACCAGTTCATCAAGACCATATCTCAAGAGCACATAAACAAGACCATCATCCTACCAGGAGCTAATCCAAGAATAAGTAGGGCATTGTTCGAAAGATGACTTATTCATTGCATCTATCCATCCAGAGAATGTGAAGAACTAATTCACCTACCAAGAAAAATTTACAAGACAGCCAAAAGTTATTTTGGGCTCACGAAGGCCTCAAAAATATATGTCAGAATGTATTCAGTCATCCCCGAATATCTTAATAATGAGGAAGAATTTCCAGCAGAACATGTTATAAAAATAGGGATGACCACCCAAATGATCTATGGAGCATCAAATATTAGACTGAAGAATTTGAAACTGAAGAATTTAAAAAATTAATCCCAGATTGAAGTGCAATGGGCTTCAGAAACATGTACTGTGAATTAAAAGATATAAAACAAAGTGACAGCAATATATGGATCTATGACAGCCCAGATCCAGATAAAATAATAATGTATAGTATAGCAAAGATCAAACAGACACAAGATAAGCATGAGCTGTTTGACAGCTAGTACCAGATACTATCTACTGGAGCAATGACAATGACAGCAGAGACCTCTATACATTACTGTAGCTTGATGAAGATGGAACACCAACATAAATGTGCAACATGTGAAGATGTTGGCCAAGAGGAATCTCTTTTCTTAGAATATGCCAAAATGTAATCAGAACAATTATTGTAAGCTGATGTAAGCACTTACGTATTTATCACAATTATTGAACATATGATGTAAGCAGTGACGCATGAGAACTTGTTGTAAGCTGATACCTTGGTCTATAAAAGGAAAAGCTAAGCAAGAGAGAGGACAGACTATCCGAAAGAGAAAAAATTCCTCAAAATCTTGAAGAGTCTGTTTGTAACAAGTTTGAAGGAAATAAAAAATATCTTTTATGAGTTCATGCATCTACCAGATTTTGTAGAAAATAAGGTATGGATAACTAAATCTCTTTCCATTAGGGAGAGTTTTGTAAGGCTATGCCTGACTTATCTTGCAAAAAGATCAATTTGTAACTTTCTATAGTTAGACTGTACACCTAGCAGTAGGAAACGAGCTAAGTTGTGGTTGTCTGTACCGAAGTGCTACTAGTTGTTCCCGACGTATCTCTCAGATGAAGCTCTCTTGAGGGCATAGTAATCCTGAGATGAGAAGAACGTAAAAGGAGAACAGAAATCGGGGTGCGTACAAGAGGTATTTTATCCACTGGTAGTAACTGGTACAGAACAGCTCAAAGAGGTTTAACTAGGTCGGAAGCATGATGGGCCATTTTGTTTTGATTTTTTAGGTATCCTTAGAAATCTCTCTCTACTCTTGATTTTATAATTGATTATTGTTCAATAGGACTAATGGATAATAATTGTTTAATTATTGCCTCAGAAATTTTCGAATTAAAGATTAATTATCAAGGAAGTGATAGAATGCTAGTTTTCGATGTTTATTATCCTCATAGTAACAAGCATGAATGACTATTATGAATTCAAATTATTTTTCTTTAGTATTCAACGAGTAATAATTATAATGATAAATCAAATAAATCCTGGAGAAACTAGTAATATAACTGTCGAAATAATTGATGATTTAACTTTTTATGAAAGATCTTTGTTATTTTATGAAAATGGTATATTTAGTAGTCATGTTTGGAGTCTTACGACTGCATACGACAATTTCTAGAAGACAATGAACAGAATGGAGGAGAAAATAGATATACGGAAGAATTCGAAGAACCCCCATATGATAGTAATAATGAAGGATATGAGACAGAATCAGAATATATGAGAGAACTTGATGACGATATTCCCGACATTCCTGATTACTTTTTCAGAATAGACAATATCCATTATTTCGTCGAATATTATTTTACACCAAACTTTTATCTTTAGAATTTTAAAGTTTTTGATACTCTCTTTATTTTGATTTTCAGGTCTTCAGGAGATTACGCACTTCGCAACCACAGTTGTGGTATCTGGTATCAGAGCCAGTACAGAGTAAGTAATTTTTACTTAATTTCTATAATTTTCCGTAAATTTATTACTAATTTATAAGCTAGAAAACAGAAAAACTAAAATCTAATAATAAAAATAGAAATTATCCTAAAACCCAAAAACTTTTAGAATTTGAAGAAAGGTCACACATCCTATAAAAATTATTATAGGAAGGATACTATAGAAATTTAATTAAGAACTAGGTCATTTCACTAAATATTTTCTAAACAGGGGCATTTCACTAAATAAAAACAAAAGGGGGGGGTCAAAAAGCTATATAGCTCTCAAATTCGAGGGATTAAAAGAAAACGCCACATGCTCACAAATGGGAGAAGTCCTGATTACCGTAGGCCGTAGATTAACAGAAGGTGATCAATAAGCATAGTCAACGATGAAATCTCAGACTATTTAGACATAGTGAAATAAAAAGGACATTTTTAATGGGATCAGACGAGACAACATGTTTCGTCTGATAATATTTTTATTTTTTTTTTAATTGATCGGACGGTCCGTAGAAGAAGATGAAAAAAAAAACTAAAAAAAACTAAAAAAAAATGCTCGGACGAGACATGTTGGCTCGTCTCAAGCAATAGTGCCTGGGATGGGACAACATGTTCCGTCCAGCATTTCAGGAGGAATAAGGGGGGAATTAGGGGTAGGTTAGTGGATTTAATTAGGTTTAGGGTTAGTTTAATTAGGTTTTAGGTAATATTATATTTAGACCTGGCAATCTTGACCCGTGACCCGTGGGTACCCACGGGTGTACCCGTACGGGCCGGGTATGGGTAAGGAAAATTTTGACAAAAAATGAGCGGTTACTTTTTTACCCGGTCCGTGAACCCGCGGGTCGGGTCGGTTATACCCACGGGCACCCGTGGGTACCCATGTATTTAAATAAATTAAATTAAATTAAATACTCATCAACTTGAGTTGTAATTTATTTGAGTGTGTTGAGTTTGAATTTTATTTGGTTTCATTGTTTTTAATGTAATTAATTTCAAGACTTTAGAAACTTGTTATATGGTTTCATTGTTTTGATTTTGCAATTGTATTTTTGATTATGTTTAAATTTTGTTAACACTCAATTATGTCTGTATACTTTGAAAAATAATTGCTCTTTCTTTTCATAATTGGACAAATTATTGCTCTTTTGTCTTTGTTGATGAAATGATAAATTGAAATGCTAGTTGGATTTTGAATGTTGATATATATATTTATTTGAACAAGAAGTATAAAAGAACAACAAACAACAAGCTTATTAAATTATCGTTCTTGATTCCTGATTACATTTGTTGTTGTTTCAGTTATTCAATTTTATATTTTACATTTTTTTTAAAAATGATAGCATGTTGCTAATGTTTTTAATCAATTATTCAATTAAAATAAATTTTTAAATTTTTTTTAAAAACCCCAAAACAAACTCAAAATAAACAATGAAATATTGGCGGGTACCCATGGGTACTTGTGGGTACCCGCGGGCCGGGTCCGGGTTGGAAAAAAACTTTAAAAAAAGTTGCGGTTACTTTTCGACCCGCCCCGTTGGACCCGTGGGTCAAGCAACCCGTACCCATGGGTACCCGACCCGGCCCGTTTGCCAGGTCTAATTATATTATTTAATTTATTTAATTAATATATTTTAATAGTTAATCACTAATTAATTAATTTTTTTAAAAAAATCAACGGATGAAACAACATGTCTCGTCCGTCTCAAATTTTAGCAAAATTATAGCAAATAACGACTGCAGACGATTTCGATATTTGCTATTACTGTAGCTGCCATATTCTAAAAAATGAGAAACACCATTATGGATGCTCTAATGAGACATTAGGTTTTATTTTTCATTTCTTCCGCGATTTAGGCAGTTGTTGTGATCTGCTACCAATTTTCACTGCTGGTTGCCTAATCCTTGCAAGGCTTCTATATTTTTGGAGGGAGGCATTCCCCTAATTTGTATCTCTGTGGCAGTATCGTTCTGGTTACAAGATGCATGTGTAAAAATCATGCAATATCATTTGCTGTTGGTGGCATTCCCCTAATTTGTATCTCTATGGCAGTATCGTTCTGGTTACAAGATGCATGTGTAAAAATCATGCAATATCATTTGCTGTTGGTTATCCTTTTGGTGTTTCACATCCAACAATTTGGTTTTTTCATTTAGTTTACCATTCAGGCACACTTGTGGTGCAATTTCCCGGAGTTTCGATAACTGATTCTCGATGCTTAAATTATACGTTTTGTACTCTGTACGCACTCATGTATGTGACAAGATTCACGAGCACGTGCAGTCCATGTGTAAACACATAGCAATGCCCAAAGCATTAATCCCATTCCAAATCTGAGTCAATCTGCTTTACAAGAAAAAGTTATTTGTACTAATTATTCCCTGATCCAGAGAAGAGAGTGCAAAGAATGGAGAGGGTTAGCACTGAGGAAAAGTGTGGGGGAAGAAACCTGGTGCATTCGGGTGGTAATATTAATAGCTTCACTATGGTTTCGACTTATTAGAATGAGCACCAAGTCCAACTTTAGTTTAGTTCCACATTGGTGGGAACAATAAATTGGCTTGTATCCACGTCTATATATATATGAAACTTTGCATTCAGTAGAAGCCGTCAAATAAAATAATATTTTTTTTTTCTCTTATAGTGCTTTTTTTTTGAAATAAAGTGACTAGAGTCACTGGTCTCATTAATGATTGTTAACGAAACATACAAAATAGTTCAGAAGAAAGAAACCCCCCTTACAATCTATTACAAGATAACCTTCCCCAAAATATCACTTGCGACAGGAAATACAATAAAATTCTCCACACATTCCAGGAGTTCTAGCTCGATAGTCTTAGCTATGATCCTTCCCGCCTAGAGCCCTCGATCAACTACTATGGTCCCTTCTGTCTGGGCTTCTTCCATGCCCCTGCTTGACCTGTCCAGGCATGTATTAGAGCTTGCAATTTATGAAGTAGCATATGAAAAGAGCATGAAGTATTACGAAAGCAAAAATCATTCCTATCTAGCCATAGTGACCACAAAATTGCCCCAACAGTAATATCCCAGAGAATTCTATATTCTATGTTAATATTAGTTGTTCTCCATTCCCCCAATACGTCATCGGTGGATGTCGGAATTGCAGTCATGTGAAAGCCTAGACTCATGACCTCCCAAACCAACCTAGCTCTAGAACAGACGAAGAAGATGTGATTTGTATCCTCTTCCTCCAAGTTACAGCGCTGGCACGTAGCGTCACTCAGAATCTTTCATTTCTTAAGGTTACCCTTGGATAGGATACCGTCGTTAAGAACCAACCACAGAAAAGCTTTTACTTTAGGAGGGGCATTAGTCTTCCATATATTGCTTGCCCGTGAGTTCCTCAACCCTCCATCGTTAAGGAATCCGTACATGTTTGAAACTGAAAACGATCTATTTCCCCCTATTTTCGACTCTCTGATGTCCTCCTCAGACCTGTCTTGAGACACCTCTTCTCGCAGGAACACATGAAGCCTAAGCAACTGTTTCTGTCCCTCGTTGGAAAGGGTTCCCTAGAGTTCCAACGTTAGGCCTCTGTTCCTCCAAACGTCCACTACCAAGGCATCCTCCCTCTTAGCTGCCGAGGCCAGTTCGGGAAAGAGTGATTGTAAAGTATTATCTCCGCACCATTTGTCTTTCCAGAATCTAATGCTGTTTCCTTTCCCTAGCTTGCATTTCGTGTTCGTATGGTAGATCTCTCCCACCTTTGCCACTCCTTTCCAGATACCTGAAACCTTAGCATGCTTCGGTTTTCCTCCAAATCTGACATTCTTCCTCTTGCGGTATCTCATGAACGAGTTGCTCCACCACGCTTTGCGTTGTTTGTGCATCTTCCACCACCACTTGGACAATAGCGCCTTGTTCATGTCTCTCAGGTTAAGGATCCCCAGACCTCCGAATTCTTTCTTCTTGCATACTCTATCCCACTTGATTAGGTTAATACCCTTATTATCGTCTCGTGTTCCTTTCCATAAAAAATTCCGCCTACATTTATCGATTCTTTCGATAGCCCAACTTGGAATCTCATAGATCGACATCAGGTATGTGGGTATGCTACTGAGGACGGAGTTGATAAGGGTTACTCTACCTCCTAATGAAAGAAATTTCCCTTTCCATCCAGATAATTTTTTCTCAATCTTTTCCACCAGTGGAATCCAGTCCTCCTTAATCAGCTTTCCTGGTCTGATCGGCGTGCCCAAGTACCTGAGCGGGTACTCCTTCTCGCACTGCATCAATGTTGAGGTAAGTTCCGCGGCTCCCTCGTTGGAATTACTAAGTGCAGTAACGCAACTCTTTTGTAGATTAACGGCGAGACCCGACCAGAATTCAAAGCATCTTAGAAGAATCCGTATAGACATGATTTCTTCCACCTTTGCCAGTCCGAACAGTAAGGTGTCATCCGCATACTGGAGGATTGACAATGGTTCTGCGATCCCTTTTACTGAGACACCTTTTGTCAACCCAGCCTCTATACCTCTTTTGTTCATATCAAACAATCCGTCTGCCATTATAGCAAAGATAAGCAGTGATAGCGGGTCACCCTGTTGCAGTCCTCTCTGACATCTGATCTCCCTTCCTATCGATCCATTGAGGAGTACGAAGGACTTGTCGTGCCTGACGCACATCTTCATCCAAAGCCTCCATTTATCCCCGAAGCCTTTAAGTCTCATTGCCTCATCTACACAATCCCATTCTACCGTGTCGTATGCCTTTTCAAAATCCAGCTTCAAAAGGAACCCGTCAACTTTGTCTTTGTTCCCTCTAAACACCATTTCGTGAGCCGATGCGATGCTATCTAGAATGTCCCTTCCTTTCACGAATCCGCTTTGAGCTTCCCCGACGATCTCATTTAGGATTGGGTTTAATCTACTGGCCAAAGCCTTAGTGATAATCTTGAACGACCCATTAAGTAGGCTGATAGGCCTGAGGTCCTTAAATGAAAGCACTTCTACTTTCTTCGGGATCAGGACCACATTCGCGTAATTAAGTCTCTCCACCTGCGCCTCCCCCCTGAAGAACTCTTGGAAGATATCCATCAGGTCATTCTTAATGATGTTCCAAAATTTTCTGTAGAAGAAAATCGGGAACCCATCGGGCTCAGGAGCTTTATCTTGACCCAACGCCTTGATAGCCCCTAGAGCCTCCTCCTCCGTGAATGGCTCTTCTAGTCTCTGACATCCCTCAGTTGGTTCCTCGTTCCCCACTTCGGGGTTTAATTTGCATCTTAGCGCTCTCTTCCTTCCCAACAGATCTTTGAACGAATTATCAATGTGGTTTCTAATAACAGTCTCCTCTTCCGTCCACACTCCTTCCACAAATAGCCCCTCGATTAGATTTTGTCGCTTTCTACCATTGGCCACCTTGTGGAAAAATGCAGTGTTTGCATCTCCTTCCTTAAGCCATTGAATCATCGATCTCTTCCTCCAGTAGCACTCCTCCATTTCTCCAATTCTATAGATCTCCGCCCTACTACCGGTCAGCTCGTCGAATTCCCCTTCATGCAAATCTCTAACCTCTTCGATTTTTTCCAATTCTTGAATTCTCCTTCCTAACCGCTCTTTTATTTCTTTTACTTCCCCAAATTCTTCCTTTGCCCATCTCCTTAAGCGCTTCCTCAGCCGGCAAAGTTTGATGATCCATCTAGATATTGCATCGTTTGCCGACGTCGCCATCTCCTAGCAGTCCTTAATGACATCAGAGATGTTAGGACTGATCATCCACGCCTTCTCGAATCTAAATTGTCGCCGTCCTGCCCTCCGGTCGATCTCCCACTCAAGGACCAGTGGGACATGATCAGACGTATATCTTGGAATTGATCTCACCGTTGCGAGTGGGAATAATGCCTCCCAGTTAGTGGAAACCATCACTCGATCTAGTTTAGCTAGGGTCGGATTCGCCTGCATGTTAGTCCAGGAGAATCGCCGATCGCTCGCTTGGATCTCGATAAGACTAAGGTTGTTGATGACATTGTTGAAATGTTGCCTGTCCCTCTCATTAGGTCCCCTACCCTTGTGTTCGTTGGCAAATCTGGTGATGTTAAAGTCACCGCCGATGACCCACGGGCCCACCCACCTATCTCTGATGCTTTGGATTTCTGCCCAAAAAACGTGTCTTTGGCTCGGGATACAAGGGCCGTATACCGAGGTGACCATGTGTTCCCAGCCATCTCGCTTTCGCTTGATGACCAGGGTGACCGAAAAATCATCGACGAAAGCCTCCATAATATCAAATACCTTAGAGTCAACACCTATTGCGATACCACCCGACATACCCCTAGCCTGTTTAAACTGCCACACAAAATCTCCTAGCGACCTAAGCCCCCCTAAGTCATGACCCGTTTGATCCACTATCTTAGTTTCTTGAAAGGCACACAAAATTGGGTTAATCCTAGCTATAGTGTCGTTCACTAATCTAGTTTTGACTTTGGAGCGCATCCCTCTCATGTTCCAGAAGATGTAACTCTCTTATAGTGTTACCACGGTATCAGAGCAAGAAAGATGATAGGGCAGGTCTTCCAACCTTGTGACTTCCAATAATAACAGCTAGTTTCCTTCTGGCCGACGCTGGTCGACGCTACTAAGATCAAAGAAAAATTTTCCACCTCTCATAAATCCTAATGGTTCTCCCATATCTTAGATCCTAATGGTTCTCCCATATCTTAGAGGGGGGAGAGAGAGAGAGAGAGAGAGATGCCTCCTTCCTCCCATCACCTCCACAAACTCATATACCCTAAATCCACAAACCCAAAACCCTAACCCTAACCCTAATTTGAGTGTGCAATCTGCGGTGCCATTATCTTGACACTTATCCCGCCACCATCAACCACCACATCACTACCGTCAACCACCTTGTTGCTGTCGTCGACATCACCATCCCCTGTCATCCCTGCCTTGGAGAAACCATCCTGAATTCCTTATCTTCCTCACCTCCCCTCCAGATGTGATGCTAACCTTTTGATCTAACACCAGCAAAAGAGATTATCTTCTTTTGGATTTCTACGTGCAGCTGCAAAAAATTATGTTTCTCGGAGCTACAATACTTGGTTCATGACAAATGAGCATTCATTTCAAAGGTGACTCGACAATCTAAACTTTCATGTAGAAGTCGATTCAAAATTCGTGTATCTTCTAGGTCAAAAGGAGCCCACAATATCTCTGACACCTCTAGTCCAGATCAAATCTGATTTTCCTCAATGCCCTCGCCTCTTAAATTTGATGAACCCTTGCCGTCCTCTTGTTTTGGTGTTACTTTGTAATTAGATAATAATTTGTGAAGGCCTTCATTCATTTCAATTTTTTTGATTATGGATTTGTGCTGGTTGGATTACATTCTTGTTACGATATTGGAAGTTATTTAAAATGGAGTTGGAGGAGACAAGTAGGAGGAGATAACTACCTCTCACCCTGCTGATTACTGATTTGAATTTGGGGATGTGCAACTGGCACATTTTGAATAGTTTGTATTTTAAAACACTCTCTGGCTGTGTTTGGATGGTGCACATTGGATTGGATCTGCTTGTGCTTGTTGTCTTGATGTTGCATTTACCTCGTAGAGGAAGATGCTTCTCCATCATTCTTTAGCAAATGACCAGTCTTCGCTGATAGGAGGAGATCTTTTGAAGATGTCCTGCTCATTCTGCAGTCCTAAGCTGGTTTTAACATATTTAGACTGGTCCAGTGCAGCCTTCTCTTATTGCTAATTTGTTCTCATCAGGTTTATCTTTTACTTGAATATTTTCCATAATTAACTCCAAAACTTGGGTGCTTGATTTATGTGCTTCTAATTTAGGGGGCTTACTTCAATTGAAACCATCTATATCTTTAGACCATTTTTACATGCGCCATTTTTTCGTTCAATATGGTTTCCATTAGTCAAATAATGAAGGCTTTAAATTGTTCCATTCCATCTTTCTTGATCACTGTGTATTAGCACTATGCATGAATTTGGAGGACTTAATCATTTAGACAGTATTTTTGGACCGGTTGCCTGCGTGAGTGATTCAATGCTTTTCGACTTACACTGTCAACTAGAGCATCTATCGTTGCAAAATTTGAAGACCTTGAAGTCTGAGTTATCTTCCATTTTTTAATTAGTATGTGAGTCATGTTAGTTGGGTAATCATCAGCTACATATCCATCTAGAGTTAACGGTCATCCCAATTTGTTTTCTTTAATTCATTCTAATATTTGGAGGCCATGCTAGGTTGAGTCTGCTATTAGTGGTTTTCGATATTTTGCGACTTTTGTGGATAATTGTTCAAGGCTTACTCAAATTTATTTAATGATATTGTTTTAAATTATTTGATATTTCTCAAAAAATATGTACTAAAGTGAAAACTCAATATAATTTTCTTGTGAAAATTTTGAGAAGTGATATGATATCGTTCTGAATTATTTGATATTTCTCGAAAAATATGTATTGAAGTGAAAACTCAATATAATTTGCTTGTGAAAATTTTGAGAAGTGATACTAATACAAAGGAGTAAATTTCTCCATATTTTGTTTAAATTTTTGCTAAATCTGGAATTATTCATGAATTACCCTTATACCCCCAATAGAACAATGTTTTGAATGCAAAGAATCTACATCTATTGGAGTTTGCAACAATAATGATAATTTATAAATAAGTTTGATATGGCTAAAAATAGGATTAAATCGGGACCGTTCACATCGGACGCGAATCTCAAAGCTCAGGGGTAAAACGGTAATTTCACCTACTAGCGGGTTCGAAGCGGGTACTGGGTCTCCTTCTCACAGATCCAATAACCCGCGAACGGATCCACTCCAACTGGGTACGGGTCCCGACCCAAGACGAACCCAGATCAGCAAGAGGAAAATCAGGGTTACTGATTTGACCAAATCAACAGGCCTGATTTGCTCTCACCGGGAATTAAGGGATTACATTCCTAATCTGATTACGAGGATTTTATGCCTTATCAGATCACAGGAATCACATTCCTAATCTGATCCCAACGGCGACTATAAATACCCCCCACCAACCACTGTTACAGGTTAATCACTTTTTTGACCTGCTTAAGCTCTTTCTTAATCTTTTCTGGTTACTGACAAGAGCGTCGGAGGGTGCGTCGCCGGGATCAACCCCGGTGTTTCGCACTTTCCTTGCAGGTGCACGGCGGGAGTCAGCAGCCCAACTCAGACGAACAGGTTCGGATCTGCTATTCAGGTTTCTCGCGAATCCACAAATTCATCTGTTTACCCCCACACCGAAATCAGCGGTAACAGATTGGCGCCGTCTGTGGGAAAACCATACGAATAGCCGCCGCCTCTTCCTCGTCGACTTAGCTCTTCTCCAGCCATGCCTCCCAGGAAGGTCAGATCTAGGGGGTCCAACCGTGGGCCCAACCCCGCTGATCAGCAAGAGGTAGTCCCCATCCAACCCGCTCCGCAGCAGGGACAACCCCCGCTTCAAGTGGAGGACCCTCTTCAAGATCAGCCTCCTCTTCAGAATCAGCAACCCCCCAGGGTTCCCACCGGTCCTCAGAATGCCGGCGCGGGGGGCTCTCGTATGAAGCAACCGCTCAATCAGGACCGCGTCTCCATACACAACACCTCTACGGATTCCATGGCCTCTCACAATCCCCAAAATCAGAAGAAGGAAGAGGACCTACGCCACCGTCTGGACGAGAAGCGGGCCCGAGAGGGAGCCTCCCGCCAACAACGTCCGGGTGAGCGGTCCCCTCACCACCGAGATTATAGAAGGTCTCCTGTCCGAAGGGGAAGAAGAGAGTCACCCGGGCATTACGGGAGGAGGCGCCACTCTCCTACCGGTCGGCATCAGTCGAGGAACAATGAGGCGCCCATCACTCGCGCCGAGTTCCAACAACTCCAGGCAATGGTACAACAGGCTCTTAACCTCCGACCCAACAACAATGAGGCCCAAAGGGTTCCTTCGCCCCAACAGGTTCCCGGTCCTCGCCGTTGGTCCGCCTCTCCTTCGCCAGCTCCTAACCGCCGGCAGCATGAACTTAGCCCTCGCCGCTCTCGGGACGACCATCGTCGTAGCCCCGGCTCTCCCTCCTACGAAGACGAGTCCAGAGACTCGTTCGACTACCGCTGGAGGGACGATGCCCTATACCGCCGTCTCCATGAGGTGGAGAGGCGAATCGGTCAGATGGACGAGGGGGAGGGGTCGAACAGCAGAACCATCCGTCCGAGCAGACCCCCTTTCTCCCGAACCATCATGGAAGCTCCTATCCCAAGAGGTTTCGAACCCCCCAAGTTCGAAACTTACTCGGGGGAGTCAGACCCCGTGGACCACGTCGAAAGCTTCAAGACCCTCATGCTCATCCACCAGGCTTCGGACGCCTTACTTTGCAAGACCTTCCCAGCCACCCTGAGGAGGTCGGCTAGGGAATGGTACTCCCGCCTTGCTCCCTCTTCCATCTTCTCCTTCGAGCAATTCGAGAGCCTCTTCATCACCCACTTCATGAGTAGTAGACACACAGAGAAGACCAGCCTCTCATTACTCCAGCTCTGCCAGGAGAAGGGAGAGAAGTTGAGAGACTATGTGAAGAGGTTCACTGCGGAGGTCAGGTCCATAGCCTCCCTCGACCAATCCGTCGCAACAGCCGCCTTCCAATCCAACGTCTTCAACTCCAGCCTCCGCTCCTCTCTTGCTAAGAAGCCTCCACGGAACTTTGCTGACCTCCTTCTCAGGTGTGACAAGTACATTCGTGCCGAAGAGGCCGCCTACCCTCCAAGCTTCGGGGGGTCTACCTCAGGGACGAAGCGAAAGTTGACCGAAGAAGAAGAGGCTAAGAAGCTTCAGAAGGACGGCAGTGGCCAGCACCGCCCGACTCCTCGGATTGAGAAGTTCACCCCCCTTGTTGCCAATATATCAGAAGTTCTTATGGAGGTGGACAAGGAAGGGCTCCTCCGCGCTCCCCCGAGAATGAATACACCTGGCAAGAAGAGGGACAAGCATAAGTGGTGCCGCTTTCACAGGGACCACGGCCACGACACGGAAGATTGTCGGGCTCTGAAGGAGGAGATCGAAGAACTCATACAGCGGGGGCACCTGACCAAGTTCGTCCAGAAAGAAGGGGCCGAGCTTCCCCCCTGAGGAGCCGACGAACGAACTGAAGGGCCCGCCGAGCTTTACGACTCAGAACCCCCCGGCTCTTCCCAAGAGGTCTTCACCTTATTGTAGAAGTAGGACCCTTATTTTCAATAAGGCCGATGCTTGTAATCCGGCCAATAGCATGTAATAAGGGCTCGCCATATTGAAGCAGCCACTTAGTTTATTTCAATAAAACTTTACATTTTTTTCATTGAAATTGTTGCTCTGGCTTCATCTCTACCTCTCGCTGAAGGGTGAGTTCGGAGTCCAGCCTCTTCTACATGGCTGCTCCTGCAACTTACTAACCTCTACCGATGGTTCGGAGTCCAACACTTGGCTCGATTCCTCTTCCAATAACCCGCTCTTCAGCGGGTTAGAAGGGGTTCGCCATTCGGAACTGCTCCCACAGCCGTTGAACACCTCTACCGATGGTTCGGAGTCCAACACTTGGCTCGAGTCTGCTTCGAATAACCTGCTCTTCAGCGGGTTAGAAGTGGTTCGCCATTCGGAACTGCTCCCACAGCCGTTGAACACCTCTACCGATGGTTCGGAGTCCAACACTTGGCTCGAGTCTGCTTCGAATAACCTGCTCTTCAGCGGGTTAGAAGTGGTTCGCCATTCGGAATTGCTCCCACAACCGTTGATTCTCTCACACAAGCAGCGAGTTCGGAGCTACAGCTCTCCCCTAGAGTTGCTCCTCACACTCGTCTCACATATGGCCCTCTTCCAGAGCCGAGCTCTTCCCTCCGCTCGCCCCCGAAGCGGACCTCTTCTCAGCAAGTTTGGAGCACAACTCTCTCATAGGGTCCCTCCTTACACTTGTCTCACAAATAGCCCTCTTCCAGAGCCGAGCTCTTCCCTCCGCTCGCCCCCGAAGCGGACCTCTTCTAAGCAAGTTTGGAGCACAACTCTCTCATAGGGTCCCTCCTTACACTTGTCTCACAAATAGCCCTCTTCCAGAGCCGAGCTCTTCCCTCCGCTCGCCCCCGAAGCGGACCTCTTCTCAGCAAGTTTGGAGCACAACTCTCTCATAGGGTCCCTCCTTACACTTGTCTCACAAATAGCCCTCTTCCAGAGCCGAGCTCTTCCCTCCGCTCGCCCCCGAAGCGGACCTCTTCTCAGCAAGTTTGGAGCACAACTCTCTCATAGGGTCCCTCCTTACACTTGTCTCACAAATAGCCCTCTTCCAGAGCCGAGCTCTTCCCTCCGCTCGCCCCCGAAGCGGACCTCTTCTCAGCAAGTTTGGAGCACAACTCTCTCATAGGGTCCCTCCTTACACTTGTCTCACAAATAGCCCTCTTCCAGAGCCGAGCTCTTCCCTCCGCTCGCCCCCGAAGCGGACCTCTTCTCAGCAAGTTTGGAGCACAACTCTCTCATAGGGTCCCTCCTCACACTCGTCTCACAAATAGCTCTCTTCCAGAGCCGAGCTCTCCCGATCCGAGCCCCAACATCAAAGAGTCCGGTCGGCTGCCGAGCAAGTGCCTTCCCGAACTGGTAAACGGGGAAAACACACTTTCCCCTCAACTTTCGCGTAAGATCTCGATCAAACGGCCCAGATCTTGCCAGCGACGCTAAACGACAAGATAGCGTTTTCTTGGGAACTGAGCCATCTCGAGATTCGTGCCATCATCCAACGGCCCAGATCTTGCCAGCGTCGCTAAACGACAAGATAGCGTTTTCTTGGAAACTGTGCCCGCCTCGAGATCCGCGCTGAGATCCAGTGGCTCAGATCGCTCCACGTCGCTCAGTATTCCTCGCCGAGCGACTAGCGATCCGACCCACTCGCGCCTCTTCTTCGCCCCAAGGGTCTTCCAAGCACAAGGGTCTTCCTGGCACATCTTCTCCGCCCCTAGGAGCGGAGCTCCTCTTCCAAAATCCCCAAGACCAAAGTACTTATCAACTTCATGAAGACAAGCATCTTGCGGGGCTATTTTGACCATGAAGGAGGGTGAATCTTCATCCCACTCCTAAAGAGAAGTTGTAGATCTTCGAACTAGCTTCGAAACGAGGGGTCGCACGCCCCGATCGGACCACCGTAGCCCCGGGAAAGTGGACCTCAATGCAGCTGCGCCGAATAGCTCGGAAATCCGAGCCAAGCCACTCGCACGAGCCGAGCCGAGCCACTCCCATCTGAGCTCTTCCCATCCGAGCTCTCCCCTTCCAAGCCACTCGCACGAGCCGAGCCGAGCCACTCCCATCTGAGCTCTTCCCATCCGAGCTCTTCCCTTCCGAGCCACTCGCACGAGCCGAGCCGAGCTCCAACATCAAAGAGTCCGGTCGGCTGCCGAGCAAGTGCCTTCCCGATCTGGTAAACGGGGAAAACACACTTTCTCCTCAACTTTCGCGTCTGATCTCAATCAGACGGCCCAGATCTTGCCAGCGACGCTAAACGACAAGATAACGTTTTCTTGGGAACTGAGCCGTCTCGAGATTCGTGCCATCATCCAACGGCCCAGATCTTGCCAGCGTCGCTAAACGACAAGATAGCGTTTTCTTGGGAATTGAGCCCGTCTCGAGATTTGTGCCACCATCCAACGACTCAGATCAAGCCACATAGTTCGGATCTACCATCCGAGCTACTGCCATACCGAGCTGCAAAGTGGCCAAAAATTGCTTCAAAATCCGTGCTCGGATTCGCCGAGCAAGACGCCAAAAAAAAAAAAAAAAAAAAAAAAGGGGGAGTGACAAGGGGCCGGGTTCGGACCCATTAAGGGGACCCGAACCCAAACCACGTCACCTTCCTTCTTTCTCCTCCTACATTTGGCGCCAAAGCCCCATAAATGAAGAACCCAACTTCCTCTTCGAACGAACCCCTTCTTCTCCATCTTCCCGCCAAAACAGCTTCGAGCTCGCTACCTCCAACGTCGAACTCAGTGGCCGAGCTTCCCCATCGTCAACTACCTCCAACGTCGAACTCAGTGGCCGAGCTTCCCCATCGTCAACCACCTCCAACGTCGAACTCAGTGGCCGAGCTCCACCTCCGACGTCTCCGCAGCGCCGTCTCCATCACCTTCGACGAGCTCCCCTCGCCGAGCCTCACATTCGACGAGCTCTCCTCGTCGAGCTCGAGCTCCTTCTCCATTACCGAGCTCCCACATGGCCGGACGACACGCTGTCTTCCTCAACGAAGCTCCGAGCCCCACTCGTCGGCCACCTTCGACGAGCTCCCCTCGTCGAGCTCGACCACACCTCCGCCACTGAACTCCCCTCTACCCGTCGAAGCCCACAAGCGAGCACCACTCCGCTCGTCGAACTCCTTCATCGAAGCTCACCGAGCTCCAACAGTCGAGCTCCACCACCACAAACGAGCTCCGAGCTCCACTCGTCGACCACCTTCGACGAGCTCCCCTCGTCGAGCTCGACCACACCTCCGCCGCTGAACTCCTCTCCGAGCTCCGTCTCCATCACCTTCGACGAGCTCCCCTCGCCGAGCCTCACATTCAACGAGCTCTCCTCGCCGAGCTCTGAGCTCCTTGCCAAGCTCCTCCTCGTCGAGCTCGAGCTCCATCTCCCACGGCCGACCGCCCGAAGCTCCCCGCGACTGCCTAATCTCCTAACCCATCGACGAGATCACTCTCCGCGCCATGCTCCTGCTCTGTCGAACCCATCGCTCGAGCTCCTCTTCTCCCCTACGACGAGCTCCATCCTCGAGCTCCGCACCAGTCGAAGACGGGGTGAGGCGATGGAGAAGTCGTCGTTTGGGGCTTCGCTGAGAGAAGCAGAGCGGAGAAGGAGAAGAAGAAAGAAGAGTCGAAGCAGAGCGGAGAAGGAGAAGAAAGAAGAGAAGCAGCGGGAAGAAGAAAAAAAAAAAAAAAATTCAAATGCCACGTGGCATGCCACGTGGCCTCGCGCTAATGGTCGAAAGTTGCCTCTCGGTCGGCTGCCGAGCAACCCCCTTTCCGATCTGGTAAATGGAGAAAATAGCTAGCCGAGCAACTACAACCGTTGGATCTTCCAGAAAATCGCGCAAAAGTTGATGGACGGCTCAGATCGCGCCACGTGCGCTAAACGACAAGATAGCGATTTTTCGAAAAGCGCGCCGCCTCGCGATTTGCGCAGGAATCCGACGGCGCAGATCGCGCCACGTGTCCAGGTATATTTAAATTTATTTATTTATTTATTTAATTGTATTTTTTATTTAAAAAATCCGAAAAAATATTTAAAAAATCGGAAAAAATTAAATAAAAATTCTAAAAATAATTATAAATTCAGAAAAAATATTTTAAATTCTGAAAAATATAATTATTTAATTAGAATAATTATTTAATATTTTCGATAATTAATTATTTAATTCGGAAAATGAATAAAAAATTCAAAAAAATGAGAAAAAATTCAGAAAAATCTGGAAAAATCACCAAAAATCCAGAAAATTCTGAGAGTATTTTTGGGCATTTTACAAGCCCATAATAACACCGTTACACCCCGAGCAAGATTCCAAACTCCTTTAAGAACACCGATAAAATCCCGTACGCCATTAGAAAACTACTCCTCAAAGGCTGATCAAACTCAGTCTTCGGGAGTGGGGGGCTCGTGATATGGCTAAAAATAGGATTAAATCGGGACCGTTCACATCGGACGCGAATCTCAAAGCTCAGGGGTAAAACGGTAATTTCACCTACTAGCGGGTCCGAAGCGGGTACTGGGTCTCCTTCTCACAGATCCAATAACCCGCGAACGGATCCACTCCAACTGGGTACGGGTCCCGACCCAAGACGAACCCAGATCAGCAAGAGGAAAATCAGGGTTACTGATTTGACCAAATCAACAGGCCTGATTTGCTCTCACCGGGAATTAAGGGATTACATTCCTAATCTGATTACGAGGATTTTATGCCTTATCAGATCACAGGAATCACATTCCTAATCTGATCCCAACGGCGACTATAAATACCCCCCACCAACCACTGTTACAGGTTAATCACTTTTTTGACCTGCTTAAGCTCTTTCTTAATCTTTTCTGGTTACTGACAAGAGCGTCGGAGGGTGCGTCGCCGGGATCAACCCCGGTGTTTCGCACTTTCCTTGCAGGTGCACGGCGGGAGTCAGCAGCCCAACTCAGACGAACAGGTTCGGATCTGCTATTCAGGTTTCTCGCGAATCCACAAATTCATCTGTTTACCCCCACACCGAAATCAGCGGTAACAAAGTTGATTAGAAATTTTGAGGCTATGACACTACAAAAAAACTGTTTTACACCGGCGTTTCTACTCCGGCGTTTTGGTAGAAACGCCGCTGTAGAAACCAGTTAACTTGGTAGGAAAAAAAATACCACTCTACACCGGCGTATGTGAAAAATGCCGGTGTATGTAGGTATACACTGGCGTTTTCGCGTTAAAACGCCGGTGTATTAGAAGGATAAGTGAAAGAGTACTCCAGTTGACATCTCTCTATCTCTCTCATTTTACTTATCCCCTTCCCCCAATTTTTCACTCTCTCTCTCAATCTCCCTCCTCCCAAATCGAAAACCCCCATCCCTTCTCGTGCCCCCCTCTCCCGACGCCGCCGCCTCCTCCCCCGCTGTCGGCGATTCCCCCATCGCCGCCCCTCCTCCGGCGTCGCCCTTCCCCCATCGCTGTCCCATCGCCGCCCCCCTACCCCGTCGTCGGCCCTTTCCCCATCGCCACCCCCTCCCCCGCCGTCGCCCCTTCCCCCATCGCCGCCCCATCGCCGCGCCCCTCCCCCGTCGTCGCCCCTTCCTCTACACAAACCCTAGGTTTGTTCTTGAATTAATCTTGTGATAATCTAGCGAGCTGTGGTAATCTTGTGGTAAAAAAATCATAACTGTTCTTGTGTTTGTTTATTTGAGAGTGATTTAAGTTTGTGGGCAAAACCAACATTATTTGAGAGTGATTTATTGAATCTTCTTGTGTATATGTAGCTTTGTTCTTGTATAGTATCATGCTAAATATTAATTAGAAAGACAACTAATTTCATGTTCAAATTGTTAAGATGACTTGATTTCATTATTGAAATAATAACATGTGAAATAAGTATAAATCAAGTTCAAAGTAGAGATTTTATAGATGAAAGTTGATGTTTTTGTGCTAGAAGCTATCACCATCTTTATGTTAGGGTGGCTGTCATTTTTGCTGGATTGCCTTTGTATTGCTGGCGTAGGTTGCTGTTTTTGTTGGCTGTCATTTTTGCTATTTAGGGAGGCTGCCATTTTTGCTGTTTAGGGTGTTTTCATCACTCTTTTGTAGGTTTATCTTCTTGTTTTGATGCTTGGGCAAGTGGTCCTAAGTCTAGGATATCTTGCCTTTGTTTTGAGTATGATTAGGAGCTCATACAGTCGATTGATTCGTTGTTTTGAGCTGTCTATTGCTAGCTGAATTTGTTTGCTGTTTTGGGCATTTGCATCGCTCATTTGATGCATTATTTACATTATTTGCATCACTTCTTGTTTTGAAAATGAGATTGTTCTTTCTCATTGGTTTTAAGTGATGATGAGATGGATTATGTAATTGAAGTTGCATACTATGATTTACAGAGGAGTGACTAGTGATGAAATAATCCTGTTTGAACTTATGTTGTATCATTTGGTTAATTTGGTGTTTGTGAAACTCACTCAAATACTTTCTTTCGGTTTGCTATTTCTCTTCTTTGATATATGGGTTGGTTGGTTTTCTGCTGGATTGCCTTTGTATTGCTGAATGGGTTAGTAGACTTTGCATTTGGTCTTCATAACTAGTATATGATATAGGAGTTGGTTAATGTTGCTTTGAGATATGTGCATATGTATGTATGTTCCTCAGCTTAATAAGGGAAGAGGAGGAGGAGTAGGAGGAGGAGGATATCCCTGACTGGGGTGCTTACATGAGGCCAATCAACCCTCTTCCCTTTTAAAAAGCTATAAGACTTTGACTGCAAGAATAATTCTTCTTATCAGTTGATATCCCTGACTAGAGCTTTGTAGGAATGACACTGATGGAGATGTTACTAGGGTTGCTTGATTAAGGTATTTCTTGAAACTCTGTTGATCTAGTTTAGTTGGTTTATAAACTCTTTAAATATAGAATGGTTATTGTTGTTTATGGTATGCATGGTTCTTTTGTTACTTTACTGATTGTCTTGATTGTGCTTGCAACTTTCTAGAAACCCATCTTGCTGATCTTGCTTATGTTTGGCCGAATTTGATTTCTTGTCTAACAAAATCTGGACATGGCAACATCATTCTTTTGTCATACTTAGTTTACCCACCATTTGACACTTTAAATGTCTCAGAATGAGTACTCTTATGAAATTACTTGTCAGTTGTCTCTAATGCAATTTGCTATTGTAGGTAAGCTAACAAACAAGATTCTTGCTATGAATGAACTTATTACAAGTCAATCTTTTGCAATGTAGTGGAGTTGTTATAAATGCTGCACGAGTCCTTGTTCTTTAATGCTTTATCTTGGTATCCTAAGTTAGAGTTGGTTATTCGAGGTATGGATTAACTTTGTGAAATGCTTGAATGCTTACTTTTCTGTTTCACTTGTGTGGATGGAGATCCTTAATTTTTTTCTTTTTCACTTGTTAAAACCATTTAATCAATTGATTATTACATGGGGCTGTTTTGATCCTTATTTGATACTTGTTAAAACCATTTGATCCTTACTTGTTTGGGGCTATTTTGTCTAGAACTGAGCAATGGTTTGTCTAGAAGTGTAGCTTCACGATATGCTTTATTGTCTGAATTTGGAGATGAGATGGATAATGTATCTGAAGTTGCACACTATGATATTTTTAGGAGTGACTAGTGATGGAAATTTTTTTATCTGAACTTTATATACAATTATATCATGATGTCTAGATGAGTATCAGTTTCTAAGATAATGTTCATGCTTGTTGCTTGGGTTTGAAAATGAGATTGTTCTTTCTCATTGGTTTTAAGTGATGATGAGATGGATTATGTAACTGAAGTTGCATACTATGATTTACAGAGTGACTAGTGATGAAATAATCCTGTTTGAACTTATGTTGTGGTTTCAATTGACAGTTATCTCATGAGTATTATAAAAGTATAAGTTTCATCTCAGTTAGTATCTTGTTTGCCTGAATTTGATAGTAAAAATAATCTTTTTCACCCTTTGTAACTCAATATTTTTTTATTTTTATTTTTTTTTTTGAAGAAAAGGTGGAATAATGCCACCCTGTTTCATTAATAAGTGATTAATAAACAACCCCGAAGTCCCGGGAAAATACAAGTGCAGTGCAGGAAATAAAACATAACTCCCAACATAACCCTGGGGGGTGGGTGACAACATCCAGCCTAAAGGCAACCAAAATACAAATACAACATACTAAGGCCTGATACAAAATATGTCATAGTGAGGCGAGAGTCCACTCATCAGTCAAGAGTTGGTCCGATCTCTATCTCCTCGTCATCAAACTCATCCACCTGGAACACCCTTGCAATCCTCCCTCTTGCTCCTGAAGCAGCAGCTGTAGCCCAAAAGAAAATTAGATGCATGATATGAGTAAGATTACTAGAAATAGAATTACATGAAGCACGGAAATAAAGATTGTTCCTATCTAGCCATAACACCCATGTGGTTGCCGCAATGGCAATAAACCATGCATCTTTCATATCGTGACGTACTGATGCAAATCTGGGACCCACCCACAGTTCCTCGTAGTCTCTTGGATAGTCACTTGTTCCTAGTGCTCTGAGCACCTCTATCAGGACGGCCTTGCTTCTAGTGCAGTGAAGAAACAGATGATTCAGACTTTCCACGTGTACGTTGCAGAACCCGCAATTGGTCGCAATGTGAGGTTGCCTCTTGGCTAGGTTCTCTCTAGTGAGAATGGCCTTGTTGAGCACAAGCCATAGGAAGACTCTAATTTTCAGAGGTGTTTTTGTCTTCCAAAGTACCGCTGCCCAGCTGGGCCTGCATCCTCGATAGTGAATCCGGTGGTAGAGTGATCTAACCGAGAACACTCCCTTGTTCTCGAGTCCCCAACGCAAGTGATCTGGGCCTTGGGCACACATCACCCCAGACTGGACTATGCGCGTTTGCAATTCATTCAGTTGCTGTAGCATACTTGGAGAAAGAGTTCCTTGGAATGACGGTCTCCAAGTCCCCTTTTTCCAAGTTTCCGCCACCGAGATATTCGGTCTAATCGTTTTAGCAAACAGCTCTGGAAAATCTTCCTTAAGAGAATGAGGACCGCACCATTTGTCCCACCAAAATCTGGTGGTTCGACCATTGCCAATTAGAGACGAAGTTGCTGAGTTGAAAGGTCCGCTGGCTTTAGCAACTCCTTTCCAGAAACGGGAGACTTTGGATCCAACTCGGAAGCCTAAACTTCTAGTACCTTTCCCTCGCAGGTAAGGTTGGATAAAGTCCTGCCATCCTTCCCCGCAATGATGGAACACTTTCCACCACCACTTTCCCAGGAGTGCCAGATTCATATCTCTGAGGTCAATGATGCCTAGCCCTCCGTGCCTCTTTTTCATGCATGCGATATTCCATTTAATAAGGTGGTAGCCTCCCTTATTTGAGTCTGCACCTTTCCAAAGGAATCTTTTCCTGATACGTTCGATCCTTTGGATCACCCACTTTGGGAGTTCAAAGAAGGACATGTAGTAAATGGGTAGATTGGATAACACAGAGTTGATGAGTACCACTCTGCCCCCAAGAGAAAGCGATTTGCCTTTCCATCCGGACAGTCTATCCTCTACCCTGTCAATAATAGGCAACCAGTCAGCCTTAGTGAGCCTCCCTGGTCGGAGCGGGAGCCCTAGGTATTTGATTGGGAATTCTTCTATCGCGCAGTTGAGAATGGTGGCGTGCTCCCGAATTTCAGTTTCTGAGAGTGAGATAGGTACAAGCGCACTCTTGTGGAAGTTAATGCTCAGGCCTGACCAGGCTTCAAAGCAGTAAAGGACCCCTTTAAAGCATATTGTTTCCGCTCTAGTCCCATTACCAAATATAAGGGTGTCGTCAGCATATTGAAGGATCGTGCATCCCTGATTAGTATTGCTGCTGGCCACAGGCGCTATCCATCCTTTTCTTTGACAATTATCTAGCATTCCTCTGAGCACATCCACTACAATAGTGAATAGAAGTGGGGACAGTGGATCCCCCTGACGGAGCCCCTTCTTGCACGGGAACGAGGGACCGGTCCTCCCATTCACTGAAATTGCCGTTTTGCTAGAATGTAAACACTATTTAATCCATCTTATCCATTTGTCCCCAAAACCTCTCCCCCTGAGAGCTTCTAGCAAACATTCCTAGTCCACCGAGTCGTATGCTTTCTCAAAATCCAGTTTGAGGAGGAAGTTCTTGGAATTGCTCTTGTGGCAGTGGTGGATAACTTGTTCAGCAGTAGCCACGCAGTCTAGGATACATCTGCCCTTAATGAATCCCGTCTGTGTCCTACTGATAAGACTGTCCATGATGCTTCCCAAGCGGATGGCTAGGACCTTAGTGATGATCTTAGCCGAGCAGTTAATCAGGCTAATTGGTCTAAAATCCCCTACGCACTTAGAATCTTCCCGTTTGGGGATCAACACAACTTCTGCAAAGTTGAACATTCCCAGCCTCAGGTTATTGTGAAAAAATTCCATCATTACATCCATAAATTCTCCTTTAATTTCTTCCCAGAACACTTGGAAGAACAACATCGGAAAGCCATCTGGCCCTGGCGACTTGTCAGCTCCCATTTGCTCAATGGCCGTTTTGACCTCTGACTCCGTGAAAGGTTCCTCCAAGGAGGAAAAGTTTTGACCTGGAGCAATCTGATACTCCTGCCAGAAGTCTGCCCCCATTGGAATCCTAAAGTCATTTTTCTTCCCGAAGAGACCCTTATAGAATGACTGGAAGGTAGTGGAAATCACCTTTTCCTCCTGCGATGTACCTGTAGCTATCTGAATTGAAAGAATAAGATTGGATCTCCTTCTTGCACTAGCTACCCGATGAAAGTAGGCCGTATTCGCGTCTCCCTCTTTGAGCCACGAAATCCTGGACCTCTGTTGCCATTTGATCTCTTCTAGTCTATACAGGTTGGCAATGTTATTACGGAGTTCTAAGAGCCTGTTTCGCTCTTCCTGCAAAAGGACTCTGGTTTCTTCCACCCTCTCAAGCTCATCAATACCTTCCAGATAGGACTCTTTATCACGCCAGATGGTCGAAAATCTAGATCGATTCCATCTACAGAGCCTCTTTCTCAGTCTTCGAATTTTTCCACACCACCGAGATGCCGCGTCCCTGCCGGCCATTGGGAGTGCCCAGTTCTCCATAACCATATGGTGGAATCCCTGAATTTCCAGCCATGCCTTTTCAAATCTGAATTTCTAGGCTTGCGGGGTCCCCGATTCCCCACATCAAGGAGGATCGGGGTGTGATCTGAAGTTGGTCTAGCGATCGTTCTGGCCGTAGCGAGAGGGAATAATGCTTCCCAATCCAAAGAGACCAGAACCCTGTCCAATTTGGCCATAACCGGATCCGCTTGCAAATTAGACCAAGTAAAAAGTCTGTCATTGATTGGGATATCAATCAATTCAAGTTCTGTGATAACTCTATTGAATTCCTCTCGTTGCCTGTCACTAGCGCCTCTTCCCTTGTGTTCAAAAGCAAATCTAGTAATGTTGAAATCCCCACCCACAATCCAAGGTCCCAACCAGCGCTGCCGGATGTCGGCCAGTTCTTGCCAGAAGGCCTCTCTGTCTGTGGCCACGTTCGGCCCGTAGACAACAGTCACCGTCTGCATCCAATCATCTGAGTGTCGCTTAAATCGGGCGGTCAAGGAGAACGCACCACGATGCTCCTCCTCGCAGGAAAGAAGATCCGAGTTAAACCCTAAAGCAATCCCCCCTGAGGCACCGACAGAGGGGCGTAGCAACCACTCTTTGATTCTGTTACCACCAACTCTTTTGAGTTTGATCCCGTGCTGGAGTTTGGTCTCCTGCAGCCCTACTATATCCGCCTTTGAATTGCTAATGACATCCCGTACCATACCCCTCTTTCCCCTATCCCCCAAACCCCTAACATTCCAAAAAAGTGTATTCATTTGGGAACTGTGTCGGGAGAGAACGTTGGTGTTGGTGTGGGGCCGGCTCCATCCTCGAGGATGTCCGTTGTCCCATCACAATAACCGAGAGTGGTCTTGTGAACCTTAACCCTCTCAGTTTCCCAACCCCTAATTTTGTTGAGAAGTAAAGCATTGCGGTCCGTGTCACAAACCTCTAACCCACAAGTTCTAGCTAGGGCAAAAACCTCAGAATCAGACATGAAATTCAAAATAGAAGCTAAAAAACCAGTTGTACCTCCCTTGTCGAACTTGGCTGCTTTGGCCGCCGCCGCAACCTCAAGATAGTCATCCAAAGACTCCGCATGAGCCCTTTTTGGTGATCGGTGAACTTTGAACCCAACTGCCCTCTGTAGTGATCCAGAACCATCTGTAGGAGCAGATTCTGGAAGCGTTGAAAGAACCATCTCAGGAGAGATCTCTCTTTGGGTGTTGGCAATAAACTCTGGATCGTCAGACTCTTCATTTGTGAAGGAGAAGTCCTCGTCCAAATTTAGTCGCCCTTCTCGGTCCTCCTCACTATCTGATTGTTGACAAACTGTTGCAAAAATAGTGTCTCTCAGAGCAGGCTTCTCACTTAGCCCACGACCTGATGACACAGCTGTAGCAGTGTTGTTATGTCCCGAAGCGGACCCCTCGGTGGGCCCGCTACTGGTGTTACAGAGAATCTGACAGTTGGAAGTTGTTGTTACAGAACAATTCTCCTTGGACCCCTCTTTGGGCCTGTGAGGATCAATAAAAAGCCCAATCTCACTCAGCCCACCTACCCCCTCTACACCAACCGTTAACACTTCGGTACCTCCACAGCGCAACTTACCCCTCCCTTCGATAATGCCGCCTTCCGCATCACGAAGTTGTGCGGTGAGAATACCACCCATGCCAGGTGTCGCGCTGTGATGGGATGAGACATCGGTTGGTTCAGAAGTCAGTTGAATTTCGACTGTTGGCTTCCCACACAGCCTGTCAACTTTGCCACCTGTCGCACGGGGATTTGGTGGGAGATCGGTTTGGGCGGTGAGCGCATTAAATGGCGGAGAAACCAATTGGGCTTTGAGCGTATTGGGTTCAGAAGTCTCTGAGCTTTTGCCTTCTTCGTCCCTATCCCCTTTTGCTTTCTCCTTCACTACGCTGTTTCCATTACCACTTTCATCCAAGCTCTCAGAGCTCTTCCCTCTACCAACTCCTTCTGTGTCACTCCTGGTCGCCAACGTGCACCTACTCTTCTCTTTCTCTGAGGCAGCCTCTACAAGCTGCCTCTCCTGGCCCTTTGTCTTATTTGCAGCAAACCACCTCTGCTCTACCCACTCCTTAGTCGAAAGCGGTATGTTGCCAGTCTGTGCGTCCAGAGAAGTACCATCCAAACTGATTTTAGTGCTTTTGAGGCCAACTGCTCCGTTCTGAGCCAAAGGTGTCTCCTTTACCACTGCATGCATTGTCTTCTTCCTGTTTTGGGTATGGTCTTTGTCGCCTCTTGACTTGATGGCGTCAGACCCTCCCAAAACCGGAAAAGCCTCAGCCTTTCTCTGGAGTTGTGCTGCTGATCCCTCCGCCGCAGCTCCACGGCATCCCTCCTTCCCTCTGGTGGCGTTGAGTATCTCTCTGTGGGCTCGTTCCACCTCATGCGCTCCGTCTATGGTTAGATCCCAACCTGACGCCGCCACTTCTCTATACGAACGGCCGTCTCTCGGAGAGGAGGGGGGTTTGGGGGAGATGATGGGCTTTTGCTCCGGCTCAACCCTTCGATCGAGGATGAAGCGAATGAGATAGGCTTCCTCAAACGAGAAGACTTTAGCGAATTGGGGCAGAGTGAGATATCGGCACTTCTGATGAGAAGTCTAGCCGAGACTAAATCTGAGCGGCGAGTAGTATTCTCGTCGATGGCCTCCACCGTTCCAAACTCCGATATAATCTCTTGGAGCGCCTCCTTTTTCCAAAAATGTAATGGAACATTGTGAATCCAGATCCAATACTTGTCCCCTTTCGGAATTTCCGCACCGAAGTGCGGTGACCAAGCTGTGAATTCCATTTTGAGGAAACCAAAATCGAGTATGCCCATTGAGGTGACCTCCGTCATTTTCTTAGGCGACGGGAACGAGACAAGGAATTGACGGTGGCAAAGTTTTTTGACTACCCAGTCTCGATGTGCACGCATTGGCGACTTAAGATTAAGCACCTGTAGGAGGTGAGCTTCGGATGGGGAACCCGATCTCACCCTCGCTACCGCACACCACTGTTGAAGCCAAGCTTCTTCATTCTTGATCGTATCGAGACTGTGGGCTAGTTTGATCACTGTAGGGCTCTCTGGGGATTTGCCTCTTACCACAAGCCTCTTCTCGTCACTACTGGAGTTCGAAACATTCGTGCAAGAGTAGGACATGTGTCCCCATTTCATGCACCTCAGACATCTGACCTCCTTCGTGCACTCCGAACGGTAATGACCTAAATCCCCACAATTGAAATACGGGATTGGCTTTCTTTTTCCTTTCCTCATTCTTTTTTTGGTAACAAACTGCTTCGTTGGTTGTGGGGGGCAGTTAGAGTTGTTAGGTGTTTGGTGTTTCGGAGGTGAAGTGCTAGGTTTCCTCTTGCCCCCCCCGGTCACCACACGCCATTCTTCCACCGTCTCCACGTCCTGTGCTGCTACCACACTCCTAATTGTCTCATCCATAGGGTCCCCTCGTTGGGCCCCAACGATGATTGACTTGTGGTGGTTGGTCGTGGTCACTTTCGGTCGAGGGGATGGTTGTCGAGGTGGGTGTGTGGAGGTCGGGGGTGAAGAGTGAGAGGAGGCAGGCTGTTTGAGTGGTTTGAGTTGTGGTCCTGCGGCACTGGTTGAACCCTGGTAACGCTGATGGGTGTGTTGGTCCCTTCCAGTATAGTGTTTATGCTCTTGATGCCTTAGTCTATCACTGTGAACACCCTCCGAGATGTGATGGTGATGAGGATCTCTTTCATCCCTGTCCCTCTGGTTGGGCAGCCTCCGCGCTGGGCGATGTCGGCTGGTAGGGGGGATTTCCTACGCTCCTCGAAGCGTTGAGGGGGACCCTCTCTACGGGCCCTCTCCCTCCGCGGATTGACCTCATGAAGGCTATGATGAGCATTGCTACTCCTTTCACGGCGGTGGTGTGCACTACGGTGTGCCCTTGCCGGGGATAGAGCTCGCCTGAGCCTAGGGTCATCCCCCTCCGGGGGGTGCTGCAGGGTGCTGCATTGAGGCGGAGCATTAGGCGTTGCAATCTTTAGCTATGGTTGGATCACTAAAACGGGAGAAAGAGCAGGGGTGGTGGTATTCGGGGGGGTGTCGATCGGAGGAAGGGTTGGGATTTGGTTGGCGAAGCGGACCCTCTCAAAGGGCCCACAGCCGCTCAACTCCATCTCGGAGAGGTCGACAGTAGCGCGGGACATTACTGTGATGCGCAGAGAGGTGGGTCAATGGTGGAAAGCAAGCAGCCCAAAAGGGAGAGCAGGAGGGGGGGGAGGGAGTGGGGGGAGGGGGTGCGACAGAGAGGTTGAAGAAGAAGATAGGGGCCAAGCACAGTGAGGCTATTGAGTTTAAGGGAGGTGGAGGCTAGCACCGGTGAAGGGAATGGGGGTTGAGGGTGTGGTGGAGGGGGTGGGTTGGTAGGAGCTCATTTCGTGTATCTCTAACATTATGACCAAACCCTTTGTAACTCAATATTTTGAACTCCATATTTTGGTTATGAATGTGGTGAGATCACATTATTATGTTTATGAGATTACAATTTGATGATATTATACTATTATGCTTCATTCATATTTTATTGGGGCTCTTTTAGTTTCGCAATTGGTTTTGATTGTAAGAGTGCTCAAGGTTTTTTTTTTTTTTAATAATTTTAATTTTTTTTAAAATTTTTTTAAAAAAATATATATCTACCCAGGCATTTTTACAAGCGTCGGGGTAGCTTTCAGCAAAAACTGGTGGTCTATAACGGCGTTTTAAAAACACCGGTATAGGTGATGGCTGAAAACAGTAATTCCAAACGAAACCACCCTTTCGGTGGCATTTTTCAACGGCCGGTGTAGTTTTAACCTATCCCGGCGTTTGTTAAAAATATCGGTGAATGTCCCTAAGCTACAGCGACACACGATGGTATCTACGGCGGCGTTTAAAAATACCGGTGAATGTGGAAAAAAATGCCGGTAAAGACTGTTAGTCTTGTAGTGTGATGTTTTGACTACCTGTTACTTGATTAATCGCATGCCTTCCACTATATTGAAAGGGAAAACTCTGATCCTGTTATGTTTTCCTCCAAAAAAAACCATGACCTAGCACATACGCATATCTTCTGTACCATGACCTATCATAGATTATGTACCTTTTGTAACCCCGACATCAGATAAATGAGTTGAACCGCCTATCACAAACGCATATCTTCGATAAGACCAAAAGTTATCATTCCTCCTACTTCAGATCTTGTTTCAACTATTCCGCATAATGGCCGAGCCTATCACACTCTAGGTAGACTCATCCTTACCTTCTGAACAGTCTCCACCTATTTCTGAGTCTATTAGAGGTATGGATTCTGACCTTAATATGACCATTGCTTGTTATTGTAAAGCTCATAAAACAAAAAAGTTTGACCATCCTCCATCATTATTGAGCCTGAAGTAGGTATGGATCTTGACCTTAATATAACCATTGCTTCTTTCTGTAAAGCTCGTAAAACTGCAACTTCTACCCCTACTATTGTTTTCTATGCTCATTTATCTTCTAGTCAGTCACCTTGCTTTTACGTCTATTCTAGATATGAATCAGATTCCCTAGTCTGTTTCAAAGGTTATGTGACATCCATGATAGAGTCAGACTATGCAAGAGGAGATCTCTGCATTGTCTCCTAATGACATGTGTGGTCTTGTTTGACTTCCTATAAGGAAATATCGTGTTGGTTTTAAGTGAGTTTAAATAGGGAAAATTTTGGCCCGATTAAAGGCCAAATTGGTGGCTGAAGATACTTCTTAGACAATTGGGATGGCCTATGATGAGAACTTCTCTCCTTTGGCAAAGATAACTTCAGTTCGTATTATAATTTCCTTGACAACCTGTTATCATTGCCTTTTGTTTAAGCTTGATGTTAAGAACACATTTCTCAATGGTGTTCTTGAGGAGGAGCTTCATATGGATCACTCTTTCAACTTTGTTTGTAAGGAAGAGGGCAAGAGGACAAGAAAGTTTGTTGTTTGAAGCGTTCCTTGTATGGTCTTAAGCAGTCCCATAGGGCATAGTTTGGTAGATTTTTAGATATAGTCAGAAAGTTTGGTATGCAGAGACATCACAATGATCACTTAGTTTTCTATAACTGCAAGAAGGGTAAGCACATATTATTTGTTTTATATATTGATGATATTGTGATCACATTAGATAATGAGGCAAGCGTCCAAGGGTTGAGGTCACAACAGTTTCAAACCAAGGATCTAGGAAAATTGAAATATTTTCTTGGAAATAAAGAAGCCATATTTGGACGAGGTATATGTCTAATGTCTTATACAGAAAAGTATGTTTTGGATATTTTGATTGAGTGCAGAATGTTGGAGTGTCGCACTTACAGCCTTCGATGGATTCCAATTCTAAGATATTACCATATTAAGGAGACATGATGGAGGACCCGAGCAAGTATAGAAGGATGGTTGGCAAGCTAAATTATCTTACAGTTGCTCAGTCAGATATTACATATTCTGTGACCATAGTTAGTCGGTTTATGATAGTCCTCAGAGGACGTTGTAGGATAGATGGATTCATTGATGCAGATTTGGCTGGATGTTCCACCTCGGGATGATCTATGACTAGATACTGATTTTGTGGGGTGGAAATCTAGTATTTGGAAGTATAAGAAACAAACAATAGTGTCTAAATCTAGTGCAGAATCGTAGTATACAGTCCTGACTGATATCACTTGTGAGCTTGTTTGGGCGAAGAGACTTTTTGGTGAATTGTGGATAGTGCAACCTTACTTGATGATATTATATTTTTGATAATCAGCCTGCAAAGCATATTAAATTGAAACTCATTTTTTTATGAATGAACAAAGCATTTTGTCATGTGGTTTGTGTTGCTGCTTATTTCGGTGTAGGAGCAAACAGATAGTGAGTTAATAACTGATGGAAACTACTAAAAGTTTGACCTGTGACAATGGCCGTTAAAAGCTGTTAGAGCTCCTGAGAATGAATCTGGATCGTTAATTGACCACCGTGATGTGAATCCAACAGTTACTGATGCGGCCGATGGACCTGCAGAAAGCCTAAAACACCGGGGGATGGCCCCGGTGACACCCTCCGACGCTCAAGTCAGAACCAGAAAGAGAGAGAGAGAGTAAGAGTAGGGGTGGGCTCGATACGGTACCAGACTTTTTGACATTGTACCATTACCATACCAAACTAGTTCGGTTTGAAAATATGCAAACCGTTACCAACCAAAAAGTTCAGTATACCGAAACTTCGGTATACCGACTACTTCGGTTGGTACGGTTCGGTATTGGTATTATACCAAATATGACCCAACAAATACCTTAGCAAATATCAGTACCAATAAAAATAACAAGTTAACAATATTACACAACTACTGAAACAAAAACAGAATAGACCAGTGTATGTTATCGCAGATAGGAGTGGACACAAAATTCAAAATATATGGTGCCAATGTACGTTAAGCAAAACATACACTGACACCATATATTCTCTTATTGTCAGCTGCAATCATCTGTCTGTTTTCATACTGATATTTTTCTCTGCTTTGTAGATGCAGTTTTCTTAGCAGAGACGGCATTTTTGTTTAGTGTTGGATTGTCTATTGTATTATTAGTGAAAAATCTAGCACTAGTACATTTTGGAAGTGATCAGTGTAACCAAGGCAGTTACATTTATACTTTACCAATACGAAGAGGACAACTAAATTTTCCTAAATCGAAAGAGTTCGCAGGCACACACAAGCTAGCGGGAGTCAGTTTATGAAATATTTTCGTTTCTTACTGACTTAAAGTGTTCTTTGGTTCACTTTTGATCTCATTTACAATTTTTTTGATAATCAGAAATTGATCTCATTCATGGATCAAGAGTCTATATCAAACATCCATTGTTTAGCATTTCATACCATAACTTCATAATAACTCCATTCAACATTATAGATTTATAATATGAACTGTTTTGGGGTTTTGGTTAATTCGGTACGGTACGGTAAAATACCGACAAAACCATATTCATACCGAAACCGAACCGGATTTTAGAACTCGGTACGGTTGTACCGTACCATACTTTTGGTAACCGAATTTTTTGGTACCGAATCGATTGGTTCGGTTGGAAAACTGGTCGGTTGGCTCATTTCGGTATGATCGGCCACCCCTAAGTAAGAGAGTGAAAACTAGCCAATTGTTCATTACCTTCTGACTGTAGAGGGGGGGATATTTATAGGCCTGAGAGACATTTCAAGAGATTGATTTGTATCCGTTTGATCGATTTAACTTTCTTATCTCTTTCATGTATCTCCCCTTCAAGAGATAAGATATCCTTGATAGGGGATAAGAGATTTGACTCCTAGCCTGCATGGGCTGGGCACCTCTCCTAGTGGGCCTGGTTTGTCACGTTTTATGGGCTTGGAAGAAGCCCATGTCTTGGAGTGGGCTCAGATCTGAAAAGGAGGTCTGTGATGGCTAATCTGCATGTAGATGCTTTGAGATCTGTGCAGGAATGGTACGGCTCTAATCTGTTATGATTTTTACCATCATCATAAGCCTCCCAATTCTGGAAGGTAATTTTCTTGGCTTTCGAGGAGTAGTACGTCTTACTTTTGTAATCTGGTGTATAATCTTAACAGTCAGAGTGTTCGGAGATACCTGGAATTGATTAGTGGCGTCTGAAGGCAGTGAATATTTTCCTGGATTTTTCCATAGTTCTCCAGAATTTTCTGAATTTTCTAAAAATTTTCTCAATTCTAAAATCACTTTTTCAAATTTTATAATTAATAAATTCAATTTTAATAATTTTTTCGGATTTTTAAATTTATTTTCCAAATTTAAATAATTATTTTTGAATTTTTTAATCACTTTTTCGAAATAAAAATGAGTTTGGGGGGTTTTTTGTAAATAAACCGACTTCAGCGCAATCTGAGGCGTAGATTAGAGCTGGCTCGCGCGTTGGGCAAGATCTAACGGAAGAGATTTGATCGTTGTGATCAGGGGCTGACGTGGCATGATCTGGAGTGCTCATCAGCGCTCGGCTTTCCTGCTGAGTGAGATCAGACAGTGGAGGAGCGAGCGAAGCGCTGGGGAAGACGATGGGGTGACGTGGACGGATCTGAGCCGTCCCTCGTACTCAAGCTCAATTTTTGGAGAGATCAGAGGGTCAAAAATTGACGCGGAGACCCCCTAGCTTGGCCAACTATTTGGCCGAGCTATGGCCATTTTTTTGACTTTGGGGGCTTCGCTGAGCTATGGGAGTCCGTGTATTCGCGGAGCTACGAGCTTTCGTCTTTTTTCAGTTATGTTGCTCGAGTTTCGCCACCGAGCTTTGGAGACGATGCTTTGCCGAGCTATGGGAGTTGTTTTCACCGAGCTACGGGAGCGCTCCGCTGAGCTATGGAGGTAGCCATCTCACCGAGTGTGATCATTGAATTTCGCCGAGCTACGAATACGAGCTCTGTTTTCACCGAGCTATTCCTCATCGTCGAGCTATGTAGTTTCTGAGTCTTGGCCAAGCTGTGGAGATGATGCTTCGCCGAGCTATAGGAGTTGAGCTTCACCGAGCTATGGCGGGGTTGCGGCGAAGTGAGCGAAGCCCTTAAAGCGTGATACTCTTTGTCGATCGAAGCCTTCAACTTAAGGTGGATTCAGTCGAGCTATGAGGCCCTTTTGTCGACTAGGTGTTTGGGCGGAGGATTAGTCGAGGTGAGAGCTCGATGCTGGGGTTTGCGGAGCTCGGAGTCGAAGTGGCGAAGGAAGGGTTCGAGGGAGAAGACATGGTGTTTCGTTTTGGAGCCCTGGTTTGAGGAAGAAAGAAGAAGGAGAAGGAGAAGCGGAGCGGGTTCGGGTAGCGGACACGAAACCGATACCCGTCTTGCCTCCTTCCTGGTTCTCTCTTGGACTTAGCTTGCAGATTTTGGATAATGGGTTTGGCTTGGATCCGACCCGAACCCCTTTTGCTCTAATTTGAGTGAAATGGGTTTTTGGATTTGGACCTGAATTCGAACCCGTTTCTTCTTTTCCTATACTATTGAACCCACAAGTATTTTTTGGTGATTTTTTTGAAGATTTTTGGACTTGGATGTGCATATAAGTTTTTATATATATTTTTTTGTGTATATGCAACAACATATATATATATATAAAGGAGTATACCCCCCATGAAAAATTCGAACTGGCCATCTCGTTCTACACGCCTTAGATAGCATAACATAAAGAAATCACGTAATTTGAAGTACATTTTCCCATGATTTACATCATCGCAAAATTGTATGGCTGAAAATTCTACTTCATTTGATGGATGAGCAAACGAACTTCAAATTATTTGAATTCTTTATGTTATGCTATCTAAGGCATGTATAACGAGATGGTCGGTTTGGATTTTTCATGGGGGGTCTACTTCGTGAGTTCTCACGGAGTTCTCACCAAAATTAGTTCTCAACCGAATGGCTCCCTATATATATATATATATATATATATATATATATATATATATATATATATATAGGAAAATCTTTCATTGTGCACCACCCCTCCGTGTGCACTCGACCTTCCCACCTTTGTATCGACGATCCGAACCGTTCACAATGATCTACACATCTAAATTAGTCTAAATATGTAAAATCAAATCATTTGAAATTTATTTGCCCATCCATCATGTGACTATAAAAAATAATGATTTTCAGCTATACAATTTTGTAACACTTCAATGGATGGACAAATGAATTTCAAATGATTTGATTTTACATATTTAGATTAATTTAAATATATAGATCAATGTGAACGGTTCGGATTGTCGATACGAAGGTGGGAAGACCGAGTGCACACGCCGTGTGCACCATAGGTGGTGGCACAACGGAAGACTTCCCTATGTGTGTGTGTGTGTGTGTGTGTGTGTGTGTGTGTGTGTGTGTGTGTGTGTGTGTGTGTGTGTACCTAGCTTTTTACTCCATCACCCTTGATTGGTGGATCTAGTACATATGTTGCTGTCCTAGGAGAGCTGTTGCAGACTTGTTGTTTGATCCCAGCAAGTTGTTGAGGCAACTTCGGGACGGAGTTGAACGTTCGAGCTTGTCGTTTGTGCCTGGCAAGTTTAGAGAGACAACTCTTTGACTGAGTTGATATAGAGCTTACTGTTTGGTCCCAGCAAGTTTACGGAGACAACTTTGAGATAGGGTTGATGTAGAAACTGCTATTTGATCTTGGCGAGTTTGGAGACAATTATGAGATAGAGTTGATGTAGAAACTGCCGTTTGATCTCGGTAAGTTTCGAGACAACTCTAAGATAGAGTGGGATGTTGAACTCGCTATTTGTGCCCAACAAGCGAGTAGAGAACTCTGCGACGGAGTTAGATGTTTGGTCTTGCTGTTTGCACCCAAGAAGTTTGTGGGGGAACTCTGAGACAGAATTGGGTGTTGAACTTACTGTTTGACCCAGCAAGCTTGGAGAGGTAACTCCGTGATGGAGTTGTGCGTTGAACTTGTTGTTTGTTCCCAAAAAGCTTGTAGAGACAACTCTTTGATTGAGTTGATGTAGAAACTGCCGTTGGACCCCTGCGAGTTTAGAGAGATAGCCCGTAGTGGGGTTAGTGTAGAAACTGTCGTTTGGTCCCGGCGAGTTTTTAGCGAGAGCTATAAGATAAACTTGAGCTTGAACTTGCTGTTTGGCCCTAGCGAGTTTATAGAGGTTACTCCTTGATCGAGTTGATTTAGAAACTGTCGTTTGATCCCGACGAATTTAGAGAGACAACTCATAGTGGAGCTGGTTTTTTGAACGTTTTGTTTGGAGCCAACAAGTTATTGATGGAGCTTCAAGCGGTTAGCAGAACATTGAACCCGTTGTTCGGAGTCAACAAGTTGTAGAAAGAGCTCATGCGGAGAGCAGGGCATTGAACTCATTGTTTGGAGCCAACAAGTTATTGACGAAGCCTAAGCTTAGAGCAAGGTGTTGAACCCGCTGTTTGGAGCTAACGAGTTATTGATGGAGTTCGTGCGGAGTGCAGAGCATTGAACTCGTTGTTTGGAACCAACGAGTTGTTTGGTGGAGCTTGAGCGAAGTCCAAGACGTTGAACTCGTTGTTCGGAGCCAACGAGCTATTTGGTGGAGCTTGAGTGAAGATCAAAATGTTGAACTCGTCATTCGAAGTCAACAAGTTATTGATGGAGCTCAAGCAGTGAGTATATAACAAGGTATTTGACCTCGTTGTTTGGGACCAACGTGTCGTTGATGAGGCTCAAGTGGCAATCAGAGCTTGGAACTCATCGTTTGGAGCCAACGAGCTATTTGGTGGAGCTTGAGCGAAGACCAAGGCATTGGACTCATTGTTTGGAGCTAACGAGTTGTAGACGGAGCTCGTTCGGAGAGCATGGCATTGAACTCGTTGTTTGGGGCCAACGAGTTGTAGACAGAGCTCGTGCAGAGAACATGGTAGTGAATCGTTGTTTGGGGCCAACAAGTTTTAGACAGAGCTCATGTGTATAGCAGTGCGTTAAACTCATTATTTAGAGCCAACAAGTTGTAGACGGAGCTCATGTGGAGAGCAGAGTGTTGAACTCACTGTTTGGGACCAACGAGTTATTGATGAAGCTTGTGCGGAAAGCATGGTGTTGAACTCGTTGTTTGGAGCCAACGAGTTGTTTGGGAGAACTTGAGCGAAGACCAAGGTATTGGACTCGTTGTTTAAAGCTAACGAGTTATTGATGGAGCTCGTGCGAAAAGCATGGCGTTCAACTTGTTGTTTGGGGCCAATGAGTTGTAGACAGAGCTCATGCGGAGAGCAGAGTATTGAACTCATTGTTCGGAGCCAACAAGTTGTAGACTGAGCTCACGCAGAGAGCAGAGCGTTGAACTCGTTGTTCGGAGGCAACAAGTTGTAGACGGAGCTCATGTGGAGTAAAGAGCATTGAACTCACTGTTTGGGATAAACGAGTTGTTGATGAAGCTCGTGCAAAAAGCAAGGCGTTGAACTCGTTGTTTGGAGCCAACGAGTTGTTTGGGAGAACTTGAGCGAAGACCAAGGCGTTGGACTCGTTGTTAGGAGCTAACGAGTTGTTAATGGAGCTCATGCGAAAAGCATGGCGTTTAACTCATTGTTTAGGACCAACGAGTTGTAGACAGAGCTCATGCCGAGAGCAGAGCATTGAACTTGTTGTTCAGAACCAACATGTTGTAGAAGAAGCTCATGCTGAGAGCAGAGCGTTGAACTCGTTGTTCAGAACCAACATGTTGTAGAAGAAGCTCATGCGGAGATAAAGGTGTTGAACTCGTGGTTTGGTTGGCGAAGCTCGTGCAGAGAGCATGGCGTTCAACTCATTGTTTGGGGCCAACGAGTTGTAGACAGAGCTCATGTGAAAAGCAGAACGTTGAACTCGTTGTTCGGAGCCAACAAGTTATAGACGGAGCTCATGCAGAAAGCAGAGTGTTGAACTCGTTGTTCAGAGGCAAAAAGTTGTAGACTTAGCTCAATGGGAGAGCAGAGTGTTGAACTCGTTGTTCGGAGCCAACAAGTTGTAGACGGAGCTCAAGCGGTAATCAGAGCGTAGAACTCGTTGTTGGGAGCCAACGAGCTATTTGGTGGAGCTTGAGCGAAAACCAAGGCATTCAACCCGTTATTTGGAGCCAACGAGTTGTTGATAGAGCCTGCATAGTGAGCGGAGCGTTGAACTCATTGTTTGGAGCTAACAAGTTATTTGGTAGAACTTGAGCGAAGTCCAAGACATTGAATTCATTGTTTGGAGTCGACGAGTTGTTGATAGAGCTTAAGAGGTGAGCAGAGCGTAGAACTCGTTGTTTGGAGCCAACGAGCTATTTTTTGGAGCTTAAGCGGAGACCAAGACATTGAACTCGTTGTTCAGAACCAACGAGTTGTTGATGCAGCCTGAGCGAAAAGTAGGGCATTGAACCCGTTGTTCGATGTTGACGAGTAGTTGGCCAAAAGAACTTAATTGGCGTGCATAGCGCCGAACTCATTTTTAGAGCGAATGAGTTGTGGGTATTCTAAATCTTCTCAATATTGAAGTGAAGTCACTCGTGCTTAATCAGCATTGAGGTGATTTCATTCCTCTCTTTGCTGACAAGTAGCTGCGTAGATCGAACGAGGTCTTTGGGACATAGAGTTTGCTTTCCTTCGTGATATGCTATGTTTGACAGAGTTGGGGCTTTCCTATTCGCACGGTACTTTAAACGAGACGGAGTTGGAGCTTGCTCAAGTGAAGGTGGTCGGATAAACCTGGAGCTTGCCTGCCTAAGGAAGACTTGTCTTGAATTTCATCATCAAGAGTTGAGGTAGCCTTATGGAGCTGTTAGCTGGTAGGAGGCCGGTGAAGAGGTTTTTTGCTCTTAGGTAGAGCATCTCTCCAGTGTGTAGCTAAAAGAACAACTTACATGACAGATTGTCATACAGTATTCGCAGGACTTTTGGTAGCGATTCCTAGACGCGAAACATAGACTCATTGTAATTATGTTGTTGTAATGAGACTTGTAGTTTGTGGAATAAGAAGTCTTCAACGTGCCGGTGTCTTGCCCTGTGATTCATCGTTTTGGGGGTCGGCTGGTCGCATGAGCTGCTCTTAAGGAGAGTTGGACTCTGGACTAGCCATTTTGTACTTATAGGTGTCTGTAGTGGTACTGGATCTGATCATATGAGTTTGCGATAATTCTGTGATTTGAAGAATTCCTTTCATATGCTTGATCCTTGCTGTCATGGTTGAGGTGCCATCGACTGGGCTCTTTGTAGCTAAATAACAAGGCCTCAAGTCTGTTGCGTATAGCTAATGAACTGTTGACGGTGTATGACGGAGTTTGACATTGCTCCGTCTTGAACTCGGCTAGTTGTAGAGATAACTTCTGACAGAGAGTTGTTTTCCAAACTTTCTGTATGGGTCCTCTAACAAATTGTGAGAGTCACATCGAGTGGAGAGTTGAGCTCTAAGTGTTGCTAGAGTAACTGTGATCCACGATTTTGGACCTCTTAATCTGTTGTTGGAAAAATTTAACTAGTTTCAGGAACAAATCGAATGGCGAGTCGAACTCTGAACGTGTTTAATTGCAGGTTGCGAAAGTAACTCTGAGCCATGGGCATGGATTTCGAACATGTTAGTTTGAGTATTAACAGATTGCAGGAGCAGATCGAATGATGAAGCGCACTCTGAACTTGCTTCTTTGCAAATTATGAGAGTCTCTGTCAAGCCATGGGTATGGACTCCGAACCGATCATCAAGGTGCTAACGAATTGCAGGAGCATATCAAATGGCGAAGTTCACTGTGAACTTGCTTTATTGCAAATTGTTAGAGTCTCTTCAAGCCATGGGTATGGACTCTGAACCCGTCTTACGGGAAGACTTGTAACGAGTTTTTGGTGCCACTTATATGTATATGTTTGGAACTCAACTCGTTGTATAAGTCTCCAAGGAACTTTAACTAGTTTTTGGAACAGATCGATCGGTGAGTTGTGCTCTAGATGTGCGGGATTGCATGTTGCGAGAGTAACTCCGTGTCGTATATCTGGATTCCGAACTTGTGTTGTGAAAAGCTTGTAACGAGTGTTTAGCGCCGCTCTAAGTGTAAGTTGGGCGTTTAGCTCGTTGTTTGCTTTGATGAATTAACAGGTTGCAGGAACAGATAGCATGGCAAAGCACACTTTGAACTTGCTTCATTGCAAATTTCTGGAGTAACTTCGAACCATGGGTATGGACTCCGAACCCGTCTTGCATACAAGTTTTTGGTGTCGTTCTCTATGAAAAACAATGAGATGAGAAGTTTACGAGCCCGTAGAGGCAATGTCTTGTGTTCGGATCAAAACCTAGAAGGTTCCTCTGAGAGCGAATATATGATGCTATCTTGTGCTCCCCCTCACCAGGTACATTAGCATCCGAAAGGATAACCTTAACAATTTCGCAAAATGTCACTAAAAATCAATTTTAAAAAAAAACAGATAACTTCATTTGAAATTTTATCTGCCTTGATTCCTCACCACCCCGGATCATTCGTCAGTCTCAAATGAATGTAATACCGAAGGGCTGATGATAGAGACGCCATGAATTCAGTTCCAGGAGTAATGATATTTGATTCCAACTTTGTAACAATCTTATCCAATTCAATTTCCAGACCCTCCTCATTTTTTAATTTCTCTGCCTCTGCTACCTAACAATTCAACTATGTCCAATTAAAATTAAACAAACAAAAAGAAAGTATGATTAAATCAGATTAAATTTTGTAGGCATGAATCTTACTGCCTCTATAGCTTCCTTCGCAGTTCGAAATCTTCTCACTCGCTGCTGATCCATCTTCGCTCTAGGTGTAACCCCTATGAAATATCCAATTAAAGAAGGGTCAAGAAAAACTACCTATAAATAATAAAGGCTAATTTTTTAAGCATACCCTGTCGTTTTGCCATGTTTTCATGTAAAACACCCTTACGGGCATTTTGCTATTTCGTGTCTAGCTTACTTTCTTCATGGTCAGAAATTGAAAACACATCCAATCCTAATGTTTAAAGAAGTTTCGCCAATAAGTGGGGAAGGTGACTGCATAAAACAACCCATATGATATCTGCCCTAATACATATATTATCTTTTAGTTCAATCAGTAACATAGTTCAATCTGCAGCCCTTCCTTCCAATTTCCAAAAATGGAAAGGAGAAAATAAAAGGAGACAAGCATGAGAGAGATGAGAACATACATATGCTCTAACCAATCTCAATTCTATTATTAACTAATCTCATAAGTGTAATATAACTAAACCCTATCAATATTACTAAACAAGAAAGATAATCTTTACCAAAATTGGATGATAAGGGCAGAAGGAGGAGCGGCGAGGGAGGTGCGGCGAGGGAGAGCTTGATGGTGCAACGCGATGGACAAGAGGAGGCAAAGTAGGAGGAGCAGCGAGGGAGGTGCGGCGCGATGGACACGAGGAGGCGAAGTAGGATCGGCGGAGAGGGTAATGCGGCGCGAGGGAGGTGCGGCGGTTAGTGATGAGGGGGAGAGAAAAAATTGGGTTCAATGAGAAAGCGGCGTGGAGAAGAGAGAGTTTAGGTTAAGTGATTTGGGAAATTGGGGGAAATGAAAACAGTGCAGGGTTTTAGAGCAAGTTTTTAGAAGAAAAAAAAATTAACAGGCCTATCACAGCGTGTTATATGTAAAATGTCGCTACTGTTTGCACCTATTGCGGCATTTATGTGAAACGCCGGTATAGAGGGTGTGTTTTTTTTATAAAAAAAAATCTTCTACATCTAGCGCAATATTTCATTGAAACGCCAGGATAGAAATGCCGCTACAGGCCCTGCAGTTTGTAGTGTGTTGAAGGTTAGAGGTTGGAGGGAAAGAGGGTATGAGAATAACCATGGGTCATAAAAAAATCGAACACGTTCACCATTGCCAATCGACCATTGACAGTTACCAAGATGGATGAGACTATGAGAGTGGTGGAAGAAATAGCAGACCATGACTCAAATTTGTTGCAAGTATCAGTGTGGTTATATGTAACTATGAGGTAAGTGTGGCTTTGTGTGTGGATACAGCTTTGTCCAAAAAAACGGAAAAAGAAAAAAGAAGAGAGAAAAAAACTTTGTGCAAGCCCTAATGGTATAACTTTGCGTAATTTAAAGTTATTACTTTATCAATTTTTAAAATAGTTCTAGAATGACCATTAATTTTAATAAAACCTCGGTAATTTGACTTGTTGGTTCTAATAGTAGGCGGACTAAGATTGCTAATTTCTTCAATTGCAATGCTTCTTCTTTTCCTATTAATTATCTAGGCATTCCTTGGGGATGGGGTCACCTATGATTGATAAAGTGGAATAGTGATTGAATGCTTGGACAAGTAGACAACTGTCTCGTGGAGGTAGACTTATTTTAGTCAATTCTATCATTTCTTCTATTCCTCTATATATGATGTCCTAGTTCTCTATCTCATTTTGGGTTATTAATCGTATCGATAAAATCAGAAGGAATTTCTTTTGGTCTCACTCTTCTTACACTGTTAGATTTTGGACGGATTTTTGGATTGGTAATAATAAACTTTCTGTTTTATTTCCTTCTTTCTGCCTTAGCTTCAAATCCTAATGCTACTGTTTCTTCTCTACTTTCTATTCATAATAATCAGAGAGATTGACATATTTCTTTAGGCGAAATCTTTCTATAGATCAATGTTTTGATTATATTAGATTTCTTGTCCTGCTTGGTTCTTATCAATGGAAAGTTAGAGATGATATTAGATGGAGATGGTCCATTACGAATACTTGTGCTGTAAAATTCTTTTATACTTTCCTTAATTGCGAAGGAGTTATTTCTCCTTTTTATAAATATATATTTGACAAAATATTGCTCCTTTGAAAGCTAGGGTTCTTGTTTGGTTGGTTGTTTTTTTTTTGTTTTTTGAGGTAATGTTTGGTTGGTTGTTCATAACAAATTATTGATTGTTGAGAATTTGGATGAGAGAAATCTAGCTCATCGTCAAAAGTGCATCTTCTGCAACTCTCATGATGAATCCGCTAGACATATTTTTTATTCATTGCCTCTTTATTCAACCAATTTGGTTTATTTGTAAAAGTGCATGGAAGGTTAATGGGAAGCCTGGCACCATGACTTCTTGGTGGAGTACTTGGAGAAAAAGAAAAATTAAGAGCTCCATTAGAATGACTTGGGATTTAGCAATGATGGCTATTATTTGGATCATTTGGATTAAACGAAACAATATAATTCTCGCTAATAAATCTAATTCTATTGATAAAATGATTGAAGAGTTTGTTTACTTCATTCATCTTTGGTCGAATCTTCTGCCTACTGCCTACTCATGAAAAGGGAGTTCTCAAATTGGCTGAACTTGATACAGTGGTTGAGCTATTAATACAATGAAGTCTCAATAGTTTAACTTGATTTAATATATGTTCTCTCATTTTTTTTATATTTGTGGCTTAATGTAGATGTGATTACTAAAATGATTGAAGGTTCTATCAAGGTGTTTCTTTCTCTTGAAAATTGTTCTGGTTTTATGAAAGATTTATGGCAAAAGTCTTGGATTCAGGAGTTGTATGTACAGTTGTTGTTGTTATCCTTTTCTTTTAGAATGTTGCGGATGGATTTGTTTATGATTTGTATGAACTATTTTTATGTAAACTTAATCCTAGGTAGATAATTTTCAAGAATATTAAAAAATTAAGTTTACCAACATGCAGTGCCGATTATGTTAGAAGTTAAAACTAGCGATTGGTTTGATGGATTTTCAAGAAATGAACTAAGTTAGCAATTCTAATTAAATATCAAGCCTAAGATTTAATGATTATACTAAAGCGTTCTTAGCAAGTAAAATATTTAATAATGATTCGTACGCTATTACACAAGTAGAAGCACACACACTCAATATTTGTGGACGACAGATAATTCTAGATAATATGCTAGAGATGATAGGCTGTACCACAAATAATGGAGGAATGGAAAGAATTTACTGAGGTTCGATGAACGAGTCGTTGCCACAGATGGAGAGGAAGAAGAAGCCACTAGTCGACATCAATGACGTTGTACTCCTCCATAGCTCATTTCCGTGATGTGAGAATTAGGGTTAGGGTTTGAATTGAAGATTTTGGGATTAGGGTTTAGTATTTGAAGGGGATTTGGAGGATGGGACTGATTTGGATGGTTGGTGTAGGATAATGGCTCGATTCTGGTTCAGATTGTTTTGGAGTATCTGCAGCAAATGAAAGTTACAGTATCAGGCGACTGATAGAAGGATCAGGCGACTGTCCAGAGAGTTTTCGAAGGCTAAAGATGCAAGCAGCAGCAGAGGATCAGGCGACTGATCGGTCGACTGCCAGAAGGATTGCCAGTCGACCAGTCGACTGTCGACGGGATTTTGAACTAGATCAGGCCCAATTCGAAAAGGCCCAATAGTTTCCCTATAAATACACTTGTTAGGGTTTTGTAATCGGTGACGAAAATTAGAGATCCCTATTTCGGTTTTGCAGCCGTCATTATTTGTAAGGGTTTGTTTTCGCCCATTGGTGATAATTTGAAGAAGAAGAAACCCCAACCGCCCCGTGGATGTAGGCATGTATTTTGCCGAACCACATTAAATCTGTGTGTCCTTTTGTGTTGGTTTGTTTTTGTGTTTTCTCGCTGGTTCTCTCTTTGTATTCCGCATTGGTTTGGTTATTGATTAGTTTGTACCGCGCACAACAAGTGGTATCAGAGCTGTTGGTTCGACCTAGAGGGAGATGGCGGGTGATGCAGATGCAACCAAGGAGGTTGTGGGATCAAGTTCATCAAGAACAACGATTCACAACGCAAAATTTGAAGTTGAAAAATTTGATGGGACAAACAATTTCGGGATGTGGCAATGTGAGGTTTTAAATGTTCTTGTTCAACAAGAACAAGATGTTGCTTTGGAAGTTGAAAAACCTAAGGATATGTCCGAAGCAGATTGGAAGAAGTTGAATAGAGTTGCGTGTGGGACTATTCGGCTCTTTATTGAGAAGGCTCAGAAGTACGATTTGATGAGGGATACCATTGCTGCGGTGTTGTGGAAGAAGCTCGAAGACAAATACATGAGGAAAAGTTTGGAGAATAGGCTGTATTTGAAGAAGAGACTTTTTCGCTTCACCTATACGGAAGGTATGTCTATGAATGCTCATGTTGAATCATTTAATAAATTGTTGGCTGATTTGTTAAATTTGGATGAGCAAATTAAGGATGAGGATAAAGCCCTAATTCTGTTGAATTCATTACCTGAAAGTTATGATCATTTAGCAACTACTTTATTATATGGAAAAGATACTGTAAAATATGAAGATGTTGCAAATGCTTTGTTGAATAATGAAACTAGGAGAAGGGATAAAATGGTTGATAGAGAAACTTCTGAAGCTTTGATTGTAAGGGGCAGGACTGAGACCAGATCTGAGTCCAAATCTGGGAAAAAGGGAAACAAATCTCGTTCCAAATCGAGAGGAGTTTCGAAGGACAGGAAAATACCGGCCAAAGATGAATGTGCTTTCTGTCATGAAAGGGGGCATTGGAAAAAGGATTGTCCAAAGCTACGAAATAAGGGAAATTCGACTGCAAATGTGACTGTTGATAATTTAGAAAGTGGCGAGGATTTTTCTTTTGCACTTGCTTCTAGTCCCTCACTTTATCAAGAAGTATGGTTTCTTGATACAGCAGCCTCCTATCATATGTCTTGGAAAAAGGAGTGGTTTACTTCTTTGGAGTATATGGATGGTGGTGTAGTTTTGATGGGAAATGATGCACCTTGTAAGAAGGTAGGAATCGGGAAGATTGAATTGCTAATGCACGATGGTCTTATTAGAGAGCTTTCAGATGTATGGTATGTTCCAGATTTGAAGAAGAATTTAATTTCACTTGGTGCTTTGGAGGCCAGTGGATTGAAATTTGCTAGTGAAGGTGGCATTCTAAAGGTGACTAGCGGATCACTCGTGGTGATGAAAGGGCAAAGAAAAAGGAACTTGTTTTTCTTGCAGGGAAAAACATATTTGGGTGAGGCTGCCAGTGTAACTGAAAGGCCTAAACAGGTTGTTCCCGACTCTACTAGGTTGTGGCATATGCGACTCGGGCATGCAGGAGAAAAGGTCTTGCAAGGGCTTGTGAAGCAAGGGTTGCTTAAAGATGCTAAAGGGTGCAAGTTGGAATTTTGTGAACATTGTGTTTTGGGTAAGCAGACTAGGGTGAAATTTGGTACAGCTGTACATCAGACAAAGGGTATCCTCGATTATGTGCACACAGATGTTTGGGGCCCTACTCAGACACCTTCTATGAGTGGTAGACACTGGTTTGTTACTTTTGTTGATGATTACTCCAGACGAGTTTGGGTATATACCATGAAGCACAAAGATGAAGTTTTGACATTGTTCACAAGTTGGAAGAAGAAAGTTGAAAATCAGACTGGTAGGAAGATTAAGGTTCTGAGGTCAGATAATGGAGGGGAATACAAGAACGATCCGTTTCTGAAGTTGTGTGAAGATGAAGGGATCCAGAGGCACTTCACAGTTAGGAAGACTCCACAGCAAAATGGGGTTGCAGAAAGGATGAACAGAACCTTACTTGAGAAGGTGAGATGTATGTTAGCACAGTCTGGATTGAAGAAGACATTTTGGGCAGAAGCTGTTATATATGCAAGCCACATCGTCAACCGTTTACCATCAGCAGCACTTGAAGGCAAAACGCCTATTGAGGTATGGAGTGGTAAACCTGCATCTGATTATAGTTTTTTGCATATATTTGGTTGTCCTGCTTATTTTCATGTAACTGAAACTAAACTTGATGCAAGAGCCAAGAAGGCTATATTTGTTGGTTTTAGTACTGGTGTCAAAGGTTACAGGTTGTGGTGTCCAGAACAGAAGAAGTTAGTAATCAGCAGAGATGTCACTTTTGATGAGACCAGCATGATCAGCTCGGGACAGTCGACTGGTGGTATAGGACAGTCGACTGGTGAGCAGCAGAAGAGTGGGACAGTTCTTCAACAGGTGAGTAGAAGAAGTTCGGGACAGTCGACTGATGAACAGGAGCAGTCGACTGGTGGTCCAGAACAGCAGAATTGTGGGAGCTCAGCACAGTCGACTGGTGGCAATAACCAGTCGACTGGTAGGAGAGTTTTCCAACAGGTGGAGTTAGAAAAGTTGTCAGTTGAAAATCCTGTTCCTGTCCAAGATGAAGATGATGTGGTTGATACTGAGAATGATGAAGAAGTTCCTATCCAGCAGGAAGAATCAATTGCAGTAAGAAGGCAAAGAAGAGATATCAAACGACCGTCTCGTTTTACAGACACAGTTGCATTTGCTCTTCCCATTGTGGATGATGAAGTTCCCTCCAACTTCAAAGAAGCCACTAGAAGTTCAGAAAATGCAGATTGGAAAGTTGCTATGGATGAAGAGATGAACTCTCTTCATAAGAATAAGACTTGGGATCTAGTGCAACTACCAAAGGGGAAGAAAGCAATTGGTTGCAAGTGGGTGCATACGAAGAAAGAAGGTCCAAAAGGCAGTGTTCGGTTCAAGGCTAGACTAGTTGCAAAGGGGTATGCTCAACAGGAAGGTATTAACTATAATGAAGTGTTCTCTCCAGTTGTGAAGCATCCTTCTATTAGGATTTTGTTAGCTTTGGTAGCACAGTTTGATCTTGAATTGACACAAATGGATGTGAAGACTGCATTCTTACATGGGGATCTAGATGAAGAAATTTATATGTCGCAGCCAGATGGGTTCAAAATTGCTGGGAAGGAAAATTGTGTTTGCAGGTTGAAGAAGTCTCTCTATGGGTTGAAGCAATCTCCAAGGCAGTGGTATTTGAGGTTTGACCAGTTTATGAAGGTGCAGAGATATTCCAGAAGTGAGTTTGATCATTGTGTCTACTTCAGGAAATTGCAGGATGGTTCTTTCATATATCTGTTATTATATGTGGATGACATGTTGATTGCCTCTAAGAATGCTAAGGAGATTCAAAATTTGAAGAATCAGTTGAGTTCTGAATTCGAGATGAAGGATCTTGGTGAAGCCAAGAAGATACTTGAATTGACACAGATGGATGTGAAGACTGCGTTCTTACATGGGGATCTAGATGAAGAAATTTATATGTCGCAGCCAGATGGGTTCAAAATTGCTGGGAAGGAAAATTGTGTTTGCAGGTTGAAGAAGTCTCTCTATGGGTTGAAGCAATCTCCAAGGCAGTGGTATTTGAGGTTTGACCAGTTTATGAAGGTGCAGAGATATTCCAGAAGTGAGTTTGATCATTGTGTCTACTTCAGGAAATTGCAGGATGGTTCTTTCATATATCTGTTATTATATGTGGATGACATGTTGATTGCCTCTAAGAATGCTAAGGAGATTCAAAATTTGAAGAATCAGTTGAGTTCTGAATTCGAGATGAAGGATCTTGGTGAAGCCAAGAAGATACTTGGGATGGAGATAGCTAGAGACAGGGCAAAGGGCATAGTGAGTTTGACTCAGAAGCAATATCTTTTGAAGGTGCTGAAACAGTTTGGTATAGATGAGAAAACTAAGCCAGTCAGTACACCCTTAGCCAGTCATTTCAGAATTAGTGCTTCTCAGTCTCCAAGTACAGATGAAGAGAGACAGTATATGGCCAATGTACCTTACACTAGTGTGGTTGGCAGTTTGATGTATGCCATGGTTTGTACTCGACCAGACATCTCTCAGGCGGTGAGTATGGTTAGTCGATATATGCATGATCCAGGCAAAGAGCATTGGCGAGCAGCTAAATAGATTTTGAGGTACATAAGTGGTACCACAGATGTGGGTTTGAAATTTGAAAGGGATGACAATATTAGCAGGTTATTGGTTGGATATGTTGATTCTGACTATGCAGGTGATCTAGATAAGAGGCGGTCTACTACAGGCTATTTGTTTACTATGGCTAGGGCACCTATAAGTTGGAGGTCAAATTTGCAGTCCACTGTAGCGTTGTCTACTACTGAGGCTGAATACATGGCGGTTGCTGAGGCCATGAAGGAAGCCATTTGGATACATGGACTTTTGAAGAGCTTGGGAATTCATCGGGAGAAGGTGGAGGTACACTGTGACAGTCAGAGTGCTATTCATTTAGCGAAGAACCAAGTTCATCATTCGAGGACCAAACATATTGATGTCCGTTATCATTTTGTGCGTGATTTGATAAAGGATGGTGATATTCATTTGGTGAAGATTGGGACAGCTAATAATCCTGCTGATATGTTGACCAAAGTTGTTGGGGCAGCCAAGTTCAAGCATTGCATGAACCTGGCTAATATTTTGCATGTTTGATGATTTGGAATGGGGGGTTGGAATGGTGCTTCGCTATTTGTTCGCCTAGTATGTGATATCATACTAAGGTGGAGTTTGGATTTGTTGTTACATTTGATGATGAGCATTTGGAGTATTTGTGGAGATTGCTTGGGCTACTTGGAAGATCTTGCCAAGGTGGAGATTGTTGGATACTTGGTGGAAGATCTCGCCAAGGTGGAGATTGTAGGATAATGGCTCGATTCTGGTTCAGATTGTTTTGGAGTATCTGCAGCAAATGAAAGTTACAGTATCAGGCGACTGATAGAAGGATCAGGCGACTGTCCAGAGAGTTTTCGAAGGCTAAAGATACAAGCAGCAGCAGAGGATCAGGCGACTGATCGGTCGACTGCCAGAAGGATTGCCAGTCGACTGGTAAGTCGACCAGTCGACTGTCGACGGGATTTTGAACTAGATCAGGCCCAATTCGAAAAGGCCCAATAGTTTCCCTATAAATACACTTGTTAGGGTTTTGTAATCGGTGACGAAAATTAGAGATCCCTATTTCGGTTTTGCAGCCGTCATTATTTGTAAGGGTTTGTTTTCGCCCATTGGTGATAATTTGAAGAAGAAGAAACCCCAACCGCCCCGTGGATGTAGGCATGTATTTTGCCGAACCACATTAAATCTGTGTGTCCTTTTGTGTTGGTTTGTTTTTGTGTTTTCTCGCTGGTTCTCTCTTTGTATTCCGCATTGGTTTGGTTATTGATTAGTTTGTACCGCGCACAACAGTTGGGTGTCAAAGGGCAGCAGCAAGGGAGGTCGGGGTGTAAGGGGAGATGAGGTGGCATCGGGTTTGGAGGATAAGTGAAGGTCGGGGTGATTGGGCGAGGGCAGGAGAGAGGGTGGTGGGTGCCGTGGGGCATCGGGAAGGAAAGGGAACGAGGAAAGGGGCGTTCGTCGGGGCTGGTGGTGGTCGTGGTTCGCTTGGGTTGCAATTGTGAAGGAAGCTTGGCTGATGGGTTTCAGGAAGAATGAAGGGGTTTCGGCTGATGAAGGGAAAAAGGGGAGGGGAGATGAGGTGTAGTTTAGGGATATAGGGTTTCTCACAAACCTTAATAATCTCTCAGGGTCTCACACACAAGAGAGCGAGGAAGAGCAAAAACTCAACACATATTATATTTTTTAATCAATCAAAACATAACTTTTCATTAGTGTAAAGGCCTATATATAGGTTCAAAACAAATTTTAAAATAAATCTTCAAAATGCAGAAAATAAAGAGTGCAAATAGCAAAACTACTACATATGTCAAAATACCTAAAAGCGCTGACTAGGCTAATAGAATAGCATCCTAGACAATATCTGCGCTGACAGAAACGTCCAAATCATATCGAACCGATGACCTCGTCATATTTTGTCTAGTAAACTTGGATGGATACTACTGTGTCGTTCATTGTACGACACCTAGTTAGTATTACTTCTTATTCTTATATTTATATTTTTTTTTTGTCTGGAGCCTCTTATAGGCTCTAGCCTTATTTTTTTTTATACGGGAAAAAAAAAAGGCTACAGCCTAAGTAGCCTCTTATTAAAAATTTAAAAAAAAGCCACGTTGTATTTTTTCCGCCCTAACTATGTCAGTCCAGAATTAGAGAAACCTCCAAATAGAGAGAACATGAGTTCTCCTTGAAGAGCATTTTGCACATGTTTAGGCTAAGGAATTTTTTCCCTAAATGACCCTTTTTTTCAAAGTTTTTCCCCAACCGACCTGCTTTTTTTTGGAATCGAAGGTAGAGAATTTATATTATTCTAGGTTTGCTTGTTACGTGGAAGATATATATATTACGTTATATTAGAGAAGAAAGCATCAATCAGCAAAACCAAAAATCTCAAGACTTTTATGAAATTTATGGCCTGACAAAACCCTTCAAACCCTAGAACCCGAATAAGGATAATAATAATTGAAATAGCTGAAGAAGAAGAAGAAGAAGAAGAAGAAGAAGAAGAGCAAAACCCAAAGAAAGTATTCTCCAGCAAGTAGTAATATCAAGAATCCTGTGACGACGGGAATTTTTTCCCTAAATGGCCCTTTTTTTCAAAGTTTTTCCCCAACCGACCTGCTTTTTTTTTATTCCCTAAACGCCCCACTCGCTTTTTCAAAAAGCGAGTGTGGTATAATCCCCCACGCTTTTTCAAAAAGCGAGTCTTGGGGTTCAGAAAATTTAAACCTAAGACTCGCTTTTTGAAAAACCGTGGAGGATTATACCACACTCGCTTTTTCAAAAAGCGAGTCTTGGCTTTTTTTGCCTAGCAACACTCGCTTTTTGAAAAAGCGCGGAGAAATATCCCGCACTCGCTTTTTCAAAAAGCGAGTGTCGTTTGATTGTTGCTGTCTTCACAGGGTTCTTGATATTACTACTTGCTAGAGAATACTTTCTTTGGGTTTTGCTCTTCTTCTTCTTCTTCTTCTTCTTCTTCTTCAGCTATTTCAATTATTATTATCCTTATTCGGGTTCTAGGGTTTGAAGGGTTTTGTCAGGCCATAAATTTCATAAAAGTCTTGAGATTTTTGGTTTTGCTGATTGATGCTTTCTTCTCCAATATAACGTAATATATATAGTCTAATGGGGAATAAAAATAATGATAGCAACAATAAGAATAAGAATAAGAATAAGATGAAGAAGAAGGAGGAGGAGAAGAAGGTGAGGCCGAGACCGAGGGAGGAGCAAATAGGTGTAGTACGATCTGTAGTGGGCGATGATCCAACGGAGATGGATATAATCCGTGCTCTCCACATGGCCAACAACGACGCTACTGCGGCCATCAACATCATCTTCGACTTGAACACCACCGCTCATTTCCCCTCCAATCCAATGCCAATTCCAATTTCAATTCCAATTCCTCTTCCGCCTCAAAGTTCCCCTCCAAATTCCGCCGCTCTGCAGCAGCTTCTTCTTCTTCTTCTTCTTCTTCTTCTTCTTCTTCTTCTTCCTCTCACGAGATTGTCCGTTTTTCTACGCAAGAATCTGGCGAGGTACTACAACTCCTATTCCTCTTTTGCATTTCTTGATTTTACTTACACCATTACACTCACTGCCCCATTGTGATTGTGATTGTGATTGTGATTGTGATTGTGATTATGTTGTGCTGCTTACTAAGTTCACTTGTGTAGATTGGTAGAATTCCAAATGAGTGGGCTCGCTACCAAATTTGGAATCGAAGGTAGAGAATTTATATTATTCTAGGTTTGCTTGTTACGTGGAAGATATATATATTACGTTATATTGGAGAAGAAAGAATCAATCAGCAAAACCAAAAATCTCAAGACTTTTATGAAATTTATGGCCTGACATAACCCTTCAAACCCTAGAATCCGAATAAGGATAATAATAATTGAAATAGCTGAAGAAGAAGAAGAAGAAGAGAAGAAGAAGAAGAAGAAGAAGAAGAGCAAAACCCAAAGAAAGTATTCTCTAGCAAGTAGTAATATCAAGAACCCTGTGAAGACTGGAACTCGAACAAAACAGTAGCAACAATCAAACGATGGGATATTTCTCCGCGCTTTTTCAAAAAACGAGTGTTGCTGGGCAAAAAAAGTCAAGACTCGCTTTTTGAAAAAGCGAGTGTGGTATAATCCCCCACGGTTTTTCAAAAAGCGAGTCTTAGGTTTAAATTTTCTGAACCCCAAGACTCGCTTTTTAGAAAAGCGTGGGAGATTATACCACACTCGCTTTTTCAAAAAGCGAGTGGGGTGTTTAGGGAATAAAAAAAAAATAGGTCGGTTGGGGAAAAACTTTGAAAAAAAGGGTCATTTAGGGGAAAAAATCTAGGCTAAGCCACCTTTTCAGCTATCCTGACAAATTTGTTTCCAGTTGACGTGGTAAATGGTCGGTGTGAGATGTGATCCCCATATACAGTAAAGTTTTTCTTGACATATGGAGATGGGAATATCAGTTGTTCTAAGTTGTGTTTAGGACGTGTTTTGCCAAAATATCTTGATATCATGAGAGGTTAGTGTTTTGTGAAGGAGACCAGAGAGTATTTGCATGATTGAGATAAAAATTAGACGGGCTACAGGATCACCTTGGTGATCACCATTGACTGGTTTGATTGTTTCGAGGGATTCGCCATTGAGAATGATGTTATAGGTGACAGCTTGAAGGGAATGTAAGATGGGATCGATCCATTTTATCCTATATCCTTGCTTTTGGAGAAGGCTAGTGAGGAAGGTCCAATTGACTCTACCAAATGCTTTTTCCATGTCAAGTTCAAGAATAAACCATTGAATGTGTTTACTTGTTGAGTTGGATACGGAGTGCCAAACCTCTTTTATGGCTAAGATATTTGTGGAGATGTCCCTTCTCTTTTTAAAAAGGCAGCTTGCTCAGGTTCACTACAACAATAAACGTCTACACCGGCTTTTTTTCGGATTCCCCGGCGTTTATAAACGCCGGTGTAGCCCCTACCGGCGTTTTTGAAAACACCGGTATATACGTCGGGGAATTGAGCGTCGCGTTAGAGTATTGGTCTATACCGACATTTTTAGCAAACGCCGGTATAGGTAAATACCTACCCCGGCATTTTAAAAACGCCGGTGTAGAGGTGTTTTCGTTTTGTGTTCTTTTCTGACAACACCTACCCCGGCATTTATAAAACGCCGGCGTAGGTTTTTATAATTTTAGATAAAATCTACCCCGGCGTTTTTAAAAATGCCGGGATAGGCATATAATTTCAAAAAATTAAAAAATTAAAAAATTCTAAATAATAATAATAATAATAATAATAATAATAATAATAATAATAATAATAATAAAACTTTAAAACCGAGATGGAAATGAACTTGTTCCCTTATGCATCACTATGATACAATTCTAATTCAAGCAGTAAGAATTGGAAAAGACCTGGGAGAAATATATTTTTTAAAATGATATATAACAGAGAATGAGTTGCATTACTTTCCATTTCTACAGAAGTATATAGGATCTGCACACAAAAGCTAGAGCAATAAATTTAGAAGTAGACATGACTACAAGCAATAATGAAATCCATCACAGCATGAATTATTTATTCTATGTAACAATTCTTAAATCTTAAACAACACAACTTGCATTTTTGCGATGCTGTAATATTCTCTCTATTGCTTCCGCAATATATTCTAACAACAGCATTAGTAGGCGGCCCATACCTTATACGTAAGAAATTTTAGCTTAACCATTAGATTTGCATCCTTATCAGCTAGTCCATCTGTTGCTGAGCTAGAATTACAGTTGATATTCTTAAGAAGTGAATTCATATCTTTTGTTATTTTTGCAGACTTCTCCTTGTTGGCTTTAAATAAATTTATGTCGACGTAAAAGCCTAACAATGAAAAATAAATTAAAAAATCAACCTCCTCAGAAGATCATAGAATTTGGGAAACAAAAGATATAATGCACAAAAAAAATAGTGAAGCAACAATCCCAAGTTCTATGGCAAATAAAAAACACCTAAAGGAAAGAAATTACCTCTGCATGCTATGGACTAGAAGGAAAGTTGGCTTCCTCTTTTCTCATTTTCTCCTAGACTGCGAATAACTTTCTTCTACAAGAGATGATATCAATTTTTTCTAGGCAGTTATATCATACTCAATGAAACAAATAAAGAACTAACTATGAATTCCTAAAAAAATCCTGAACAAATCGATTCTCATTAGAGTTAGACATAAACCGAGTCCTGATAGAAACATACATGGTAACTCAGTCGAAACTACATAGCAATATGGTAGAAGGATGACATATGATGGCAAAGAATTGAAATAGAAACATACATGGTAGAAGGATGACATACATGGTAACTCAGTCGAAACTACTTAGCAATATGATAGAAACATATGATGGCAAAGAATTGAAATAGAAACATACATGGTAACTCTGCCTGAGAGCTTCTGGCATGCACTCAGCGATGCTATCCGCTCTTTTCAAACTAAATGAAGCTGCCATTATATGATGATCTGCAGAAATCTTAATTGTTTTGATTTTTAAGATCGATTAAGTTTCGTATGCTTATATATAGTTGTTAGGCTATGTTACATAAGATTGTTCCTTATCAATTTTAAGGAGAACTGGAAGCAAGTAATTGAGTTGCATTACTTTCCATTTCTACAGAAGTATATAGGATCTGTACACAAAACCTAGAGCAATAAATATTTGCCGAGTACAAGCTAAAAGGGAAGTTTTACCATCATGCAACCTCCCCATTAGAGTTCCATAATTCTACTTCGGATCATCCAATAGTCTCCTCTGTTCCCAAGCATTTGCAAGAGAAACATCAAAATAAACATCAAATGAATCTAAATAAACATCAAATGAATCTAAATTTACATACATGTACACTGCAAAATACAAGACAATTTTCTTGGACTCACAAAAACATATAGCCTATTGTGTATGCTTGTTGACCAGGATGAATTCAAGTTAAGGATAATAATATGTTGAGCATAGTACTGGCTGTGTTAACAACAGGAGGGTTTTACATACATTTGCATCAAGTTTCCAATCATTGTTTGTTTTTTATCCCATCAAGTGGAGACCCCTATCTAGTAATCCCCAAACTAAAATCTAAAGTAATATTTACATGCTACCATTTCAGTCTGAAGGAAACAGTTTTAGTATTATTCCCATATTATGGACTTCATGTAAGAGACCTATATACCACAGTAACTGATATTGGTATCCAAGACCTTGGATGAACCCAATCTACCAAACAAGAATTGGTATCCAAGACCTTGGATGAACCCAATCTACCAAACAAGAATGTGTGACTTCAAGATTCATCAAGAAATCGCACACTTGGGTATCTAGAATGACAGTAACTGAGACACAAGTATATACCAAATTCTATTAACTCAAGTACAAAGGAGTCCTCCCCCCTATTCTTATGTTTCTGTGTCCAAAGAGAACCATCAAATGCATCTCAAGTTAAGGAAATAAAGGGAAACCAAGATAACCAATTAAAAGTATCTCAAGTTACTAGGGAACTGAAAAAGCTTACCTTTGCAATGCCCTGCAAACAAGTTGGACTTCATGGGTGTGCGACCATGTTGCACCTATTTTCTCTCCATTCCCACTCCCTGTTTAGGCTTTCTAAAATGGCGGGTCGATTCATTCCCATCTCCCAGTTTGGAATCTCTTCTCGGAAAAGAGAGAGCAGTCATTAAAAGTGTGTTGGTTCTCATTTGTGAGATTAACATATACCACAACTGAACAAACAGATGATAACTTACTTGAAATGTTCATATCCATCACTTCCCTCAATCTATGTCCCACAGCGATAGCAGCAGAACTACCCACAGTTCTCGCACTCCATATTATTGCAGCCATCTTCTCATGAAATTGCTATCTTGTAAGATGGACACTGTTTAGAACTACAACACACTTCCCTCAAGCTAAGGAACTCATTCAACACCACAAGATGCATGGAATTACTAGAATAATTTTGTTGCTCCTGTTGGCAAACAAGGTTCATTAAGACTTCAAACAATAATATATTATCCAACATTAAACAGGAGATATGCTTCAAAGTAATAACCACTTCTTAAGAACATAACGATATTGTCTAATAACAAAATGCAAAAAATATTCAAGGTCGCCAAGTTATTAGAAAGTCATATTCTTAAATTACACAAACCCTAATTATTTTCCCACAATTCCCACAATTTCACAAACCCTAATTATTTTTCTAACAATCCCAAATTCTCAAATTCACAAATTAACCTATTCTAAAATTCTCAAATTCATACCTAGGGTTTGAGAGAGGGGGGAAGATAATGGTGATCGGAGTGACGGCGAGGGAACAACGTGTTGAAATTCTAACTGCGGAATAAACTCAACAACAACGACGAGATGCAAGAACTATAGAATCAAAACAAGAGAAGAAAGAATAACCAAAAGCAACACACAAGAACACACAAGATTTTTATCAAAGTTCACCCAAACAATGGCTACTTCTTCGCGCAGAGGCACTCCTGCGATTTCCACTAGAAATATGAAGATTAGATTTACAAATCTCTCAAGAACTCACCACCAAGGTGTAGGGTTTCGCTCTATCTCCCTCTCTCCTGATGACGGCTGGTATATCTCTCTTTTCTTTTGTCTTAACCCTAAAGTCGTACACAATACAATATATATAGGATTCCACAACTTTCCATCTCAGCCGCTCATCAATCAGCGTCGGGACGGTCAATCGCACCATCTTGACGGTTGACCAGTCTTCTCCCTCGACTGTACGAAATCCAACAGAGAGCGGGTCGGTCGACTGCGTGGTCGACCGGTCATTCCTTCAAGCTACAGAGTTGAGTCAGAAAGCGGGACGGTCGACTGCGCTTTCGACCGGTCATCTTGCCTGGGCGGTCGGGGGGTACAGTCGACCGCAACTCTGCTGTAGCCACTTGCTACTCTTGACCTGTTGCTCTCACTTGGACTCTCCTTCCCATCTATCTTCTTCAACTCTTTATCGTGTATTGGATCCACAAACCCCAACAATCTCCCACTTGGAGATATATATACAAAGTCTCTAACCTGTTCTTCATTCTTTCATTGACCTAGTCTAGGCCTATGCCTCTGCGAGTCTCCTCAATAATTAACCTGGAGACAATCCGATAGCGGTATAGCAAAATTGATGTTTCTTGCTATCCACCACCTCAGTGAGCATGTCTGCCGGATTCTGAATACCAAGAATCTTAGTTAGCTTCAACCATTTTTTCTCAACCACCATTCTGACAAAATGATACCTCATTTGAATGTGCCGAGTCCTAGAGTGATATGATGAGTTTTTAGCCAAGAAAACTGCACTTTGACTGTCATACCATAGTTCACCTATGGGTTGCTTCCTGCCCAACTGTTTCATAAGCTCCGAAATCCACAACATGTCTTTTGTCGCTTCTGTAAGTGCCATATACTCTGACTTCGTAGTTGACTGTGCTACAACCTTTTGTAACTGTGAAGCCTAACTAACAGTTGTTCCACCAACTGTAAATACATACCATGTAGTACTTCTGCAACCATCATGATCGCCCAAAAAGTCTGCATCTACATAACCATGTATATGCAAAGAATCTCTCCCAAAATAAAGAGAGTGGTCTGAAGTACCTGCTAGATATCTAAGAATCCACCTTACTGCATCCCAATGCTGTTTACCTGGATTCTTCATGTAACGGATGACAACTCCCACTGCTTGTGCGATGTCTGGTCTTGTAGACTTCATCGCATACATCAAACTCCCAGCGGCTGAGGCATAAGGAATAATAGCCATTTCCTCTATCTCTGCCTCTGTTTTAGGATACAAGTCCATTGATAACTTGAAGTGAGCAGCCTCGCGCCATCCATATTGAATCTCTTCAACACCTTCTTCACATAGTCCGCTTGAGATAACCAAAGCTTCTTGCTACTCCTGTCGCTACTGATCTTCATGCCGAGGATTTGCTTTGCTTCACCCAATTACTTCATTAAAAACTCCGAAGCTAGCATCTTTTTTACTTCCTTGATCTTCTCCATACATGAACCTGCTAACAGAATGTTGTCCACATACAACGCCAAGGTAACTATATCATTGTCCTCATATCTAGAACATACACACAATGATCCATTTCACACCTATCGAAACCTTTTCCTCTCATGAAGCAATCAAACTTCAAGTACCATTGCCGCGGTGCTTGTTTGAGCCCATAAAAACTCTTCTTCAATCGACATATCATGTCTTCCTTTCCTTTAGCTTCAAAACCTGTGGGTTGTTTCATATACAGCTCTTCTTCGACATCACCATGGAGAAATGTTGTCTTTACATCCAACTGCTCTAAGTGCAAGTCTTCAACTGCTACAACACTGAGCAGAACCCTAATAAAAGCCATCTTCACAACTGGTACAAAGATCTCACTATAATCAACACCTTTCCTTTGAGAGAATCCTTTCACAACAAGTCGACCTTGTACCTCTTACTGCCATCTGCCTCATCTTTGACTCTAAAAATCCATTTGTTCATAAGAGCGCACTTCCCTATGGGTAACTTGGTCAACTCCCAAGTTTGGTTCTGTTCCAAGGCGTTCATCTCGTCCCTCATGGCTAACTTCCACTGAATTCGAGCCTCATCCCTCAAAGTCTCCTCATGAGTCTTTGGCTCCCTCGAATCTGTGTACAGAACATGCTCGTGAACAACACTAGCTGATGGATCAAATATCCTGGTTGGCCTCCTCTCTTGTGTTGATCTCCTCAACGTGGATACCGGTTCACCGACCGGTTCAGGTTCTCCGAACTATTCTGGCTGTACCTATTTGTCTTGGATAACCTGCTCATTCTCAATAGGCTCACCATGAGCCTCCTGTGCTGCCTGTGGTTCCTGTACCTGCTGCTGCACTGTAGGGCCCCCACCACTAGGTCCACCTTCAGAATCTGAATCTGAGTCTGAGTCTGAATCCCAATCTGATTCTGAACTGGTTGTACTGTTTTGACCTGTGTGTCTGTCCTTGTATAGAACCTCTTCATTGAATACTACATTCCTGCTGTGAATGAATTTGTTATCCACAAAATCCGAAAGCCTGTAACCATACTCATCGCCACCGTAGCCAATGAAGACACACCTCCTGGACTTAGAGTCCAACTTCTTTCTTTCTTCTCTGTCAATTAGTGGATATGCCATACAACCATAAACTTTCAAATACGAATAATTAACAGTTTTACCTAACCATAGTTCTTCTGGAATAGCTCCATCAAGGGCACTAGACGGGCAACGGTTAATCAAGTACACTGCTGTATCAACTGTAGCATCCCAAAAATAGACCGGAAGACCCGCATGAAGTCTCATGCATCTCGCCCATTCGAGTATCGTGCGGTTCATCCTTTCTGCTACACCATTCTCCTGTGGATTCTTAGAAACTGTCTTGATTCCTCTGATACCTTCCTTTGCCAGATAGTTAACAAACTCTTTGCTTGTGTACTCACCTCCGTTGTATGACTTGATTGCTTTCACCTGGCAACCCGTCTCATTCTCAACTCTGGCCTTCCAAGCTCTGAATGCCTCAAAAACTTCTGATTTCTTGCGAATTTCATAAACCCAAACCTTTATTGTAGTATCATCGATGAATGTGACGAAGTACCTCTTACCACCATAAGAGGATTCCTGAGCTAGACCCCACACATTTGTATGTACCAACTCTACCTTCGCAAGCTTCTTCTCACGCCCACCCAACTGAAAGCTAACTGTCTTCTGTTTGCCCATCAGATAATTCTCACAAAAATTCATCTCAACCTTCTTCAGCCCCGACAAAAGATCTCTAGAACAAAGCTGCTTGACACCCTTTTTCCCAAGGTACCCCAACCTGACATGCCATAAAATTGAAGAGGAACTACCTACTAATGCTGTAGAAATGATATCACCTGAATCACCTCCCCTGAGTAAGTACAACGTGTCACCACGCTTTCCTTTTGCCACCAACCTGGCACCTGTAGTCACCTTCCATTCTCCATACCCAAAAGTTGTTGTAAACCCTTTTTTGTCTAGTTTGCTAGTTGAGATCAAGTTTTTCTTCAAGCTCAATATATGTCTTGTATCATACAAGACCAATTGCCTACCATTGCGAGCCTTCACTCTCACAGTGCCTATACCCACAACTAGACATATCTGTCCATTACCAACTGAAACTGCACCAAAATCACCTGTCCTGTAATCCTCAAAAACATTCCTCATGAGGGTACAATGATAAGAAGCATCTGAGTCTATACACCAATCATCTTGCAAAATATTAAATCCAGCAGATAAACACAATTTATCTAGACGGGGTTCAATACTTACCACATTGGATACCTGAGATCCTGCTTGTGCTTTCTTATACTCCTCGCATTGGTCTCTTCTGTTCCTGGCTTTTTACAGTACCAACACTCACCTTTGCGATTTCCTGTTCTTGACTTGGACCTATGATTCCTACTCTGCGACCTCCCTCTGTTGTTACTTCTATCACGGTTATCAACTAACAACGCAGTATTGCTAGGATATGACACCGAAGTCTCTCCATGTCTCTTCCTCCTTGCATCCTCATTCATGATGCTGCTTATAATATCCTTTAGGATTGTCGTATCAGTCATGGTGCCAGTAATAGTCTGCTCTACTGTGCCGTAACTATCGGAAAGACTGGATAGCAACAACAACGATTGTGCCCTCTCCTCAAACTTTAAACCCAACGATTCTATTTGATTGTAAACCATACAAAAATTGTTGATGTGCTCAGCATCCGAACCCCTTTCTGACAACTTCAAGTTAACCAACTTCTTTAGATGTAAGATTTGGTTTGCTGCATTCGGCTTCTCAAACATGTCTCTCAATATCTCCATTGCCTTCTTTGCGGTTCTCGTTTTCTCAATATGAAATACTGTCTTTCTGCTCAGCGATAACTGAATCTGCCCAAGCACTTTCTGATCCAATCTATTCCAGCCCGCCAAGGCAACTGGATCGACCTCCGTCCCTTCTGGCTTCACACCAAACAACGGATTATCTAGATCGTTCTTTCGAAGATACGCAATCATTTGGATCTTCCACATTGTGAAATCCGTTTCATCGAACTCCTTGACTCTACTCTTGTCCCTCATCTCAATCAAGACTACCAACCTGTAGCTCTGATACCACTTTATTGAATTCTAACTGCGGAATAAACTCAACAACGACGACGCGATGCAAGAACTATAGAATCAAAACAAGAGAAGAAAGAACAACCAAAAGTAACACACAAGAACACACAAGATTTTTATCGAGGTTCACCTAAACAATGGCTACTTCCCTGCGCAGAGGCACTCCTACGATTTCCACCAGAAATATGAAGACTAAGTTTACAAATCTCTCAAGAACTCACTACCAAGGTGTAGGGTTTATCTCTATCTCCCTCTCTCTTGATGACGGCTGGTAGATCTCTCTTTTATTTTATCTTAACCCTAAAATCGTACACAATACAATATATATAGGATTCCACAACTTTCAATTTCAGCCGCTCATCAATCAGCGTCGAGACGGTCGACCGCACCATCTTGACGGTCGACTGGTCTTCTCCCTCGACTGCACGAAATTCCTTCAAACTACAGAGTTGAGTCAGAGAGTGGGACAGTCGACTGCGCGGTTGACTGGTCGTCTTGCCTGGGCGGTCGGGGGGTGTGGTTGACGCACGGTCGACCACAACTCTATTGTAGACACTTTCTACTCTTGACCTATTGCTCCCACTTCGACTCTCCTTGCCATCTATCTTCTTCAACCCATTATCGTGTATTGGATCCACAAACCCCAACACAGTGACACGACAGCAACGACGATATGGGGATGATAGCAATCGTCATGGCTAAGGTTTGTGAAAGAGGAGAAGTGGGGGCTATGATGGTTGGGGGCATAGCGAGGGGGGACAGCGATGGGGACAATGACGTGGGGCAGCAGTGGCGGAGAAGGCAACGGCGAGGGAGGGTTGGGTTCGTGAGTGGGAGAGAGAGAGTGAAAAAATTGGGGAAAAGTAAATTTCGGGAAATAATAATTAGAGAGATGTATATTTAATTGATCAACCGGCATTTTTAGAAAGAAAAAAAAAGCCGGTATAGATCCCCCTACCCCGGCATTTTCTAGAAATGCTGGATTAGGTGGGGGTGTTTTAGTTTTTATTTTTGCCTGGGTGCTATTCCGACATTTCTACCCGAACGCCGGGGTAGACTAATTTTGTTGTAGTGGTTAGATGAACGAAGGGAGAATTGGTTTCCATCGGTTGACAAGGATTTAGTAAAAAGCTTGTGGACTGTGTTGCAAAGACTTATGGGGCAGAAATGAATCACTGAAATGGGGTGGGATATTTTATATAGGAGAACAGCTGTAGTTTTTGCCCAATCTGCAGGGATGAAGCCAGTGTTAAAGATATGAGAAGTTGCAAGATCAAGGTCAGAAGCAATAGTGTTCCAGTTATCTTTGAAAAAATCCACACTAAAGCCGTCAGGGTTTAGAACTTTCCTGAAGAGAGTTACAAACAGCAATTTTAAGCTCATCAAGAGAAATGTTACAACAAAGTTCATTATTGATGGTTTCGGTGATGAAAGTAATGGTTGATGCTAGGATGGTATTCATGCTGGAGTGGTCAATAGGGTTTTGACTCGAGGATTGCCAAATGTTTGTAATTACGTTAACAGAGAGATTGAGAAATATTATTAGATTAATTATAATTGAGTACAATGTCTTCTATATAGGAGGGAACCAAATACTAAACTGATGCATAATTCGATATGGAACTAAATATATATTACAATATCTAACACCCCCTCTCAAACTCACGGTGGGTCGATCAGTGTGTGTTTGCCCACCAAGTAACGAAATCTCTTAATAGTGTGAGATTTGGTTAAGAAATTTGCTGTCTACTGTGAAGAGGTCACAGAATGAAGGAAAATGGTTCCTTCTTCAAAGCGCTCACAACATAGTGACAATCTATCTCTATATGCTTCGTTCACTCATGAAAGACCGGGTTGCTTACAATGTGCAATGCACTCTGGTCATCACAATGAAGATGAGTAGCTCCTGTAAGAGTGACACCCATATTTGATAACAACCAACGAACATGAACAATCTCTTTAGTAGTAGCTGTCATTGTTGTGTACTCAGCTTTAGTGAAAGAATATGCAACAATTACCTGTTTCTTGCTTCGTCGGGAGATAAGCAAATCACCAAAAAATAGATAGAAACCTGTGGTATACCGTCTAGTGGTAGGATCACCCGCCCAGTCTGAATCAGAATATGCACTGAGCTCTAGTTTGGATGTAGAAGGCATGAATAATGAGCAAGTGATAGTACCCCAAAGGTATCCGAGGATCCGAAGAAGAGCACCGTAGTGAACTAATATAGGAGTGGAAACAAACTGACTGCATGTCCAATACCGGGTCTGGTCATGCATAAGTAGATAAGCTGTCCAACAATCTGCCTATATCTAGTAGGGTCGGGAAGGAGCTCACTATCTGTGGGACGAAGTTTCACATGAAGCTCTAAGGGAGTATCGGCTGATCAGCTGTCAGAGAGATATGGAGCGGAGATAATATCTGTGTGTATTTCTGTTCAGAAATAAGTATCCTCCGAGATCCATGGGCAATCTTTAGACCCAGAAAGTAGCGTAATCTGCCAAGATCTTTCATGTGGAACTGCTGGTAAAGGTATTTTTGGGTGGATGCAATGTCTGCGAAATCACCCTCCATTAATAATCATATTATCAACATATAAAAATAGAAGGACCCTCCCCTACGGTGATGACCGCATAAACATAAAATGGTTCTATGAACTCTAACTGAAACCAGCCTGAGTGATGATACTGCAAAAACACTCAAACCAAACTTGAGGGGCCTGTTTCAGACCATATATAGCTCAACGCAGACGAAAGACATGACGAGGATGAGTGGGAAGACCAGGAGGAGGATGCATGTAAACAACCTCAGATAAGGTACCATGAAGAAATGCATTCTTCACGTCTATTTGGTATAACGGTCACTGACGAACGGTGGCAACGGAAAAGAGAGTGCGAACTGTAGTCATCTGTTCAACTGGGGCAAAAGTCTCATAATAATCAATGCCATGCTGCTGAGTAAATCCCCAGGCAACTAGATGGGCCTTGTGTCGCTCAGTGGAGTCATTATGTCAATATTTGACCTTGAAGATCCACTTACAGCTAACACGTTGGACGCCCACAAGCAGTGGAACAACATCCCAAGTGCCAGTCTAATCAAACACACCGAACTCCTCTGTAATAGCTTCCTGCCACTCAGGATATTGAATAACTTCCTGATAGGTTTTGGGCTCACGTATGGAGTGTATAGTAGTGAGACACGCATAAAACTGTGGTGAGTAGAAGGCTGAGGTGGCAAAACCAAATTGGTCAGAAGGACCAGTGGCATCAGGTGTGTAACGTGCCGGAGGAATGCCTAATGTAGAACGTGTAGACTGACGACCGGTGGTGGATGAACAGTGTGTAGGGGTGAAATAGGTGGTGTGTGCAAATGCAGCTGTGAGAATGCAAGTGGTGAAGGTGCATAATACTGTGGGGATGCAGGTGGTGTCTCCGTAGGAGGAATAATAGGTGGAACGTCAGTATAAGATGGAAAATGAACCAAAAGAGAGAAATCAAATGGAATGCGTGGAGGTATGGCCGGGGAGATAAGCCCAACAACCAGGGAGTCGAGAAAACTAGCATCCTCAGGAGAGGTCAAGTAGTAGGGAGAGTCTTCCACAAAGGAGACATGTTGGAAAATACGAATACGACCTGCTACAGGATCAAAACATCGATATCCTTTATGCTCAGGATTGAGACCTATGTGAACACACTTAGCTGCTTGGGCGGTGAGCTTCGTGCGCTCAGTAGGAAGGAGAAGGACATAACAGGTGCACCCAAAAGTACGGAGCATAGTGTAGTCTGGTGGTGAGTGACGAAGAGCCTCATAAGGTGATGTGCCAGATAGGGCAGATGAAGGAGTGATGTTAATGAGACTGATAGACGTTATGATAGCTTCAGCCCTGAAAGAGCGAGAAATAGAAAAGGAAAGTAGAAGAGCATGAGCCGTCTTAAGGATGTGACGATGCTTGCGTTCAGCTACACCGTTATGCTCATGCGTGTGAGGACATGATTGGTGAAAGAGTGTACCATAAGATTGTAGGATCAATCTCATAGAAGTGGAGGTATACTCACGAGCATCGTCTGAGCAAAAAAACTTTATACGCACACCAAACTGAGTGTGCACCATGTTCGTAAAGAACTTGTAAATATCAAGTATTTCAAAACGTTGGTGCATAAGAAACACCCATGTGTATCTAGTAAAGTCATCGATAAAACTAACATAATAGAGATAACTTTTGTGAGAAGGTGTAGGAGATGGTCCCCATATGTCAGAGTAAATAAGTTAAAAATAATGGGTGATTTGAGAAGTGCATTTGTTATTAAAAGGGAGTGTGATGTGTTTGGTTAAATGACAAGCCTGACAATCAACAAATGAGTAAAAGAAAGAGGATCAAAGGCACCACTACAGACTAAAGTCTTGAGTCGAGACTCACTAATATGTTCTAAACATCTGTGTCACAGATCAGCATCAGAGAACACATCACCAGCAAAAGGATGATGAGATTTATGTGCATGAAGAAAATCTAAATAATATAGACGACCGTATCGACTAGCTTGCACAAACTCCTGAATAGTGTGTGAATTAGTAATAGAACAACCTAAAGAATCAATTGTAATGACAAGACCCCTATAGCGCAACACACTAATGGAAATAAGGTTCATGGAAAATGAGGAGCATAAAGAACATAAGGTAATGCGAGAGTGGGAGAGCTAATAAACCCTCAGTGTGTAGTGAGAAGTTGTGAGCCATCAGCTGTATGTAAGGATGGAGAGTGATAGGGAAGTGCAGTGCTGGTGGTGAGCAGTGTATAATTACTAGTAAGATGATGTGATGCACTAGAATCTAAAATCCAAGAAGAATTCATACCGGGAGTAACAGAGAATGCAGGGGCAGAGGGGCCAGCAGTAACAGATTGACCCAAGAGCTGGAGTTCTAGCTGAAGGAGGCGATGCTGAAGATTAGCCCAATCAGCAGGAGTCGACAAGGCTGGAGTAACGGTCATGGCCGAGGATGTAAGGAAAGAAGTACTGCGATGAGGAATAAGACTGGTGATGCTGTGGTAGGAATCGAAATGAGGTCAAAACTGCTGCTGGTGTCAAAATCGGATAGGGAGCTGGATGGTGCTACCGATGTCGGAAGAGGGGCAGGGTTAGGGATGATGCTGGAAGGAGGAGGGAGGAGGCCGAAATCAGAATGATGGCGGTGTTGCATCTGTCTGAATCTTGATAGAAACCGAGATGTGAGGGAGTGTGAAGAGGAAGACGTAGCAGTGGGGAAGTTGGTGAAGAATGAAAGAGACTGGTGAGACTGAGGTTCCATTGGAAAAAAAAGAGTACCTGCAATTTTTTTTTATTTTTTGATTTTGATTTTGATTTTGATTTTGATATTCTTTTTTTTTTTGTCGACATTACTTCAATAATTTTGTTAATAATAACAGAAACAAATGGTTACATATATCTAAAAATATATAGTTCTATATACGTCTCCAGCTTGTTTCCTTGCAGTTGGGCTCGCTGCAAACCTCTGTAATTAGTTAATTGCAAAATTTGAATAAGTTGCAGAGAAAACTAGTTGCAATTCAAGTTAAAGATTCTTTTGAGTTGTTGTAATTGCATTTGCTGCAGCTGTTGCATGCAAAAGCTGTTGTGTTGAAAGAGTGTTTACAAGGAAACAGATAAACGAGTCAACTGCTACCTCGCAACCTATTTTGCTGTCCTTGATTGTAGAAGTCCCCTTACTACCCGTTCTTCTTTTTATTAACTTTCCTGTTAGTTTATTCTTCTCTTCTGTTTTTTGATACTTTCTGTTTCAATTTATAAATTAAAGCGATAATTGGTTTTTTGTTTTTTTTTATGTTGATGATAAGATGGATAGAGCTTCAATTCTTGGCGATGCCATAGAGTATGTGACGGAATTACAGAAGATGGTGAAGGATTTGCAGGACGAGCTCGAGGAAGATACAATAAACCCAGATGATGACGATTAAAATAAACAAAATGGCAACAACATGGAAGGGATTACCCAAAACGGAACTATGACGATGATGATGAGTAATTCTACTCTTGGAATGGAGCTTGATGAGTCTCCGAACAGTTTAAGAGCAATGGCTGAACCAGTTAAACAAAGTCCTGAGCAGTCCAACAATGAGGACAAGAGGCCTCAAATGGAGGTAAAACTGCATTATGAATCAAATTTTTATTTAATGAAATTTATGAGACTGTTGCTGTTGGTTAATTGTAAAAATTGAGAGTTTCTGTTCTTGTTGTTCACCACAGCCACAAGTAGAGGTGAAGAAGTTGGGAAGGAAATGACTTTTATTTGAAGGTCTTTTGTGAGCACAAGTTTGGAGGTTTTACAAGGCAGATGGAAGCAGTTAGGTTAGCTCCCTGGGTCGGAGGTGACTGATGTCAATATTGCAACTCTTGGAACTCTGGTACTCAATGTTTTTACGGTGTAGGTAAAAAGAACCCCCATCTTCTCAAGTAGATTTTAGACTTGTAACAAAATTGTTCTATGATGACTGTGACAAAAATTACATTTATGCGGAAAGATAAAAGATAATCTATGAAAATCTTAAGCCTTATTTACGCTAGGTTTAAGATTTAGTTGTATCAGATTCTTTTGAAATAATTATAGGACAGAAATATTTACAAACAATACATGCATATCTTTCATTTGAGATAAAGGTTGATGACAATGATATAACCATTCAATATGCACTGTTCAATGCAGAAAAGAGATAATGAAATGATGCTAGACCAAGTGAGGAACTAATTGTTGGAGCTTACACGCGGGCCAAAGGGAGGGTGGACAGAGCCCGTACAAACAAATTGTTGGGGTCCTTCCTTAATTAGGAAGAATATAGAATCCTCTAGATGTGTGGAGTATCCTAGAGCTTCATGGAAGAGTGTGGAAAGAAGTTGAAAGGTATAGTTTCATGGAGTTCTCTAGAAATGGAGAATTCTAGAGAGTTAATCTCCACCCTTGGATCAAATTAATCTCCACCGTTCATTGTGGGTGTGGAGTAGTATAAATAGGGGTGGAAGTCTTCATTCATACTCAGTCCAAAAACAAGTCATTTCCAAAGTGAGAGTTAGAGAGCCATTTTGAGAGAAAGTAAGATAACTTGAGAAGTTCTAATTCTCAAGCTTGAGTGAGCCACAAAATTGTGAGAGTGTGTTATAGAGAGTCAAATTCTTGTAATCCTACTACTCTTTGTATAGTAGAAGAATCTCCATTTGAGTTGTAAATCTCTCTTGCATCTATTTCTATCTATATCTTCAAGTGCCCATCTTAACTTCACGAAGCAGGAAAATATCGAGTTTTTCCCAACAGTGGTATCAGAGCCAAGTTCACACACCATCATCATCACCTCGTGCGGTTTAAGATGGAGGCCATAGTTGCCCATGATGGAGACATGTTCAAGCTCACCGCCAACAACTACTCGTATTGGAAGCCGATGATGGAAGATCATCTATATTGCAAAGACTTGCATGAGCCCAACATCCACAATGCCAAGGTGGAAGGAAAGAGCGATGCAGAATGGGAGTTATTCAACCGAAAGGCCGTTGCCATGATCCGTAAGTACATCGACCGATCTCTCTTCGAGCATGTCTCTACATATACAAATGCTTATGAATTATGGACAAAGCTTGAGTCCATGATTCAAAAGAAGACGCCTCGTAACAAAGTCAATTTAGTTCGACGGTAGGTGAAGTTAGAGTATAAGGATGGTCAAAGCATGATTGAGCACTTGAATAATTTCAAGGGGCTCGTAAATTAGCTAATGAAAACCGAATTGAAGATCGATGATGAGTTGCAAGCCCTTCTACTCCTTAGTTCATTACCTGAAAGTTGGGATACACTCGTGGTTACACTTAGTAACTCAACTCATGAAGGAAAGCTCACCATGGATACCGTTGGTGATAGCCTTCTTGGTGAAGAAGCAAGGAGGAAGGAACGAGGCGATTCTATTTTTTCCGAGGCAAATGTTTTCGAAAATTGGGTAAAGAATGATGGTCGTGGACGTAGCAAGGGCCGAGAATCAAACCAATCCCGAGGTAGATCCAAATCATGATCAAAGATTACATGCTACTACTGTGAAAGGACGGGCCACAAGAAAGCAGAGTGTTGATCCTTCAAGAGAGATCAAAAGGCAAGTGATGTGAAGCCAGACCAAATCAAGAAGCAAGAAGAGAAGAGTACTACCGCTGTTGCAGTAAAAGAAGAACCGGTTTATCTCATTGGAGAATGCAATATCCTAAACATTGCCTATGATGATAGTTCTTAGATTATCGATTCTGGTGTTTCCTTCCATGTCACTCCCTATGGAAGTTTCTTCCGGTGCAAATGGGAAATCAAGATAGGAGCAAAATTGTCGGGCTAGGTGACATCATCCTTACAACAAGCACCGGATGCAAGCTTGTCCTAAAAGATGTGAGACACGTCCCAGCTATGCGCCTCAATCTTATCTCTACCGGAAAGCTTGATGATGTTGGTTTGGTGAATTACTTTGGTGAAGGAAAGTGGAAACTCACCAAAGAAAGTTTAGTTGTGGCTCGTGGAAAGAACGAGGGGTCATTGTACGTGATGCAAGCCAAGCTCTGCAAAGAGGAGGTGAATATCACAACCGATGATATGGATATATGGCATAGACGACTTGGACACATAATCGAGAAAGGTCTTCACATACTCGCTCCTAACCAACTTCTTCCTGATGTGAAAGGTAAAACACTTGATCCTTGTGCTCATTGCTTGGCTGGAAAACAACATAAAGTTGCTTTCAAAAGATCTTCTCCACCCACAAGGAGAAAGAATATCTTAGACCTTGTACACACCGATGTGTGCTCAATGTCCGAGACATCCATTGGAGGTGCATCATATTTTGTCACCTTCATCGATGACCATTCAAGGAAGGTGTGGTTGCACTTATTAAAAACAAAGGATCAAGTGCTTGATGCATTCAAGGAGTTTCATGCCTGAGTGGAACGCGAGACAGGAAGGAATATCAAATGTGTCCAATCAGACAATGGAGGTGAATATAGAGGTCCCTTTGAAGCCTATTGCAGAAAATATGGGATAAGTGTCACACCCCGCTTCCCAGAATACGAAAACACAGGCACGTAACTGAGGCCCAGCGAATGATGCGAATACATCATTCATAAGCTGTATATTTAACTCAACAACAGGATGACAATATCAACCACGCAAGCATGTACAATCACAATAGGATAACAAGTACATGACACATTACATGACATAATACAAAACATAACCAACAACTGAAAAAGAAACATAGTTACGGGTCAAACACGCCCAGATTACCACAAGGATTACATGAATAAAATATAAACTAAAATAACATGAAATTAAACAACACTAAAATCTCTGTTCAGCAACACCTTCGGGTAATTCTCCATCTGGGCCTGCAAGTATATTATTACAAAAGAAGAGACAAAGAAGGTACCTGTTAATGCAAGTCACGGGCCGCAAGTGGTACAAGCAACGGGACAATTATAAAATAAAACAAAAGCAGGAAAGAATAAGGAATCAAGAATTATATGATAGAGCAAATACAACATGTGACAGAATCAAGAACAGGACCTCATGGAACAAATAGCATGCATGTAAACAAGTAAATAATCCATAGTAACATGTAACATATAAACGAGTAAGTAAGTAAACGTGTCAACATAAACGAGTAACATGTAGACAAGTAAACAAGTCATCATAAGCATGTAACATATAAACGGATCATGCAAGTATACGTGTCAATGTCATGTCTTTTATTAACCTAACTAGGTAGCACTTCATGCGTCCCATACCACATGGTTGCTACTCGCAATCAAGTGAACATTTAGACTAGTGGTAGATTCTATAGGTCACATACTCGGAAAACATATCCAGTCAAGTCAAGTCAAGTCAAGTATATCTTGTATCAAGATACGTGCAATGTGGACATAGTGTAACGTAGCGTGAAACATAGAACATAAAATTTGCAAATTTACAATTTGCAACTTGCAAATTTGCGTCGGGGAACCACGAGCCCCCGTCCGAGTACGCTCTTCTATATTGCCCACTACTAAATCTTTTTCCTTTATACCCCGGCTTGCTATCTTTTTAATTACAATTTAAACATGAACAATAACTATATGCAACAACAAGGACGGGTAACATGACAGGATCGAGAATCAAGACTTTATGCAATGCAGGAAAACATATCTCAGGGTCTATAAAACATGTTGATGCGACTAATGGTATGTATAACACTTAATCAAGAATAAAATATATTATAACAACATGCAACCTAGGAACAAACAATTCATGCACAACATCCTATATAATAGTATATTTGTTTATTGTGTTCATGCAATGGACATGGCAACAAAGTATTCGTGATCTTGTACGAATACGGGATACAGATTATGTATAATACGAATAGAGTCAAATAATATACTTGCAGTATTTTGCAAAAGAGCTTGTACTAGAATAACGGATTGTACAAGAGACACTTGCCTGTTAGTTGACGATGATGAAATTAAACAGAATAACGGGATCAGTATCCCGGGCAGCAGAACATGTGCGAGAGATGTGGCAGCCACGCCAAATCAGCAACAGCAACTTCACGAAGCAACTCCAAAATAGTAGTCAACTCCTTCAATAACTCCAAAACAGCAGCAACTTCCCAACAACAAACTAATAACTCCAAACCAACCCCACTACAAGCAGCAACTCACTAACACCAACACACCAATACAATAACACCAAACAGTAACCCAACTTCACTTGTTACTGGATCAACCAACCACCAATACACCAAACAGCAACAATACCCCCCCAATAACAACTCCAAACAATAACCCAAACACCAACAGGGACACAAATCAACCCAACAGCAACAACAATCCCAACACACTTCTTCTTCTTCTTCTCAAATGACACCCAGAGAGAGAGAGAGAGAGAAAACAGATGGAGCAGAGGCCTTGCGATTGGCGATGGAAGGAGGGGAGCAGCTCAGGCATCGGCGAGGACATGACAGTGAGCGGGGACAGGGGCGCACTGGCTGCGACTGGAAACGGGAGCACCGGAGGAGTTCTCGGAGGTCGAGGCGGAAGGCGATGTGGGATGGTGGAGCGATGCCGCAGGGGAGCAATGAGAAGAGGAGCAGCGACGGGAAGGTGGAGCAGCGGTGATGGGTCGAGGAGGAACTTCGACTGTGTCGGCGAGAGTGAGGGCGGTGACTGGGCTCGGGGTTGCGACGGGGAATGTCGAGCTCTGATACCGGCAATGGTGGATGGCGACAGAGTGGGAGTTCGTCGAGGTGTTGGAGCAGTGACGAAGTTCGAGTGGGGGATGGGAATGGCGACAGCAGTGGACAAACGGGAGAGATGGGAGGTTGGGGATGAGAGCGGGAAGTGAAGAAGATGAAGTGGAAGAGAGAGGCGAACGGGGAAAAGGGTATTAATATAATAATAAGATAATGGGGGTAAGAAGTGGGGGTAGTTACGAGGAGTGGGGAAATGTGTAGGCAAAGTGGGAAGGGAGTTGGAGTACGGGACAAAAAGTGGGGTGTGAAGAATAAATTGTATACGGGTGGTTGTAGGGTTAATCTGTATGATTAAATGGGTTCTGGGTTAATGGATTTGGGCTTGGGCTAAAAAGTATTTAATTTAAATTAATTAGGGTATTGGGCTAATCAATTGGGTTTCGGGTTAATTTAACAAAATCAAATACAATTTTGGGCTTTGGAATAAACAATTCAGATTGACAAATAATAAAATTAAAATACAAAATGGGCTTTTAACATATATAAACAATTGGGCTTTGAACTAAATATTAAACAATCGAATAATTTGTATATTAGGCTCATAAAATAGTTTGAACAATAATGTAATCAATTAGGAGAAAATACTTACAAAATACTAATTATTTAAAAATACAGAAAATACTTGAAAATTTCATATTAATGAAAATAGGGGTTACAATAAGACTAGAGAGGACTCCACCTAAGACACCGCAGTTAAATGGATTAGCTAAGAGAATGAATCGAACTATCGAGGAAAGAGTTCGATGTGTGCTCTCTCATGCCAATTGCCTAAGTCATTCTGGGGGGAAGCTGTGATGACCGTTGTTGACATCATCAAACTTTCACCATAGGTACCTTTGGACGGAGCTATCCCAGAGGAAGTTTGGTCTGGCAAAAAAGGCTACCTACAATCATCTCAAGGTGTTCGGATGCAGAGAATTTGTTCACATACCCAAAGAAGAGATAGCCAAGCTGGATGTAAAGACAAAGGAATGCATCTACCTTCGCTCGCCAAATGATGAGTTTGGATACTAACTTTGGGATCCAATCAACAAGAAGATTGTTCGTATCCGAGATGTGGTATTCTTCGAGGACCAAACAAAAGATATCCAGAAATCTGAGAGGCCAAGATTGAGAAGCAACCGTAGTATAGACCTTACACCGGCTCATCAAGAGGAGAATGTCATACCAGAAAACAATGAAGCTGAAGATCTCGAGCTTATCCTAGAGCCAAATAATCTAGAGACTCAAGATGAACCTCAGCCTAGCTCTCCACTAGAGTTAAGACGATCTTTGAGAGACCGAAGACCATCTACTCGTTATCCCGCGGAGGAGTTTGTGACGGTCATCGATGAGGGGGAACCTCAAAGTTATAAGGAAGCCATAACTGACACTCATAAAGAAAAGTGGATAAAAGCCATACAAGAGGAGATGCAATCCTTGCATGAGAATCATACTTAGGAACTAATGGAACTTCCAAAAGGAAGAAGAGCCTTGAAGAATAAGTGGGTGTATCGAATCAAGACCGAAGATTGTAGCTCGAAGCCTCGCTACAAAGCTCGGTTGGTTGTTAAGGGATTCAGTCAAGAGAAAGCTATTGACTTTGAAGAAATATTTTCTCCGGTGATAAAAATGTCATCCATCGTGTTGTTTTTGGCCTAGCAGTGGAACAAGACTTGGAGATCGAACAACTCGATGTCAAGACAGCATTCCTCCATAGAGATCTAGAGGAAGAGATCTACATGGAGCAGCCAGAGGGGTTCAAAGTTCTTGGTAAAGAGAATTTGGTGTGCCGGCTAACGTAGAGTCTATATGGCCTTAAGCAAGCACCAAAACAATGGTACAAGAAGTTCGAGTCTTTCATGGCAGAACATGACTTTAAGAAGACGGAAAGCGATCATTGTGTCTTCATAAAGAGGTATGGAGGTGGCGATTTCCTCATACTCGTACTCTATATTGATGATATGTTGATTGTTGGACTAGATCGCGCAAAAATTGATGCTTTGAAAAAAGATCTAAGCAAGAGCTTCGCCATGAAAGATTTGGGACCGGCTAGACAAATCCTTGGAATGAGGATCACTCGTGATAGATCAAGAAAGTTATTGTGGCTATCACAAGAGAAGTACATTGAGAAAGTGTTGGAAAGATTCAACATGCACAAAGCGAAGCCGGTCAACATACCACTTGCTGGACACTTCAAGTTGAGTATGGAGCAAATTCCCACAAGTGAGGAAGAAAAGAAGGAAATGAAGGCGATTCCTTATTCATCCGCGGTAGGTAGTCTTATGTATGCAATGATATGCACATGACCCGACATCGCCTATGCAGTTGGTGTTGTTAGTCGCTTCTTGGCCAATCCGGGAAAAGAACATTGGGATGCAGTCAAATGGATCCTTCGGTATCTACGAGGTACTTCCAAAAAGTGTGTATATTTTGGAAATGGAAAACCTGTGTTAGAAGGATACACAGATGCAGATTTAGTCGGCGACGTTGATTCTTGGAAAATCAACATCGGGATATCTAACTACTCTAGCAGGGGGAGCTATTTCTTGGCAATCAAAGTTGCAAAAGTGTGTTGCTTTGTCCACTACCGAGGCTGAGTATATTGCAGCTACTGAAGCTTGAAAGGAGATGTTGTGGATGAAGAATTTGTTGTTGGAGCTAGGAGTAGTCTAAGACAAGTATGTCTTGAAGTGCGACAATCAAAGTGCAATTTACTTAGCAAAGAACTCTACCTTTCATTCTCGCACAAAGCACATTGATACACGGTATCATTGGATCCGAGAAGCTATCGAAGAAAAGCGCTTACACCTTGAGAAAGTTCACACTAAAGAAAACTGGTCCGACATGATGACCAAGGTAATACCAACAAAGAAATTTGAAGATTGTTGTCAAGGTGCCGGTTTGCTACTACCTCCCAATTAAGTCAGGAAGGGGAGATTTGTTGGGGTCCTTCCTTAATTAGGAAGAATATAGAATCCTCTAGATGTGTGGAGTACCCTAGAGCTTCATGAAAGAGTGTGGAAGGAAGTTGAAAGGTATAGTTTCATGGAGATCTCTAGAAATGGAGAATTCTAGAGAGTTAATCTCCACCCTTCGATCAAATTAATCTCCACCGTTCATTGTGGGTGTGGAGTAGTATAAATAGGGGTGGAAGTCTTCATTCTTACTCACTCCAAAAACAAGTCATTTCCAAAGTAAGAGTTAGAGAGTCACTTTGAGAGAAAGTAAGATAACTTGAGAAGTTCTAATTCTCAAGCTTGAGTGAGCCACAAAATTGTGAGAGTGTGTTATAGAGAGTCAAATTCTTGTAATCTTACTACTCTTTGTATAGTAGAAAAATCTCCATTTGAGTTGTAAATCTCTCTTGCATCTATTTCTATCTATATCTTCAAGTGTCCATCTTAACTTCACGAAGCGGAAAAATACTGAATTTTTCCCAACACAAATGCATCAAATGGAGGATAGTGCAACAAGCACTACCCCAACCACCACCTCAACCCCCACCACCACCTTCACTACCTCCATCAGCATCCAGGACTCCTATAGACCACTAGGCTAATCTAGTATGGGTTATATGCTCAGCTTGCGATTTAGTTTACCTTGTTTTCTTCATGTGTTGATCATTATGGTAATAAAACTCTGATAAACCATAGTTTAAATTCAATAAAACTTGGTGAAATTAAATAAGTGCGAGATTACATCACTTGTACCATGCCAATTGAGAATATTTCTGAAAGTCTGGAGTTTATTTTTGGTAAACGGTTAAGAAGAATAGGTCAAGGACTCAAGACTGAAGTAATAAGTTGGTAAAAACCCATTTAAAAGCAGAGAATAAGGAAAAGGAATAAATTAGTTAAGCCCACTATCAGAAAGATTTAGAAGAATTGTTTGCACACGAAACATTTGGATGAAAAGATAAGAGTTCAAAGAACTCCATCCAGAAAACAAACAATGTATTGTGTATAGTTATCACAACGAGGGTCGGCCCAGAGATCCGGGTTGTCCTAGCCAAACTCATATTTTGTTGTCCCTTAATAAATTTTTTTTAAGGATAACAACATGAAGTAAAAGTAAAAGCAAATAAAATATCTTCGTATGAATAATTTTTTTTAAATAATAACTATAACATTTGCTTTAATCATTAATGGCTATCTTCGTTTGAATAAATTCTTTTAAATTCAACAATTTGAGGAGCAATGAATAAATGTTTCAACCACAGAGGGTCAAATTGCTCTATAATGTACTGATATCAAATAGAAAATATAAAAAAGCATAGAAATATAAAGAAAGATTCAACCTAAATAGATATGAAGATGTAACCAAAAAAAATCAGATCATGTCGGGAATCATACGTGTTGGGAATCATACTTGAAGCCCTTTGAGTTCTTTAAAACAACAAGTCTCTTGATATTCTTGATTGTCTAGCAGTAGAAAGGAGTGACATCAATTACCACAATGTTGGGAACAAGCTATAAATATGACTAAAAATTGGAGCTTCAAAAATCTAGAGATCTAACTAAGATTAAGTTTTAAGCAGGAAATTTTCTTAATGAGAATTACCTTCTATGAGAAACAGTAAGAAACAAAATTTGCAAACAAAATATTTCTAAGATATCTCACTAATATGATTACATTTGTAAAATTAGAATTACATTCGGATTACAATTTGGTTCAAAGAAACATGCTTCTCCTTGCATTTCTTGAAGCAAATTCTTCAATTAAGTCATCAAACTTAAGCTTCTCCAAAAACTCATTTTCGATTGAGATCATAGCCAATCCACTCGATCTTTCTTGTGACATGGTAGTCCGAAGGTAAGTTTTTATCAACCTTAACTTAGAAAAATTCCTCTCCGCCAAGGCAACCATAACCGGTTTAGTCAACAAAATTCGATAAGCAAACCATGCACTTTGGAAACCACATTCATCCCAAAAAGATCTTATGAAGTTAAGGATGTCAATTGATTTGCTTATCTCCTTTAGCAATATCTTTTTCATCTCTCTAAGATCTTGAAATAACTCTTCCATAAATATCACATTGTTGGTCATGTTCAAGAATCTTTGTAATTTAGTGCAGTGCTCCATCAATTTCTCTTCACTAACACTTACGAACTTTGCATTAAACAAAAATCCAAAGATTTCTTCATAGAGCTCAAATTGTTTAAATCGGTCATTTAATAATGTAAGAGCTTGATCTATGAGTAGACAAGGAACATTTAGATGACTGATTCATGTTTGAAGTGAAAACGAGGTTTTACTACTAGGTGAGTACGCAACAGCAAACTCTATATGCATCTATCATCATAACTAATGATACTCCTCTAACATTGAGTCTTCCTACTGTTTTTCACCAACTTTCAGCTCAACAACAAAAAATGATTACTGACAACATGGAACTTGTCCTATTATTTTCACTGCCTCAAGATGGGCAAAAATGCACTCTTAGTAGGCTCTTACAGTTCCACTAAGTCACAACTTTTCAGCTTACTGGTCTGTTTTATCTGGTATTTAATTTTAATTGCTTCACAAAATTAGATCTATCTTTTCCGGGACGTGCAGTTATCAAGCATGCCATAGTTAGCACCATTCTTATCAATAAACAAGATATGTATCTTACAATTTGACAAGATTTGTAGGAAATGGTTATATAGATAATATTCGTTATAAAACTGTACATCTTACCACATGATGTTCTATGATACACAATCTTTTACATGACTTCACTTGTACATTAGCTTAGGACTTGCACAGAAAGCAAATAGGGTTGGTTATAGGTTGCAAAACTAAAAGAGTCAATCGCTAGTAAAAAGAGTCAAATTTAAAATGCCTTATATTGCCCACAAAATTGACCCACAAAATCGAATATTAACTCCACCAAGGTGTACTGAAATCCTAAATTCATGTTCACATCCAAAAAAAAATAGTTGAAATCCTCTTAATTGAATCAAACAAAACTGGTTGCTGTTCAAGATATTTCGATGAAAAATTGCCAAAAGTCAATAACTCGGGTATATTGCTTGTAAATTTCTTGCCTTTTTACCTTTCCCATATATTTTTGGATTTTTTTATAAAAAAATTTAAGTTTTGCATTGTTTTCATTTATGATCGTTGATAAGTGCAAAAAATAGAGGATCAGTGACATCTGATCATAATTCTTACCAGATCCTCCAAAGAGTGTCAGGACGGAAGGAAATTAGGGACTTAGGAATTAGGATTTTAATTAGGGTTAGGGTTAGGTTTAGGGTTTTGATGGAAAGGATGAGTCGTCGCCCGTCGGAGCCTCGATGGAGAAGGAGCTACAGTCGGAGATTCAAAGGCAGTGGAGGAGCAGAGGAACGGTGGAGGAATTGGGTTTTGGTTTTGGAACGGGATGGGAGAAAGAGAAAGAGAAAGAGAAAGACGGCCACGAAGAAAAGAGAAAGAGAAGAGAATTAAAAAAAACACTTTACACATAAGCCCTTAACAAATTTTATTTTACTATATATATATATATATATATATATATATATATATATATATATATATATATATATATTGATTTTATTTTTTTTAAAATTTTGTTGCCCCATTAATGGGGGGTTGCCCAAGCCCATTGACTTGTTGGGCTTACCCCCGGGCCAGGCTTGAGATTCACAACCCACACCTAACTTCAGAGAAATACAAAAAAACACTGAAACAAGAAGTTACAACCTAGTCTAAAAGCAAACATAGATACAACTGAAAATGTCAACTATGGAAAAACTACAATGTAAATAGCTAAACCTCAGCATTTCCATTTCTACTGGTGGTACCAAATTGCAAATTGAGAAGTTTAGTATCCTCCATTAAGAACAAGACCATCAATTTTGGCTTTCTACTTGGGAGTCAGAATATCTGACCTAAAAAATTTAAGAATATGTGATATGAGTAAAATTGGAGCCACACAATCTTAGTACAGATCTCGAAGCTTACAAGGATAGTACTGTAACTTTCCAATAACAACAGGCCTAATAGAAGAGTATGGGCCATCTTCAGGTCCAACAGCTCAACCAGATCCACAATTATGGCTGCAATGCAACCCAAGAAGGAAATTTCCAGCCCATTATAGCTGTCAATCAAATTCCCCCACATTAATGATTAGTTGCTAATTTTATCACTTCACGATGAGAATCTCCAACCGAATCTTAAAAGATACTTTTCAGGACTATCTTCTATAATTGATTCCTCGCCTATAAATACCCTCTGCCCTCCATGTGTTAAAGGTAAACAATATTTCTCCACTATAAAACCCTAATCATTATTCTGTGTTACTAACTTGAGCGTCAGAGGACCTTACACAAGAGCCACCTCCAATGTGAGACTTTTTGTAGGTTTCCAGACGTTCTCAGTCATCCAGATTCAGATGTAACATTAACAGTCATCCAGATCCAGATCCTGATCAATGGTCCAGATCAGTACTTTCTCCCTTAATAAAAGAACTCATCATCTGATTATTTCCATGCCTCGTGGAAAGAAGTCGGTGGCAACTGCTGTTAGCCACCAGGGGGACCATCCTCCTTTGCCGTCACAACCTCCTTGTTCGTCATCGCAGCCTCCTCCTAGCAGGGCTGTGTTAGTAGGCTCCCAATAGTCTCGCCCTGGGTCTCACTTGATTGAGAATCGGGGGTCCACACATCCACCCTTCCTCGACACCCAATCTCCGCGAGGTCATCAATGCACGATAAGGAGGAATGGACCTCCACCATCGCTTAGATGAAAGGTGAGCCTGAGATGGTGGTTCCCACTCGGAACACCACAGGAGCAATAGGATCACTTCCCCACGGGGACAGAAGTCCTGACGAATGCCCTTGCCATAGGGACGAAGTAGCAAGAGGAGCCCAAATCCAGTAAGTCATCAAGCTCCTAGGAACAACGAAGAAGAGGAAGTGCCCATGACTCGGGTTGAATTTTGAGCTTCACCGATTAAGTCCTTAGAGCCCTCCCAGGTGCCCCGAACAAGGACCACCAAATAAGTGATTCCCACACTAGAACTGAGCAAGAAGAGGAGTCCCATGGGTCAACTTGATCCAAGGGCTGAGAAGATTTGGTGTTTCGTTGCTCCCGGAAGATGAAGATCCCCCTCGATCGGATCGGCCAAAAGGAGGGTCACCGAAGCGGAGGACACCACCCCATCTGACTTCCCTTTGCTAGGGATAGCCTTGAAACCCCTATCACAATGATCTTCAATTCTCTAACCTTTGATTTATATGATAGTGAATCCGACCCAGAGGATACATCGAGAGCTTCAAAACTCTCATGATGTTCGACACAGTCTCCGACGCACTTATCTGTTGAACTTTCTCGGCTACCCTGAAAGGATCAACATGAGAGTGGTACTCCCTTCTCCCTCTAGGGTTCATCTCCTCATTCGACCAGCTCAAAGAATTCTTCCTCACACACTTCATCAGAAACCATAAGACCAAGAAGACGAGTGCTTCCTTACTTGAGTTGAAGCAAAGGGTAGGGAAGCCATTCAAGGACTTCGTTAGACGCTTCACAGTCAAGTCCAGGTCCATCCCCACCCTTGACTTGGTGGTAGCAACTGCCACATTTCGACACAACATTCGCGAAACCTACCTCAAAGCATCTCTTTCCAAGAAGCCTCCGTGGGACTTCTCCGAGCTATTGCAAAGATGTTAGAAATACATCTTAGCTAAGGAGGATCTTCATCCTCAAGACCAAGATGAGCCCTGTTACCGCTGATTTCGGTGTGGGGGTAAACAGATGAGATTTGTGAGTTCGTCGGAAACCTGAATAGATGATCCAAGCCTTCCCCTCCTGCCGCAACCTGCAAGGAAGTGCGATACACCGGGGTTGATTCCGGCGACGCACCCTCCGACGCTCTTGTCAGTAATCAGTGGAGATTAGAAAATAGCTTTAAGGTGGAAAAAGAGTGATTACCCGGTCACAGTGGTAGGGGGAGGTATTTATAGTCGCCAGGGGAGTGATTAGAGACATGATTTCTTGTGTAACTGCCAGGAGAAAAATCCTCACAGTCTGTTTAGGAAACTAATCCCTGATTCCCGGTGAGAGCAAATCAGGCCCGTTGACTTGGTCAAATCAGTGACCCTGATTTGCCTCTTGTTGGTCTGGGTTCGCCTCGGGTCGAGACCCGCACCCAATTGGAGTGGATCCATTTGTGGGTTATTGGATCTGTGAGAAGGAGATCCAGTACCCGTTTCGGACCCATTTGTATGTGAAATTACCATTTTACCCCCGAGTTTCAAGATTCGCACCCAATCTGGACGGTTCCGATTTAACCCCATTTTTAGCCATATCACGAGCCCCCCCCACTCCTAAAGACTGAGTGTGATCAGCCTTTGGGGAGTAGTTTAACTGTTTTAGTGGCTGGTGGGGTTGTATCGGAGCCCGAATAGAGGATTTTGAATCTCGAAGGAGGTAGTGAGGTAATTTTTGAAGCAGTAAGTTGTTCTGAAGCCTTGTTGAACATCGGACGGTTTTTATCTATTTTTTTGGATTATTTATTTAATTTTGCGATGTGTTAACTAATCGTTCGGGGTGCTTAATAGTACATCCGAGGCAATAATAGTTCGTCCAGGGGCTCAAAAATATCCCCCCGAACTTCTAATTATTTTCTAGAATTTTTAGTTAATTTTCCCGAATTTTTAGTAATTTTTTGCAATTTTTAAATAAATGAAACGATTTAAATAAATAAAAATCGATTTTTAAATACCGATTATTTGCGTGGCGCAATCTGGACCTTTGATCAGCGTCGAACGCAATTTTCTGAGGGATCTGGCGGTCGTTATCGCTCGGCAGCTTTTTTCTCCGTTTGCGAGCTCGGAATGGCGCTTGCTCGGCCGCCGACCGGAGGCAAGGGGGTTCGGCGGTCCGAGCGACGTGGCGCAATCTGGACCGTCGGATGGTGGCGCGCCTCCCAAGAAAACGCTATCTTATCTTTTAGCGCACGTGGCGCGATCTGGACCGTCCATCATTAGAAGCACAAATTTCTGAGAGATCCAACGATCGTAGTTGCTCGGTGGCTTTTTTCTCCTTTTGCAGGCTCGGAAAGGCACTTGCTCGGCAGCCGACCGAAGGCATGGGGTTTCGGCAGTCCGAGCGACGTGGCGCAATCTGAGCCGTCGGATGACATGGAGCAAGTGCAGGCTCGGAAAGGCACTTGCTCGGCAGCCGACCGAAGGATTGGGGTTTCGGCAGTCCGAGCGACGTGGCGCAATCTGAGCCATCGGATGACGACACGCATCTCGAGACGGGCACATTTCTCAAGAAAATACTATCTTGTCGTTTAGTGTCCTCGGCAAGATCTGGGCCGTCTGATCGAGATCTTACACGAAAGTTGAGGAGAAAGTGAGTTTTCTCCGTTTGCAGGCTCGGAAAGGCACTTGCTCGGCAGCCGACCGAAGGATTGGGGTTTCGGCCATCCGAGCAACTTGGCGCAATCTAAGCCGTCGGATGACGACACGCATCTCGAGACGGGCACATTTCTCAAGAAAACACTATCTTGTCGTTTAGTGTCCTCGGCAAGATCTGGGTCGTCTGATCGAGATCTTACATGAAAGTTGAGGAGAAAGTGAGTTTTCTCCGTTTGCAGGCTCGGAATGGCTCTTGCTCGGTTAGCCGACCGGGCCCTTTGCCGCTGGGCTCGGATTGCATGTAATTCGGATTTAGATCCTGTTGTGCCGAGCTACTTGACTTGGTGAAAAGACAAAGTCGTGTTGGGCCTTCGCGACGTTTCGAGAGTGGCCCAAAAGTCGCGCCCTTACGTTTGGAAGTCCAAGGGACGTTCCTTTTTTACTATAAATCTTCACTCCCCCTCAATCCAAGTCTCATTATTCACTTTTACTCTCTCTCTCTCTCCAGTTTTTATGTAACCCCTGTTTTTCACTTTTGGTATTTTTGAGGGTATTTTTCATTTTTGTGAATTATTATTTTTCTATTGTATTTTTCGGAATAATAAATTTAATTATTTTTATTCTATAATATTTTTCTGGCAGTTTTGACTTCCTTTTTGCTGTTGTGCGCCGTTTGGCCATTTTTCGACATTTTGAGCTCTTTTTCTCAATTTCTTGATTCCGTTCATGTATAAATGTTATTTTAGGGTCATGGTGAATTTTTAGGAGTTTTGACCAATTTGAGATTTTTGGCCTTAAGGAGATTTTTAGGAGCTATAGGATTCATTGTGTTTTGTATCCCCATTTGAAACCTACCCAATACCCATTACCCAATTGTATCCCCATTGTTTCCTATTGATATCCACTACCCATTAACCCGCATTTGATCCCATATATATACCCCTAATGCTAATTAATCCCTAACCCTAATCCATTTCTTCCCTCTCCTATTGTGTGCCGGCTACCTCTTTCCTCAAACCATCCCGGCCTGCCTTCCAAAACCCTAGGCCGACCTCCCCTTGCCTTCTTCTTGCATAGCCGACCACCCATATCTCCCCTCTCCGCTATTTTATACAACTCCGCTTCAAAAACTCGTCTCTCTCCTCTCCTTCTTGTGTTCGGCCAGCACCCAAGGAGCACCCAACCATCCCAAAACAGCACCTCATCATCCCCCCTCGCTGTGTTGAGTTGTGGGCATCTCCCACTTCGGTTCGTGTGTCAAAGGGATCAATCGTTGGAGCATCTTGTTCGTGGGTTTCGCTCGAAATCGCGCTAGAAGGTGTCTTGCTCGTGGATTCTCTTTGAAAGGCTTGGATTTGTCGCGTTCGTCATCTCATAAAGGCAAGTAACTTGTACTTAAATTTCTTAGGTTGATACAAGTAAAAAGTTCACACATAGGATAGTTTGAGACTAGAGACGGACCAAGATCACGTCTTTATTTGTGGATTTCGTCTCTAAGGTTTCAAAGCAGGCTATGGACGAATTAGGACATGAATTTGATAGGTTTATGCCTTAGGATTCACCCGACCGCGATTGTTATCGCGTATGTGACATATTGTATACCCGATGTTTGTTTGAACACCTATATGAGAAATATTGGATTTTGACATGTTAGAAACCCTTAGATATGATATTTAGACAACGGGTAGACAGTGTTTTGAATTTGGAAGAGTTTTGATGATTTTTGAGGAAGTTATGATGTTTTGAAACTTAATTGAGAAATCTGGAAATTTGGATTGAACTGGATTGATTGCAGTTTTTACCTAGATTAAAGTCCGAATCTCAACATGACTATCTCTGAGAAATTTGTAGAGAATTGAATCTAATTTCTAATCCCACTGATTTCACCCTGTTTGGAGTTCGTATGGAGTAGTTATGATCATTTTAGTAACTGTATGTTAGTAGTTTCCAGTTTCAGTTCGGGGTAATTTTTGTGGACAATTTATTTTCAAGATCTAAGTTAGACCTAATTTCATACCACAAGATTTTGTCCTGTGTTTCACCATGATGTTAGGTAGTTCCCTGATTTTTGTGGTAATTTAAAGATGAGTTTTGAGTGATGCCTTACATTCTTTTCTATAGATCGCTTTTGCTGTAAACTGCGTGTGATTGTATGTTGAATGCCGTGTTTACCGTATTTCTAATTACTGTATGAGTATTTGATGTGAGATATGAAAGTTAGGATATTGTATCTAATTTCACCCTATTTTGGCGGAAGTGGATTTTGATGCGCTGTTTGCAAGATGTGTTCCATTTTGTACAGCGGTGTTGAAGAATTCCAGATCCATCAAAACTGTGTGATGTGCTATTTCCTATTTTTGGAAACATATCTATACTTTCTGGAAAAATATGAAAATCTATATTTTGAGATTATACATATAGGGGATTACCCCAGAATTTTCGTGGATTTAATTAATGACTTTGTATGCTGTTTTCATGTGGTTTAAGTTATTCCCCTGTTTTCTGACTGTACATGCAAACTGTGTTGAATTGTGTTTTGAGTCGTGATGTTGTGAAATAGCATATGGATTTATTATAACCGTTAGAAGCGTGTGGAAGTCTAGTTTCCAGATCCTTCGACGGATCATTATTTGCATGCCTGTAGATCTGTGGATCACTGTTTATGTACAGACTGGTCTTGCTGACCTGATTATAGACATACACCATTTTGCTCGTATTTGTGAATGTTTTGCATCTATACTTACTGATCTGATGCCTTAAACCTAAACCTGATCATATGATGTTAGTTTGACACCCTGTAGACCACATTCATGTCTGTTTAATAACCATAACAAAAGTAATCAAGCCGGGGTATGGGAAATATCTAGTAGTGGGAAAGCATAGAAATGTGTACTTAGAAGGGGGCCCGTGTTTCCCATATAATTATCTGTCTGTTACTGACCCTGTCTACATTGCTTCTTATGTAAGAAGGTGTAGAGTAGAAGAGAACCACCAGGTTCTATCTGTCTGTTCTGATATCTGTCTGACCCTGAGTACACTGCCCTATAATATCCCCTACGTAATCTAAAGCGAAATTGTTTTGTTGTAGCAACCATGTGATATAATTTGGGGCACATGTCGTGCTACCTAGATAGTAATCACACAAGACTTACATTAATCTGAAGTCTGAGATCTGATTATATTTCTGAAGTCTGAATCTGAATCTGAATCTGATATATGAAATCTGAATCTGAATCTGAATATCTATTATATGAAACCTGTTATCTGATTTACCTGACATATCTGAATATCTGTTTACCTGACATTTCTGTTATATGACACTTGACACTTAATATCTGAGACATCTGCTAGGATACTATGTTAGTTGAGTTTACCATACCATATTAGGTCTGTTTCTGATGATTAGTTAGATCTGTTTAGTTTTTCCCAAGTGCTTGTATTCTATTCTATTTGTGACCCGGACTTGCCATTGACGGGTACTGTGTTTTCTTCTTTTCCTTTTTCCTGCATTCGATGATTGCAAATTACGGTGGACAGATTCAAGAAGGTTCTGGTGGTTCGCAGTACTAGATGCTGTTTATTATTATTTTTGTTTTCTGTTAGAACATTATTCTGTATTTCTGAGACTTGATTATTTCAGTATTTGAGACACGTGTATTATTTATTTTGTATTGGGCGATGTGACCCAGAATGTTTGTTCCAGACTCTGTTGTTTTTATTTGAGAACAAGATATTTGATTTCAATTAATTCCTGTTGGTAAAATTATCTCAGTGATGCATGTTGGTTCCACTCTTTGCTTCCGACTGCGATATTTTGACTCTGATATATATTGACTCTGATATACTGCCTGAGATATGTTGTAAGATTTCTGAAACAGCTTAAGGATGATAATAATCATTCGCTGGGCTTGTGTTATGTGTCCGTATTCTGTATTTTTGGGAAGCGGGGCGTGACATTTTACTTTCACCTTCGAAGTTTTTAGCTCCTTGGTGGCGCTGCTAGCTGTCGCGGCAAGGCGTTCTTTGTCTCCGGTGAGCTTTTCCGACCGTAGCTGTCACTTCAAGGTCAGTCTCTTTCCTTTCTCTTTAGAAAATGGTTAAGATTACTTCCTCGGATGAGACCCCCGCCTCAGACCAAGTTGTAGGCCGAGTGGGCAAAGGAAAGGAGGTGATGGAGCCGACCGATCAGAGCGTCGTTCGGCCGGACAGAGAGGGCGAAGTAGCCGAGCCACCTCAGGAGGTCACGGCGGCGTCTCAGAAGGGTAAAGGAGTGGTCACGATCATCGAGAAGCCGAAGACGGCGGGGGCGTTCGGTCGGCAGCCTATTGCTCTGTCAAGCGTAGGAGGCGTTCGGGACTACGCCGAGGAAATCTTAGAGAAGGTGACCCAAGGCATGGCCAAGTCGGTGGAGGAGAATGAACCTAGAGAGTTGTCTGAGGTGGACCATACCTTCTCGTCTCTTACGGAGGCCGATCTACATCTGATCCGAAAGGGATTCCAGATTCCCACCGAATACGGGCTACTCCTCCCCGGACCAGGCTTCCGAGCCAACACAAAGTCTTCAACGGACGTGTGCCTCTTTCCTCTCGACTCCCTCTCCGTCGGGCTCCGCTTTCCACTTCATCCGTTCATAGTCGATGTCTTGAATTGGTACAGTTTGAGCCCCGCCCAGCTGATGCCGAACACCTGGAGGCACGTCCTGGTGTTTGTTCTCCGGTGCCAAGAGGTCGGTGCCGTACCGAGCATGTTTCTCTTTCGGAGCCTCTACCGCCCTTGCCAGCCAAACCGAAACGAACAGAGGTTCTATCTTTCACCGCGGACGGGCGTGAAGTTGATCGAGAACCCGGACTCGATCAAACATTAGAAGGAGAAGTATTTCATCATCCGAGCTCCCGCACCGTGGGCAATCCCGATAGTTTGGGCGAAGGATGGCCTGCCCAAGCGAGCCAAGAAAGAGCCGGTGCTGAATGACGAGGAAGCAGAGGTCCTCAAGAAGCTCCTTGCTTTGCCAGCGCTAAGCTGGAAAGATATTACCGAGGAGGCTTTGTTCCGAGGGGGTCTCAGTCCGATCGACCCTAGTACGCTTCTGGTATTTTCCTCTTTGCTTGAAGTTCTTGAAAAATTTATCTAAGTTTTTTTGTTCGGCTTGTGCAGAGACGATGAAGATGGACTATAGGGCTTTGATGGCGAAGGCCAGGGCGAAGGAACATGAGACGAGGAAGAAGAGGCCTTCGGCGGGGCCTCAGGGCGGCCGAGCCCTGAAGATACCGTTGGTCGAGAAGACAAGCAACCTACAGAAGGCCGTTGTTCCGGGGGACGGCCCCGAGCAAGAGAAGTCCTCGGCTACGGATCCTCTAGTTTCCGGTGTGCCGGCGCCAACGGTGGAGGGGGATGCAGCCGGCTCGTCGAGCGGTGCATTCGGCGTGAAAGAGGTGTTGTCCCTCCAAGTTCCGCCCCTCACTGCCGATGCGGAGAAGATCTTGACCGAGAGGCACAAGCAGATCTTTGTCCCTGACTGGCAGGTGATGAATGTCGACGGCTTCTTGGGCGATGGCAACATCTGCATGGAAGCGGTGAGGCACCTGCCGACCCCAAAGGATCGAACGGCCCTAAAGGCCGGGCTGGCAGGGGACGCCACAATGCAGATCGCTCGGAACACAATGTCGGTAAGTGGACCGAACTCTTTCTCATTGAAACTTTTTCTGAGATTTTCTAAGTTCTTGCGTTCGGACTTTAACGGTTTGTTCTCTTTTCAGACCCTCTGCCACTTCAACTTCTTGCTCGAGCAGTTTGCGAGCAAGGAACAGGAGTATGACCGGGAGAGAACGGAGCGCGTCAAAGCCACGAAGCTGCTTGATGCTGAGCAACTCCTCTCGGCAAAAAGGGCGGCTGAAGTGGCGGGGTTGGAGAAGCAGTTGGCCGACGCCATTCAATTGTCGAAGAAAACAGCAGCCAAGCTCGATGCCTCAGAGAAGGAGAATGCCGAGCTGAAGGAGGAGCTGGCCAATGCTCGATTGGAGGCAGAGAGGGCTCGGAAGAGAGCTGAGAAGATCATGGCCAAGCACCGGTCTAAGGTGGCAAAGGCGAAGAAGGCTGTCCAGGAGGAGGCCGAGCACCACATGTTCAAGAACATGGAGGACGCCTACGGCCGAGCCCTGCTCCATGTCGCTGCAAGGAATCCGGGTTTCGACACGTCCTCCTACCGTTTCTACGACCCCGTGGAGGGGGGGAGGAGGTTCCCCAGGGGATGCTCGGCCCCGAGGGACAGACAGACGGTGTCGAAGGCCCGGGTGAGACCGAGGTCGAGGATGAAGAGGAGGACGACTCTGAGGAGGAGAGTGGGAGCGAGGACGAGGACGAGGACGGGGGCGAGGACAAGGCCGAGGGGTCGACGGACCCGAACGACAAAAAGGTCGACCCCTGACTCGGTTGCCTCTTTTAGTCTTTTGTTGTTTTGCTTCTTTTTGTAAGCCTAACTGCGGACTGGCTACCGCTCTTGTAAAACTTTCTTCTCGGTTTTGAATGAAAACAGTTTGTTGGGCCAAAATTTATCCAAGTGTTGAGTCTCGGATTTTGTATTTGATTAGGTGTAGAATTCTCCAAGTGTTGGGTCTCGGATTTATCTCTGCTTTTCAGGTGAAGTTCGGTCCGATCACGGAGGTTGCACACCTTCGTAAGGATCTGGCCAAAACGAAGGGCGAGCTCTCGAATAGCCGACAGAGGCGGTTTCTCATGTTCTTGAAGCTGGAGGAGACAAAGGCAGCTGTGAGGGGGTATTGCCGCGAGTTGAAGCAACTGCGGAAGCAACCCCAAGCCCCTTGTCCCGAAGGTGAGGTCGAGCGGCTTCGTAGAGAGCTTGCCGTCGCCGAGCGGAAGAACGACGAGCTCTCGGCCAAGATCCGACACATGGAGATAGCGGAGCAAGGTCGCTCGGCGGAAGAAGAGAAGCTTGCTTCCGAGCTGGAGAAGGTGCCGTCCGAGCGGAAGAAGTTGTTGGCCGAGGTCGACAGGCTTAGGAGGATCACGATAGACAGGGGGATCGAGGTCACCCACTTCCGACGGCTCGCAACCGATAGCGCCAACGCCTCGGGCTCGTCAAGGCCTCCTTGTTTGAAGAAGTTGGCGAAGGACGACGCTTTGAGAGACAGAATCATTGAACTGGAGGAAGAGGTCGCGTCACTCAAGCCTCTGCCGGAGAGGGCCAACGTCCGCAGTACATTGTGCACTCGCGAAGAGAGCGAGAGAGGGATCACCTTCTACGAACTTGCGACACGTTTGCCTGTGGCTCGACGGAGCCCTGCTGACGCTCAGAGTAGTGTAGCCGCCTCGTCTAGTGGTGCCTCGGTCGGCACCACAGTTAGGGTCAGTGGTGAAGGGGGGTCACCGTTCGTTGGTGTGGAATCGAGCTCGGAGGTCAGGCCTCGTCGTCCTCGCGTTTCCTTGAACCGGAGCGTGCCCCTTCCGAAGAAGCCCTGAACATGTCGTTTTATGTTTCTTCTAGCTGTTGTAAAACTCTATTGTAGGGTCGGTCTTGTAGTATGTAGAGCTGCTATATCTGAATACGAATTTGAGTTTGTTTTGGAAGAATTCTTCAAGTGTTGGACTTCGGCAATGTCTTCAAAATTTTGTTATTCGTTTTTTCTTCTTTTCAGCTCGAGGTGGCAGCCCAATACACTGATTCGAACGGCCCGGACGATGATGCTGAAAACCGAGGCAACCTCAGGGGCGACGAAGTCGCGCTCGACGAAGTGCCGAGAGCGGCTTTATGGCGTCGAGCTGGAGTTACGCCGAGCTGAGAGCGAGCGGGCCCACCTTCAGTCCATCCTCGGCCAACAAGACGCTGAGATCCAACGTCTGGAGAGTAGGATCGCCGAGGTGACCCCCGTAGGAGAGGACGAAGATTCGCAGATTGCTTTTAGCAACGCTCTTCGGGTCCAGTGTTATCGGCACAACCAGTCAAAAATATTAGCCGAGCGGGACGATTTGCTCTCTGAGATCCATCACTTGCAGACCGTGGAGGCAAAGCTTCGAAAGGAGGCGGAGGAGCTATCAGCCGAAGTGGATGGACTGGCGACCGAACGGGTCAGTGAAGACATTTCCGTTTGAAGGCCAAGTGTAGTGGGTCGGCGCTGTAGTTTTTGTTTTCTAATACTTGTAACCATGGAAAGATTGCTTTGTATTATGTCCCGATCATTAATAAAATTTCTTTTAAGAACTAGCATATCTCTTGTTGCTCTGCATATTTATCTCGCTTGTAAGTGTGTTGGTCGTGCCGAGGTTTACGAGCCGAGCGTATAGTGTCGTCGGCAAGAATCTCGAGGCGAACCAGTTCCTATGGGAACACTATCTTGTCGTTAGCGGCGCTGACAAGATCTGGGCCGTTGGATTTTGGCACGAATCTCGAGACAGCTCTGTTCCCAAGAAAATGCTATCTTGTCGTCTAGCGTGCTGGCAAGATTTGGGCCGTCTGATCGAGATCCTACGCGAAAGTTGAGGAGAAAGTGAGTTTTCTCCGTTTGCAGGCTCGGATTGGCACTTGCTCGGCATCCGACCGGAGGCAGCATGGTCTGACCCTTCTTCTTGGGGCTTCCGTCTCCGTGACAAGATGGCTCGGGTTGTGGTACCGAGCGGTGCTTCGGTCTCCCTCTTCTTGCAAAGTCGAGGGGTGAGCCGAGCTCTTTTCCATGGTGAGGCTCGCCGGTCTTAGCGAGTGTTCGATGGTTGTGGGAGCAATTCCGAATGGTGATCCACTCCTAACTCGCCGAGAAGCAAGCTTGGGGAGTGGAATCGAACCAAGTGTTGGACTCCGGAACCATCGGTGTAGTTCAACGGTTGTGGGAGCAGTTCCGAACGGCGATCTACCTCTGGCTCGTCCGGGGGCGAGCCGAGGAGGTAAAGTCGAGCCGAGTGTTGGACTCCGAACCATCGGTGTAGTTCAACGGTTGTGGGAGCAGTTCCGAACGGCGATCTACCTCTGGCTCATCCGGGGGCGAGCCGAAGAGGTAAAGTCGAGCCGAGTGTTGGACTCCGAACCATCGGTGTAGTTCAACGGTTGTGGGAGCAGTTCCGAATGGCGATCTACCTCTGGCTCGTCCGGGGGCGAGCCGAGGAGGTAAAGTCGAGCCGAGTGTTGGACTCCAAACCATCGGTGTAGTTCAACGGTTGTGGGAGCAGTTTCGAATGGCGATCTACCTCTGGCTCGTCCGGGGGCGAGCCGAGGAGGTAAAGTCGAGCCGGACATTGGACTCCGAACCATTGGTTGAAATCAAATTAAAAAACAAAAGACAAAGGCGGAGAGACGCAAGCAAAAAATGAAAGAGCATTCTTCATTGATAATCGACGGCGAACCGTTTTTACATATCACAACTTATGAAATAGATTACAAGTTAGAGGAGAGGAATGGCTCGATATCCTGCAATACTTAGAGAGGCGCCGGGGCGCTTTCTTGGTATTTCAGGAGGTGGTCGGCATTCCAGGTCCTCGGAATCTCTCTGCCCTCTAGATCTTCCAGACGATATGCTTCGGGCCGAACTACCCTTGTGATCTTGTAAGGCCCTTCCCAGTTCGGAGCCAGCTTGCTCTTCTCATTGGAGAAGGATATGGCCAGTTTTCTCAGGACCAAGTCCCCTTGCTTGAGATTGGTGGGTCAGACTTTCTTGTTATATGCCGATTCAACCCTCCTTCGGTAGCTCTGCTGCCGAATCGATGCTCTCTCCCTCAGTTCGTCTACCAGATCTAAGTTCGCCCTGAGGTCTCTGGCATTCTGTTCCTCATTGTAGGTTGCGAGGCGAGGGGAAGGTATACCGACCTCAAGGGGTATCACCGCCTCGGACCCATAGGTGAGGTTGAAAGGGGACTCTCCGGTGGGGGTCCGCTTGTTGGTGCGATAATTCCACAGTACATTGGGGAGTTGGTCGACCCATAGGCCTTTGGAACATTTGTCCAATCTCTTCTTGATGCCAGAGAGGATTTGCCGATTGGCGTTTTCTGCTTGGCCGTTCGACTGCGGGTGGGAGACGGAAGAGAAGCGCTGTTGGATGGCAAGATCCTCGCACAGAGCTCGGAATGCAGCCCCGGTAAACTGAGTTCCGTTATCGGTTACGATGACACGAGGGACGCCGAACCGACAGATGACGTTTTTCCAGAGGAATTGAAGCACCTTGTTCTCGGTGATAGTGGCGAAGGGCTCGGCCTCAATCCACTTCGAGAAGTAGTCGATGGCTACAACCAAGAACTTGAACTGGCCGGGAGCCGGAGGGAACGGGCCTAGTAAGTCCATTCCCCACATTGCAAAGGGGATAGGACTTGATAGGGAGGCAAGGTTGGCTTGAGGGAGGCGACGAACATTGGAATGTCTCTGACAGGAGCCACATTGCCGAACATGTCGCTCGGCATCTTGGAGGAGAGTCGGCCAGAAGTATCCATAGTTCAAAGCTTTCCGGGCCAAGGACCTAGATCCTGAATGCGCTCTGCCGATGCCTTCGTGGAGCTCTTGTAGGGCATAGTCGGCCTGCTCTGGGGAGAGGCACCTTAGGTATGGTCGGCCGTCGATCTGCGAGAAGGAGTGCTTGTACAAGATCCCTTCGATCAAGACATACCGCTCGGCCCTGGTTCTGACTCGGCGTGCTTCTTTGGGATCCTCGGGCAGGAGTCCGTCCCTTAAGAACTCCACCAACTGCTTCATCCAATTATCTTGCAGCAAGACCGGCAACGACTCTACCGAGCCAGAGGTCTCGTCTTCTATGCTCGGCCTTGAGAGGACCTCGATCAAAATGGTCTGCTCGAGACCTTTAAGGGAGGATGAGGCCAACTTGGAGAGGGCACCGGCTCATGAGGGCTCGGACCTTGGCGAGGTACTTCGCCATCCGCTCGTCTCGCGCCTCGTACTCGCCCAAGACTTGGTTCACAACTAGCTGAGAGTCACTGTGGACTCGGAGGCACTGCGCCCCGGCACTTCGGGCAAGTCCGAGGCCCACGATTAATGCCTCATACTCCGCCTCGTTGTTTGAGGCTTTGAAGTTCATGCAGAGGGCATACTGGAGGACGAAGTCATCAGGACCATTCAGGATGACACCAGCACCGCTGCCCTCGTTGCAGGAGGACCCGTCCACGAAAACTGTCCAAATGGGAGGTCCATTCGGGGCGCGGCTGACTTCGGGAATGGTGGACTCGACGATGAAGTCGGCAAGGGCCTGAGCCTTGATTGCAGTCCGAGGTTGGTAGGAGATGTCATTTTGGCTTAGCTCTATGGACCACTTCATTAGCCAGCCCGAGATTTCAGGCTTGTGGAGGATCTGCTTCAGCGGTTGGTCGGTGAGGACCACAACCGAGTGGGACTGAAAATATGGACGGAGCTTCCTTGCTGCCATGACCAGGGCGTAAGCCATCTTCTCTATCTTCGGGTAGCGGAGCTCGGCATCCCGAAGCACTTTGCTAACATAGTAAATGGGCCTCTGAGCCTGGTCTTCTTCCCTCACCAACACAGCACTTAGGGTCTGCTCGGAAGCAGCTAAGTAGATGAAGAGGGGTTCCCCCGGAACGGGCTTGCTAAGTAGGGGAGGATTGACCAAGTATTCTTTCAGCTGTTCAAAGGACTTCTATTGTAGTTCGCCCCACTGGAAACCCTTGGCTCCCATGAGAGCCTTGAAAAAGGGGAGGCACTTTTTCCCGGACTTTGACAGGAATCGGCCAATAGCGGCGAGCCGACCCGTAAGCTTCTGCACCTCCTTGACGTTCCGGGGCGGGGCCATTTCCAATATAGCCTTGATCTTCTCGGGATTTGCTTCGATCCCTCGCTGGCTCACCATGAAATCGAGGAACTTTCCCTATGAGACCCCGAATGCACACTTGTTCGGGTTAAGCCGCATTTTGTGCCTTCTCAATACCCCGAATGCCTCCTGGAGGTCGGCCACATGGTCGGTACCTCGGATGCTCTTGACGAGCATGTCGTCGACGTACACTTCTATGTTGCGGCCTATTTGACTTTGGAAGACCTTGTTGACGAGGCGCTGGTAGGTGGCCCCAGCATTCTTCATCCCGAACGGCATGACTCTATAGCAGTAGAGGCCCTGGTCGGTTATGAAGGAGGTCTTCGGAATGTCCGGAGGGAACATTCGGATCTGATTATAGCCGAAGAAGGTGTCCATGAAGCTGAGGAGCTCATGGCCCGAGGTGGCGTCAATGAGGGTGTCGATATTTGGGAGAGGGAATGGATCCTTCGGACACGCCTTATTCAGGTTGGTGAAGTTGATGCATATTCTCCAAGAGCCGTTGGACTTCTTGACCATTACAACATTGGAGAGCCACTAGGGGTAGTTCACCTCCTGTATGAACCGAGCCTTTAAGAGTTTATCCACCTCCTCCTTGATGGCCTGTTGTCGCTCGGGAGCGAATTTTCGCCTCTTCTGCTGAACCGGTTTGCATCCCGGTTCGACACTTAGGCGGTGCACTAGCAGCTCCTCGGATATCCCGGGCATATCCGCGGTGGACCAAGCAAACAGGTCGCGGTTATCCCGGATGCATTGAACCAGGTCGGAACACAGTGCAGTCGGCAAGGACTTGCTGATGAGGAACTTTTGACTCGGGTCCTCGTCCGAGAAGAGCACTTCTTCCAACTCGTCCGCCGGCTCGGACGTGGGTCGGGCATTTGGCTCGGGGATTTCTAGAGTCTCGAGGGAGAGCACCGGTCCCCCAGTGGAAGTCATATAGCACTTTCGAGCCTGTCTCTTGGCTGCCCCTGACCTCTCCCACTCCCGACCGAGTGGGGAACTTCATTTTAAGGTGGTACGCTGAAGGGACAGCTTCCAGGGCAGCTAGGCTGGGCCGGCCTAGGATGACATTGTATGCGGTCGGGACGTCGACGACCATGAAGTCCATCGGCTCGGTCCGGGTAGTAAGGGTCTTCCCAGTAGTTACGTCTAGGGTTATAACCCCCTCGACAGTTACTGGTACCCCCGTGAACCCGTGGAGCGTGTAACCGGCCGGCTTGAGACGATCCCGAGATAGCTGCAGCCCTCGGAAGGCCGAGAGGAAGAGGATGTTCACCGAGCTCCCGTTGTCGACCAGGACCCTCTGCACCTTGAAGTTTGCCATGCGAAGGTCGATGACGAGAGCATCGCAGTGGGGAGTTCGGACCCCCTCGAGGTCTTCATCGGAGAAAGTCACTGGGATGCTGAGACCTTTGGGAGGAGGGGCGCTGTGAACCGAGATTACCTCTCGGACGAAGGCCTTCCGAGAGGAGTTGGAGGAGCCCCCCATGGGACCTCCGTGGATGAGGTGGAGAACTCGTTCTTCCTCGAACTCGGGGATCTCATCGCGCCGCTCGGAGCGCTTGTTAGCCCCCCGAGGCGGAGGAGTGTTGCGATCCGCCCGATCGTTTGCCTTCACAAATTTGGCCAACTGCCCCCTCTGGATGAGGGCCTCTATCTCATTTTTCAACGCCCGGCAGTCGTTGGTGTCGTGGCCGTGGTCCCGGTGGTAACGGCACCATTTTTCTTTGTTCCTCCTCTTGGCCGGGGTGTTCATCCTCGGAGCCAGAGGTATGACCCCCTCCTTCTCCACTTCCATCAAGATGGTGGAGACATTGGTGGTGAGGGGAGTGAACTTCTCGAACCTAGGGGGAGGACGACGCTGACCGCCATTGTCCTTCTGCATCTTCTTGGACCCCTCCTCCTCTGTCGCCTTCCTCTTCGATCCGGAGGCCGATCCCCCGAAGCTCGGGAGGCACTCTGCCTCTTCCGCCCGAATGTTCTTCTCGCACCTCAGGAGAAGATCGGCAAAGTTGTGCGGGGGCTTCTTGGCGAGGGACGATCGGAGGTTAGAGTTGAGGACGTTCGACTGGAATGCAACGGTTGCCACTGACTGGTCTAGGGAGGCGATAGACCTGACCTCTACGGTGAATCTCCTCACATAGTCCCTTAGCTTTTCTCCCCTCTCCTGCCGCAGGTTGAGTAGGGAGAGGCTCGTCTTCTCAGCTCGCCTGCTACTCACAAAGTGAGTTATGAAGAGCGTTTCGAACTGCTCGAACGAGAAGATGGAAGAGGGAGCGAGCCTGGAGTACCATTCCCGAGCCGACCCCCTGAGGGTGGCGGGGAAGGTCTTGCAGAGCATGGCATCGGAAGCTTGATGGATCAGCATTAAGGTCTTGAAGCTTTCGACGTGATCAACTGGGTCGGACTCCCCTGAGTACGTTTCAAACTGCGGAGGTTTGAAACCTTTCGGTATGGGGGCCTCCATGATTGTCCGAGAGAAGGGGGGTCTGCTGGGGCGAACCGTCCCCGCTCTCGACTCCTCCTCCTTGTCCATGCGACCGATGCGCCTCTCCACCTCGTGGAGGCGACGGTAGAGGGCATCATCCTTCTGTTGGTAATCAAACGATCCCCTGGAGTCTTCATAAGAAGGGGAGCGGGGGCTGCGGTGCCGGTAGTCCTGGGATCGGCGAGGACTATAGTGGTCCTGCTGGCGACTGGGAGCCGGGAGCGGACTTCTGGATCGTTGGCGAGGGCTTGGAACCCGTGGGGGTGTTGGAACCCTCTGGGCATCATTATTGTTGTTGCGAAGGTTGAGAGCCTGCAATACAGTTGCCTGGAACTGTAGGAACTCGGCACGAGTGATTGGTGCCTCATGGTTCCTAGGATGACGCCGATCGGCGGGGGAATGCGGCCTCCTCCTTCGGCGCTCGGGAGATTCCCCCGTCCTCTTCGGTCCGGAGACCTTCTTCGGTCCGGAGACCTTCTGTCGTTCGGGCGATGGGGGGATCGGTCGCCTTGATGTTGGCGGGAGGCTCCCTCTCGGGCCCGCTTCTCCTCTAGGTGGTTGCGAAGGTCCCCATCCCTTTGGCGATTCAGGACAGTGTTGCGGAGGTCGGGGCTATGGGAAGCCATAGAGTCTGAGGAGGCATTATGGACCGAGACATGGTCCGGGTGGAGAGGTTGCTTCTGCCTCCTTTGGTTCTGATCGGTAAGGCCATTAGGGGGTGGTTGGTTCGGATGAGGAGGCTGGCCCTGTGGGGCCGGGGGGGAAGTTCGGGCTGCGCAGCAGGGTGCGGGAGACTTCCTCTTGTTGATCGGCGGGGTTGGGCCTGCAGTTGGACCCCCTAGATCTGACCTTCTTCGGAGGCATGGATGGAGAAGGGCTAGTTTATGAGGAAGAGGCGGAGGCTATTCGTGTGGTCTTCCCACAGACGGCACCAATCTGTTACCGTTGATTTCGGTGTGGGGGTAAACAGATGAGATTTGTGAGTTCGTAGGAAACCTGAATAGATGATCCAAGCCTTCCCCTCCTGCCGCAACCTGCAAGGAAGTGCGATACACCGGGGTTGATTCCGACGACGCACCCTCCGACGCTCTTGTCAGTAATCAGTGGAGATTAGGAAAGAGCTTTAAGGTGGAAAAAGAGTGATTATCCGGTCACAGTGGTAGGGGGAGGTATTTATAGTCGCCAGGGGAGTGATTAGGGACCTGATTTCCTGTGTAACTGCCAGGAGAAAACTCCTCACAGTCTATTTAGGAAACTAATCCCTGATTCCCGGTGAGAGCAAATCAGGCCCGTTGACTTGGTCAAATCAGTGACCCTGATTTGCCTCTTGTTGGTCTGGGTTCGCCTCGGGTCGGGACCCGCACCCAATTGGAGTGGATCCGTTTGTGGGTTATTGGATCTGTGAGAAGGAGATCCAGTACCCGTTTCGGATCCATTTGTATGTGAAATTACCATTTTACCCCCGAGTTTCAAGATTCGCGCCCAATCTGGACGGTTCCGATTTAACCCCGCTTTTAGCCATATCAAGCCCTTTTTGGAAACAAATGCAGAAGTGAGAATGAGGAAGGGCCCATGAAATTCCGAAAAGATGAGTCCGAACATTGTCGCCCTCCTTTAGTCCCTTCCTTCGACAAATTTACACCACTAAATACCAATGTATTGACAGTCTTGATGGATATCGAGGGGGAAAAACTACTCTGCCCCCTCCTTGGATGCACCCAATGAACCAAAGAAGATGTTGGGTTTATGTCTTGTATAATATGTTTGATGTGAAAAGAAGACAGTGATGCGAGAAAGGGAATCAAAGTGAAGATTGGAGGCGAGAAAGAGCAGTTACAACAACAAAAATGCATAAAGAAGTCGACTGCTTATGCTCTTTGTTTGGTTGCAAAAGGGGGTTCACTGCAGTCGACCGCAACCTGCAGCGGGCATCATTTTTGGGTTCGGGTCGAGGTGATTTGTTTGAAGCCCAACTTCCTCTTCAAGTTAGATCGTACGAGTCTTATCGTATAGTTATCTCTTCGGGAATATCATACATCTATTGTATCAAGAATTCAACATAGGTTTCTCTAGATCTCTATATATGAATATGTAACAACTCCAACGAAAGTAAGAGCCAAAAGAAAGAGTACTTCAGTGAAGATTTGAGAGATTTTCCAATTGTAAATAATAAGTATCTTCTGGTGAGGCTTGAGAGATGGATAGGTTTATGGTTAAAGTGGTTGTAACTATTGTATCTTTCTCTAGTTGAATAGCATTACAGTTATTTCTCCCCGGATTAGGGTTCGCCCAAACTGGGAAAAAATTGTGTGCTTTGGTGTGTTTGGTTTGGTATACTATTTGCTTGGTGGTTTGTTCATAGTGATTGTGTCGCAAAACTCAACAAGAAATCGTAACATAAGAGATAAGAGCCAACAATGCCGATTTCAGAAGGACTACGACCATGGCACAGAGAAATGCCGAGATCTCAAAGATGAAATCGAAACTCTCATCCACCGTGGTTACTTCGCCAAGTTCACCCAAAAGAATAATGTTGATCTCGTACCATCTCGAAGGAACAAGCGAATGGAGAAAGACCCCGAGACCCCATACTCTGAACCGTTGGCCATTCTCCATTATATCCATGGAGGTCCTATGGAGTCTAACTCCTCCCAAAAGGTGTTCGTCTGAGAGGTTAACTCAGTGCACAACGTCTCCCTACCAAGTGTTTGGGAGTCCCAATAACTTTTTTAGACCGAGATCTTGAAGGCATCAGAACCCTCACGCTGCCCTAGTGATCAGCCTCTCCATGGAGAACCACGAAGTGCACCTCATCCTAGTAGATAATTGTAGCTCGGTGAACATCTTCTTCCTTAAAGTTTTTGAAGGCCTGAAAATGTCCAGGGAAACCCGTCGGACCTTCATGGGTTCTTCGGGGGGTTCCAGTCCACATCAAAGGGATTGTCACTATCGACGTGACGACCGACAAAGTCCCCGCCATTCAAACTAAAGCCATGGACCTCATGGTTATTAATATGAAGGCTGCCTAAAATGACATCCTTGGCCGCTTCGGCCTGGCGGTCCTCCACACTGTAGCTTCAGCATTTCTCTTGAAGATGAAGTTCCCCACACTAGTCGGGGTAGGAGATTTCAAAGAAAGTCAAAAAGTGGCTTGGTCATATTTTACGACCACAATTGGGGCTCCATCCTTCCGCTCGAAGCCTTGGTGCACCCCCAAGAAAAAGCATCAGGGGATTTAGTTCTCTTGCTCGAAGCCTTACAACTCCTTCAAGAAAGGGATCAGATTGTGTTTGAAATGGGTTGATGGTCTATAAGAAATCCTTTTTGGAATCCTCAATATTTCTGAGCCACGCAATAAAGGAAAGCTCCCTCCTAACTAGGAAGGACCCTACAAGGTATTCAAAGTCGTCTGCCCCGGAGCTTACCAACTCGAAGACCTGGGGGGCAAGGAGATATCAAGGACTTGAAATGCAGAGCATTTGATGAAGTTCAAGATTCTATATTTGTAATAAGACCAATATTTATAATGGCCAATGCATGTAATAAAAGCTAGCCATCAAGGAAATTATTGATTTTCCAATAAATTCAACATTTGTCAAGTTCCCATACTACTCTCCGGATCAATACAATGAGTTTAGTGCTCTGCTCGCCATTTGAGCTGCTCCAGCAATTCATTAACTTCCTACGAAGAGTTCGGTGCTGTGCTCGTCGCTCGGGCTGCCCCAACCCACATTTACTCCACACAATGAATTCGGTGTCCCGCTCGCCGCACGAGCTACTCCAAAAACTCATTAACTCCCTACAATGATTTGGTGCTTCGCTCGCCGCTCAAGCTACTGTAACAACTCATTAACTCCCTACAACGAGTTTGATGCTCAGCTAGCCACTTGCGGTACTCCAATAACTCCTTAACTCCTTACAATGAGTTTGGTTATCAACTTGCTGTTCAAGCTACTCCCACAACTCAATAACACAAAAAATAGCAAGTTCGGAGTCCATCTCATCCATAGAGCTGCTCCCACAACTCGCTTACCCTCAAACAACAAGTTTGGGGTCCAACTCATGGCTCGAGCTACTCCCAACAACTTGCTAACATCAACTTTGGAGCTTGCCTCATCACTCGAGCCGTTCCTGCAACTTGTTAACTCTCAAACAACAAGTTTGGAGTCCAACTCTTCCCTAGTGCTGCTCCCGCAACTTGCTAACTCTCAAACAGCAAGTTCGGAGTCTCACTCGTGACTCGGGCTACTCCCGCAACTTGCTAACAACAAGTTCGGAGCTCGACTCGTCACTTGAGTTACTCCTGCAATTCGCTAACCCCTAAACAACAAGTTTGTAGTCCAACTCTTCCCTAGAGCTGTGCCTACTATTCGCTGATTCTCAAACAGCGAGTTAGGAGTTCAACTCATGACTCGTGCTACTCCTGCAACGTGCTAATAGCAAGTTCGAAGCTCAGCTTGTCACTTGAGCTGCTCCCCCAACTCGCTAACTCTCACTAGTTCGAAATCAAACTCTTCCCTAGAGCTGCTTCCACAACTCGCTAACTCTCAAAAATTCCAAGTTCAGAGTCCAGCTTGGCTCTAGAGCTACTCGCACAACTCGCTAACTTAATGCAGTGGACGATGACACAAAGAAAGCAAGAGTCAAGACAAAACGACAAAAAGATGATGTGGAGTGACATCACCCCGCCTCCTCAGTGCCGCAAAATGACAAAAAGTTGGCAGTTCGAGGAGCTCAACACTGTCGGTGAATCTAGACTGCCCGATCCGCCTCATGATTCACGCCCGAAGCTCCTCACACTACTTTTGCAGTCTGAGGAGCTTAGCGCTTTCGGCGAATCTTGGCCATCCTCTGCCTTGTGATGCGCGTCGTTAAGCTTCACATTGATGCGTGTCCTCAAGCTCCTCGGTTCCACTTTTGCAGTCCGAGGAGCTCAACACTTTAAGCCAAATTCTGACCATTTGATGGCTTAAAAAATAATGTTCACGATCTGATCATCACAATAACTTAAGTGGAAGTGGGGCTAGAATGCCACAGCCGTCCAATCACATCTTGATTTGTTCTTACGATATGATCATTACAATAACTTAAGTGGAAGTCGTGCTAGAATGCCAGAGCCATCCAATCGCATCCTGATTCGTGCTACAATCTGATCATCATAAAACTTCACAGCCGTCTGATCTTTTGAAAATGCGCACTTGTGGTGTGATCATCTTAAAACTTATCAGTCGTCCAGTCGCATCCTGATTCATGCTCACAATCTGATCATTATAAAACTCTGTAGTTGTTCAATCTTCTCAAAAAGCGCATCCACCTGATCCGAGCACCTCCTCGGCAGTTCGAGGAGCTCGGCGCTTTTGACATATTCTGACGATCTGATTGCCCTAAAATTAGTGCTCCTCTTATCTGACCGCTCGATTGCCTCATTACTATCCATCTTTTGAATTTTTGATGAAAATTCCAAAAAATAATTATAAATTTGGAAAAGTTAATTAATAATTCTGAAAAATTATTTTTAAAAAATTAATTAATAATTCTAAAAAATAGATATAAATCCCAAAATTAATTAAAAATTCTGAAAAGTAATTATAAATTTAGAAAATTTAATTAAAAGATTCCAAAGATATTATAAATTTGAAAAAGTTAATTATTTTTTTTGAAAAATAATTAAAATTTTGGAAAAGTTAATTAAAAATTCTAAAAATCCGAAAAATTTAATTGATAGTCCTGCAAGATAGTTACTACACAGAGAAGCTCCAAACGAGACTTTAAGCTTCCCCGAAGGTTATATGTGCTCTCTTGATCGCTCGAAGTAGACCAAACTACTCCTTGAAGGCTGCAATACCTTATCTTCAGGAGTGGGGGCCTTATGGTATGGGTAAAATCGGAGTCACACGATCTCAACACACATCTCGAAGCTTCCAAGGGCAGTACAATTATTTTTCAACAACAATAAGACCACTAGAACAGTTTGGACCATCTTCCGACCCATCAATTCAATCAGATCCCCTATAATGGCTTATTTGTAGCCCAAGAAAAAGGGGATTTCCACCCCATTAAACTATGAGAATCTTCAGTCGAATCTTAAAAGATATATTTTCAGGTCTATCTTATATAATTGATTTCTAAACTATAAATACCATCTGCCCTACATCAGTCAAAGGTAATCGATATTACTCCACTAAAAAATCGTAATCCTTGTTTTGGGTTTACTGACTTGAGCGTCAGAGGGAAAGACTTTTTGCAGGTTTATGGACGTTCTCAGCTGTCCCGATTTAGATCCAGACATTTCCAGTCATCCAAATCCAAATCCTGATCCTGATCGAAGATTCAAATAAGTGCTTTCTTCCTCAATAAAAGAACTCATTATTTGATTGCTTCCACACCAAAATTAGCAATAACAATATGTAATCAGGTTTACCTCTAATATTCAAGCATATATGCACATGCAAATGAACGACTATGAGAGAGTTCATAATAGATGGAAGTTGGGAATTAGACAAACAGAAGCTAATGTTGTCACCTGAACTTGCGTAATAGCAATTAAAGCTGCTTTGTCGACTTAATTGAATCATTTTGATGGATGTTTGGTCAATCGGCTTTGAAGTCCATGTAGTGTTCAACACCCTTTCATCGAGGTAAAATTTCTCTCAGCAAAACACTACAACATTTTTGGGCTACCCCGGCAAAACTGAATTTTTTGTCGTACTAGGCCACTTTTTGAAACTATTTGCGATTTTAGGCCAGTTCCCAAACTATTAGTATTCGTGGGCTAGTCATTGCCACGTCAGTAATGGCCACTATTGGGAATAGCGGCCTCTTTATAGCCACCAACTTTGTACTCCCACACTTGGTAGATTACAGAGGGGGTATTGTACAGAGTTTGTGTAACGGTGGAATGCCAGTAGCGACTGTCGCTAACTAAGGTCGTTATTTCCAATCGCGACCTCAGATGGGCCCCCTAATTGCTTTTAAGATACAGTCAACCTCCACTGTATCTATCTATTTTTTTCCGTTTTCTTCTTCTACCCCTCTTCCCCAACAGCGGCCTCTCTATTTTTCTCCAAAAAACCCAAAACCCTAACCCCTAATTTCTCCCCCAAAATTCCTTTAATCCAAGTTTGCTTCTTCTCCACCCAATCTCTCTCCTCACACTTCATCTATACCCAATCACTCTCCTCACTACAGATTTTGGAAATCCCTAATTCATATCCAATCTCCAAACCTTAAAGAGGTATGCCTACTTTTGTGATGGTTGATTGTTGGTGTTGGTTACAATTTTTTTCACTTATTGTTAATAATATGACCCAAATTGATTGTTTGTTTATTGATTGTTGAATGTATTAGAGTTACAACTAGACCCAAAAATATGAGCCAAAATGATTGTTGAAGGGTTGATTGTTGGTGTTGGTTACAATTATGACTCAATCTATGAAGTGACATTTCACAATTGAAATAAAGATAAATTGTGTGGAGATTGAAATAAAGATGAATTGTGTGGAGATTGAAATAAAGATGAATTTTGATACTTATATAGTAACATGCACAATTGATATAAAGATGAATTGGTTGGAGATGGCTTCTACTGGTTTTGTGAAAGACACTTCACAATACGTCGTCCGTCGACTGATGACCGTAAATGTAGACAATATTTTGGAGGTATTTTTTGAAGTAGGGGGTAAAAGACTTCGTACTAGATATTTTGGTAGTAGAATTTTGATTTCATCATTTTTTATAGATTTTGATGTAGTTTTTGATGTATAGGTTGGAAGCTAAATTATAAGGGAATCGTGTTGTATAGAAGACTTGTTGTTAGAATGTTGAAATATTTTATGAAGTATATCATGAATCATTTTGTTGCATTTCGATGTTGTTAGAATGAAGAAGTATAATTTTATTTGGAGTTGAAGGTTATCGCAGGTTTCAGTTGAAGGATTTTGTGTATCCGTATTTTGAAGAATTATTTTCGCACGGATTTGGATTGGAACAATTGCACTTGCGAAGTGGTTATATGTGTTATTATTTTTTGGGCTTTCTAGAATGAAGAAGTGGAATATAAATGTGGAGTTGAAATTTATCGCAACTTTCAACTGAAATGTACAACTGAAGGTGTGTGACTGTAATTTTGGGATACAAAAATTGTATAGAGGGAAGTGATTAATTTAAAATATGTACTCTTGGGTGTTTATACTAAGGCCGCGATTGCCAATCGCGACCACAGCTATCATAGGTCGCGATTGGCATTACCGATTGTGCTGATTGCGAAATTTTCTTTTCCTCTGTTAATTGTGGTTGCGATTGGCATTAGCGGCCACAGCTATAACCCATTTTGAGTTAGCTTCACAGAGAAGAAGTTTTTTTTGGACTTCTCCTCGGTGAATCTTACTCAAAATGGCTTACTACTGTGACCGCGATTGGCATTAGTGGCCACAGCTATAAGCCATTTTGAGTTAGATACACAGAGAAAAAGTTTTTTTTGGACTTCTCTTTTGTGAATCTTACTCAAAATGGCTTACTACTGTCGCCGCAATTGGCATTAATGGCCACAGCTATAAACCATTTTGAGTTAGATTCACAGAGAAGAATTTCTTTTGGACTTCTTCTCTGTGAATCTTACTCAAAATGGCTTACTACTATAGCCGTGATTGGCATTAGCGGCCACAGCTATAAGCCATTTTGAGTTAGATTCACAGAGAAGAAGTTCTTTTGGCTTATAGTTGTGGCCGCTAATGCCAATCGCGACCACAGTTGTAACCCATTGTTAGTTAGATTCACAGAGGAGAAGTCCAAAAGAACTTCTTCTCTGTGAATTTTTCTCAAAATGGCTTATAGCTGTGGCTGCTAATGCCAATCGCGGCCACAGTAGTAAGCCATTTTGAGTAAGATTCACAGAGGAGAAGTTAAAAAAAACTTTTTCTCTGTGAATCTAACTCAAAATGGGTTATAGATGTAGCCGCTAATGCCAATCGCAACCACAGTTGCAGCCCATTTTAGTTAGATTCACAGAGGAGAAGTCCAAAAAAACTTCTTCTCTATGAATCTAACTAAAAATGGCTTATAGCTGTGGCCGCTAATGCCAATCGCGACCACAGTTGTAGCCCATTTTTAGTCAGATTCAGAAAGGAGAAGCAAATTTCGCAATTAGCAGAATCGCTAATGCCAATCACAACCTATGATGGCTATGGTCGCGATTGGCAATCGCGGTCTTAGTATAAACACCCAAGAGTACAAATTTTAAATTAATCACTTCCCTCTATACAATTTTTGTACCCCAAAATTACATTCGTAGACCTTTCACTTGTACATTTCAATTGAAACATATTTTGTACACTTCAACTCCACATAAAATTCAACTTTAGGATTCTAACCAAGTCGAAATGCAACATAAATATTAACTTCAAAAATTTCAACATTAAACAACCAAAAATCAAGCTTAGACAATCAAACAACCAAAATTAGCATAAAAGTGGTCCACAACTTATACATTAACATTTTTACAAGTGATGATAACAACATTAAGGCTCAAAGTTAGCATAAACGTGGTTGAAAACTTGAAACAACAAAATACGTTAATATTAGATTGGAATCTCAATTACGGGTTGAAAGCTACGACGAGGTATACAATTGGGCTTCCTTCTTTTACACACGGTCCTTCGTAGACGACTCACTTGTGTAATTTGGGAAATTAGCATCTCGTCTGGAATTTCTTCCTCAATTTCATGTGAATGTTGTGCATGCTCAATAGGTTGTTGCACAGGTTTTGCTTCTTGCTCATGAATAACTTGCTCCTGTTGTACCGTTCGTTGAGGTTCATCCATTTGCTCTTCGACACGTTCTTCGACATGTTTGCTTGCTCGTGTTGACTTCTTCTTCTTCCTTTGTTGACGGGTTGATGTCTAGGGAATGGGTGATGACATCATTGCATCAAATGGGGACACCTCACCAACCTCCATGATAGCCGAACGAAACGGGGCGAGAATCTCGCGTGCAAGATCCTTTGCGGCTTGAGCGACATTACTGCCAAGCACTTGTGTGCATTTCCGTGCTACAACCCACACTTGGTCAATCTGCAAAACAAATACAAAATTGAATGAGAATCTAATATGGACTAATCAATTAAGCAAGAAACAAATATCAAAAATAATATGACAATCCACAAAAGGACAAACAATTTATCATACGATTTTTCGACTTGAAGATGCCTTCGGTTGGTACATGGCTTGCAAAGAGGAATAGGCGGGTGCGAGTTCGACCTCGGCACTCGGTATAGGAAGGACACCGGTAGGTACTGATGTATGAGGCGTGACATACAGACGGGTGATTCGTTGATACCAAGACAAGTACACAGCTTGGAGTGACCCGTCATATGGAGGAATGCCTGTTATAACGATATCATTCCTCTGCTCATTCCAAGCATTCACATGAACTTGATGATGGGAAGCCCAGTCATGGTCAGGGACACGACCAACCCCTTTCACCTTGTGCAGGAGAGTGCCATATGATCGTGGTGCAGGGATGTCTTGTTGAAGTCCAAATTGACGAAGCACACGGTCGGGATAGTACATCTCGACGATACTGAAATTGACAAGTGGTGCTCTCGTTAACCAAAGATGGCTACGTTCGGTGCAGATGGGAGGTAACCTTTGCAATCGGTTGTTGGTGTACGGTTCCCAAACAACAAACTCCTCTCGCAACATATCTAACTCATCTCTGTAGTAGGTTACCACCCCACGTGGGTTATCTCTCCACGTATGTCCCCCAGACTAATAAACTGTGATGGGAGCCAGCATGTTGACATTTGCTGCGTCCCTCATCCACCCCTCTGATTGTCGGGTGATGCGAGGTCTTCCTAAGTGCAAGTGTTCCCAACACCAGATCTGGAGTATCAACATCGGACTAGTCACCTCTTTCACCATCAATGCTCCATTACAAAGACTCCTGTATAAGGAGGCTAGCACTGCACTACCCTAACTGTATTGCCGAACTCTTGTCAAATCACCGATAAGTGGCAAGTACATTATAGGCACAACGTCTCCAGTGGAGTTGAGAAAGAGAACACCTCCGAAGACTGTCATCAGATAAGCTCGAGTGTAGCATTCGATGTCATATTCGTTGGAATTGTTGGTTAGGAAATTTTTAAATGTTTTCTTCAACCAACTTAATCGAATTGAAACTCCATCAAATGTACTATCATCCGGCATCCGACCTAGAAAGTCCGCCACAAGTTGTTCCTTATTGAAGGCCATGGTTCCCGTGACCGCGAATCCATCAACTGGTAGTCCTGAGATAACCGCGATATCCTGAAGTGTGACGGTCATCTCTCCAACGCTAAGATGAAACGTATGTGTTTCCGGCCTCCATCGCTCGAGTAAGGTTGTTAGTAGTTGTCTATCGAGGTCGATTTTTTCTATCAGACCTAGCCCATAGAAACCGGCCTGAACAAGGAGTTGGTGTGTCAGTGGATGCATAGGCAAGGTCTCATGCGTGCGGAAACTACATTCTCGAGATGTACCATCCCATACCCGTTGGGATCTATGTGTCCGCTGCAACTTTAATACTGTCGGATCATGAGGGCCTGGTCCTCCAACTGCAGCATGAGATGAACTAGCTTGCCCAGACGGTGCAGACATAGACGGGACATCGCCATGGCCACCCTGAGGATAAAATATACTATGTTTAGTGAATACTCGATAGATTGACATAAACTATTTAAACACTACAAATTAATAGTTCATACCCCGGGCCTAGCACTCCTTGATCCCGATCCCATCGTTCTTACCATATTTGCATAGATTACCTATCAAAGTATAAGCAAATAAGGAATTCTGTTAAGATCGTTGTTGAGAGTGTTCATATGTCATCAAAAAAGTACTCATTCAAGCAACACAAATAAATAAAAACAAGATACTCAAACAAGGATGATCATGGATGTTATTCTGAGATGAAACATAACTTAAAAATTGATCATGGATGTTGAAACATAATTAAATGTGTGAAAGATAACTAATATTGTGAAAGAGAGAGTTAAAAGTATATATGAATCCATTCATAAAGGTTCCACTAATAAATATTTTCACTCTTAGTGGAGGTATAACCTCTATACCTGCCTGAAAATTGAGGGCTCAGCTTGTTGTATGAATTATTTCATATAATTTTTTGATGTTATATTAGTTACTTTTACAGGTTGACAATCTCAATGCAGATCTCAACTCATCACTTTGTGGTTTATAAATGTTGTTGATTTCAAGGTAATTATTAGTGCATCGATCATTAGTGCGCCATATCTAGTAATCCAGTATTTTTTTTATGAGTAAAGGTAAAAAGTATATGCATGGTGACCTTAAGTTTAAGTAGATATATTAATATTAATGTACTGTAAACTACTTTGAAAGAATTGCAAGTAAATACATAACTAGAAATATTGACTTCCAACTTTTTACCACTAATTATTTGTTCTTAAAGAAAAGAAAGAATAACATCTCTTTCTGATCATATGGAAAAGATGTAATTTGTGCTTAAGCATAGCTTTTTAAAGAGAATACATATCCTAATTTAGTATCCAACACTAAGTATTCCTCACTAAGTATCCAATTCCTCAAAAATTTCTCAATAAACAAACAATCAATTTGGGTCACATTATTAACAATAAGTGAAAAAAATTGTAATCAACACCAACAATCAACCATCACAATACTATACTAGGCATACCTCTTTAGGATTTGAAAATTGGATATGATTTGGGGATTTCCAAAATCCGTAGTGAGGAGAGTGATTGGGTTTACACGAAGTGTGAGGAGAGAGATCGGGTGGAGAAGAAGGAAACTTGGATTAATGGAATTTTTGGGGAGAAATTAGGGTTAGGGTTTTGGGTTTTTGGGAGAAAGTGGAGAGGCCGCTGTTGGAAAAGAGGGGTAGAAGAAGAAAACAAAAAAAGATAAAGAGAGATAGATAGTGGGGGTCGACTCTATCTTAAAAGCAATTGGGCCCATCTGAGGTCGCGATTGGCAATAGCGACCTCAGTTAGCGACGGCCGCTACTGGCATTAGCGCCCACCATTACACAGACTCAGTACAATACCTCCTCTGTAATCTACCAAGTCTGGGAGTACAAAGTTGGTGGCTATGAAGAGGCCGTTATTCCCAATAGCGGCCGCTGCTGACATGGCAGTGGCTAGCCCACGAACGCTAATAGTTTGGGAATTGGCCTAAAAGCGCAAATAGTTTCAAAAAGTAGCTAAGTACGGCAAAAAATTCGGCAAAACTGCTCCGGCGTTTTGGTAGTAGCGCCGGGCAAGTATAACCTACACCGGCGTTAAAATGCCGGAATATGGTCTGGAATAAATTTCTCCGCAAATCCAAATCCCTTCATTTCATTGATCGATCCCCAATTTTTTTTTCTTCCCATTTTTCCCTCTCTCTCCCGCGCTCTCCAGCCTCTGCCTTGGCCGCCATTGCTGTGCCCTCCGTCGTCGTCCCCGCGCTCTTCCTCGTCGCTGTGCCCTCCTCAAGCTCAAGGTAACCCCTCAATCTTGATGTGGTTGGTTACATTTTACTGGGTTTAGATTGAGCATAGTGGGTAAATACCCCACTTTTCAAAAATATTTAGCCAAATACCCTTCTTCCAAAAAATATTTAGCCAACTACCCCTTTTAATTAAATAACCAAAAAGCAAAATTTTAGATATAACCCCACTCTAGAAAATATATACTATAATACACCTTAACCTTAAAAAAGCTGGATAATTCACAGAAAATAGAGAAACTAAAATTAAAAAATCTTTCAAAATTCAAGATTAGATACGTTGACAAAAGACTAGTAGAAAGTAAGCATATTGCCAGTAAAGAAATATCAGAATACCTATTGTTAACAACAAAAGTAACTAATCAACTACCTAAAGAAATACAAAAACAAATAGCATACAAAGTAATAGATTACAGAAACGAAGAAGCAAGTTGGTATTACCAACACCTACTAGCAGACAAAATAGTAGGACATGGAGCCAAAAATTTATTTAAACATACAAGACTTGGAAGAAGTTTACACCGGTCCTGAAATGTTCATTGATATAAGAAAAGATTTAAGAATCATAAATAAAAATATAAAAGAATTAGGAAGATATATGACAGAATACCCAGAAGAAGAACTGGGCATAACAGAAGAAGGTATGCAAGAACTAGAAGCCATAACGAAACTTAATATAAATATTCTAGAAATAGAAGATTTAATGGCAAATCCTAATTCAGAAGAAGTGCAAGAAGCATTGAAAAATCTAGATATAGCACACGAAGAAGTAAAAATGGACCAAGATAAAATTATTGAAAAACCTTCAGAAATTCCAAGTAACATGTATGAAATCTTAAGACCACCACCTCACAAAAAGCCATACCAATTACCATGGAAATGGCAAAATACAAAAAGAAGAACGCAACTAGGAAAAGGTAAAGAAAAAGAAACTCCAAAATATGAACCAACAGAACATTTCGAAAAAGGAATAGCAGGAAATGGAGAATGGTTAGACCTAGATTGCATAAAAGATGTAGATAGAACAATTGAAGAATGGGTAAAAGCGTCACTAATAGTAGGATTTAGACAAAACCTTAACGGAAATGCATTTGAAAAATTCATAGAAGCTACCTTTATGGGAGTAGTAGCAAAATGGTGGAATGGACTAGAAGAAGAAGAAAGAAATACTATAAGAAAATCAAGACCAATTGATGATAATGGAACTGAAGAAAGTTCAGCACAACGGACTTTAGGTTTAAAAGAAATAATTACAAATTACGAAAAAGCAATAAGAACCGAATTCAGCGTATATGATAAAGGAGAAAAACACACTATATATAAAAAGAATCAAGTAAGATGGAGACTAAGTAACTTAGAAATATGCGACATGTGCCATTTTGACAACTATGCTTGTGAATTCCGAGAATATTATCAAGATAGTTATTACACAAAAGAAGAACGGAGTCCAATTTTAGACTCATTCTTTCTAAAATTACCTGATCTTCTAAAATTACCTGATCCATGGAGCATAAACATATATAGTGCATACGTAAATGAGAAAGTAAAGCCTGAAGTAGACACTTTAGGGTATAGACAGCAATTTGTAAAAGACTATAGAGACAAAGTATGCCAAGAGGCCAGGGCAACAATGAAATATTACAGAACATATAAACAAAGAATTTGCTGTGAAGATGCAAGACCGAACCATTGGGGATGCAATAATAACTATAGATACAATAACTATAAATACACAAAGAAGAATAATCACAAATTCCCAAAATATCAACCAAAATATAGGAAAACTTTTAAGAGATATAGAAAACCTTTTTAAAAATACTTTAGAAAAATGAATAAAAACAAAAATAGGCAATATACAAAAAATCCAAAAAAATGTAATTGTTACATATGTGGGGAGGTAGGACATATATCACCAAATTGTCCTAAACGAATGAAAAAAGAAAATGTAAAATACGTAGAAGAAATTGAAGAAATGAATAGCATAAATTACGAACCCATAGAATATGATGAAGAATGGTCAGATATAAGTGAAGATGAAGAAATAATGGTAATGGAAGAAGATAGTGGAAGTAGTGAAGGTGAAACAGAAGAATGTGAAATATACATGTTAACGGATCTAACAGAAATAGGAGAACCCTCAGAAAGAGAAGAAAACAATGAAGAATTAAGAGAAAGAATGTGCTTTGACATACAAAAATACGATAAAATAAGAGAGACAAAATTAGATGTAAATCCAAAAGAAATCTTTAAAACTACCAATATTTGAAAGAAAGAAAAGTACTATAGTAATAGCTAGGAATAATGAACAACCTATAGACATTGAACAAGCACAAGGCAAAACCATAATCCCATTAATAACAAAAAGAATAATAAGACAAGAGATGGAAAAGATAAACGAAAGAACCAGAAAAACATTAAGACACATACATTTAGGAGCTGTACAAATAATAATAAAGGCCTATTTTAAGGAAGGAATAAATACACCACTCCAAATATATCTAATGGATGATAGGATAATGTCAAGTACACAAGACGCCTTAATAGGAATAGTGTAAGGAAACCTAATGTACCAAAAGATAAAGTTCACAGTAAAACCTAATTTCTCTATAAGCATGACAGAAGAAAATAAAGATAAAAGTCTAGTCATGTATCATAAGTTATCAGGTATAGAAATGATAGAAAAAAGCAAAGTTATGAGCATTCAAATAAGAAATATTTACGCTTTCACTAGTAAGCACGAAGTAAAGAACAGAAATACGGACAATTTTAAAATAGAGCCGCTATTCAGCGAAATCATAAGGTACAAACCAGCTAGAGAAAACCCTGAAATGACTATACCAAATTATATAGAATTCGACTTTAATAAAGCAAAAGAAGCCAAAAAAGGAAAAGCACCACAAATAATGTTCGGAAAGAGGTCACTATCAATAAGAAATAAACAACAAGCATTAGAACTAATACCGGTAATAAATATTAGAATACCAAAATAATAACCAATTTAAAATAGAAATAGAATATTATGACAACGGAAAATGGAATAAACAAATAGCCTTAGTTGACACAGGAGCTACTAATTCACATATTAAACAAACAAATATAAAAACCACTGAATTGATAACATTAGATAACCCATATTATTACTTAGATTACTACAATAATAGACATCCAATTGTACATAAAATCATACTACCACTAAGGATAAATGGTAAAAAGGAAATGCTGTTACATTTACATGTAGACCCAGAACAACATGTTAATGATATGTTATTAGGAACTGACTTCCTTACATCAGTACAACCTTACTCGATTCAGGAAGAAAAAATCACAATAACAGTAAACAATGAAAGCATGGTAATAAATAGGATATTGGACAAATGAATCCATTAATAGCAACAAAAAACACATTATACATCCTAACAGAATTTGTTTACGACGGATACAAATCAAGAAACTATCATAGTCTAATAGACACAGAAGCAGGTACTAGTTTATGCCGCGAGAATATACTACCAAAATGGAAACAAGATGGTTTTAATAAAAAAGCCATATCTGGATTAACCGGACAAACAATCATACTGGACAAATACCAACAAAACGTTAGTGTACAAATAGGAAGTTACATACTAAAAATACCCATAGTATACCAATTTAACGATATGAATAATGACGTACTCTTAGGAAATGACTTCTTCCAACAATACTATCCCATAACTATATCACATAAATCAGTTGTATTTACAACACCTTGCGGGCACCAAGCAATAGCAATAAGAATAACACAACCATATTCCAGAACTGACCTACCACACATCAGAGTTTCTTCAACCCAGCGTGGTGAATATCAATACTTACCAAATAAAACTAGAATACAACAAGTTCAAGTTCAAATAACTACTACAAAAGAAATCTTACAAAAACAATTAGAGGATCTGTGCAGAGAAGACCCCTTAGCAAAATGGAACTTAAGTAAACCCACGGCACATATAGAGTTAATAGATAAGAACAAAATAATTAAAATTAGACCAATAAGATATACTCCAACAGACCTAGAAGAATTCAAAATACACATAAAAGAATTAGTAGAAAATAATTATATAAGGAAATCACATAGTCCTCATTCATCACCGGCATTCATAGTAAAAAAACATTCAGAAGAAAAAAGAGGTAAATCTCGAATAGTAGTAAATTACAAGGAATTAAATAAAAATACTAAAAGATTTGGATATCCATTACCAGATATGCAAATACTACTTAACACAGTAAGAACAAGAAAAATATATTCGAAATTTGACTGCAAATCAGGCTTTTATCATGTAAAATTAACAGAAGATTCAAAACCTTTAACGGCATTTAGCACACCTCAAGGATTTTATGAATGGAATGTATTACCATTCGGTTATAAAAATAGCCCAGGAATATTTCAAGAATATATGGATAAGATTTTTGAAAAATACAACAATTTCATATTAGTGTATGTAGATGATATTCTAATAGGTTCAGAAGACGAAGAACAACATAAAGAACATCTACTAAAATTCATAGAAATAGTGAAAGATGCAGGCATTATACTATCAAAAAAGAAGATGGAATTATTCAAAACTGAGATAGAATTCTTAGGAACAAAATTATCACATGAAGGGATAGAATTACAATCACATATAGCAGAAAAAATAAAGACTTTTTCTAATGTCTTAAAAGAAAAAAGAGAAGTGCAAGCTATAATAGGATTACTAAATCAAACAAGAGGTTATATACCAAATTTATCAGCAAAAACAAATTGGTTGCAACAAAAACTTAAAAAGTCTAAGAAATGGGAATGGACCCCGGAGGATGAAGAGAAACTTAAAATATTAAAACAACAAACTTCAGAGTTACCAAAACTAAGACTACCGGTTAAAGAATGTTCTTGGATAATAGAAACTGATGCATGTGAAACTAATTGGGGAGCAGTATTAAAATTTATTGAAATAGGAGAAAGTGAAGAAAAATTAGCTAGATATACTAGTGGTTCTTTTACACAAACCCAACAAAATTACCACATAAACGAGAAAGAACTACTAGCGATATTAAAAGCTATAAAAAAGTTTGAACTATTCATAATACATACAAAATTTACGGTAAGAACAGATAATACCCAAGCAAAAAGTTAGATCATTAAAATAATAGACCCAACCATAGCAAATAAAAGATTGATAAGATGGCAGATGGAGTTAGCACATTACGATTTTGTGATAGAAAACATAAAAGGAAAACTTAATATTTTAGCCGATTTTTTATCAAGAAATTAACTATTTCGCTTGTTGCAGAATGGAAGCCAGAGTGCAGCAAATAGAACACGATATAGTCTACCTAAAGGAGACAGTGGAGCAATTAAAAGGAGCATTTAACCAAATACAGCTACAAATATGTGGTCTTCAAAGTATATTTTACCAACATATAAGTACTGATCGTATTGAAAAAATGAGCGAAGGGAGTGAACCTACTAACCCACAAAATACAAGTGGGATCACAAAAATAGCCACACAAGAAGAAAACTCCACATCCATACAGCCCACTACCTACAAAGAGAGTTTACTCTCAGATCCTCCAAAATACTCTAAGAAGGATTTATTTTTACAATATATTGAGAAATTATGCCAGACCACTCAGGTCAACCAATTTATCAAAACTATTTCTCAGCAACATATGAACAAAGCAATCATACTACCAGGAGCTAATCCAAAAATCGTAACAGTATTGTATGAAAGAGGACTTATCCACTGCATTTATCCATCTCGAGAATGTGAAGAACTTAGCCAGTTGCCAAAAGAAGTATATAAAGCTGCTAAAAGCTATTTTGGTCTTACGAAGGCATCCAAGATATATGTTCGAATATTTTCAGCAATTCCAGAATTCCTTGAAGATAATGAAGAACTACCAGCTGAACATATTGTAAAAATAGGGATGACTACTCAAATCTTGTTTGGAGCAACCGGTATCATACCATATAAAGCCGAAGAATTTGAAAAACTGATTCCCGAAAGAAGAGCTACGGGATTTAGAACAATGTATTGTGAACTAAAGGACATACAAAGCAGAAAATGTAATATATGGATCTATGACAGCCCTGACCCACAAAAATTAATGATCTACAGCATAGCAAAAATTAAACAACCCCAGTCAAAGAAAGAAGTCTTTGACAGCTGGTACCGAATCTTGCATAAAGGAGATATGACAATGACGGAAGAAACAGCTGTCCACTACTGTAGATTGATGAGGATGGAACCACAGCATTCATGTGACTACTGTAGAAAAGGCCAAGAGCAGACTGACGAAGAACTATTCCTGATGTGAAAGCACGTGAAGATGTCCCCTACATAAGCAGCAAATATCTCAATTATTTAGCTATGACGTAAGCAATGATGTAAGAAAAGCAATAATTGTATATGTGATGTAAGCAGTGATGTAAGGAGAATAATAATAATATCTGGTGTGAAGCCATCCCTTCGGCTATAAAAGGGAAGGCAGTGTAAGGGAGAAGGCAGACTGGGATAGAGAGAGAAAAATTCCTCATAATCTTAAGAGAGTCTGTTTGTAACAATCTTGAAGGAAATAAAATGCTTTTTATGAGTTCATCTATCAGACTCTGTAGAAAATAAGGTATGAACAACTAAATTCCTTTCCCTTAGAGAGAGTTTTGTAAGGCTCTGCCTAAATAATCTTGCAAAAAGACTCATTTGCTACCTTCTATAGTTAGACTTTTGTGGTTATCTGTACCGAAGTGCTACTAGTTGTTCTAGACGTATCTCTTGGATGAAGCCCTATTGAGGGCATAGTAATCTTGAGATGGGAAGAACGTAAAAGGAGCACAGAAATCGAGGTGCATACCGGGGGTATTTTATCCACTGGTAGTAACTGGTACAGAACAGATCAAAAAAGTTTAACTAGGTCGGAAGCATGATGGGCCGTTTTGTTTTGATTTTTAGGTATCCTTAGAAATCTCTCTCTGCTCTTTATTTCATAAATCCTTATTATTCAGAAGCAATGGATAATAATTTCGGTATTGCCTCACCAATTTTTGAATTAATGGTTAATTACCAAGGAAGTGATAGATTGTTAGTTTTTGATGTTTATTATCCTCATAGACAAATAAGCATGGATGATTGCTACGAATTCAAATTATTTTTTTTTAGCATTCAACGAGTAATAATTATAACGATAAACCAAATAATTCCTGGAGAAACTAGTAATATAAATGTTGAAATAATTGACGATCTAACTTATCACGAGAGATCTTTGTTATTTTATGAAAATGGTATATTTAGTAGTTACGTTTGGAGTCCTACGACTGCATACAGACAATTTCTAGAAGAACATGAGCAGAATGAAGGAGAACATAGACATATAGAAGAACTCGAAGAACCTCCATAGGATAGTGAAGAATATGAGACAGAATCAGAATATATAAGAGAACTTGATGACGATGACGACGAAATTCCCATCATTCCTGATTACTTTTTTAGAATTGACAATATCCATTATTTCGAAGAATATTATTTTACAAACTTTGATCTTTTTTTCGACCATTTAGACTTTACTCTTTAGACTTTCAAAAGTTTTTGATACTCTCCTCCTCTTAATTTTCAGGTTTCCAGGAGTCTAAGCGCCACTCACAACTACTAATTAAGAGATCCCACGCACTCACCAAAGTGGTATCAGAGCCAGTACAAAGTAAGTAAATTCAATTCAATTTTAAAAATTTTCTGCATATTTATTAATAATTTATAAGGAAGAAAGCAGAAAAACTAAAATCTAATAATAAAAATAAAAATTATCCTAAAACCCAAAAACTTTTAGTTTTTTTAGAAAGGTCACACATCCTATAAAAATTACTATAGGAACAATACTATAGAAATCTAACTAAAAACTAGGGTATTGCACTAATTATTTTCAAAACAAGGGCATTTGACTAAATAATTTCAAAAGGAAGGTTACCAAGCCAAATAACTCGTTTAGATTTGGGTGATATTTGATCTACTAGATTTGGGTGTACATTTGTATCTTCAATAAACATTGGACACAAACATTAGTTTTATAGTGGTATAATCTGGCTTGAACCTCAAAATTATGGCCATGAGATTGAACTCATTATTGATAAAGGACGAAAGAAATCTGTTTGGTTTAAATTGATACAGTTATTTCCCAAACTTTTTAAATTTTATGTGGGTTATCTTGTGTACAGGGCCGGCCCTACCCTAGAGGCAGGTAAGGCGGCCGCCTTGGGCCTCCGGAGATTTTGCGATTTTAGGAGCCCCAAATTTGAACTTCCCTTGTAAATATAGGTACGTATTTTGCGCGTAAAAAAAATGTTTTAGAGGCCCCCATGTCGGAAGTTCGCCTAGGACTCCCGGGAACTCAGGGCCGGCCCTGCTTGTGTAGGTTTGGTTTGGAAATCATTAATAGTTTGGAACTACTTAAATTGATGAAGGTTAACGACTATGTTAGAAGAGAAGAATTTGGGGAGGAGAGGGATGATGAATATTGTATAAATTTGTTTCTAAAATGGGTACATGTGAATGTAGTATTAAACAAATTATAAGCTTATTGGAGGAGAGGTTAATAACTTGCGGCAAAAACTGTGGATGGCGGCTTGGGGATTCCTTGCTTTCGAGCAATTCATGTAGACTACATACATAGCTATTTAAGTTCTACTCCTTTTTCTTAATCTAATTTTCCATGTCTACCATCTTTTATGCTTTTTGCCTCAATATTTATAGTTGCCATTATTATCTGTAACAAAACACTGCAAGTCTTCCTACATTTTCTTTATATTATTTTCTTACCGACCTCTTCCTTTGCAACTCTGTTTTTATATAATCTTGAGAATGATGCAGGCAGGCCCGGTCCAGACCCAAGCCCAACAAGCCAATGGGCTTGGGCAACCCCCTTTTGATGGGGCAACAAAATTTAAAAAAGTTTCAATATATATATTTATATAGTAAAATAAATTTTAATGAGGGCCTATGTGTAAAGTTTAACTAGTATAATACACGTGCGATGCACGTCTATAAAAGTGTGTAGGATTTTGAGGAACGGGCAGGTCACCGAAGAGGTTGCATGCATGCATGCATGCAGACATGCACAATTTATTCATTTTGATATTTGCATGTATGTGTTAGACCTACTGGCTTTGATAGGAGGAAACTTTCTTATGAATAAATTGTGCATGCAAGTACATGCAAATCTATACTATTAATTATTTTCCCAAATCTATGCAGACAGGCATGCAAATCTATGCATATTAATTATTTTTCAATTACATGCAATTTACATTTCTGACCTCCGATATTAACCCTATATTTTTTTTAGCCTTTTATGTTTATGAGGGCATGATAGTAAAAAGCTGCCAAAATAGAGCTTTGCTTAATAATAGTATAGATTTTTTTAAAAAAAACTTTCTCTCTTTTCATCTCTGTCTTTCTCTTCATCTTCCAATCGCTCCATTCCCCTCTATCTTTTCTTTCTCTTTTTCCCAACCCCGATCCGAAACCCGACTTCCTCCACGGCTAACGGCTCCACCGCTCCTCTGGTCCTCCTACGATCGTAGGCTCGTAAGTCATAGCTCCTTGTCCTTGGCTTGTAGATCAATCCGGCGATATCTCTCACAAAGAAGCTGTTGTCGGATTAAGTTGCGATCAGGACTCAGGAGTTAGTCAAAGTTGTTGTGGTTGCTGGGATCTCATCTAGCTTCCATCTTTTCCCTTCTCTTGTGGTAAAATTCTCAACTTGTTATTTTTGGTCTTCCAACTGTTTGTGAATATGACTGAGAGATATTTTCTTTCACAAGTCTCTGTTTGTGGTTGTGTTAGGACTTATTTTCTGAGCAATTTTTTCATCCCCAAGCTTTGAATTACTTGAGAAGGAATGGGGCGGACAAACAGAAAGATGGTCATCTGTTGTGTAGTTTGTTTCTGAAAGCAATTTTAATTCTTAATCTCAGGTGTGCTTACTAATTAAATATCTTGACCATAATTGAGTTGTTCAATTAAATATCTTAGCAGAAATGTGTTGTGGCTTACGGTAAGCCACAACACATTTCTAAATGCTAATGATAGAATTTATAATAAATCTTCAGATGCTCTAATGAAAACATTGTTTTATATACACTGAAGTCAGATTGATACATAAGCTTCTAGGGTACACAGTGTTGGACTTCATTTTACGTTAAATTCAATTCAACTATTAATATAAAAATAAGATTGACATTTAATATAAAGAAACCGAAATCTAGTGACAGAATAGCAATTTCTGAGTACATATATAAAACATCAAATGTAGGAATTGATAACCAACTAGAGTTCCACGGGGTAGATACTGAAAGACAGAAAAGTCTTACTGCAAATGTATTCCGCCAACGCATTATATAAGAGAAGTTAAAACTACAGAAACAGAATAACAACATATCTAGTTAATACTTTGGCATATATAATATCCCTTTAGCAGAGACATCCAATCGATTTAAGCGAGTAATTAAGTTCTTACTGTTAATCTGTTCTGCCTAAATTTGTAAATTATGTATTTTTTTTTGCCAGCCGTAGTAATCTTCTTTTGATGGTAATCCTAATATCTGTTGATAGAACATTAAATGTTATTATTGTAATGACAGTGGCATGTTCCAAGAAATTAATGTTAACATGTAAACTGTATTTGTTATAGAGTAGGGAACGCTTGGACAAAGGATTGCTTTAATTTGCTTGTTAAAGGAAAAGTTTGAAGCACGTTTATTTGTTCATGGGAAGTTTATTTGTTCATGGGAAGAACATATATTAAAACAGTGACAAGAGCCTTACACACCAAAACAAATCAACTAATTCACTTGCATTCAGCTTATTCTCTTCACTTTATGAAGAAAAGTAGAGAAGAAAAGTAGAGAGATCATACAATGGAGATTATAATACACATGTAAGGAAGAACCATTAGGATTTCAGTGCTGATTTGATACTAGTAATACTAATATATCTTGTTATTTATCATGACTATGGAGATTATTGTATGTTGTAAATTTGTATGAACTGTAGTACTGTAGGTATTTTTATATGGAGAACAGATCTTTCGTTTTGATTATGTTACTCAAAATTATATTGTTGGATGTCATTTGGATTACATTTATGAGATTGACATATAATATATGGTTCTATCTCATGTCCTACTAATTTACAAATTTGTTGTGTCCATACCTATTTTAAATTGTATCTTGTATAACCTCAAAGATTATCCAAGTTTCATGTTTAACTAATTTCATGCAAATCAAAGTCTTGATACAATTACTTATCACTAATCTAGTAGCTTCACGTTTTGTATCAATACAACTCTGAAAGTATTTTGTAGGCAGACTATGTTGAGTGAGGAAATTCCGAATACCCTCCTTACCTATTTTCATGCAATAAGAAATAATAATCTTACTACACTATTCAAGTTTTAGGGATATTAATGATCTTACTACACTATTATTTATTTGTTTTAGGGATATTACTTTATTTAATACACTATTCAAGTTTTTCAAAATGACAAGAACCGAGTGAGGTTTAATTCTTATTGTGATATCCTTTAGGTACAATGACTAAGGATGAAAATGATAAGAACCGAGTGAGGTTTCAGAAACAAAATTCCGGATCTCATAATAGGAGTGTCAAGCAACACAAAGATGTAATTTCACAATCACTGGTGGGCTCAATTTCTAAATTATTTGATGCAAAATCTCAAAAATCTCTACATTCGAGTCAAGTTGGAGAAGCTATTGGCACTAGTGTTGAAGATAGAAATGGATTTCTTGATGAACATGAAGATGTTGATGTAGATGAAGACGCTCATGGACAAGCTAGTGATGAAGATCATGTGGAGCCTATGAATGAAGGTATTCCTGTAATAAATGAAGAATCTACAGAGGAGCATAATGAAACCATCCTGGACTTTACGAAAGATGTTGATGTGAATTACGATCCGGGATTGTGGGAAAGTATCAATGATTCTAAGAGAGTAATGTTGGTTCACTGAGGCCCTATTAAGATTATAAAAGAAAATGATGAGTTTCCAAGAGACGAAAATGGTGGTAGGTGCTTTTCATCCAAACTTTACACACGTTATTTTCCAAATGGAGAGAAAAATGAAAGGAAGTGGCTTGTCTATTCAAATGAGTTAATTAAGGTGTTTTGTTTTTGTTGCAAGTTGTTCAAGCACAAACCAATGTCAAGTAACTTGGCCGAAAATGGGATAGATGATTGGTATAACCTTCCTACAAAGCTTAGAGACCATGAAAGCAATAGGGAGCATTCGGCAAATATTGTGAAGTGGGTTGACTTGCAAAGAAGACTAAACCTAAAGGAAACAATTGATAAAAAAATGGAAGCACAAATCAGCAAGGAGAAATTTCGTTGGAAGAATGTACTCATTCGCATTATTGCGGTTGTGAAGACCCTTTCTCGAAATAATTTGATATTTCATGGATCAAATGAAAAGATTTATGAGAAGAACAATAAACTTTTTTGTCAACTTATTGAGCTTCTTGCGGAATTTAATTCAGTTATGAAAGACCATCTTCGGCGTGTGGTAGATAAAGAAATGCAACATCACTATTTGAGTCATAAGATTCAAAATGAGTTGATAAGTTTATTAGCTAATGAGATCAAATAGAAAACTCTCCAAAAAATTTTAAAAGCAAAGTACTTCTCGGTTATTCTTGATTGTACTCCGGATTTAAGTCATGAAGAACAATTGTCAATTATCATAAGATGCGTGGATGTTGAGGATGCAAGTGGAGTTAAGGTGGAAGAGTTTTTTCTTGGCTTCTTAAAGGTTGATGATACATCGGGACTTGGTCTTTTCAAACGGCTTGAAGATTATATCGATTATATCGATTATATCGATTATATCTATATGGGCTTAGGTTTAAGTCAATGGACAATTATAAGAGGTCAAGAGTATGTCGGGTTAGCTCGTGTAAACCCTCAATACTCCTAACGAGAAGGGACACAAGGCAATTTAAGATAATAAAAATGGAACTACTTGCAGGAGGTCAATTAATTTGAACTAGAATAAAAAAAATTAGTTCGATGGACTTGCCTTTTTGTAGTAGTCGATCCGAATAATTTAAGAATAACGGGATCAGTATCCCGGGGAACAATCCCAAGAGGCACGTGCAAAGTACGTACGAAGAAACTCCAAAAGCAAGCAACAAGAGTTGATTTCCCCACACTGGATCAGCTACAAAACAGCAAACAGCAGCTGGATTTGGCGTGGGTAGAACAGCAAACAGCGAAATGGTCCAATCAGATCCTCTCTTCACACCCGATCGGATCCAGAACAGGGAACAGCGAAGATGGATCGGCTGTGGCAGAACAGTGAACACGGATCAGGAGCACGGATCTTGAAGCGATCGAATGGCTGGAATTCAATCCCGCCCAAACTGAGCGTCTTCTTCTGCTTCGTTCTTCTTCTTCGTTCTTCTTCTTCGTCGCTGCTTCGAAACGGAGAGAGAGAGAGAGAGATAGGGACGACGGCGACGGCGACTGCGGTAGTGCTGCGATGGCGACACCACGTCGGGAAGCGACTGCAGTGGCGAAGCGGCTGGTCGAGGAGCGACGGCGTGCTCTGTTCGACTCGAAGAACAGAGGAGGAGTGGGTTCACGGCGATGGAGGATAGTGCAGGGCGAGCGACTGGGTGGCTGACGATGGATGGAGGGCCCGAGCGATGGGGAAGAGTTGCGGTTGAGTCGAGCGGGAAGCGCTCGAAGAAGGAAGAGGAGGAGAAATGGCGGGATGAACGGGGTGGAAGTCTTCGATGTTCTTCAGAGGTCGAGCGGTGGAGCGCGAGCGGCAATGGTGGGGCTCGAGCGGGAGAATGGAGGAAGAACAGTAAGAGAGTTTGGGTTTGTTTTGGGTTCGTTCTGTTTGGGTTTTTGGAAACAACAGAGAGAGGGAGAGAGATGGTGACGGGAGAGAGAGTGGGATATGGGGTTTAGTAAAATAATAAAATAATTAGGGGTAGTTAGAGATAGTGGGGATTGGTTACGGGGATGTGGGAAGAGTGGGGAAAAGTGAAGAATTTGTATACGGGTGTGTGTATAGATTTGATTCTGTACAACATAGGTGTAATGGGTTCTGGGTTAGTGGGCTTGGGCTTAAAAAGGAGCTCAAAATATTTAAATAAAATAATCAGGATGTTGGGCTAAATTTCTGGGACCGGATTAATTAAATAAATAGTTAAGATCAAAATATGAAATTGGGCTGGTCATAACTAGTGGGCTCAGATTAATAATTAATAAAATCAAAATACAAACTTGGGTTTTAATAAATAGTCAAACTATTGGGTTTCAGAATAATAGTTTAAATAATAAGAATCAATTGGAGAAAAATAGTTATAAGATACTGATTATTTAAATACGAAAAATACTTTAAAATACGTATTAGTGAAAACAGGGGTTACAACACATTGGTGGGATATTCTTAGAACATATGTGAGGGGTTTGACACCAAAAGCATTATCCGTAACTCGTTGGGAAAGTCATATTGAAAGTGTTAGAGCAATAAGAAATCAAGCACCGGAATTGAGAGATGCTTTAATTCAAATCGCCAATACTTCTAAAGAGGATGCTGTGATGGCGGAAGCTAAAGGTTTGTGCAAAAATGCTTTAGAGGATTTTGAGTTCTTGATTAGTTTATGTGTTTGGTATAAAATCTTAGACAAAGTTAATCGTGTTAGCAAAATACTTTAACAAGAAGAGATGAATTTAGATGATGCAATTACTATTCAAAAGGAACTCATTATTTTCTTTGAAAAAGTTTAGAGAAGATGGTTTTGAAGACTTGATGAAAGAAGCGAAGGAACTTGCTAATGATGTTGGCATTGATCTGGTCTTTCCAATGAAAAGAATTGTTCGTAGAAAGAAGCACTTTGATGAGGATATGGAAGCGAATGTCGAATGAAGCCAATCACCGGAGGATAATTTTAGAGTTACATACTTCATCTTCATCATAGATCAAGCTCTTACATCATTCAATGATCAGTTTAAACAATTTGAGCTCTATGAAGAAATCTTTGGATTTTTATTTAATGCGAAGTTTGTAAGTGTTAGTGAAGAGAAATTGAGGGAGCACTGCACTAAACTACAAAGCTTCTTGGAACATGACCAACAATGTGATATTTATGGGAAAGAGTTGTTTCAAGATCTTAGAGAGTTGAAAAAAATATTGCCAAAGGAGATGATCAAATCAATTGACATCCTTAACTTTATAAGATCTTACTGGGATGAAGGTGGTTTCCAAAGTGCATGGTTTGCTTATCGAATTTTGTTGACTATACTGGTTACAGTTGCCTCGGCGGAGAGGAGTTTTTCTAAGTTAAAATTGATAAAAACTTACCTTCGAATGTCACAAGAAAGATTGAGTGGATTGGCTATGATCTCAATCGAGAATGAATTTTTAGAGAAACTCAAGTATGATGACTTAATTGAAGAATTTACTTCAAGAAATGCAAGGAGAAGCATATTTCTTTGAACCAAATTGTAATCTGAGTAATTTTAATTTTGCAAATGTAATCATATTTTGTGAATTTTACTGTGAATTTTTAATATGCTTTTACTGTGAATTTACTGTGAATTTTAATATGCTTTTACTGTGAATTTACTGTGAATTTTACTGTGAATTTTTTTTCAGCTCGGGTGATGACACTGTCGGTTTGTATCTTCACTTAAAAACTAAAACACATATCAGATTGTATCTTCCTATTATATGATAGAACTAGGGCTGTTCATCGGTGCAAAACCGAACCGAACCGAAAATAACCGAACTGAACCGAAATTTTCGGTTTGGAAAATTTAAAACCGAAATCCGAACCGAAATTGATAAAATTTGGTTTGAACCGAACCGAATTTTATCGGTTCGGTTCGGTTAATAACCGAACTAACCGAAATTTTGAAAGAAAGTTATTATTTTGAAATACCCCTCTGTACAATAAGTTCATTGAAAGTTACCACTAACTCTTATAAGCTTGTTTGTTGTTGTTGTGTTTAGATAGTGCTGACATACGATAGGGTTAGTGTAAGACCCCGTATTTCTACATAGTATAATATACTAGTATGGTATGTATATAGTATATATATACTAGTAGTAGAAAAGAAAAAAAGAATGGATGGAAGAAGTGTGACGTGGCATGAAGGAATGGAATGGATGGAATTAATGTGTGCTGGTTTGACTAGTTGACTTGTATGGATTAAATGAATGAAAGAAAGGAAGTGTTGGTGTGGGTGTGTGTTGACCGGGACTTGACCCAGGGATTTAATCCTATATCGGCCTAAAGAAGGGGATTAAAGAGGGATATATTAGGATTTCCCATGATGAAGGGTTACCAAATGGTTAACCACCCTTTTGAGGCAGCCTGTGGTGGGCGTGGCTAGAGTTTTGTGTCCGTTCTTCGGCGTGCGCGCACGTGTAGCCCCGTGCGCGCACGTGTACCGCGTGCGCAGCTGAGCCGGGTTAATGTGCAGAGAATCTTAAATTTTCTTATAAAAGAAATAATTTACTAAATATGAAGATGTAATTTTAGAAGGATTGTTGTTCTCATGGAAATCACCTTTCCATAAAAAAGAGCATTCATACTTCCCAAAACATAATTTAAGAATTTTTCTCATTAATTAGTGCTGAAAGTAAATACATTAAAAAAATGCTACAATTCATGGAGGATTTCAAAGAAAGTGAGGAAATCATTTGCGGCATCCTTGTATATAAAAAATTTGATCTGACAATGGCTTCACACATTCTTAATACACCATGTACCAAGGGTAACAAGAAATTACACAAATACGAAACAAAGAAGCATTAACATTCTTAATACACACATTCTTATTACACCATGTCTGATAAATCTCGATGCTTTGAGACTCCACCAATTTTAAGAATGAACGTTAGAGAAGCATTAACATTCTCGACATTAAATGGAAGAAGTGGTAAATTTATTTTGGTCCAAAAAAAGTTCGGTTTTTTGTTCGGTTCGGTTTATTTAGAAGCCAACCAAAAACCGAACCGAACTCTTTAAAAAAACTTCGGTTTGGATCAAAACCGAACCGAAAACCGAAAAACCGAACCAAATTAGTAAATTTTGGTTCGGTTCGGTTCGGTAATCGGTTTTAACCAAAGTTTGAACAGCCCTAGATAGAACTTTGGTGCATGTTTATGGTGTCTATCAATTTTATTTAGAACTCTTATCAATTATGTTTAAATGCTTATGTTGTTTCTTTCCACCTTTAAACAATAAAATAGTTACATACACTAAATAATGACATAAAAGTAACGGAACTCTGCTTATTGCTTCTTCTTGATGTTTTCTTGTAGAAGTAAAAGGTTCCAATGTATAATAGAACCTTGATGGTGATTGGTGAATATATATGGTGTCTAGCAATTTTGTTTATTACTCTGTCTCCAGAAATTGTTTTTTACATTATCCTTTTTAAACACAAAATGTGTGTTTAATTGCTTATGCTGTTTTTCCTTTCCTTTACAGCCATGTTGAACACTGCCTTGATCGCATAAGCCATGGCGTACTAACAGAGGATATAGATGTGCTGCTATGACTAAATTGCAGTCACTTGTTGCTGAAAGTCGTTCAGCTCAGTTGGCAGTTGGGGCTATGGGTGGGCTCTTCTTTGATCTTTTCCCCCATTTTCGTAAATACTATGCTTATTTAGGTCTACATAGGAAATAATGTGTGCTTCATCTCAATGCAGGATTTCCTGTACTTCAATTTGTCTTAAAGGAAGAACTAATGATGTTGAAATTATTGTTGATTCTTGATTTTGATGATCACAACACAGTGCAACATGTGTTTATATTATACAGCTAACAATGCAGTGTTCATATCAAAAGACAATTCTAGCTGAACAAATGCACAAGCTTTCAAGGATACAGCTCAAGACAAGGATCAAGACTTTACTCAAAACAAGGATCAAAGATTCAACTCAAGACCCAAAGCTCAAATGTGTTATATTGTTGTGTCTTGTAAAAATTGTAATGTACTTCCCTGTTGAGTCTTTAGTCTGATGTAAAGCCTTGTCAACACACACACACACACTTAACAATTTCCTATTGTGTGTCTCTAAAATAAACCCCTCAAAATAAGTCAAAACAGTTTGAAGAATTTTAGCTTTTAAGTACCAGTCGACTTAAGCCTATGCCAGTCGACTGATAAGTACGAAACTGTTTAAAATTATTCAAACTCTGATCAGTCGACTCATATGGCAACCCAGTCGACTGATCGAGAGTTTTTTGACCGTTTTCTGATTTTCAAAAACGAACTTTTTCAAATTCAAACGGTTTGATCCGTTGGTTGACAGTTATGTAACTGCTTTCCAACGTTCAGAAGTACAAAACTCTTTATATAGAGTTTCTTCTCAAACAGAAACACTTACTTGACTTACTTGATTTTCTGACATAAACACCCGAGTACTCTTGAGAAAAATTTAAGTGATTTTCTGTGAAGAACAAAGCCTTCAAGTTCACATACTTTGGTTCTCTACACTCAGTCCAGTATAGCATTGAATTTCGCTTTGGACTGAGTATAGAAGTCAACCTAATTCTTTAGCCACGTGCATCAACACATACAACAAGGCTATAGGTTGATTGTAAAATTCCTCTTGTACTCTTGCTCTCGGTTGGAGAGTGTTTTTGACTCTTGGTTGTAGAGTCGGTGTCTTTTCACTCTTGGTTGAAGAGTGGGTCTGCTTTCTCTGGTTGAGAGAAAGGACTACGGGTTAGACAAGGTTGTTGTCTTGAACGCCGTAGGGTATTCTTGTATTTATTTTTCAAGAATAGTGGAAATCTCAAGTGGGTTGCTTGGGGACTGGATGTAGGTCGGGAGGACCGAACCAGGATATATCTTGTGTACTCTGTGATTGGTTGTCTTGTTTTTGCACTTACTTTTATTTATTGAAGTTCTGCAAATCTAGTCTGTACAGTCGACTCAGCTTCGTATTAGTCGACTGATCAGTCTTGTATCTGTTACTCTTTGTTTCTTCAGTCGCCTGGCTTATCTATTAGTCGACTGAACCGAGTTATTATATTTTCTTTGTTTGATATTATCAGTCGACTGTCTCTCAGATAAGTCGACTGCATCGAGAGATTAAGTTTCTTTTAATTCGGCTATATCAGTCGACTGGTTCCAAACTAGGTCGACTGTGCCGAGAAAAATAATTTTATTCCGCAATTTATTTTCATTAACACTATTCACCCCCCCCCCCCTCTAGTGTTTGTTGCTTAGCCTACAGGATCCAACAATTATCCGTGGGGCACTTGAAACACTTGTGAGTGCACTGACTCCTATTGAGACAGTTCATGGACAGAAAATTGAAGTCCAACCTGTTTCAATAAACGCTGATCTGCCTTCTCAAGAATCAGAGAGTATATCTCTTCGTCTAAGTTTGCTGGTACGTTTCCTAGCAGCATTCTCTATTTTGCTGCAAATATTTTAAGCTTGTCTGGTAATTGTGAAGAAAGTTTTTTTTTATGTTGTTATTTTGGCAGCCTGAGGATGATTTCTATGTCAAATACTACTCTACTCTTCAACTTCTTACACATCCACCCAACAGGTAAGAATGCATATGCAACTTATACAGTCTACTTTTACTTTTTATTGTTATTATTAAAATTTACTAAGGGGCAACAAAACATGGACTTGGCTAGGGCAACCCGGATCTCCAGGCCGGCCCTGGATGCAGGCTATGTATATTCGTGTGAAGCGCCAGAAAATGACCTACTTTGTGCAGTGTGACCCAACTGAGATAACCGTAGAAATTGAACAGAAGTTGGTAGGATTTATCGAGAAAGCTGTGATCAGCATCTCACCTTGGTCTCAACTAATGAAATTTTAGAGGATTCCAAGACATTGGCAGAACAGAAGGTATATAAAATTTATCTGAACGTTCTTTTTTTGTCAATTTAGGAACAATTTAGTTCCTTACTATTTTTAATGTTCTCGTAATTTTCTTATTGCAGGTTGAAAACGATGCTGTTGTGGCACTGAGCTTAAGAAAAGGTTTGATCTATACAATAAGTGTCAGGTATGTTGCCACTTCTAAGCATTTGAAAAGCCAAGCTATTTCTAAGTTGTCAATTAGACTTCTGACTACCCAAAAGTTATGCTCATTAAACAAGGATTCTATTCATATTGCAGTATATCTAAGAATCTCAGATAGTCATCCTCCTTACATGAACGGCTCTTTTTTGTATGTATAATGTTCCAAACAACCAATCCATGTTTCAGTATAATGTAGCAGACTAGCATGTAGAGAATCTCCGATAGTGCTTAGCACTAGCCCAAGACCGTAATACCCGAGAAACCCGAGTGAAACCAAGAGAAGAAACCCTCTAAGTATGAAGAATGATATGGAAGAATACTTAGAAAATACTTGAAAGATTTTTAGAGAGAATTAGAGAACTTATGAAGAACACTCTTTCTTTAACTTGCTTTTTATTTATTTGTTCAACTTGTTTACAAATGAGAGAGGAATGAGCTATTTATAGGCTCCAAGATTACAAAATATCTTTCTAGAACTTTCTACCATAATATCTAGATTTTATGTCTTACAATTCCTAGAATTTTCTACACAATCTTTAGATAATTATAGAATTCTCTAGAACATATAGAGGAGGTGATAATATTTTATGATGTTTCTAGAGAATCTCTAGAACTTGGGCTTAATTTTGGGTTTGGATTATGAACCCATAATTAAGCTTAACTCAAAATCAAGTTTAATTTCAATACTCCCCCTTAAACTTGATTTTGTCAACCATACCGAGCTTCGAGCGAAGTAACTCGAATTTACCTTTTGGTAATGACTTTGTGAAGATATCTGCAACATTGTCATCGCTTCGAACTTCCAAAGCTTCAATTGTTCCATCAAGCACCTTCTCCCTTATGAAGTGATGCTCTAACTCGATATGTTTCGTCCTTGCATGAAACACCGGATTATTAGCCAACTTGATAGCACTTTGATTATCTCCATAAATTGCAACCGACTTATTGATTGGCTCGAACAAATCTTCAAGGAGTCTTCGAAGCCATGTACACTCTTGAGCTGCGAGTGTTGAAGCTTTATACTCTGCTTCAGTGGTAGACAATGACACCGTTCCTTGTTTCTTGCTACACCACGACACGCTTGTGTCTCCACATAAAAACACATAACCTGATGTTGATTTTCGATCATCTAGATCTCCACCAAAGTCAGCATCGGTGAAACCATAAAGAGAAACCTTAGCATTGTACTTGTACACCAAACCCATGCCAAGAGTTGTCTTCACATACTTCAAGATCTTCTTTGCTGCTTCTAAATGTGGTTTCCTTGGTTCTTGCATAAAACGGCTTATGAGACCTACCGCGAAGGCAATGTCAGGTCTTGTAATGGTTAAATATAGTAGACTTCCCACAAGAGAGCGATAAGGTCGAGGATCAGGTAGCAAGGACCCTTCATCGCGCTTAAGCCTTATGTTCACATCCATCGGAGTAGTACGTGTCTTTCCTTCGTGTACCCTGAACTTCTCAACAATCCTTCTTGCATAGCTTTGTTGACCGATGAAGATTCCATCCTTTACCCTTTCAACCTCCAAACCAAGAAAGTTATTCAACTCACCTAACTTCTTCATCTCAAACCTCACCGACATATCCTCTTGTAGACGAGCAATTTCAGCATCATCGTTCCCGGTGATTATCATATCATCCACGTAAAGAAGGACTACCACGTGGACTCCTCCATTCTTCTTGAAGAATAGACTTGGATCCGAATTTGATGGTACATAACCGCAAAACTGAAGGAATTGAGCAAGTTTTCCATACCATGCTCGAGGAGCTTGTTTTAACCCATACAAGGCCTTCTTAAGCTTACACACATAATCAGGATGCTCTCGTGATTTGAAACCAAGTGGTTGCTCCATGAAGATACTCTTATCAAGCTCACCGTATAAAAACGCATTCTTCACATCTAGTTGCCATAACTTCCAACCAAAGCTTGCGGCTAAAGATAGAAGTAAACGTACCGTAGTCATCTTAGCCACAGGACTGAAAGTCTCATCATAATCTTCTCCATACTTCTGAGAGAACCCCCGAGCAACCAACCTTGCTTTAAATCTATCAATGCTTCCATCCGCTTTCCGCTTAATTCGATACACCCATTTACATGAAACGGGTTGAACATCCTTGGTTTTCGGAACCAAATCCCAAGTTTCATTCTTTATAAGGGCATTCATCTCCTCTTCCATTGCGGTCTCCCACTCTTGAACACCTTTAGCTTTATCATAAGATGATGGCTCTTCTTCATCTAATGGAGCGGCAAAGTAACATGAGTAAGTAGTGACAAACCTTTCATCTCTGAACCGGGCAGGCTTAACAATGTTCCTTTTAGGCCTTTGATTAGCCATGGAACCATGATCTTCATCATCATCTTCCTCTTGATTAGTGCTCCCCCTTTCACCTTGCGTCTCTTTTTCAAGACTTCCGCTCTCACTTGGCATTTGAGGAACTGGTTCATCAACCTTGAAGGAATCTCCACTTTCGTGTTCGACCAAGACTTGAGGTTGTCCATAATATGAGGAAACTTCGTCAAAGACAACATCACGAGACACGACGTACCTATGTGTCTCAGGATCCATGCACCTCCACCCTTTTCTTTGTTCATCATAACCGACAAATATGCATTTCTTCGCCTTTGCTTCCAACTTTGTTCTCTGAGAGTCGAACACATGGACGTAGCAGATTGATCCAAATATCCTGAGATGTTTCACCGTTGGCTTCTTCCCATGAACCATCTCATAAGGAGACTTCATGTTATTCGGACTTAGTGGCATTCGATTGATGACATATGCTGCACATCTCATGCCTTCCGCCCATAAGGCTTTAGGCAAATTCTTGTCATGTAGCCAGCTTCTACACGTTTCGCTTAGATGTCGGATCTTTCTTTCTGCTACTCCATTTTGTTGAGGTGTATATGGGCATGTAAATTCCCTCTTGATACCATGCTCTTGACAAAAAGAAAGGAACTCCTTTGACATAAACTCTCCTCCATTGTCCGTCCTTAGGGTCTTGATCTTCCGACATAACTCGCCTTCCACGGTAACCTTGAATTCTTGAAATCTTGAGAATACTTCTGATTTTTCCTTCACAAAGTATACCCAGGTGTACCGTGAGAAATCATCAACGAACAACAACATGTAACGAAACCCGGAATAGGAGGGTGTTCTTGTTGGACCCATCAAATCGCTATGGATCCTCTCCAATGGAGCGCTGCATCGTGAAGTGGAGTTGTCAAATGGAAGCCTATGTGATTTTCCATATTGACAACCTTCACAAAGTTTTCCTTCATCTTGAATCTTCAACCTTGGGAGCCCATTAACCAAATCCTTATTTACCATAACTTTGAGCTTAGTCATATTTATATGACCAAGTCTAGCATGCCATATAAAGACATTATCATTGGTGCTCATCTTCTCAACATATGAGTTGGAGGCCGATAAAACATATAGATCTTTAACTCATGCTCTTGTGTGAACCACATCCGCCTTTAACTCTTTAATATTCTTTAAAAATTTGACGTCACTTGGGCCAAATAAAACGTAGTTACCTGAGTCCACCGCATTTACCACAGAGAGAAGATTCTTCCTTACTCCAGGAACATGATATACATTCTTGAGAGTTATTGGGCTTCCATCATCTCCTTTAATGACAACAGTCCCTTCCTTCTCAACGCGGTGGATTGAATTATCCGCGGTAATGATGGCTTCTTTCCCGTCATGACACTGAAGACTAGAAAATAACTTCTCGTCTCCGGTAATATGATGGCTACAACCAGAATCCACAATCCAATCATTTCCAAGATTTTTAGTTGTGGATGTACCTAAAGATGCAGCCTCCACTGTGAAACATTTTCCCCATGCTTCGTCTTCAGTGTGACCCTTTGATTCCGCCATATTTGTTTCTTTCAACTTAACTCGGCAATCCTTTTTGAAGTGCTCAAGTTTTCCACACCGGTAGCACTTGAATCGCTTCTTGTCTCCCATAGAAGATCTTTCTCGTCCATCATTATTTTTTGTATCACTATCCTTGAACTTGGCTCTAAAACTTTGTTGCCTCCGAGCTACAAACGCGCTCCCCGAGTCATCATTGACTTTAACTCCCGTCATTTGCATGGCTAGTGATTCTTGCGAAGCTAGTAGATTTTCGAACTCCTCCATGGAAGGTTGTGTAGCCCATCCTTGAACTGAAGTAACAAACGGTGTATATTCGGGTCGTAAACCACGAATAATAGACCGCTTCATCCGAGCTTCTGAAATCGACTCCTCCGGATTAAGAGTATTAATCTCTGAGCAAAGGTTTTTTACCTTGATAAAGAACTTTGAGATTGAAGACTCCCCCTGCTTCGCATTCGCCAACTCATTCTCTAATAATTGTAGCCGAGCCTCGTTCTTCTTGTTGAACAATTGATCTAACGCTTGCCAAATCGAACTAGCGGATTTACACCTTGAGACATGCTCAAATACTCCCGAGGATATTGACCTCTTCAAAGCAAACTCCGCCTTGGCATTTTTCCGTGTCCACTCCTTTGTCGCTTCCGCTGTTGCAGCATCTCCCCTTGGTGGTGTTGTGCTACTACCGCCGACGACATCCCATAAGTCCTCACTAACCAAGTATGACTCCATACATGACTTCCATAACCGGTAGTTAGATTGGTTTAAGATCTCCATTCCCAATCCAACGACACGACCCATTGATTCCATACTTAGAATAAACCGAGCTCTCTTAAACCCCGATCTTGATGAGCACAAGATTAGAATGGCTCTGATACCATGTAGAGAATCTCCGATAGTGCTTAGCACTAGCCCAAGACCGTAATACCCGAGAAACCCGAGTGAAACCAAGAGAAGAAACCCTCTAAGTATGAAGAATGATATGGAAGAATACTTAGAAAATACTTGAAAGATTTTTAGAGAGAATTAGAGAACTTATGAAGAACACTCTTTCTTTAACTTGCTTTTTATTTATTTGTTCAACTTGTTTACAAATGAGAGAGGAAGGAGCTATTTATAGGCTCCAAGATTACAAAATATCTTTCTAGAACTTTCTACCATAATATCTAGATTTTATGTCTTACAATTCCTAGAATTTTCTACACAATCTTTAGATAATTATAGAATTCTCTAGAACATATAGAGGAAGTGATAATATTTTATGATGTTTCTAGAGAATCTCTAGAACTTGGGCTTAATTTTGGGTTTGGATTATGAACCCATAATTAAGCTTAACTCAAAATCAAGTTTAATTTCAATATAGCAGTGTACTGCAACACTAGAAGTCATGTCCAATGAGTAAGCTTGATCTATTTGATGCTCACATTTGTTAATATAAAATAATTCTGTATTTGTGTGGATTTTAAATCGTATCTATTGTCTATTAGCTTGTAAGGAAGAATTTTGAACATACTTGTCTTTAGTATATAGTGTACATCAACTGGCCTTTAGTATATCTCCACTAGTATCATGACTCGTGCTTTATATAGTGTACATCAACTGGCCTTTAGTATATCTCCCCTATTATCATGACTCTTGCTTATTACTACTACTCAATTCTTATTGGAAGAAATTCATTGTTGTTACAGGTAGGACTGTTCACACTTCATTGTATAGGGGTTCGGGGTTTGGTTGATTTGATAGTTCGATTGGTGGTGGTTCACGTTGTGAGCCTTTAAAGTCTATTTTATTTTTAATGTTTGGTTTATGAACTATGAAGTATGAACTATGACTTTATTATGCAAGTTTCTATTTTTACTAAATTTGGAGATTATATAATATCGGTGGATCATGCTTTCCTGAATAATTTGATTTTTGCCAACTGCATGATGAGATTACAATTTCTCATTTTTATAAGTGATGATGAGGTGGATAATGTTTTTGAAGTTGCACACTATGATTCATTGATTTAATGATTTATTGGAGTGACTAGTGATGAAATAATCCAATCTGAGCTTTATTTGTGTATTCAACTACCAAATTTCGGTTCGGTTCGGTTTGGTATTCTGTTTAACCATACTATGAACATCCATAGTGACTAGTCTTTGCTACACTGAGATTTTGCAGTAGCAACAATTTTTCCTTATTATTTATAAGTGATGAAGAGATGGATTATGTAAATATAGCAAAATATAAAGACTGCGAGTCTGCGAAGACTCGAAGCAGCAATCGAAATGTAGCAAAAATGTAGAAAAATATGGGAAAGATTCAAAGACTGCCAATACTCAAATTAGCAGTGACGCAACAAAAATGTAAATGTAGCAAAATGTAAATGTAGTCTCTGCTACTCTGAGATTTTGCAGTAGCAACAATCTGTCTTTATATTGTTTATTAGTGATGATGAAATGGATTATGTTTCTGAAGTTGCACACTATGATTTATTTATGATTTATTTAATGATTTATAGGAGTGACTAGTGATGAAATAATCCAATCTGAGCTTTATGACTGTCGCTTCACTGCATTTTGCTACATTTTGATTGTTGCTTCTGCTACTTTGAGTATTGGCAGTCTTTGGCTAATTGGCTCTTTCCCACATTTTTCTACATTTTTCTACATTTTTCTACATTTTTTGGTACATTTCGATTGCTGCTTTGAGTCTTCGCAGACTCACAGTCTTTATATTTTGCTACATTTACACTTTGCTACTCACTGCTGCTTTGAGTCTTTGGCTCTTTGCAGTCTTTACATTTTGCTACATGAGGAATTGTTGCTTCACTGCTACTTTGAGTATTGGTAGTCTTTGAATCTTTCCCACATTTTTCTACATTTTTGCTACATTTCGATTGCTGCTTCTTTGCTGCTTCGAGTCTTCCCAGATTCGCAATCTTTATATTTTGCTACATTTACATTTTGCTACTCACTGCTACTTTGAGTCTTCGGCTGTTTGCAGTCTTTACATTTTGATACATGAGAAATTTTCCATAAGGTTTTCGATACCAACAATGTCAGCAATATGCTACAGGTTCGTTCGATCTCCCTCTCTCTACCTTTCTCATTCATCTGTCTTTATATTGTTTATAAGTGATGATGAAATGGATTATGTTTATGAAGTTACACAATGCAGACTATGATTCACTAGTAATTTACACGTGCGATGCACATTTTAATAATTTCAAAAAATAAAAATAAAAACTCTGATGTAGGGAGGATTTGAACTGGAAATCTCCTTTATATTAATTATGTACGTGCGTTGCACATGTTGGTAGAATGACAAAATGACAAATGACACTAAGGCCTTCTCCCATTAAAATATTAGAGATTTATGATTTATTTAATAATTTATAAGAGTGACTAGTGATGAAATAATCTAATCTGAGCTTTATGATTGCTTCACTGTATTTTGCTACATTTTGATTGTTGCTTCACTCCTACTTTGAGTATTGACAGCCTTTGACTAATTGGCTCTTTCCCACATTTTCCTACATTTTTCGCTACATTATGATTGCTGCTTCGAGTCTTCGCAGACTCGCAGTCTTTATATTTTGCTACATTTACATTTTGATACTCACTGCTGCTTTGAGTCTTTGGCTCTTTACAGTCTTTACATTTTGCTACATGAGGAATTGTTGATTCACTGCTACTTTGAGTATTGGCTCGAAACTGTTTCTATTTTCTTTTTTACATTATTATTTCGTACATTTATGTTGTAACAATATGATATTTTCCAATCTCAAACAATCTTTTTTCTTCAATATATATCCAATGCTAATTTCACATTTTTCTATACAGGATCGTGGTGAAAAACTGATAAGCCTCTTGAGAGCAATCAGAGCTTATGCCTTGTTGCTCTTCACCAAATAATGGAGTTGTATATATGTTTGGTTTGAACTTAAGAATCTGACCTTTTTTTTTAAAGAATTTGAAATTTAAAAAAAAAAAACAAATATATACCTATCCCGGCATTTTTACAAACGCCGGGGATAGATTTTAGGCAAAATTTTAAAAAACGTACGCCGGCATTTTAAAAACGCCGGGGAAGACTTTAGGCAAAATTTTTAAAAACGTCGGAAATGGCGTTGCAAGGAAATGAAAACACCTATACGCTGGCGTTTTTTAAACGCCGGGTAGGTATAGACCTATACCGGCATTTTCGAAAAACGCCGGTATAGACCCTACTCTTCCGCGACGCTTGATTCCCCAGCGCATGTACCGGCATTTTTATAAATGCCAGTAGTGACTACACCGGCGTTTATAAATGCCCGGGTATAAAAAAAATGCCGGGGAAAGACGATCATCGTTATAGTGGAAAGCATTGCAGCCATCACTTTGTTTCAGTGCTGTAGGAACTAAGTTGAACGGTCGACACCTTAGCTTTATCTAGGATACAGAAATGAGTGTGTTGAGAAAAGCTTGCAACATGGTATATGCAGGGCCAGGCATAGGATATTGGCCAATAGAAAATATTCTGTTTTTTGTTGGGCCACGTAGACGTATAGGTGATTCCAGTAGGGAGAAAACCTTGAAAATCTGGACTAGACTAATATACTAATTAGCTTGAACCAATCTAACTTGGTTTGGTGCTAATTAGATCTTTGATCCAATTTTTAAAAATATTTGTCAAAACGACCCAGTCCTGAAAATATTTTCACTTATGACTCAATCTGCTTTTAAATTTCTATGATATATTTTTTGTATTATTTTCTATAGGATGTGTGACCTTTTATTAGATTCTAAAGTATTTGAATTTTAGAATAATTTCTACTTTCAGATTAATTCTTTTTAGTTTCTTATTTTACATGTTGTAAATTAGATTTTTAAACTAGAGAAATAGTAGAAATCTAGTAAAAATTACTTACTTTGAACTGACTCTGATACCAACTGGATGTGCAGTGTGATACCAACTGAATGTGAAGCATGATAGAGTAGTTCCTACAAATAAAAACAAAAAGAGTATCAAAAAATTTCAAAAATGATAAACTTCAATAAAATAATATTCTTGAAAATAATGTGCATTATCCATCTCAAAAATATTAAAGTAATCAAGCATAACTTCAAAATCTTTTGATTCTGTTTCTAATACTTCACTATCATATTGGGGTTCCTCGGGTACTTCTATATGTTCATTTTCTTCCTTAATGTTTTTCGTTTTTTCTAGAAATTGTCTATATGCTATTGTAAGACTCCAAATATAGCTCCTAAATTCTCCATTTCCATAGAATAAAAAAGATCTTCCATAAAAAGTTAAATAATCAATTATTTGGACGCTTATATTACTAGTTTCTCCAGGATTAATTTGATTTATTGTAATAATTATTACTCACTGTATGCTAAAGAAAAATAGTGAAAACATCATAAAAATCAACATGCTTGTTACTCTTCGAGGATAATAAACATCAAATACCCACATTCTATCACTTCCTTGATAGGTAGTCATTAATTCATAAATTTCTGATGCGAGACCGAAACTATTATTGCCAATTCTTCTTTTTAGTAATTTTATGATTTAAAACAACAAATATGAAATCAGGAGTAGAGAGAGAATTCTAAGGATACCATCAGAATCAAAACATAATGGCCCATCATGCTTCTAACGTAGTTAAACTTTTTTGAGCTGCTCTGTACTAGTTACTACCGGTGGATAAAATATCTCTGGTATGCACCCTGATTTCAGTGCTCCATTTACATTCCTTCCATCTTAGGACTACTATGCTCTTTAAGAAAGCTTCACCCAAGAGATACGTCTGAAAAAACTAGTAGCACTTCAATACAGATAACCACAACCTAGCTCATTTTCTGCTAATAGGTGTACAACTTAACAATAGAAGGTTACAAATGAGTCTTTTTGCAAGATCCTTTAGGCAGAGCCTTTAAAAAACTCTTCCTGGGTGTAAAAGATTAATTATTCATACCTTATATTGTACAAGAGTCTAACAAGAAAGATTGTCTTTATTGATTCTAGACTTCAAACAAACTTTCCTTACAAACGTATATGGAATTTCTCCTTCTTACATATTTTGTCTTATCACTTACTTAGCCTCCCCTTTCATAATTACGTCATTGTTAAAGATTCTTTTATGGCCAACATCTTCACGTGCTTCACAAAAGAAATAACTCTTTGTCTGCCTTATCTTGTTCTTTTCTGCATTGTCCGTATAGTGGTTCCATCCTTGTAACAGTCGCAAAACATTTTTAAAGAATATTTTGGTTGCACGTGTTTCTCTTTCATGCACGTGCAAATTGTGTTATTATTTTACCTATATAGTTAATGAAATGTGCACTAATTTTTTTTATTATAACTAATTTAAACTTTTCTTTATATTAAAATGGGTATTATATGTATGTACATTGAATAAAAACTCTAATTTTTAGTGTGTATTTCACGTGCACATGCTTTAGCTACCCAAATTGTCCGACCATTGCTTGAGAGGGAAAGAGAACATTTGGAATTTAAATTGGATTAGTGGGTAGTAATTTGATTTAGTGGTTGGTTACTACAACTCCACATTAACCCCCCCCCCCCCCCCCCCCCCCCCCCTCTCTTCCAATTTCGGCCTAGAAAGAAATAAAAAAGGAGAAAACCAAGAAATAAAATATAAGCCTTACAGTTGGTCTCTTTGTTGAGGAGTTTTGAGGCTTGGAAATTCAGGAGGCTAGGTGGTGATTCTAGGAGTTCTAATTGCATCAAGAAAGAGGTGGGTTCTTCTTTTGCTTTCTAATGATTTGTAGAATTCATGATTAGGTGTAAATGCATTGAATGATAATTAGATGATGTGTATGTGTTTCTATCAATTGTTAATTATATGTAGAATCCATGATTATGTGTAGATGTATTTAAAAAGATGATTAGATTTCTATATGAGTATGTGTATGCCTAGGAATGCTCTTAAAATTATGTTTAAACTATCTTAGGAGAAAGTTTCAATTGACTGTTCTATATTAAAGAAATTAGATTATAGAATTGTGCTTCATTTGTTAATCTAGATTAAAGGAATTAAATTATAGAATTGTGATATGGTAGGGATAATTAATTTCCTCATTTTGTTGTATGAATACTTCCATATGGTTCTTTATCTACCATGAGATTAACTTGATCGAATCTATGCATAAAACTTGTATATTGAGCCCCATGAGAATTTTTAGTAGATTTTGAAACATGTACAAATTCATAGCAATTGGTTAGATTGAATAATTCTCTTTTCTATAATTTACTAGATTTATACAATATACTGTATAGAAGCTGTAAGATAATTGTAGAATTGAATTATAGTACAAGTGTATCTTTGGAAGGGTGAAACAGAGTGTCACACTTAAACAAACTTCAAATAGAAATAAAGTCAGTTGTAAGGCTTGACTGCCTTGGTCTTGGCGTTGGATTTAAGGCGCTGTGTACAGTCACCCCGGGACTCGGGTTTGAGTCCCAGGGCGTTGTTTTGTTTTTAAATTCGTCAACAAAGAATTCAAACAGTAGTGTAACATATATAGGAATTAGAAGCTAGAACTGTGCACAATTAGCCAACTTGGCTTTCTAGCTAGTGGAGGCGACTGAGGTCGCTGCTGTGCTTGGGTTCGACTCTGGGTATGGACCTTTTGATTTATTTTTTTATAGTTTTAAATGCTTTATGCATTTTAAATTAGGAGAAAAATTGTAGGACTATTCAAGAATACTATCGGAATATTTTGAAATAATCTTATACAATTCTAAGATTTGGTGTAGAGATTTAATTCACATTACACATTAGATGATGTGTTAGATTGGTTATTTGGAGTATAAATTCAAGAAAGATTATTTAGCTTTAAAGCGAGCAAATTGGAGTATTTGAGGAGATTGAATAAAACTTTAGAAATTTCTTTTAGTAAAAATTACATTGTGAATTAAATTATCTTAAGAAGCAAATTTTGAGTAATTTTGCTTTAAATTTGACGTGTTTAAAGGATTAAATGTGATGGTTTATTCTAAATTCTTAGCGAGTTTAATTTGAAACTCATGAACATGTTAGACAATGTACTAAGAATAATGATAACGTAGAGAATTACATGTATGATAATAGTAGGAATTTTGCTTAGTTGATACGTATTGAGGTGTCGTTATAAGAGTTAAGAAATTATTTATTTACTTGAGATTGATAAATTAAAAGAGAATGAATAAGAGAATTTGAATGATTTTTAATGAATGAGAAATTGTGTAAAAGAGGTTAAGAATAACCTAGAAGATCTCTGGTTTGAGATGTATGGATTATAGAGGCTGAGTGAGACCCAGAATTGCCACAAGATTGATAAATGAAAATGTGAGAAGTGGCCAGTGTGGGCTGGCATTCTCAATTTATTGGTTTAAGTCTGGTTGGTCAAATTAATTATAATTGAATTAGGGACATGCACTATATGGGAGATGTGATGAAGTAAGGACAAACATGAGTATGAGGGCCTCAGCTGATCTGCAGTGTGAGATTGGGTCCCCAGAATTATCGAGATGTGATTGGAAGTGTTTCCAGCTCTTCTGCGGTGTGGGATCCATCTCCGGAATTATCGGGATCGTGGTAATGCTCATGGGGTATTTTCGTGACTATTGAGGCATCATAGCTTGTAGTATGAGATTGGGTCCCCAAAATTATTAAGATGTAATTGGGAGTGTCTCTAGTCATCTGCGGTGTGGGATTCATCTCCAGAATTATCGGGGCGTGGGCTAAATTCTCATAGGAATCTAAATCTTATGTTAGTCACAGGTGAAAATTTGCATAACGAGGGATTGAACCTTATAATGCGGAGTACGTAGGGCTTGCCCTCGGACCTATGTAGTATGAGATGCATAGAATCCGAACAAGTATACATTAGTGTTGCATCATAGTATGAGAGTCTGCATTAGGCATCAGGATCATATCATACACTGATATGTTTAGGATAGTCACCCTTCATATTTTGTTTCGCATTCAAGTTTGAGTTTGCTCAAGTAGAAGAATCGCTGTATTATAGCATTGCGTCAGTTGTATGAAACTGACGTGCCCAAAATTTTCTAGTTGCAGGATTGGATCTGGCATGGACTTGAAGTCACCGTGAGGGATGTCACAAGATTGAAGAGCTTTCATTATCATATGATGTATTGTACTTATTTATTTCTGTCGTCCTACTGTAAAGAACGATGTTGTAAATAAAATTTTTTTAAATCCTTGTATTTTTGTACGAATTTGAAATAAAAGATCATGTTTGTGCTACGAATTACATGTATTTGAAATTTGGGCCGTTACAATCCTCATCAATCTACAGTAGTGGACATCTGTCTCTTCTGTCATTGTCATGGCTCCTTTATCTAGAATTTTTTACCAGCTGTCAAAGAATTTTTTCTTTAACTGTGTTTGTTTAATCTTTGTTATGCTGTAAATCATTAATTTTTGTGGTTCAGTTATCATAGATCCATATGTTACTGTCTATATTCTGTATGTCCTTCAGTTCACAGTACTTTGTCTAAATCCCATAGCTCTGCTTTCTGGGTTTAGTTTTTCAAATTCTTCATTTTTATATGGTATAATATTGGTTGCTACAAACAGGACTTGTGTAGTCATCCCCATATTTATAATATGCTCAGCGGGTAGTTTTTCATCATCTTCAAAAAATTCTGGAATAGCTGAAAATACCTGGACATATATTTTGAAGGTCTTTGTAAGACCAAAATAACTCTTTTGAAGGCCTTTGGTTGAATGCTCCTTTTAATTGCTCCACAGTCTCCTTTAGGAAGACTATATCATAATCTATATGCTGGACTCTATTTTCCATCCTAAAAAATAAAATTGTTAGTTTCTTGATAAAAAAATCTGCTATAATGTTATCTTTTCCTTATATATTTTCTATTGAGAAATCATAATGTGCAAACTCCATTTGTCATCTTATCAATCTTTTATTTGCTATCACTACAACATTTTTAGTCTACCCCGATGTTTCTATCCCGGTGTTTGGGTAGAAGCGCCGGGGTAGGTTAAAGAGAACCAAATTTGAAAATTTCGAAAGCTACCCCGGCGTTTGGGGAAAACATTGGGGTATATTAGCTATACACTGGCGTTTCTTAGAAAATGTCGTGATATATACACTCTACAACGGCATTTTTTTTTAAACACCGGGGTAGGCTCTGGGTTAAAAACCCAAATTTCCAAATCCTAACATTAATATTTTTAGGATCCCCAAATCTCACTGTGAGCTATCTCTCGCTCCTCGTCCTAACCAATTTCACTCGATCGATTTCCCGTAATTCTTTCTTGTATGGAATGAGTCAATCATCCACTTTGGTATCTTCCCCAAAACAATTTCCCCATCGATTTCCATCGCTTTGCTGCTCTTCATTGACAACTATCGTCCCCGCCGTCGCCTTGGTCATCGTCCCATTCACTCACTCTCTCCTAAAAATAGAAGCCTTCGCCTTGGTCGCCGACGCCTTGGTCGCTCATCCCCGCTTTTGTCGTCGCCGTCCCCACTCCCTTTCCCTCCTGGTCACTCATCCCCGCCTTCGCCGTCACCCCTGCCGTCACCCCCGTGTTTCGTCCCCGTACCCCCACCATCGACGAGCACATCGTGAGAGGTATAAAATTCAAATCTTTTCTAGAGGTTTAATCAATTGTCATGTGTAAATTCTAAATTTGTCACCACCACCCAACAACACATCACCCTCATCATCTCCTTGAACGGAAAAATTAATCCAAGAAAAACTAAATTTGAAGTAATATTATAGTCAAACATAAGGTGTTTGATCAATTGCATTCTTTCTAATGTAACAAGGAGCCTTAGTTCTTTTTGTCGTCAATTAAGTTCTCGAACACAAGTATTCTCAAAAACATATAGTACAATGAATGTTTCTACCACTCTATCTGTCATTTTTGTTTTATATCTACATCTATTTAAGTTTTACTGGTATGTAATGTAGATTGGGTTTCTCTCTATCTTTACATTTACATTGTATATATGGATAGAAACTGTTAGAGATTGTTTTTTTTTAGTAGAAAACATTTCATTTTAGCTAATTTGGCATGATCTATAGAATAATTTATAAAAAATTGTCATTTGCATTCACCTTAATTTTGGAATATTAATGATTTTAACTTTGCAAAGAAAACCATTCACCTTATTTTTGGCATGATCTACTTATCAAAATGGATAAAAATTGGATTAATAAGTCACGATTATCGAAGGCGTACTGTGATGGTGTTAAAGATTATATTAACTTTGCAAAGAGCAATTCTCCTTATCCGACCATGATTTTGTGTCCATGTGTTCGATGTTCAAACTGTAATTTGATGACGTGCGACGTAGTTGAGACACTTGATTTGCAATGGTTTTCTACTAGGGTATACGAATTGTTTTGTCATGGAGAGTCTGCTCGTTCAGTTTCTGCTGGTCCGGTTGTGCATGAAGATGAGTCTTTATTTACAAATGCTCCAAGTAGTGATGATATAATGCACTCTTTAGTGCAGGATGGTTTGGGATTCCATAACTTTGAAGCTCACATAAATTCAATCAATCAAGTCCATAACGAGTCAGCAGAAACATTAAATCAAGGTGGTGGGTGACAGAAGAAATGCCCAGTCCAACAACTAATAAAGAATACGAAGTCTTTAATAAGTTGTTGAAAGATGCAAATACTTTTCTATATCGTGATTGTCCCAAGTTCTCTAAATTTTCGTTTATTGTTAGACTGTTTCAGATTAAATGTCTAAATGGGTGGTCTGTCAAATCCTTCACCTTGCTTCTTGAACTGTTGAATGAAGCTTTTCCAGAAATCTGTATCCCCAAATCAGCTCATGCCACAAAAATTTCCTCAAGCATTTTGATTTAAGGTATGAGAAGATAGCATCATGCCCATATGATTGTATGTTATTCCGAGGGGATAAGGAGACTTCGAAGAATGTCAAGTATGTGGTACTTCAAAATGGGTGAAAACGTCGAAAGTGGATGAGCAAACTGATGAGCCAGTTATAACAAGTAGAAGAAAGAAGCTTGCAAAACTACTACGTTACATTCCTCTAATTCCTAGGTTTCAAAGACTATTCATGTTCTCTTAGACATCTTCTAATATGAGGTGGCATGCGGAAGGTTGCAAGAATGATGAGATTCTTAGGCACCCAGCTGATTCCAAATCATGGAAAAAAATTGATGAAAGATATCCTGATTTTGCTGAAGATCCTCGGAATATGAGACTTAGATTGGTCAGTGATGGTTTTAATCCATTTAGAAAAATTAGCAGCACCTACAGCATATGGCCCGTTGTGTTAATTCCATACAACCTGCCCTCTTGGTTGTGTATGAAGCAGTCATCCTTCATTTTGTCCATGATAATTCCTGGACCAAAATCTCTAGAAAATGACATAGATGTGTATCTGCAGCCGTTGATTGATGAACTGCAACAATTGTGGGAGGGTGTTCCAACATATGATGCAACATTTAAAGAACTTTTCATCTCCGGGTTGCGTTGACTTGGACAATCAATGATTTTTCTATATATGCAAGTTTATCGGGTTATAGCATGAAAGGACGTTATGCTTGTCCTTGTTGTGCTGAGCAAACTGTTTCAAAGTGGCTATATAAAGGCAGAAAGTTCTGCTACATGGGTCATAGGAGATGGTTACCTACCACATATATTTTCAAGGAAGAAACAACGACATTTGACGGGTACCGAAGAGTGGAGACATGCTCCTATAGTTAATTCTGGGTCGAATGTGTTAAGGAGGCTAGAAGGCCATCAATTCAATTTTTCAAAGGAACCTGAAGTCATAAAAAATACCAAGAAGTTGGCTAGAGATGAGAAACAGGAGAACACCGATGAATGTGATGCAGATGAGTGTAACAGTCATCGTGGTTCAGGGTCATGGAAGAAGAAGAGTATTTTCTTCCAGTTGTCGTATTGGGAGTTCAACTTACTGCACCATAACATAGATGTGATGCATCTTGGAAAAAACATTTGTGAAAATTGTATAGGGACAGTTATGGGGGATGATCAAAAGACAAGAGATAATCTTAAGTCTCACCTTGACTTAGTGGAGATGGCCATAAGGCATGAGTTGCATCCTGAAGAATTACCCAATGGCAGAGTACGACTTCCTCCTGTAATTTACTCAATGCCAAAAAGCGAGTTGGAGACATTTTGCAAAGTTTTACAGGATCTTAAAGTCTCCGATAGCTATTCATCTAATATATCAAGATGTGTCAACTATAAAGAGAAAAAGTTCCAAGGTCTTAAGTCACATGACTATCGTATTTTGATGCAAGATCTCCTTCCTGTGGCTTTGAGGTTTTCAATGTGTGAGCAAGTCACTTCCGTCCTGAAAGATATATGTAGCATATATAAAGGACTTTGCTCGAGAGGAGAAGCTCCTATAAGAGTGACACCCATATCTGATAACAGCCAACGAACATGAAAAATCTCTCTAGTAGTAGCTGCCATTGCTCTGTACACAGCTTCAGTCGAAGAATATGCAACAACTGCCTGTTTCTTACTTCGCCATGAGATCAGCGAATCACCAAGAAATAGATAAAAACCGGTAGTAGACCGTCTGATAGTAGGATCACCTGTCCAATCTGAATCAAAATATGCACTCAGCTCTAGTTTGGATGTAGAGACATGAATAATGAGTGAGTAATAGTGCCCCGAAGATATCTGAGAATCCGAAGAAGAGCACCGTAGTGAACTGATGTAGGAGCAGAAATAAACTGACTGACAACACTGATTGCGTGAGCAATATCGGGTCTGGTCATGCATAAGTAGACAAGCTGTCCAATAATCTTTCTGTATCTAGTGGGATCAGGAAGGAGCTCACCATCAGTGGGATGAAGCTTCACATGAAGTTCTAAGAGTGTATCGGCTGATCTGCTGTCAGAAAGGCATGTAGTGGAGATAATATCTGATGTGTATTTCTGTTGAGAAATGAGTATCCCCCGAGATCCATGAGCAATCTCTAGGTCCAGAAAATAACGTAGTCTGCCAAGATCTTTCATATGGAACTACTGATGAAGGTATTTCTAGGTGGATGTAATGCCCGCAGAGTCATCCCCAGTAATGATCATATCGTCAATATAGAGTAGTAGAATTATCCTCCCCTGCGGTGATGATCGTATAAACATAAAATGGTCTTGAAAATTCTGATAAAACCAGCCTTGGTGATGACAAGGCGAAAACACTCAAACCAGGCTCGAGGGGCCTACTTCAAACCATATATAGCCCGATGCAACCGACAAACATGACGAGGAGGAGTAGGAAGGCTAGGAGGAGGATCCATATAAACAACCTCAGATAAGGTACCATGAAGAAAAGCATTCTTTACGTCCATCTGGTATAACGGCCATTGGCAGATGGCTGCAACAGCAAAAAGAGTGCGAACAGTAGTCATCTGTGCAACGGGAGCAAATGTCTCATCATAATCAATGTTATGCTCCTGAGTAAATCCTCGAGCTACTAGATGAGCCTTGTGCCACTCAATAGATCCATCAGGTTGATATTTGACCTTGAAGATCCACTTGGAGCTGATAGGCTGAACGCCCTCTGGCAGAGGAACAACATCCCAAGTGTCAGTCTAATCAAATGCACTGAATTTCTCTACAATAGCTTTCCTCCATTCAGGATATAGAATTGCGTCTTGATAGGTTCTGGGCTCACGTGTAGAGTGTATAGTAGTGAGATGCATAAAACTGTGGTGAGTAGGAAGCTAGGGTGGCAAAACCAAACTGGTCAGAAGGACCAGTGGTATCAGGTGTATAACGTGCCAAAGGAATACCAGAAGTGGAACGGGTAGACTGACGAAGAGGTGGTGGACTTACAGGGAGTGGAGGTGAGGACGGTGGAGTAGGTACATGTGTCGGAAGGGAAGTAGGTGGGATGGGTGCTGGCTGTTGTGGGGATGCAGGTGGTATTTCGGTAGGGGGAACAATAGGTGTAAGGACTGCAGAATATGTGAATGGAGCCAGAGGAGTGGGATCAAAAGGAATGCGGAAAGATAAAGTCGGGGGGCTAGCAACAACAGGGAAATCGAGAAATCTAATATCCTCGGGGGGAGTCAGGTAGTAAGTGGAGTCTTCCACAAAGGATACATGTCGAGAAATGCAGATCCGCTGATGGATTAAAATAACGATAACGTTTGTGTTCAGGACTCAAACCTAGGTGAACGCACTTAGCAGCACGAGCAAAGAGCTTCGTGCACTCAGTAGGAGGGAGACAGACGTAACAGGTGCACCCAAAGGTACAGAGCATACTGTAGTCGGGAGGTGAATGATAAAGAGCCTCATAAGGTATCGTACCAGTTAGGGCAGATGAGGAAGTAATGTTGATGAGACTAACAGAGGTCATGATAGCTTCAGCCCAGAAAGAACGAGGAGCGGAAGAGGAGCGTAAAAGAGTGTGAGCCGTCTCAAGGATGTGACAATGCTTGCGTTCAGCTACATCATTATGCTCATGTGTGTGAAGGAATGATTGCTGAAAAAGGGTGCCATAAGACTGAAGGATCGATCTCATAGTGGTGGAAGTGTACTCACGTGCACCGTCCGATCGAAAAATCTTAATATGCACACCGAACTGAGTGTGAATCATAGTTGTAAAGAACCGGTAAATATCAGGTATCTCAGATCGCTGACGCATAAGAAAAATCCATATATGTCTAGTGAAGTCATCGATGAAGGCAACATAATAGAAATAGTCTTTCCACGAAGGTACGGGAGAGGGTCCCTATATGTCAGAATGAACAAGTTGCAAAGGTGAGTGGTTTCAGAAGTTCTTTTGTGACTAAAGGGTAGGGTAATGTGTTTGGCCAAATGACAACCCTGACAATCAGATTAATGTTTAAAAGTGAGAGAACCAAGGACACCACTGCGAGCTATAGTCTGGAGTCGTGATGCGCTAATATGACCTAAACATCTATGCTACAGATTAGCATCAGAGATAACAATACCAGCAAAACTAGAATGAGAGTGATGTGCACGAAGAAAATCTAAATAATATAGACGACCCTGACAACTAGCACGCCCAAACTCCTCACTGATGGAGGAAGCAGTAAGAACAACCTAAAGAGTCAAAAGGAACAACAAGACCACTATCGCACAATGCACTAATAGAAATAAGGTTTATTGATAAATGAGGAGCATAAAGAACATATGGTAATGTGAGAGTGCGAGAGCTAATTGTCCCTGAGTGTGTAATAAGAAGTGATGAGCCATCAGCTGTGTGTGGAGAAGGAGAGTGAAAGGGAAGTACTGTGCATGTAGTGAATAGTGCCTGATTACTAGTGAGATGATGTGATGCACCAGAATCTAAAATGCAGAACGAATTCATATCGGGAGTGGCAGAAAGCGCAGGAGCAGGAGAGCCAGCATTGATAGACTGACCCATGAGCTGTAGTTCCAGCTGAGTGAGGCGTTGCTGAAGATTAGCCCAACCAGCAGGAGATGGCAAGGCTGGAGTGACGGGCATGGCCGAGGATGTGAGGGACGACTCACCGCAAGGGCTGTTGTGACTGAGAGCACAATATGGAGGGAGATGCTGCTGGTGTCTGAATCGGGGTAGGGAGCAGGACGGTGCTACCGGTGTAGGAAGTAGAGGTGAGGTAGGGTGAGCAATGATGTGAGGAGAAGGTAGGAGGTCAGAGGCCGACTGAGGGTGGCGCTGCTGCTGTTTGAATCTGGAGGAGGAACGAGAGGCGGTTGCATCGGGGAAGTCAGCGGAGGCGAAAATATGTAGGAGAGACTGAGATTCCATCAAGTAGTAGTACCTGTATATATATATATAATAATAATAATAATAATAATATTATTATTATTATTATTATTATTATTATTATTATTATTATTATTATTATTATTATTATTATTATTATTTGATATTTTTTTGGATTTTTTTTTTTGAAAAGAAAACAAGATAATGGAGAAGTAACGGGTAATGGGTAATGAGTTACTGGTCGGGTAATGGGTAATGGGTTTACAAGGATAATGGAGAAGTAGAGTTAGTGAGGTGGGAGAGGAGAGGGGTGGCTAGGGTTTGTGATCTGAATCTCGGGGTGATCAGATCCAGGTCACATGGGGGTGGGAGAGGAGGGAGAAGGTCGGATCTGGGGGTGACTGGAGGTTGAAGATGTATTTTTGGATGTGGGAGCACAGGTCACATGCGGGAGAGGGCGAGAAGTTCGGAGCTGTATTTTTTGGATGTGGGAACACAGGGTTGACTAGAGGGGTGACTGGAGGTTGAAGATGTATTTTTGGATGTAGGAGCACAGGTCACATGCGGGAGAGGGCGAGAAGTTCGGAGCTATATTTTTTGGATGCAGGAGAGGGCAAGAAGTTCGGAGCTGTATTTTTGGATGTGGGAGCACAGGGTTTTGGGAAGAAATTTGTATAACTTGGCTGTTGGAATTTGAGAATTTTTTATGAGGAAATTTAAGAAGGGAAATTTTGGATAATTGGCTCTGATACTATGTTAAGATAAATCAGAGAGATGAAAACAATACTGAATATTGAATTGAGTTTAACCAAGTACAATACCACCTATATATAGGAGGAGAACAAATATCAAAACAACTCTACAACCAATATGGGACTATAATAATATCTAACAAGAGGTATGCTAAATTCAGTTAAGCATTACTGAATCTTTACTTTAGTAAACTTTTATGCGAGAATTTGACAACAAGAAAAAAAGGGAGAAAGAATACATAATAATTGATAGAATTAAACATAAACAAATAATGACAATCTAAAAAGTGTTAATATGTATATACTTCATAAAATAGATTATAATAAATATCACTAAGAATCAAACATAAACAAATAATGACAATCTAAAAAGTGTTAATATGTGTATACTCTTACAGCAATGTTTACACAAATCTTAACTGAATTTAGCAAGTAAGACAATATAAATGAGTCATTTGTATCAAAAGCTAGTACGCCCCTTCCAATATTTATTAATTTCAGTGATTGAGTAAATATGGAGAAATCCCTGTATCCTTGAATTTTTTTAAGCAATAGTACTATATACATCTTCAATATAATTCCTCATAGCATTGTTTCAAAAGCCCATCAAAAGTCCTATTTTTAGCTCGCTCTACGATATAAAATAAATATTAGTATATCCTATGATTGCTTTTTATAGTTGTATTTCAGTTTTTTACTGTTAATTTTATAAATTGCTCAATTGGTCATGCACTTAAATTCTTCTTTATTTAATTATGTAAGTTTATTTTATTTTTAATTTTTTAATAATATTAGCCATTTCTATGCTATAACATGTTGGCATTCAACCAAACTTCAAACGAGCACACACTAGGGAAAAGTAGAGGTTGTTGGATATTTCCAGTTACAAATGATAAATTTAAATGGATTTGTCAGATTTATAATGGGATCTCAATGAATTTCATAATCTTTGATTTATTTTTGTTTACTTACTGTTTTAATTATAATTTAATGGCTGACATATAATTTTCACTTTTTTTATGCACTAGATCTAACAGAGTTGAATGCAGATGAAGATCCAGAAGGTGTGTCTTTGAATTTATCCTAAGTTCAAATGTAACATTTGGCTGGAGTAAACTAGCTTTCTATGGATCACTCGGTTTTATTAGATAGGTGATGTATTGCATGCAATTAGGTGTCAGATCGTTATCCATCCGAATCAAAGAAAGATAAACATACACACATGCATGTATACAAACAAAAATTCCAAAATTCCAAAATTCCAAAACAAGAATTAGGGAGAAACTTTTTTGTATGTCCCTCAGTGAACTTCGTTCATTTTTGTTTGTAACCAATAATTTCAAAATTGTGAGATGCCCCTATCTTATAAATTCATATAGTGCTACTCTTAAAGAGCAATGTCAAGAGAAACATGACATCACATTAACAATGTATTCTTTGAAAAAAACAGAAGAGAAAAAACATTAATCGTAAATATCATGCACTTATCTGATGTTTGTCCTAGTATCCCAAAGATTATTGAAAACATTACGATTATGGAATTAGCACAAGGTTTATGTTACAATATTTATTAATTTCAGTGACTGAGTAAATATGGAGAAATCCCTGTATCCTTGAATTTTTTTAAGCGATAGTAAATTATATATCTTCATTTAATATCATTTTGCTGCAAAAATTTGCAATCCCTGATGCTCTTGATGGATGGGTCAATAAATTGATATCGAAGAAGTTGAGGGATCACAAGAGCTTTTTAAAAGGGAGGTACTATGATGAGGAGAAGACTGATGCCGAAAATGCAAGGTCGATTCCCGAATGCGTTACTGCACAAGATTGGCAATTTCTTGTCCATTTTTGGAAATCGGATACTGGAAAGGTAATTTTATTTCATTGTTTATATATTTCATTGATAATATATTTTATTTCTTTTGGTAAATATAAACATATATTCTGATTATCAAATTTGTATAGAGGAAAGCTGAAATTGGTCTAAGCAGCCGAAGGCGCATGAAGGTGAAGCACACTACGGGGAGCAGTAGCTTTGCAGTTGTGTGGGATGAGCTGGTAATGAAAATTTCATTTTATAGGAAGTATTTTTTAAATGATTTTATATATTTTTTGGGTAATTTCTGCCTTTATATGATTGAACTATTGCATCAATCTTATATATAGGAAGCGTCAATCGAGGGAGAGAGTATCGGTGAGGTAGATTTTTTTGAAACTACCCACACAAGCAAGGATGGGACATTTCGGGATGAGTTTGCAGCCGAGATAGTGGTAAATATGAAACTTTCAAACTAATTTTAAATTGGTATTTAAGTATAGAAGTAATTTATTAATATTAATGTTGCCTTTGATCTCTTTTATAGAAGGACGCTAGAGCGCTGGTTGCGGACAGATCGTCATCTTCTTCAGTAGATCCATTAACAATCTAGCGTGAAGCTATCTCTGATGTGAGGGGGAGAGAGCAACCTGGTCGTGTGCGGGAAATGGGAATGGGGCCAACACCCTTACAAGTAAGTTAAAATTGATATTTGAATTTGAATTAGCGTGACTTTTGATTGTGAGTGGAAGTTAGGATTAATGTATATCGGATATGTGTTGGATCGTAGGTATCTGGTCGTCGTGCATCTAACTCCGATCATCCACCCTATCCCGACGTGTTCAAGATGCAGGCAGAGATTCAAGGCCTGAAAGATATGATTGCTTCTTTACTCTCCCAACAAAATCACAATGCTGAGAATCCAGCATATGGAACAGTATGTAATCTGCAAAAAATTTTGCGATAGTTTAATTTCGTTAGTTAGATAGTACTGATGCATATTGTGGCATTTTTAGAATATACACTTAGAAACACTACAGCACATGATGGATTTACCGGCGTGTATTCCCCGGTGTTTTACCAGAAATACCAGGGTAAGAAGAGACCAAAAATGGGGCGTCAAAATGGATGGTTATATGCCGGCAGGCCTCTAAAAAACGCTGGGGAATTATGATATTCATCGGCGTTTTTTATTAAAACGCCGGTGAAGGCCATATTCACCGGCGTTTTAATAAAACACGTCGGTGAATATACAGATAAAAAATGTACCAAAAAATCTTCTCTCATTCACCGGCATTTTTTAGTTAAAACGCCGGTATAGGGTTTGGGATAAATTTCCCCCAAACCCTACAATAAGTCCTCCTTAGATCAAAAAAACAAAAAAAAAATCCCAATTTTTTCCCCTTTCTCCCGCACTCTCCCGCCTCTCCTATTTCCCCCACGCCGCCTCTCCTATTTCCCCCAAATCCCCCTTTTAGTTCACGGTTCCATCTCTCTCTCTCTCTCTCTTTCCCTCCCTCCATCGGAGTCCCGACACCACCATCGCCATTGCTGTCTCCCTCCCCTGCCGTCGTCCCTCGCTGTCCCCTACTGTCTCCCTCCCCCGCTGTCATTCCCCGCAGTCCTCCGCTGTCTCCCACTGTCGATCTTGTAATCTGGTAAAAACAAATTTAATGTTAATTTTATGGTTTTAGGGTTTTAGGGTTAATTTTGTTTTGGGATTTGTTAGTTGTAGGGTTAATTTTGTTAATTTTGTTTTGGGGAAATTTTACTGAATTGATTAGGGTTCAATTTTTACTGAATTGATTTGTTAGTTGTAGGATTTTATGGTTCAATTCAGTTTCGATTCAATCCCAAAATCTGTAGTTGCAAAATTGTAGGAATGGTTTAGGAATTAATCAAGTTGCTTACACGGAATCTAGTTCTGTCCATGGTGAAAATCTAGTTGCTTATACTGTTTAGCTAAGAGATTTAAAGTAGGAAATAAAATGGTTTTCATATTTGGAAGGAGAAGAGATATGACAGAACAAGTCATTGGCATTTCCTAGCTTCCTCCTCTAATGTCCTTTTGATATCCAACTTGTCCTGGCAGTCCTGCATTGGAACATAGAAAGAAAATGAACTCATGGAAGATGATATATATTTTATAACCAACATCATTTTAATTGCATGCTTCAATTTCTACAAGACCACAGTAGAGAACAAAAGCCAGGCTCTAAGGAGTCTATAAATATCATGTTTAGCTCATGGCTGCATCATTACATATACTGCTTTGGTTCATTCCAAAGTCTTTTTACAGGAATTATGTTGCACAATTAATATGTGAATATCTTCATGGTAAGTAGCATCTGTAGTCCTCTATCTCTTTCCATACCGATTTTTGGTAGAATTATGATTTCACATCTTTCATTCCCAAAATATGAAAGAGTTCTAATTTCATTCATATGGTTCAGTACAAGATAACTTAAGCTTGCCATTTGGATGAAAATTTTGAGATGTCTGAACTGAAATACTATGGCACTGAGTCACTAACTTCATCTTATATTTACTTGTTCTCACAAATACTATGACATAAATTACTCAAGCATGATAAATATAGATCCAACCCAATATAGTTCCATATGCAACTTCAAAATGCACTCAGTAGGATTTACTTTTGATATACTGACTAATTTATGAGTCAGTGGTTGGCAATCTACTTTTGATATACTGAGTGGCACTCACTGATTAATCTTTACCTCTTTACCTGACTAATTTTGAGTCAGTAAGTGGCACTCACTGATCGTGCTTCTCTATTTTATGAATCATCCTACTGAGTGCATTTTGCATATGGATCTATATTGATTTGGATCTATATTTATCATGCTTGGGTAATTTATGCCATAGTATTTGTGAGAACAACTAAATATGCTTGAGTAAAAACAGTGAACAAATGAAGTTTCTTCTCATTATTTTCGAGTGAATGAGTGATGATGAGATGGATTATGCTTCTGAAGTTGCACACTATGTTTCATGATTCATTGAATAAATGAATTATAGGAGTAACTAGTGATGATTAAATCCACTCTGAGCATTTAATGATTAATCTTTACCTGACAATTTGGGGTTTTTTAGAGTGCATTTTGCAAAATTTATGAACAATCTAGTGAATTTTGAGTCAGTGAGTGGCACTCACTGACTTCATCTTATATACTGACTAATTTGGATAATATGAGAAATTTGGAGAACAAAGATGAAAATTTTGAGATGTATGAACTGAAATACTATGGCACTGAGTCACTGACTTCATCTTATATTTACTTGTTCTCACAAATACTATGACATAAATTACTCAAGCATGATAAATATAGATCCAACCCAATATAGTTCCATATGCAACTTCAAAATGCACTCAGTAGGACTACTTTTGATATACTGACTAATTTATGAGTCAGTGATTGGCAATCTACTTTTGATATGCTGAGTGGCACTCACTGATTAATCTTTACCTCTTTACCGGACTAATTTTGAGTCAGTGAGTGGCACTCACTGATTATGCTTCTCTAATTTATGAACAATCCTACTAAGTTGGCACTCACTGATTATGCTTCTCTAATTTTGAGTCAGTGAGTGGCACTCACTGATATGCAGTACTTCTTTGTGATATGCAGTACTTCTTTGTTGCTAAATTCGAATGACTATATTGTTGAATTGTTATGCACTGAGAACCACCTTAATGCAGTGCTCCTATTGGAATGACTATATTCTTCATATGCAGTACTCCTATTGTTTGTTTTAAGAATGATCAGTGTATGATCTAATGGGTCTCTTGCATTTGGTTTTGATTATAAGAGTGCTGAATTGGTTTTTTTTTTTTTTTGAAAATTTTTTTGAAATTTTTTTTAAAAAAAAAATAGCTATACCGCCATTTTTACAAGCGCCGGTGTATCTTTCAGCAAGAATTTGGCAGTCTATACCAGCGTTTTAAAAACGCCGGTGTAGGTGATGGCCGAAAATGGTACCCACACATTCACCGGCGTTTTTACAGCCGCCGGTGTAGTTTTAACCTACACCGGTGGTCGTAAAAAACGCCGGTGAATGTCCCTTAGCTACAGCGACGCACGATTCAGCGACACTTGCACCGGCGATTTATAAAACGCCGATGGTATCTACAGCGGCGTTTATAAACGCCGGTAAATGTGCAAAAAAAATGCCGGTAAAGACTGTTAGTCTTGTAGTGAAATCCACACAATTGTTAGAAAATACACTTGGAAAGCCACATAATTTATTTTTGCCAATATTGTGCATTATACAGGGACAACAAATACCTTCGGTTTCTAGTTACGTGCATACAATAATGGGAATGGAAGCAACAACGGGCCACACGAAGAGACTCCCCCGCCCTAGTTTTCAGGTTTTGGGCTTATTTTTTCTTATGTTTTGTCTTAGATGCCATTGGACTTTCGTCAATTTGTTTATAATGTTTATTTTTCCAATGTGAAACCATAAGTAGATGTTGCACTGCACTTCATTGAATATTTCAGAACTAGTTATACAAGTTAGTCATGTGTGACCTCTTTAGATAGTCAAACTTTATACGTACTTGATCATAATTTGCCATACAAAATAAAACCCTTCATTATTATTAATGATGAAATTATTTAGGTTAGATGATAGGCTAAATGACATTTGCTCTCTTCTTATGAGATGCTTGTGTTGTGTGCATGTTTTGTACATGGTTATTATTTAAGGAAATTGTTTCCCTACCCCTGTTTCGAATAAGGAAAACATTTTCATGCCCTCTTATTTACAAACCTTGTGCTAATTTTATAATCGTAATGTTTTCAATAATCTTTGGGATACTAGGACAAACATCAGATAAGTGCATGATATTTACGATTAATGTTTTTTCTCTTCTGTTTTTTTCAAAGAATACATTGTTAATGTGATGTCATGTTTCTCTTGACATTGCTCTTTAAGAGTAGCATTATATGAATTTATAAGATAGGGGCATCTCACAATTTTGAAATTATTGGTTACAAACAAAAATGAACGAAGTTCACTGAGGGACATACAAAAAAATTTCTCCCTAATTCTTGTTTTGGAATTTTGGAATTTTGGAATTTTGGAATTTTTGTTTGTATACATGCATGTGTGTATGTTTATCTTTCTTTGATTCGGATGGATAACGATCTGACACCTAATTGCATGCAATACATCACCTATCTAATAAAACCGAGTGATCCATAGAAAGCTAGTTTACTCCAGCCAAATGTTACATTAGCACTTAGGATAAAGGAAAAGGTTAATCAAAATTAGGAATCTAGACATAGAGAAAATATGATGAGAATTATACGTCATATTTTTTGTAGCTAATTATTAAAAACCCCTAAGCAGTTGATGGATCCTATTTTGAAGAAAGTAGTGTCAGACTGCAAGGAATTACTACATTTTATGACAACTTTATCGTCGTTCACATACACTAAATCAGATATTTGACAGACCTCCACAAGAAATGACTCGCAATATTCATTACTTCATTCTGTGGCGGTTGTCAAGTACAATGTACATGGCCATATGTATAATTCTCACAATTGTTGTCTTCAACTTCTCATGTACCATCGTACCATACTTAGTTAAGTTATTTTGGTTTCTGATAAGTTTGGTATGTATATATGTGATTTACAAGTTCTCTTGTTATCAGCCGAACCCAACATTGTGGGATAAAGGCTTTGTTGTTATTGTTGTTGTAAGTTCTCTTATTAATCTAAAATGATGAAGATATTCGACATACAATATGTGATTCAAGCCTGCACTGGAATATGTTGACTCTTGATCAGGAAGTCTGCATAATCTTAAAACTGTTTTGGTGTCCAATTTACTAGCTAGATAGGCTTAACAAAGTGGTATATATGCAATTTGGTTTGAGCTTTGGAACACCGACATCACTTCTGTACTAATCAGCAAATGCTAATTATTCAACAACTTGCATTATCAGTTTATCCTGCTGCAACTTGTCATGCGTATTTCTTTTCTCAAAAACAAAAAAAATATCGACTATAAATATTAGCCCATAACTATCGACTATAAATATAATTCCTCATAGCATTGTTTCAAAAGCCCATCAAAAGTCCTGTTTTTAGCTCGCTCTAAGATATAAAATAAATATTAGTATATCCTATGATTGCTTTTTACAGTTGTACTAGGTTTGCCCGTTGATACGTGCCTACGGTACGTCTTCGGAACGGTACACCTTATTTGATTATTTAAAATAGTTTTGGAGGTCCAGCAAATTAATTGAAGTGCAAACATATTATATGTGAAACTTTTGGGGGTCCAGCAAAAAACATATTATATGATTTTTTTTGATTTTTTTAAAAAGGTTTTTTAAATTTTATTTTTTTTAAAATTAAAAAAATATATTTTCTTAATTTTTTGAATAGAAGAGGGAGGGTGAGAGAGAGAGAGGAAAAAGAAATTAAATAAATGTAGGAGTTGTTTTGGGTGGAGAATTTGAATTTGAGTTTTGGGGGGGAACTTTTAGGAGGGAAAATATGTTTTGTGAGGTTAGATCCGAACCTTTGATTTTTGGGGGGATTGAAGGAGAGCCACTTGATAGCTTTCTTTGTGTTTTATTATATAGATTTCAGTTTTTTACTGTTAATTTTATGAATTGCTCAATTGGTCATGCACTTACATTCTTCTTTATTTAATTATGTAAGTTTATTTTATTTTTAATTTTTTAATAATATTAGCCGTTTCTATGCTATAACATGTTGGCATTCAACCAAACTTCAAATGAGCACACACTAGGGAAAAGTAGAGGTTGTTGGATATTTCCAGATAAATTTAAATGGATTTGTCAGATTTATAATGGGATCTCAATGAATTTCATAATCTTTGATTTATTTTTGTTTACTTACTGTTTTAATTATAATTTAATGGCTGACATATAAGTTTCATTTTCTTTATGCACTAGATCTAACAGAGTTGAATGCAGATGAAGATCCAGAAGGTGTCAAAGTTCACTACCATGGCATGAGGCATTTGAAAATCCACTAATTTAAAAGTAGCAGATTTGTTCACTTTCTTCCCTTCATTTTTTGCTACATACATACATACATACATATATATATATATATATATATATATATATATATGGTCTCCTATGAACTCTGTAACATGCAGTCCGTAACTTTCATTGACGGGTGTTTTGTTCCTCTTTCCTTTTCCTGCAATTTGTTAAACTTGCTGACTTTGATGACCAGCTTCCCGATGGAGTAAGTGACAAAGTATTCTAGGCTGGCTGGAGTTCTTGCATGAGTTTATTTCTTGTTTTAAATAAATTGTAATTGCTACTTGGATTCTTGTATTGGGCGTTTTGTCCCAGAACTTGTGACTTGTTTGTTCCATATCTGAATATTTGAGAATCTTGTATTTATTTCAAGTATTCCTGTTGATCTCATTAATTTGTCCCATGCATGCGTGGATGATTATTTCTTGTTTATCCTTTTTTATACTTGTGTATTCTTGTAAAGATCCTTACAGCTTATGAATGGTGAAAGTCATTCGCTGGACTTGTGTCGCGTATCCGTATTCTGTATTTCTTTTTGGGAAGTGGGGCGTGACAATTTCTCTTAATTAGATTGGGTTTTGTTGCACTTCTTCTTCTTCTTCTTTTTAGATTTTTTTAAAATTTGATAAACATACACTAGTTGTTCATTTAACTGTCGTTGTTTTACTAAAATATTTCTGCTTCTTTTAGATTTTTTTTATTAACATACACCGGTTTATAGTAGAATTATATTTAATTTTATTTAACTTTATTTCTTCTTCTTCTTTTTGTAGTTATAACTTTTTTTATCATATTTGTTTGTTGGTTTTTTGATCTTCTCTCTCACAACCCTCTTATTGTTTTCTAGACTTTTTTTAAAACTTATCTCGCCTAGATTGTATTTAATTTTTCCACATACACTACTATATCAACATGTCTAGATCACGAGGTAGCGGTCATAGCCAAAGTGGACAAGATTCTACCGGCAATTCTCGTAGGCCTCCAATTGCCCCACAAAATGAGCCCACCGAAGAGTACCCTATGACTCAACACATTGGTACACACGATGAGTTTGTAGAAGACATAGGCATAGAAGAAGAACCACAAACACAGGCAACCGAAATAACACAGCCGGGTAGTAGTAGGAAAACTAGAGGGGAAACTAGTGATTGGCACAAATTTTATGATTATATTCCGGACAGAGAAAATCCGGGTGCAGGTATAAAAGTTTGTAAAACTTGTTCGAAGCCATACAAATGGAAGAGGGATGAGGGGACGGGTACAATAAGACGACACATCCAATATGTGCACAAAGAACTTCTTGTAGACCTACCCAGCCAACAAAAAATTCACCCTAGGACCGGTGTAGTTGATAGCCATTCTTATGATCCCGAACTTGTTCGTCGAAAAATGGCCCGACTAGTAATCAAGAATGAGTTACCATTTTCCTATCCCGAGAGTAGGGACTTAGAAAATTTTAATCAAACCGCCTTAAACCGCATTTTAAAAGAATCCCTAGAAATACTGTAACGTCTGATTGTTTTAAAATGTACACTTAAATGAGAGAAGCTTTGATTGCTATTTTATGGAGTTTAACTTGTAGAGTTTCTTTAACTTCCGATTGTTGGACGGGTTGCAACAATATTCCAATGTTGAGAATAACTTGTCATTGGATCGACAGTGATTGGATCATTCAAAAAAGGATCATATCATTTACCGCGTTGCCCTATCCCCTTAGTGGTAATGAAAATTGTAAATCGTATTTTAGAAATTTGTGATGTTTTTCATATTCGTGATAAAATTATGTGTATAAGTTTTGACAATGCATCAAACAACAATGCATCGATTATTATATTAAAAACCGCATTAAACCCTCTATCTAACACTATTTTTCATGTTAGATATGCATGTCATATTTTAAATTTATGCATTCAAGATGGATTAAAAATAGTCGAACCATATATAGCTAACATTAGAAATTGTGTACATTTTATTGCATTAAGTGGCACCATATTCCAAGAATGGAAAACTTGGTGTAGGCTTAAAAATGTACATTTTAGAAAATTTTCAAAGGATGTTAAACACCGATGGAACTCTACTTTTGATTTGATACATGTTGTTACTGAATATAAAGAATGTATAAATGATTTTGTACTGCAAAAAATATGCCAAATTTTGAAATGACACCCCAAGCTTGGTTTTATGCTGAATCTTTGTTGAAATTTTTAGAACCATTTAAATCGCAACTTTCAGATTTTCAAAATCTTATGAATCTACTTCTATTAGCATTTTTATTTCAATAGTTGCCATGATGCAAACTTTCAAACAAATGATCGAAGATGTTTTTATTGGTCATATTGTGAAACCTACATACACCAAATTTTTGAAGTATTTTAATCCTCCTCCTATGTTGTATTGTATTGCTACTGTGATGGATCCTCGTATCAAATTAGAAGGTATGAAGAGTTTGATTGAAATGTTTTTTTACTTTACTTGGGGAAGATGAACTTGAAATTGATTGCGGAACATTTTTAGTTAAATTTGAATCGACATTAAATAACTTGTATGATTATTATGATAGAAGTTTTGCATCTAGTCGTACAACTTCTTTGGTTAAATCTTCTTCTGCTACTTCTAAAGGTAAGGGAAAGAGTAAATTAGATGATGCCACATTTAATTTACTTGCACAAATTCAATCAAAAAACCTAGGACAAATCAACCAAATGAATTACATTGGTATAATCAACAAGATTCTGAATCTTTTACTTCTTCACTAGATATTTTACAATGGAGAAAGACCATGAACATACTTATAGTATTCTTAAATATATGGCTAAAGATCTACTAACTCCTCCTGTCTCTACAGTTTCTTCAGAAAGTGCATTTTCTATAAGTGGCGGGGTTCTAACCGATTACAGGAATCGCTTGAAATTTCAATCGTTGGAGATGCTCGTATGTACGGAAGACTAGCTGAAGGCCGAAGATAATTTCTAAAGGAAAGCGTTCGACATGTCTACAAGTGGAAGCAACTAGCCGGAAGAACAACAACAACAACAATAGCAACCAAAATGAAGAATTGAAGACCAACAACAACAACAACAAATTGAAGACCAACAAATTGAACACAATTGTAAATGTATAAAAAATTGTATGAAATCTTTGTTTGTTATTAAAAATTAGGATAATTGAAAAAAATTGAAATTGTATCTAACAAATTTGTTATTATATAAAACAAATTTATAGAATATCATTGTTTCTTATTACAAATTGTGAAACATGTATAAGTTGAAATTATATTAATAATATATACATTTTTTGCCAATTTTACTCTTTGATTCTTATTATTATTATTACATTTTATTATTATTATTATTAAAATTACATTTTTTTTAAGTAAAAAAAATTAACTTTAGACGGGCCCAACCCGCGACCCGACCCGAGTTGGACCCGAAAGAGTTCGTGGGTTGGGTGGGTCGACTATTTGCACTTACAACCCAGCCCGGTCCGGCCCGGTTGCCACTAGGACCCAACCCGAACCGCCCAAGTTGGGTTCCAACCCAGATGGGTTCGATCCGACCCGGCCCGGTCGACCCGTTTGCCAATCCTAGTCATAAACCACCCCTACCAATTAATTTGGTCACGTGGGGTTATGCGATGCTTTAGGCAATTTTTTGAGTCAAAATGCCCTGATTTACTCTAACCATCTATTTAGGAGCTGGTTTAATTATAAGCTATTTGTTATGTGATGCTTTAGGCAATTTTTTGAGTCAAAATGCCCTTGATTTACTCTATCTATCTATTTAGGAGCTGGTTTAATTATAAGCTAAATTTGGAAGGAAAAAAAAAGTTGAAATGAAGAAGATGAAGAGATAAGGGATAAATTGTAATTATGAAATTGATTTTATCTTATCTCATTTTTTTTCTTTTATTTCCCTTTTATATTTGTTTTAATTGGCTACCACAACCAAAAGCAAGCAGCAGAATTAGGAGAGGTTAAGACAAGGGCAATGATGACTTTTTACCTCCAAATTAATGGAGTTATAACAGAATAGAGGTGGCACACTCCAATAGGTAATGCTAGAGCCACTACCAATTTCACTACATTTTTCTTCACTATCTTAGGTGGCACACTCCAATAGGTAGGAAATGATAGAGTAGGTGGGAGAACTCTCCAATAGGTTTATGCCATCTAAGGTAGTGAATGAAATGGTAGTGAAATTGGTAGTGGCTAAAGCATTACTCTTTCCGAAAAAGTTTGATGAGGGTGGTCAATGGACTATTGCTGACACAAATAAAAGATGTGGGTTATCTATCAAACTTCCTGAAGTGGGGTGGTTTTTTTGGAATTTAGCGAGTAAAAAATTATTCTTATACTCTACCTAGAAATCTTCTTTTCAAAAACAAGAGTTCATTTTGTTTTCCACAGCAAGCAGGACTTGCAGTACCTTACCTTCAGAGCACCCACAGTCGTGAAAATTTAAAAATAGCAAAATGCATAAATAGAAATAGCAATTTATAGTTTTGTTGTAGTCATGAAAAGCTAAAAAATAGCAAAGTTGAGAAAAAGTTGAACAGATGAAACATGATCCAAATTTCGAATTTTTTTAAATTTTTTGTATTTATATTATTTTTTAATTAATTTTTTAGAATTTAGAGAGAAAAAGAGCAAAAGTCGACTAACAAAACATGATGTTTCGTCCGTGACCTTGCTGCCCAATTGTCCCAGTTTATTATCTAACTAGTATCATGCACGTGCGATGCACGTGGGAAAAGAAGGAAAAAAGACAAAAAAAAAAGGAAAATAATTTCCAAACTGATCCACTGTCAAAAATGTTTACCAAACTGGTCCACTTTCGCATGTGCACGCGGAGGAAGAAGGAATAAAAGACAAAAAAAGACAAAAAAAAAAAAAGGAAAATAATTTCCAAACTGATCCACTTCCGAAAATAGTTACCAAACTGGTCCACTTCCGAAAATATTTACCAAAGTGGGTCATTTTGTCCACACGTGCGCTGCACGTGTTGGCTTCAAAATGACAACAATGACAGATGACACTAACCCCTTCTCCCATTATAATAGTAGAGATTAGTGATTAATTATATAACTAAACCTAATTATCTAACTATTTTTTTAACTCTAACTTATTATCTAATTAAACTAATTAACTATCTAAACTATTTCCTAAAAGATCAAGCATTCCCCTCGAACAGGCATTCCCCTCGTCCGGGATGTTTTTTTTTTATTCAATGTTTCGTCCGATCAAATAAAAATATTATAAAATATTTGAGACGGAACATGATGTTTCGTCTGCTTTAATATCCATATTGTTATTACCTCTACCAAATATAATAGTATATTGTAGCTCATATGCCATATTATACATACATAGCACACAACTGCATCACTACGAAAGCTAAATATGTATAAAATGGCAAAATACTACAGACTGTGGATGCTCTCATTACCATACCCATACCCTAGTATTTTACCCATGCTGTGCAGAGTTAAATCTCAATACGTACTGCCCAAATTTTTTTAGATGGGACTTCTTGAACCTGAACGACAATATCCTTGAACAGGGATCAAGTACAGAACTAACAATTGGCCTGTATTGTATAAAACCCAAAAGAACCTGAATTTTTTTACCTGTATGATGAGAGGTATTTCTCCACCACTCAAAGAAAAGCTTAAAGAAAATACCGAGCTTAGACTCGCTGTCTCATATAGCAAATGTGTTTGTACCACTTGAGAAGCGAGCATATTTTGAGGTGTTTCTCCACCTCTTGGAAAAAAACTTGAAGAAAAATACTAAGTTAGACTCGCTATCTCAGATAGCAAGTGTGTTTGTACCACTCACTAACTGAGATAGCAAGCCTATGTTGAAGTGTCTTTCCGCCACTTAAAGAAAAACTTTAAGAAAAATACCAAGTTTAGAGTTTTGAGAGTGGGAGGAGAGAAAATATGACGAGGATCCCTTGAGATTTGGAGAGTTTCTGTGGGTGAAAGCACGAATTTGAAAGCTATGATTACGAAATTGGGTTTCGGACTTGGGAGAGTGATAATTGAAGAAAAGAATGCCACGTCGGGTTTGGGTTTATAAAAATCTCCAATCGACACTCGCGGTTTGAGACAACGAGTATGGTACAAACACTCGCTACCTCACACAACGTGTCTAAATCAAGCATTTTCAAATTTTTCTTAAAGTTAGACTAGCTATCTCAGTTAGCAATGATATTTACACCAAACTGCTATATGAAATATTCAATGGGTCATTTTAATAATTCGTTTCAAGAGTGGGTGAGTTTGGTAAATACTTTCCAAATTATCATTTTGGTATAAAAAAAATTGAAGAACCTCGGATAATCAAAATCCCTAGATCAAACTACATTTCTTTTACTTTCTTGACTCACACAAGTTACCGATTTGTTTAAATAATACCGCAAGTGATAATTCAGAAAAACCGCGAGTAGTGAATTCTCATAAATAGCAGAAGCCCATGGAGTTTAACTGCAATTCAAGTGTGAAAAAATAAAAATTAAATCATACATAAACTTAGGCGACTGTTCGAAAATGGAAAAGAATACTTGTTTATACATTTTATAGAAGTCCCAAATTTTTCTTCTCCTATTTTGGTTCACGCCTGATGTGCAGCCACTACTCGACTTCAGCCAAATAATCATCTATCTCAGCAGGGGTCAGTACCCTGCAACATGAAACCAGATGGGATTATGAGAGAGCTAGAACTTGCAATAACTTCAAACTGCAAATAAAACCCCTTTGATTTTTATTTTATTAAGATCCTACTCTTGTATGAGACAATAAAACAAGCCTTCCAACAGATATTTTTGGTTCAAGAGTTCACAAATGTATGTCACACATTCACACACCCTTGGAAAGGGAAGGATAAGTATCCTTTATTAGAAGTATATTCTTTTGCACTTGCTGCACCTTTTTTTTTATCTATTCTTCTTATAGACTAGTTTCATGGACACACAAGAAGCACGATATATAACTTTCATTGATTCCCAATATGTTGTGGGAAAGATAACCAAATCCATGCACACATAACATTCATTGATTCCCAATATGTGTGTGGGAAAGATAACCAATTCCATTGCACACATAATTAAGCATGACATTCAATAATGTCTGCAACGAAATATCCGTGTTTATGGGTACCATATCTTGGATTTCTCCTTGGAAAATGTTTTTGCATGCAAAAGTTGCACAACTTTCTGAAAGTATATCTTTTATCTTTTCTAAGAAAATATGGTGAACATATGCTTCATAAAAAGATCATCGCAATATTTTCCAGGAAATGCAACAAATATACTCCAAGTGCAGATATGTGCAAGATAAATCTAGTATGTATAATGAACATTTGAATTTGGTTTTGAAGAAATATCATGCAGGTCCCATTTAGCGCAGTTATCTGACAAAAACCATGATGTACTTATTGCTGTTAAGTATTTAGCGGAGTATTGGACAACATCCAATCTAGTATGTACAAGTAGCACCCACAAAATAATCTTTCTACACTATTAGCAAATTAAGTAGAGTATTGCAAACATCCCATAAACTGCCAACTTCGAAAATTCTCGAACTCCTTGGGACTACCTACACTTTGATAAATTCTCAACTTGGAAGGAAAAGCTATGATCACTAATAATCTTCTCAACTAAACCAGGGAATAGTATCTAAAACTCTGAACATTGAAAATATCCATCATAATTCGTTAAGAGAATGGAAAGCAACCAAATATACCTGAATTTCCGATCAGCATCAATAATTCCAATTTCAATGTTCTTTGCTGAAATTTGCCCTTCAAACCTACAGGTAACAGATTTTATCAGATAATAATTGATATGGATTGCATGTTCACTGAATATCAAAGGTATAAGAAAACAGATATAAGTACCCTTCTTTTAGAGTCAAAATTGCAGTATGAACAGCATCGTCAAGCTCCATATCATCAGTATACCTATAAGACAAGAAAAATGACTTACTTCTTATGAAGAAAGAAATGTGTATGAATTTCATAAATATTTCTCAGAAGGATCTCAACAACAAAAAAGAAATAAGAGAAGAGGTGAAATCATACAAAAAGGTACTCAGTAGAATCTGATCATATCTAATTTTCAGTACATATAACAAATAGATAAGCCAATCAGTCAGTAACAAGAGAGAAAATTCCAGGAAGTGTATATGCTCAGTACAATCGACAAATATCCTAGAACCTAATTTGCTAGCTACATGGCAATATATACATGTGAACTTGTATTGAACTCCTCTCTCATTAGGTTAGTACTAATATTTGTAATGCATAAGCAAGATGTATATTTTCAAGTAACATCGCAAAAATATCAAATAAACTTCTACTTCAACCACTCATAGGGTATCGAAAGAGAAAGATTGGCAGGAAATACAGCACTTTTTTTCTCTCCTCTTCCTCTTCTTTGTCTTTCTTCTCCTATATCTGCACCTCTTCTTTCTTCTCATTTTTTCTCAAGCATCATTACATGTGTATCAATTAATTCCTTTACAAGTCATGATTCATATTTTAAACATAAAAGACGCAAGAGATTTACTGAGAGGGCTGGCCAGTGTTCACAGCTTAGGACCACATTGATGCACCGAGAATGTTGTAGCAATAAGATCTGTTATAAGGATTATTTGGTATGAACATGTTATAGAAGAATTGGAAAATAACTTGATAGATAAGTCGAACATCACATTTATGTTTTCATATATCAGAAACTTATATGTTGCCACCCCACATGTTCCCTGGACATGTTTGCTTGCATTTCTGTGTCAAAGACAACAAAGTTTTTGTAGTATCCTTTACTCGTATGTTGCCATAATTCAGTTAACAAGGACGTGCATGCTAAAATACTGTTCTTTCCAATACATAAGATGGAATAGAATAGACTAACAAATCTTTAATATTGCAACATAATCAAAGACATGTGAGAAGCATCTTAAAGACCTCAAACAATTACATAATGCAGTGGAATATTTGTACTAAAATATCACAAATTAATAATTACCTTTTCTCCAGAAATGTCTTTGCATTAGACACATTCTTCCCCATTGCAGATGCTTTCCATGAAAAATATGAACCAGATGGATCAACCTAATGAAAAGAATTAGTTAGAATTGAAGACACATCTTGAAGTATCAAGCCCTCCTTATATGTTAAGCATAGAACCCTGATAAGGGAAGAGTGCATACTCTAATGGTTATCAAATCCCCTTATGGACATATAAATTTAATATTTGTAGTGATCGAAGTTTGTACACTTACTAATTCACTATTAAAGGATTAGCATGTAAGTCCAAGAATATGGCATGGTAGCATTAGACATGAATAAAAAAGCTTAAGACACCCCCCAAAGTGAAAAGGATGGAAAAATGAAGGGGTTGTAAGCAGATTATGTTGTACCTGAAACAACTGCGGACCATTATCATCATACCCAGCAATCAGCAAAGAAACTCCAAAAGGCCTCACACCCCTACAACAGGAGATGAACTCTAAGTTAGAAATGACAAATTCAATTTTAAATAATTATTAAAAATAGGAAATCAAGACCTCATAATTTTCATTCGAATAATTACGAACTGTGACAATGGATTTCGAGTATGAGTAAGATGCAGGTGATTCCAAGTTCTACACATAGTCAGCAGAATCTGATAGTCATAAATATCTCTAATCACTTATATACTTATATACTATAACTAGAGAGTTGAGGTTGTGTAACTGTATGGATTGTAATTTAGTAAACAACAACACCATTTCCATTTGAATCCAAAGATTCTATTTTCTTAAAAACATTAGTCGAGCCTCTTATCTTTTAATGCTATTTTCATTGAACTAACTTGGCAACTTCTCAAAAAAGTGTCTCATTCTCAATGATTACCTATTCTGTAGCAATGAAACATTCCCTTGGATAAATTGATTTCGTGTTGCACGTGTTAATCATTTAGTACATAGTAAGAGAGTGGAGACTGCTGATGAATGGAGGAATGCAAAAGTAGAGTAAGAAGAACTAGTAAATATAACTGTTGATAACAATAACAAATCCTTTTACCCATAACTACAAGTATGATCGTTGATACTTCATTGTAGTTCTCACAGGGCGAACCACAGAAAGGCACCATGTAAATTTAGCATAAAACGAAACACATAAGTTGGAATAGAATGACAAATTTGCAATTATATAATGAAATTTAGACTGTAGACTCCTAGGAACTTCCTTTACAAACCAAGTACACAGACAAATGACATTTTTCACTAGACAGCTGTCTTCGTTAAAAATGTTGTACATTTGTGCTTGATGCAGCAAGAGGCAGTCAGAAAATCTAACACTTCTCCTATTACTGGGCTTGACCCTTTTTCCTTGAGCATGTTTGGTTTTAATTCATGACTTATTGTCAGCCTGTTACTTGAGTCTGGATGATAATTTGGTGCATAGCTAATAGATAATGGGTTTTGCACTCGTTAGCAATGAAAAAAAGGGTTCACTTTTGTTACTTTTTGTGCTGCTACCGAGGCCTCAAAGACTGCTATAAATTCATCTTCCATTTTTTTTTAAAAAAATTTTTTTTTTTGATTAAAAGATGACCGAAGCCATCGCTTCATTAAAAAGTACTTAACGAAACAGAAATAGGAGTTACATATGGCCCGCAGGCTAATAATACCAAAAAACGTCTAATCCGGGCAAAACTTCCCGAACATCAAACAAACTACATGATAGTACTAAAGCATCTAATTCATCTTCCATTTCCACCCTATTGAATTGCATCAGCCTTCCCTTTTTCTTTCTTTTCACTCTTGAGAATCCCATCCGGCTTTTTCTCTCTTCTAAACCCTCTTAACCCAGACAAACAAAGTGCTTAACTCATATAGGTAAGAATTGAAGAAATGAAAAACTAGTAACTAAACAAGCTTGAGATTGTCAAGAACATTAGGTAAGCATTTTTGTCTTTTCTCCGGTTATGCATATGATGCTCAATTTTAATACATGTATTCTCCCCTTTTCCTATTTTATTTAATTATTCATAAAAATAGTAACAATTTTTCTTCTTTCATGATAGGTAAAGAAATTGGAATATGGCAATATTCATGAAGATAGACTTTTCTCTTTTCTCATTCTTTTGATTTGAATCAAATTCCAAATGAAGATCTAAGCATGGTTATTGAAATAGGCATTCCTAATGTATCAGATAAAGAAAATGATGCAAAATATCATGGAAGACAAATTTGAACCATTTATCTAAGGGATTTACTAATGAGTGCCCTAGGTGATGAGGACATCGGTTCTGTTTTGTTTTATTTTGAGATTTAGCCATATATAGTAGTTTTGCAATTTGCACCCCCTTTGTTTTCTGCATTAGAATATTTTGGAGATTTGTATTGAGATTTTGTTTTGAGCCTATATATATATAGGCCATGAGAATAATGAAAAGGAAAGTTATTCTTGATTTAAAAAAATTACTGTGTTGAGTTATTGCTCTGCATTCTTTTTTCTTCTTTTGTGATTCCATAAGAAATTATTAGGATTTGTGAGATATTCTAAGAAAATATTAGGGTTTGTGAGAAGCTTTAATTACACCCCAAAATCAATTTTATTCAAACCCTAATCCCCAAATCTCTGCTAAATACCCTAATCTCTTCATCCCCTTTGCTGCCATTCTTCCTCTCCTCTTTCTCCTCTTCCCGAAACCCCCAAACCCCCTTCACCGTTGTCAGCAACCCCAACCCAACTCCATCCTCATCCCTGCAACCTCCATCAAACCCCCGACGGCCTCGCACCCCCCTCATCCTCTTCCTTCTTCGTCCCACAACCCAACCCCGACTCCTCTTCAACCTTCGCTGCCCCTTCCCGTCGCCCTCACTTTCCGACACTCCACGACCACCACTGCTCCATCTCCCTCCTCTTCGACCACCCTCGTCGCCCCTCTCCTCACATTTGAAACCCTAACCCTAAATTCCCCCTTCCCTACCTTGTTATTGCTACCCTCCTCTTCCCGTCGACTTCCTGACAGCTCTTCGCCGGCCACCTCTGCCATCTGCCCAACAACGACCTGTAAGCCCTTCCTGCAGCCGACTTCCTGTAAGCCCTTCCTGCAGCCGCCTCCTGCCCAACAGCGACGCCTCGCTGCCTCGGCACTATAGCCATCCGAGCACCAGCGCAACTTTCTTCGAACGCAGTAATCTCTTTCCACTTCATTTATTTGTGAGTGCTATCTATCGTCTCTAGAATATTATTTGATTTATCTGTCGTCCACAAATATTGAGTGTGCTTCTACCTGCTAATTAAAGTACGAATCTTTATTGCATATCTTACATGCTAAGAACGATTTAAGTATAATTATTGATTGTTATGACTGAATCATTAATTGGGCTGCTTAAACTTATTTCATATCTTGAAAATCCATCAAACCAATTAATAGTTTAATTTCTAACTTAATCTGCATTACATGTTGGTAAACTTAATCTTTTAATATTCTTGAAAATTCTCTACTTAGGGTTAAATTTACATCACTAGGGTTTTGCTAACATTAAGAATTAAATAAAGGGCTTGCTTTGTTCTCTGTTTTACTGCTACCGAGGTTTTGAGTGGTAGGTGAATTAGTGGTTTAGTGAGCCATACAATATAGGAAGAAGACAAAACAATTTAAGGAATGAAGGATGGTTCATGCGGAATAATTTAAAGAGAGAACAATTTAAAGGTTAGAAAAAGAGAGCTGATTGGGATTCTCAATAATGAAAAGGACGAGAAAAGGATGCCATATGCAATTCAATAAGGGTAGGAAAGAAATATAGAAATAGTAGTCTTCGAGGGCCTCAACAATAGGAAAAAAGAAAGAAAAGTAAACCCTTTATTTAATTGTTAACTAGGACACTTGTTAGCAAAACTATTAGATAAATGGTTCAAATTCAACTTCCTTGGCATTTTCTCTTGCAATAGCATCATTTTCATTATCAAATGCATTAGGTGCCTCTTTCAACAACCATACTTAGATCTTCATTTGGAATTTGACTCAAGTCAAAAGAATGAGGAAAGAGAAAATGTCCATCTTCATGATTATTGTCATATTCCATTATCTATATATATCATGAAAGAAAGAAAAAATCATTACTAATTTTATGAATAATTAAATAAATTAAATAAAATAGAAAAAGGGAGAAACATATGTATTAAAATTCCGCATAACATGCATAACTTGAGAAAGGACAAAAATTCTTACCTAATGCTCTTGACAATCTAAAGCATTCTTAGTTCTTCAGGTATTCAATTTTTACCTATATGAGTTGAGCACTTTATTTGTGTTAGGCATACTACCAATTATTAATAGAGTAATGCTTTAGCCACTACCAATTTCACTACCATTCTCTTCACTACCTTAGGTGGCATACTCCTATTGGAGAGTTCTCCCACCTACTCTATCTTCCCCTACCTATTGGAATGTGCCACCTAAGGTAGTGAAGAGAAATGTAGTGAACTTGGTAGTGGATGTAGCATTACTCTTATTAATATGGGTTAAGAGGGTTTGGCAGTGGTTTAGAAATGAGTGAGAGCCGGTTGGGATTCTCAAGAATGAAAAGGAAAAGGATGGCTGACGCAATTTAATAGAGGTAGAAAAGGAATATATGAATAGTTCTTGAGGCCTCGGTAGCAGTACAAAAAGTAAGAAAAGTAAACCCTTTATTTAATTGCTAACGAATGCCCTTTATTTAATTACTAACTAGGGCACCTGTTAGCAAAACCCTTAGATATTAACGCAATTACTTATTAGCACATTTCATCAATCATATCATTAATTCATGACTCTGTTTAGATTTTTATATGGTGTAGGGGAAACCAGAGGACTTCTCCTTGGATGCATGGCTTAAACTGCATCAAGCGAAATAGCAACAGTTTAATTGCCACCAACCTGCGTCCAGGTTCTATGCAAGATTTCAGAATTTATTGTTCATTAATGGAATAGGGTGGCTATATTCCACCTTTTTCTTCACAAAAAGAAGAGATTTCAGAATTTGATTTGTCTTTGATTTGGAGCCACCAAGAATTCGTGATTTCAATTATTTTTCGTTGTTGCAACAAGCTCTGTTCAAATTTTGTTTTCAAAATTGATACTGTTTCGTTGTGCATATGTGTGCGTGTATTGTACATAATATATTAAAAAAATGATCAAAAGATCAAAGAGAACATAATAGGTTTTTACATAAGCAATCATACTTGATCGAACTTTAAATTCAAGAAGGTGACCAAAAGACTTACAGTTCTAGTTTCACTAGAACAGTATATACACATACAATACATGTGTGCGTGTATTGTACATAATATATTAAAAAAATGATCAAAAGATCAAAGAGAACATAATAGGTTTTTACATAAGCAATCATACTTGATCGAATTTTAAATTCACGAAGGTGATCAAAAACACTACGAGACTTACAGTTCTAGTTTCACTAGAACAGTATATACACATACAATACATGTATGCATATTGTATATGTTTATGGATTACATGTGTTCATTGTAAACTGATAGTAATGAGTTAATTGGGTAAGAGTTACAGATTCATTTGACTACCTAACCCGATACCCAATACCATATAACATTGACCAGGCCTAACCCAAAAAAGTCATTGTCCACCCTAAATCAAAACATGTCTAAGACTAATTTTCCCCCTACTGTTTTTTCCAAATAAGATTTGGTTTTCGTATCCAAGTTAGTTTTAAATTTTTCATAGTTGTTTTGATGATTTAGTTCAATTTAGAGGTAAATCATCAAAAACAAAATTTCAGCCATACAACGGATCAACTCAGATAAAGCCATAAAATTCAATATTCATCCAATAGGACCAATACTTAATAACTTTGGTTCTTTAGCATAGCCATCTCTGGCTTATAGTTACCACGCCTACAAATTGGACATCAATTACACAAATGGCTGATGGCATTGCCCAGTTTGAAATGTGTTGATCAAATCTTTCTTACCATCTACCACTTGACCCCATTCATGGAGAATGTCTTACATGGTGAAGATACTTCTTACCAACATTTTTTATAAATAGCATTACCATATGTGAAGTCTGTCAAGTAAAAGGGGTTATTTTTAAGATTGGACAAAAAAATGAATTATTGTAAGACTGATAAGCATACCCTGATTGAGTGAACTCCTGCATAACAGTTGCAGTTTCTCGTACAAGTTGTGTTACAGGAATTGACTCCTGCATTCATGTAATAACAATAGAAATCAGGTGAAATAAAGGATAAAATATCTCAAAGAGGGAACACATAATGAAAGTCACTAAAGCTGCAAAATCCCTCTCTGTACTTTTGAGAATTGGAGACTTGGGAGTGCCACTAGGGCCTAGTGGTGAGCCTCTTTGCTAGTGAGCAAAAGATGGGGGATCTTGCACCAATTCCTTAATTATGGGAAAAAGGAGGGTAAGTGGTTAGATGCATGTTTACAATCCCGTCCATGAACAATAAATAGATGGCTCCTACTAAATTAAGAGGTAAAACAAATAAAAGGGAATGCAGGTTCAGCTTTGGTGGGAATGTATATTGTCTAGATCCTGCTTTACCAATGCTTCAGAGTTCACTGTGATTCCCCGGAGAAACAGAGCAAAACCATCTTTCCTATCCACATCTTTTAGTATTGCAGGAAAATGCCAGCTCATGATTTAAGACTATGACACGTCCATGAACAATAAATAGATGGCTCCTACTAAATTAAGAGGTAAAACAAATAAAAGGGATTGCAGGTTCAGCTTTGGTGGGAATGTATATTGTCTAGATCCTGCTTTACCAATGCTTCAGAGTTCACTGTGATTCCCCGGAGAAACAGAGCAAAACCATCTTTCCTATCCACATCTTTTAGTATTGCAGGAAAATGCCAGCTCATGATTTAAGACTATGACACGTCCTTCTTTTCTCTTTCCTTGGATAAAATTTTGTAATAAAAGATTGACTTCAGATTGACATTAGGTTATAAAACTGTCATCTTATCATGCATCCTTGTGATCAGAAACTGGACCAAATTGGTGGCAATAGCCCAAAATAATATTATGACAGCTTTGGTTTCGAATATTTTTAACAATGGATAAATAACATAATCTTAGAAATGGACAAGGAGAGGAAATGTGAAGTTACTTTATATAATCTACAATATTGTTGTGCTTGCTATCTGCTTTTCCTCACGAGAACACGGGAATCTGGACCCTTTCCGCTGCAAAAGGTTCATACATATATGTTAGAAAGAACACAGGTGAGAGTAACAACTAAAATGAGGTCTAAACAAATGCTAACTAAGCCTAATATCAGAAAACTAACATTCCAAATTTAAGGACCATGGCACGAAATCACTAAAGCATTCTTAAAACTATTATATCATGCTATAAAATCTGAGTAACTATAGTGCATTTTCGGAAATGCAGTCAGTCTGATAAAATTTCTACAATTATCTATGTTGGTAGAATGGGAAATACCATATTGCCATCCACGCATTTACATATCTAACCCATTATAAAGGGCTGTAAAGCAAAAAAAAATTTAATAATCCATTAGATTAGTCATCCGGCAATAATGGAAATGCATTTTGTTTGACCCTTTGGTTTATATCATACATACAAAAAAATTATCATCATCACCCTTTCTTCAACTGTAGAGTTTTAAAGTCGAGCAAAATTTTGGAAGAGTTATTTAGTGGATTGTGAGCCCTCCAACTGGTTTAATAAGTTTTAAGGCGAGGGCATCTCCTCAGTGGTTTTCTTTGCTTGGGATTTGGCACCCAAATGAGCAGAAACTCCTATAATTCAAGTATTGCAGAGCACTGATTATTCCCAGGTAGTGTTGTACTCTGTAGCCAACACCAAAGCCACCAAATTGAAGAGGGAAAAAAACATAGAACAACAATAATTTCTAAGCAAACTACAGATTAATGAATAAGTACCTGTAAACAACTCCAATATTTGTTGTCATAAGCTGGATTTTCTGCACCTGCAGCCAAAAATCGTATTTATCATTCTTTCGTATTATAGTAATAATCTGATCTAGGACAAGCTATCCACCAACTAGATGACTCAAAATCAGTTAATCACAATGACAAGAGGCTGACAAAAAATACAGAATATTGTTTTATTGCCACTGCAAAATGCAAATCGATTAAAAAAGGAAAAGGAAGTCTAATCAAACAGACATTTAACTTGCCAACAGCATGTGTAATGGAAGCAATTTTAAAGTTGTAAGCATTAATACTGATGATTTAAAAAGATAAGAATAAAATTCAACAGAAGGTAAAGGAACAATTAGACCACACAGAATACAGAATATTCATATTGATGATTTGGAAAGGCGAAGCAAATACAGAATATTCCAGCAATCAGGCTATACAGTATGCATTCTAACTAGGCCTACCACCTCATGGTAGAATTAATATATTTTTAATGCAGGTCTATCATCTATAACCATCATCATGGTACCCCCTTACAAAATAATGAACAGTAGACACCCATACAAAATTACGAACAGGCTTAAGGTTATAGGAAAGATAAATAAGAAACATAAAATAACATTTGGAATTGTAACTGATTTTAAATAGTATAAATTGCAAAATGAAATGAACAACAGCATAAGATTTGTGTTCTTACAGATGTCTCGTCCACCAAAATGGATGGCAATTTCTTCTCAGTTGCTATAACAACACCATTAGCAGCTGTGATTAATAAAACGAAGTTGTCAGTACAGAAACAAGAATACATGTCATTATGAATCTTTCTAGAGAAAACAAGCACATAACTAGTGGAAAGCATCAACTTAAATATTTTAGTGACGTGGTTGACATGAAGCTATCTTAAGACAAAAAATATGCACAATATTCAAGACAAAAATACGCACAATATTCAAGACCCATACAACTCAAAACAACAAATTGCTTAGTTTACAAAACCACAATCAATATTTAAACAAAAAAGTTAGTGATAGCTATCTATATAATAAAACACAAGACAAAGCTATCAAGTGGTTCACCTTCAATTGAAACAAAATCAACGATTCAAATTCACTCTCCCAAAACATATTTTTCCTCTAAAAAGTCTTCCCCCCAAAACAAAAAAACTTATTACTTTATTACTATCTCTCTCTTCTCTCTTCACTTTTTGTAACCCCTGTTTCCTGTATTTGTGTTTTCTGCTGTATTTCATTTCATTTTACTCTATTTATCAATTCAAGATCTTATATTTTGTTTCCAGTTTTAATAAAAGTCATTTCTTTTGTTTCGACTCAATTTTGTGTCCAATCTATTTCATTTGCATCGTTCCTATCAGCTCTAATTTGTTGTTCTTCATAGGGAATTGACTGATTCAACTCATCTAATTCATATTGCCTAATTATTGTGATTTTTGACTCAATCTCTTGTTGGATCCTACTCAAACCCACTATCCAATAACCCTAAACCGAATAACCCTAACTATTTAAACCCTAACCTAATTAACCCTAACCCTAATCACCCCTACCCTAATCTCTACTGTTGAAACCCATCTCACAGCCGCCAAACTCCCTTTTCCCCATTGTTCATCCATCGTCTCCCTCACTTCCGATCATCCTTGTCGTCTTCGTCCCTTGCCCTCGATCTAGCCCCACCATCACCGCTACAAATCATCTTCCTCTGTTCCCCCCACTGTTCATCCATCGTCTCCCTCACTTCCGATCATCTCCTTCTATGTTCTCCCCAAAAACAGAGCACCCACTCGAGCTCCGTTCGCCGCCCATCGACGCTGCCACCAGTCATCGTTGCCCCGGGGCTCCTCGCCGTCAACACTCCGCCACAGTCGCCAGTCGAAGCTCTTCCGCGCCTTTCCGAAGTTTGATCGGGGGAGAGCGAGTTTGAACTTCAGCCGTTCGATCTCCTCGCGATCATCGCCATCTTCATATCAGATCAGATATGGGTCATCTGATCTCCCTTGCAATTCGGATCGCCATCAGATCTCCATCATCAGGGCGCTCGCGATCCTGGCCTTCCGATCTGATCAAGATCTGAACCATCATCAGACCATCATCATCAAGTGAATCTGGGATGTCCGATCCCCATCGTGATTGTGATCTTTGATCTCTTGATCTCTGGCGTCCGATCCAATCGTGATCATCTTCATCAGAGCGATCTCAGTTGTCGATTTTCTTGATCGCCATCAAGATCCGCGCCGATCTGATCCATCCGATCTCGATCGTCGATCAACGTCCTCATCCAATCAAGGCAAGTATCTTCTTGTACAATTCGTTGTTCTAGTACAAGCTTTTATTTGAAAATACTGTAAGTAGATTGTAGTTGTAACTCTCCTTTGGCTTATCATTTGATGATCTCATTTTACTTGTTATCCTTATCAATTCCATGATCATAAGAGTCACAATCTTTCGTTGATATATTCATTTCACAACTAGTTAGATCTAATTATTATCTAATTATTTGAACACATGAATTTAAGAATCACCTTGACTTGTAGATGTATGTTTGTATGATGCATGTGTTGATTTTGCTCTCTCGAGTTGAGAATAGCCATGGGCGCTCATTTGATGTTTGTGAACCCCTGATTTGTATCACACACTAATTTAGACTCATAATAGTCATTAATCATGCCACTTTTTATATAAAAGAAATCCCTTATGTTGTTGAACCTATCTTTACTTGCTGTTTCGACTCTGATAACATCAGAATCTGGATTTGAGTTCTAAACATGAAATGTAGCCTCAAATATCTAGTTTACTACCCTTTTGACGGAATTGAATTCCGAGTTATAGTTTGTGAATTATCACTGTTTTAGTGCTGCTGTGTCTGAAATTTCAGATTCTTAAATTTGCTGCGTCACTCTGTTTTCCAATTTAAATTGACTATGCTACCTGTAAGATAATGGCTTGAAATTTTGCATGTTGATACTAGACACACTAGAGAACCTTCCCTAATTTTTCTGGAATTAATTAATGAAGTTTCAAACCTGTTTCATATTTATAAACACAATTTTACAAATTCTAGCTGAACACGAATTCTGTGTAGTTTGTTGTTTTGAGTTGCTACAACTTTCATGTATCTTGTTTATATACGCTGGATTCGGCAGAGTCTAGTTTCTAGATTTTCTAACGGATTCATATTTGCATTCCTGCGGTGGTGGGAATCTCAATTTTGGTGCAGCAACGTCATGCTGTCCAGAATTGGAATTCTTGTCGTTCTTGATAATTTTAATTTATTTTGACCCTCGAATGTACTTTCTACCTAGCTTAAACTTGTTCCCTGTTCTTGATCATGTTTACTTGCCCTATTTCGCACACTTTCACACTTGTCTTGATAATAATAATAAATAACAAGCCGGAATTTAAGGAAAAGACTATAGTAGTGGACAATATAGATAAGTGTACTCAGAAGGGGACCCATGTTTTCCACTTGATACTTGTTTTATGAACTAGTTATATGGTTATTCGATTCATGAACTTGTTATATTAACACTTGTTTCATGAACTAGTTATATTATTATTTGATTCATGAACTAGTTACTATTGATTCATGAAAGTTACTATTGATTCATGAACTAGTATATTATTATTCGATTTATGGACTTGTTATTACTTGATTCATAAACTAGCATATTATTATTTGATTCATGAATTTGTCATGTTATTACTTGACTCATGAACTAGTTATATGACTACCCGATTCATGAACATACTTGCTTGATACTTGATACCCGAGTACACAGCCCTATAAAATCCATTACTAGGCCTAATTGTAACTGTTTGTAAGTAGCAACCATGTGGTAAATAAATGAAACGCATGACGTGCTGCCTAGATAGATTTAAACAATAGACTTAAGAATAACTTGTTACTTGTACACACATGACACCTGCCTCGCATACTACTTGATACTTGCTACTTGCTACTTGATACTTGTTACTTGTTACTCGATACTTGATACAAATTACATGCTCACGTGTTACCTATTCCTGCCACTTGTATTTGTTACCCGATCCTGTTACTTGATTTGTTTAACTTGCTAGCTAGTCTCTTGAACTTCACTACTTGTTGCATCTTTGTCAAATCATATTGTATACTCTTGATTTCAAATCTTGTTTCATATTTTCTTGCACTTGTTTTCATACCCCTTGCTTGTACTACTTGCGGCCCGTAACTTGCACTAACAGGCGTCTGTCTTTGTTTCTCTATTTTTCTTCTACATGATATATATATATATATATATATATATACAGATTTTGGAGATCAATTGCCTGCTGGAGTTGGTGAGAAAATATTTTAGGCTTCGCTTGGGAAAACTTGCTTTATTTATTTTGTATTTGAGTTTATTTAATTATTGTTGCTACTTAAAACTTGTAAAGGGCTTGTAGTCTCAAAGTACTTTTACAATTGATCCAGATCTTAAATTTATTTGGGATATTTAAATTTGTTTCAAATGTTTTCTGTTGATTATTAAATTATTCATGCATGCGTGGTTGAGTATATTTTGCTATATCTCTTGTTATGATGTTGAGTCGATCCTACAGCTTATGAATGATGAAAATCATTCGTTGCGCTTTGTCACGTACTCATATTCCGTATTCCTTTTGGGAAGCGGGGCGTGACACTTTTTTACCATATCAAACTCCGAATGCTGTAATACTTTTGTCTATCCTTAATAAACTGCTTGTCATGTTGCAGTGCTATCCATAACAACTTGGAGTGGAGTAGAAACTAGAGAGAGACAATCAGTAATTGTTTGTCGATTTTGTTGAGGAGGAAGCTGAAGATGAAGAAAAAGAAGCTGAGGGAGAAGAACCAGCATGTACACTGCATCTGTTGCAACCAAGCTGGAGTGGCGGTGAGGAAACTCATATGGAATAGAAGGCATTGGAAATTATCGAGTATCCCACTACCCCTCGTGTACCCGTTGTTCGTCCTAAGGTGGTACACTCTAGCATGTATAGAATGAGCAGTGATGGATGTATAATGTTGTAAGATTCATAGTGTTAAGAATCAATGTGTGTTGTAAGAGACAAATTAAAAATAAAAAATAGTTTTTTTTATAACTCTGTACATTATGTACATTTTAAAAAATATAGTTTTTTTTATTACTCTGTACATTTGTACATTATGTATCAGTTTAACACATTATGTATCAGTTCTCTTCGTCGAAAATTGTGTGTTAAAATGTAAATTGTTTTTTCAACTTGTTCTTCCACACTTTACCATCGTGTGGGTCGTAACCCACCCTCATTTTCCAACATACCACACAAGGTTAAGAAAGCTTGAAGACCCATTCTTAATATATTTCTGCTAGTTTCACTGCTACAAATTCGACCCATTATTTCTTCACGTACCCTCGCTCGGAACTCATACTATAACTAATTTTTCTCTTACGAGACATCCTAACATAGTAATAAACAACAACACATATGAGCTGAGCTACAGCTCTTCGGCGCAAATCAAACCATCTATTGCGTGTTATTTCCCAATCTTGATGATCCATCTAACACAATGAAACATTTACAAAATTAAATTAGAATGAAACATTGTATAAAACCAGATGAATGGAAATCTCAATGTTGGAATTATTAAATTTACTTGTAGCAAACCAGATTAATTAAATTAAATTAGGCCTGATGCAGATTGATAAGAAAACCTAATGCAGATTGATAAGAAAACCAATATTTAATCTAAAAGAAAAAGGCAGATTGATAAGTTGATTCAATTATTGTCGATAAAATCAAGTAGAACTAATGCTCGAATTGACTATACTTGATAGCCAGCATAGTTACTAGATATAAACAAAAAGATAATATGAAAATGGAATACAGTATTTTCCTCAAAATTCCCTTCAAAGACTCCTTGTTTTTCTAATATAGATTTAAATTTAAATTTTTGAACAAATTCAAGGCAATAAAAGAAAAAACAAAAACAAAAACAAAGCTAATTACAGAGAAAATGCTATTTGTGCAGTGATGTACTACTTTTGTTCATCTTAATGGGTATTCTTTAATTGCATAGCATTCTATAACACTCGCTTTTGGTTTCCTAATTTGACTCCATGATCAATATCCTTCTAAATGTCACCAGTAACCATCATGATCATGTATACACAACTGATTCAAAGCAGTAAGAACTGGCCACTCCTACAAATTTCATGCCTATCAATGTATACTCCCTAATCCCTATCTCTTTCTTACAATCTGGTTATCTTCTATCAAAATTTACAAATCAATATCGATGAATGAATTAGAACTACTTTCTCTTCTATCAAAATTTCAATGTTGGAATTATTATTAGATTCGATGGGTTACCTTATAGCTGGCGACTGCGGGACGGCGGGATGGCAGTTCGATGGACGGAGACGAAGGCAACTGCGGGACGGCGGGACGATGGACGAAGACGAGAGGGGAAGCGACGAGGAGGGTGAGAAAGAGAGCGCGAGTGGGAGAGAGACAGTCGGGAGAGAGGATCTGTTTTTTATTTTAGGGATTTAGATCTAAAAAGGGCAATTTAGTCCAATCACTTAAAAAATTAGACCTACTTTCTCATCCCTCTAAATCCCCCCAATATTGGAGGGGAGCCAAAATTGGCTTATGAGGGATTTTGCACCCTTCCACTCCCCTCCCCTCCCCCTCCTAAAAAATGAACCAAACAAGAAAAGTTTTAAAAAATTCCTCACCTCCCCTCCATTCCCCTCCAACCAAACAGGCCCTTAGGTAAAATTGTAGAAAACCCCCTCGTACTAGATGATTATGTAACAAAGACATTGTTATACTAAAAAGTATCCCATAATCCCAAATCAAGAGTTAACAAGCATGCAGACGACTTCCCTTGCTCACATATTAATCATAATCAGCATGTAATTAGGTAGGAATTACATACAATTTTTTTTTAATAACTCCAAAAGAACATTTAATTTGTTATTATTAATGGAAAACTAAAGGTGTACCCTCTTGAAGGTAGTTCAGTTCCAGTACAATAAAAGTACGAGCCCTACCTAAACAAGAACCAGACAACCCAAAAGAAAGGTTGAATAGCACTTATATCTACTACTCACAAGATTGAACTAATAGAAAACTCCAACATGCCCAAGACCTGGCAAGTTACAATTACTAGGATCGCAGGTCGGTACTTGTAATCTTTTCTTACTAATCGAAATAAGATAAAGATGTAGAATGACTAGCAAGTACAAAGGATGTTCAGAACTAAAGAGGCACTGATATAGCTCATAGTTCTACAAAAACATGGGTAAGGCCATCACAAAATTATCTCAATGCCCTCAAAATGCATTTGGCGAACCTTTCAAGTAATAGGACTAATTACATATGAGATTCATGAGGATGAGAGCCATGAGAATCTTTTGAAGAAATATAATATTTATGTCTCGGCTCCTCGAGCCTATCAATGAGATGTGTAGAAATGAAAACATTCTAGAACAAATAAAAGATTCCTATCAACCAAAAGCTAAATAGTGATACACCACAAATTTAATAATTCTTAAATAAACGTTCTCGGCTTTCTTGCAGTCCATGAATACATTCGCCACCATAGTTGAGTTTTGAAGTAACAAAAAAATATTCACAATCAAGGGCCGAGGCAGTAAAGGGTGAGGGGGCAGCTGCTCCCCCTGGAATTTGGCAACCCCCTTGGTAGGCCCAAGTGCATAAAATCCATGCTCCCCCTCAACTGGGCTTCTGCTCTTCGTTCGGCCCAAACCGCTCCCCTTCTTTTGGCCCACCCAAACTCCTTGGCCCGCGCACGCTTCCGCCCCAAACCTGATCTCCCGCAGTCCCACTCTTCTTTCTTCTTTTCTTTCTTTCTTTTAGCTCCAGCCTCCAACACAATGGCGAAACCCTAGCCCCTTCTCCTTTCTTCTTTTCTTCCTTTTTTCCATGCTCCAGCCTCCAAGGCTCCATCGAAACCCTGGCTCTTTTCGCTGCAGCCTCCTAACATAGTATTATTCACTTCCTTAGTTCGTTATGCATTTTTCATTTGTCTACTATTCTTTCTGTCTAACCATCTTTAACTCTGACGATAAAATCATGGTTCGTGGTTTTAATCAATTTAGATGTACAATTTGCCAACTGATAGATTTGTAATACATGTGTTTGTTATATACTCATCCGTTTCCATCTGTCTAAAATTGCAAAAACCTACCCTAAATTTTCTTTCTAAAAATTCTAACTACCTATGATTTTGTTTTTCCTTTTATTCCCTAAAAATAAACTACCCAAAGCGGGAAAATGGAAACTTTAGGGTAGTTAAATTATTTAAATAAATTCAGCATAGAATTTTTCTTTTTTGGTGAAACTTTTGGGTAGTATCTTGCATTTTTTTTAGCCTCTTTCATTTTTTCATTTTCAACAAGAAAAAGATGGATTTTGTTGTTGAATAAGTAACTAAATAAATGGAAGATGAAGATATAAGAAAATATTGCAAAATTTGTTAATGTCTTTGTCTCGCTAAGGCCATTCACACATTAGTGTTCTTCTCTCTATCCACACACTACCATTCTTCTCGTCGTTGGCAGTAAGCCAATGACAGACCTTGACAGTAAGTAGTAGCAAGAATACTGCTCTTTCATTGTTAATTGAGTGATTATTTTGATAACATTCTTTCTATGTTATCCAGTTTTGTTTGATTTGAGAGTTTGTTTAGCCACCTCAATGTTGTCCTTTTGTTGTTCTCCATTTCTACTGATGTTTTTTCATATAAAAAAAACAATTCATTTATGTAGTTTTAAGTTTTAAGACAACATCCATCATCTTAGAATTTTTTTTTATATTTCATCCTCGGGTTCCTTTCAGTGAATTAGGTTCTAATTTCTTCAAATCTTTTAAAGAAAAAGGTTTAAAATTTCCTCTTTTCCCTACGATATTTAATCAAAATACTAAATAGACTATCAAGAAGTTATAAAGTTCTAAAAAGCGTTATGCGTTTAGTATACCCTTGCTTGCTTCAACTAAAAGATTAGTTCTAAAATTATTTAGATAAAGTTTTACAGTGAAAGTGAAATGAGTATTTATTGATTCTGTCATCACGAAGTGCAATTCTCATATGTCAGTTTGTTGTCTTGTTGGCAACTTGGCAGAAAGGCTAAGAAACGAGAAGTTGTTGTTCCTGAACCTGATTATAGAATTCCAATTGCCTTACTTGGTAAGTATTCAAGTCAATTTACATAGATTTTCTATTTTACACCATCCTTACTTTCTTGTCCATACTGAATGCCTTAGAATTTAAATATGCATTGAGTGTTGATAAAACATGTATCATTAAGTGGTTGTGTGATGTTCTCTATTTATTACTATATCTGAAATTTACTGAATATCTTGGTTCTGTAAAGATTCCAAATTGCTTTTCAGTTCCTTAAGTTTGTTGTTTTGTGTTGTTATTTGTGAGCTTGTTGCTTTATGTTTATACTCGCCCAAAAGCTGCGAATATTTTGTGTTGGTGTGTTGGCCCCTCGGAACTTATGATGTGGTTATGTGAACCCTCATGTTTCTATATTATCTTGGAAATGAAATTGTACCATTTGCCATGCTTAGCAATATTGAGAAAATTAGGTATTCAAATATTTAATTATTTGAGTTTTGTTAGATAAACTAGATTTGCTTGTGGGCACGTGCCTACGGCACGTCTTCAGAACGATACAATATATGAAAATCTTTGTAAACAGTAAATCAATAATTATGTAGTTCATGTTTGAATAGTATGACAATAATTAGTTGTAAATAAAAGTCCATGTTTCCATAAGTGTGTGTGTGTGTGTGTGTGTGTGTGTGTGTGTGTGTATATATATATAGAGAGAGAGAGAGAGAGAAATAATTAAATAAATAAAGGAGTTGTTTTGGTGGATTTGAATTTAAGTTTTGGGGGGATGTGTTTTGTGAAGTTAGATCCAGACCTTTGATTTTGGGGGGATTGAATGAAAGCCACTTGATAACCTTTTTTGTGTTTTATTATATAGATTGTAACATCAATCCTCCACACAACTATAGTATGAAAATTTTGCTTTATTTCATATTGAAATTTCTGTACATTTTTGACGAATTTCTGTGCCCCTTGCTATGGAATAAAGGCATAGCTGGTGGATTTGCGTACCAAGATAATCTTTTGCCAGCTGCAACAGTTGGTCTTCTTGGATTGCTTCTACTCTTCCAGGTAAATTTTTTAACCATGGGATTAATTAAATTCTCCAAAATCTATCTCTTTTCCCCAACCTTGTTCCTTTAGTGCGTTGTAGTTTTCTAATGGCAATGTTCTATAATTTAGATGTGACTTTATTTTGAGAGTTCTTATTTGTCCATAGAAAGTTGTTCAGAAACCTGGAGGATGATCATGTATTCATTTATGTTAGATACTTAGATAATTTCATGTCCTTTTTGTTTCTAGCATATATCTTTGAACTTTGTATCGTCTCAGCAAACATATCGTTCACTCTTTAAAATTGATGTTTTATTTTGTAATCGACTAACTGTAGAATTTGTTTATGGCTTTTCAGACAGAGTGAGATTTTTCTTTGATGAAGAATCCCTGGTTTGTTTACTTCACCCTACAAGTATGCATTGTTTTCTAAAGCTTGATATTTAAACAAAAGAGTAGATATGGAATTTAATCCTTGTTTCCTCACGGTTTTCAATCCATTATTTGGAACCTGCATTCTTATTATTCTGAAAACCTTTTTTATGTTGTTCATCTTAGGAAATTTAGTTATCCTATTGTTGTTGTTCATGTACATCATAGTGAATTTATCTTAGAAAATTTAGTTATCCTTTTCTTAGGAATTTTAGTTAAGCTGCAATAAGACAACTATATGACTTTTATAAATTTTTAGTTCTCGTGATTTTGCTCCCAATGGATGAAATTTCTGGCTCCGCCACTATTCATAATGACCAGATTTTCATACATAGCGAATAACTTAGACTATCATCACTGACAGTGGCAAACAAACAGTACATTTTGTTGAAATTTCTAGGTTTAGTCATTAATCTTCTTTCTTCGAGCGGGCTGATCACTGTCTTATAGCAGTCATCTTTACACACTGACTAATCACATAGGGCACCCAAAACCTACATCAGTACTAGTAGAAAATCATAAATTCATAAAATTCATGATTATCCTTGTAGGATGAAAAGATAACCATTATCATGGGAATCATACAACTTAAGCGTGTGCTTGAACCATTATCCATTATGCCGCATCAATCGCCTCTAAATTAACAAATCCTCAAAATTAAACAATTCTAACTTAACTAAATTACCTTCGATATTCACAAATTACTATGGTCAACAAGTGAGTAAGCACAACTAGCATGCAAATAAAGTTCGATTAAGTCGTGATTTCTTCATGGAAAACTAATTTTCTGCAATTTACACTCTTTTCTTAAAAATTAAAAATTGAAAAGAAGAAAAAACAAATTACCAGTATCGGAAAAGTTAGGGTTCTACCTTAAAAAGGAAAAAAGAACATAAATAGTAAGTGGGTCCTAATTCAATTTATATTTGCATCGATCTGAGAGGCTGGCGTACCTTTAATACCGAGAGAGGTTTGATCGGATCCGACGGCGGTAAGGGCATGCTCGATCTGAACAAGCTTTCCAGATGGGCTGTTTCCGATGCAAATCGGATCCGATAAAAAGAAGAAGCAGAAGAGGGAGGGTTAGAGTTTGATGGAATAGAATAAAAAAGACGATGACATGTAAGGAAAAAAATGTAACCTGAATGTGGTGAGAGAGAAGGAGTACTGGCTGTCACCCATTGAACTCCGATCTGTATTTTGCGACGAGAAGATAGCAGTAGAGAGAGGGAAAGGGAGAGAGAGAGAGGAGGAAGATTAAAGCCCTCTTGCGCAAGAAAGGGGTTTATAGAGACGTTTTTCCCAAAATAGATCACTTTTCCAAACTAATTTTCAAAATAGACTACTTTCGAAACTAATTTCCAAAATAGATTCTCACAGTTCTGCGTCTTATTCTTTTTTGTTGACGCAGTTGGCAACTGCGGTGTAAGTATATGCCACAATAATCCAACTCCAACATTTATGTCAAAATAGTGTTAAGCAGAAAACTATGTTCACCTTAGACCGCACTTGGCAACTGCTTTCTTGATTGCACTAAGCTTGCAGTTCCCAACTGCATTGCTAATTGGACCTTGTGAAAGATTGAATTAAGAATGCACCCAAATTACCTTAATTCCCAAATAATGTACCCTTGTGTAATATTGCACAAATTTATACTAGTATACCCTCTCTACAAATTGCACAGACTTTACCAAATGATATATATTAAAATATCAAAAATATTCAATAAAAAATTCGGCAGAACCTTCCCATATATACAATTTTTTCTTGTATAATTATAATATAGTATATAACAACATTCAACAATTATGTAGTAAAAATATTACAGAAAACACAATCTTCAAACTTAAATATTTGATGACAATAAGACACCTCCAAACTCAATCACAATAATCTTTCATACTTAAATCACAATTATATATCAAACAAATAGCTTAAATAAATTGTTCATGATAATAAAAGACTCCCATCGAAACAGTTAAAATGTAAAATTAATTTCTAATGAACTATTGTTTATACCTAGGTAAATACATATCCACCAAAAAAAATTGAGTACTAATTTCAACCGGGTAGTATCAAGAAAGAGGGAAAGTTAAGAAAACTACCTTGGTTTGAACCTCCATGGGAAAATTGGAGCTAAATACACTCAGTTTCCTTCTATTAAAGTATGTTTCTTAACACGCACAAAAAAAACCAAAGTTTCCAGATTATAGAACTTAAGTTAATCATAATTGATCTTAAATATAGGGTTCTGAACATGTAACACTCCGCAAAATTGGAAATTACAATTTTGCCCCTCGTGTGTTACGCACGTGTATTTTGTACCGTTACGGGTAATATCTGTAACATATTTCACTGTGTATTTTTGGATTATGATTATTTATTCATTTCCGTCTTCTCAAGATTCATTTTATCTTATTCTGACACAGCTCAAATATTAAATTTCAATCTTTGCGTTTTTACATACAATGCACGTGTTTACGTTTTTACATACAATGCACGTGTTATCGATGCACGTATCGATTACGTATTTTTCCACCGCTGAATGTAATATTTTCTCTGTGTTTCAATTATTTATTTAATGATGTTTTCAAATTCTTTTTATAAACGGAAGTTCATTTTTCTCATATTTTGATTAAAATATTTTGATACGTGCAGTGCACGTGTTTTCTATGTACGTAGTGATTACGTTGTAGAATATATAAATATTAATGAAATATATTTTTTGTATGTTGTATTTCAATTATTTATAAACATTTCCCCATCGATGAAATTTATTTCGTATTTTAATATTTTACGTGTGGTGCACGTGTTTGCAGTGCACGTATTAGTTGCATTATCTTTTAAAATAAATTTCCATTAAGTATATGTGTGTGTCTATTTTATTCATGCATGAAAAACTATAATTTTTAATTAAACTAAATTTATATGCATATTATATATATATAAACATATGTTTTAAACTAAATAAATAATTAATTTTGTGTGGTGTACACAAGCACGTGCACGTGCACACGTGCATTGTGCACACCCAGGGGGCTGATGTGTGAATGTGGAGGACCATTGACCGGGTCTTGGTGTATGGGGTTAGTGGAGAAAGTATACCTTAATGGAGAGGTGGTTTCATTAACTACTTGATTAAAAACACTATAACTTAGCCTAATACCCCCAAAACCGTTCACTCTTCACCCTTCCCCTTCTTTCTTTCTATGCCCATTTCTGAAACCAAACTCAGCATGTAACACCCCGAATTCAAAAATAAGATCGAATTTGAAGTTCCACGGGATCTTTACACTTCTCTTCGTACAATTTTACAAGGAATTAAAAACATTTATTACAACAGAGTTTACATCAATGCGGCGGAATTATAAGTTACAATATTTATACATGAATTGAATAATAGCTTGAACATTTCTTTAAGCAGCAATCAATCTTTAGTCTTGTCATTCACTTTATCCTGCATAGAAACTGTGGGTACGTCAATTGCATACAACTGACACTAGGATATAATACATCAATTTCTCTTACTTAGAAAGTACACACTTGTCACAAAACAAACTAAGGGAAACTATACTATTGATGTCGTATGTGAATGTGCACTTAGTCCTAGTTGCTTTTGATTTTGGCGTGGGAGGAAACAGATGAATTTGTGGATTCTTGGAGGAAACAATAAAGCAAACTTGTTGACTCGTTGACCTTCACCAATTTGTTGACTTAGTCTCTTACCGCTGCTGCTGACCTGCAAAAAGTGCGAGACACCGGGATGGATCCCGGCGACGTACCCCCCGACGCTCTTGTCAGTAATCTGAATGATTAAGAAAGAGCTTTAACTGAAAAAAGATTGATTACCTGGTAACAGTAAGGGGTGGGGGGCATTTATAGTCGCCTTAGGGATCTGTTTCGAGATAAGAACATATCTCTACTTCCCGGTGTGAATGGATAGAAGCGGTTAAGATCACTTCTTAGGGATAATTATGAATCTGAATTCTTTTTTATCCTTCTAAACTGGTTTGTAACGGGTTGGGACCCGTACCTAGTAAGACAGATCCGTTTATGGGTTATTGGGCTTTGAACAAAGATTCAGTTCCCATTTCAGACCCGGTTATAGGTAAAATTACCGTTTTACCGCTGAGCTTTAAGATTGTGCCCAATTCGAATGGTCCCGATTTAATCCCATTTTAGCCATATCACGAGCCCCCCACTCCTGAAGACTGAGTTTAATAGCCTTTGAGGAGTAGTTTGTTGTTCAAATGGCGTACGGAATTTTATCGGAGTTCTCGGGGGAGTTGGATATAGCTCGGGGTGTAACGGTGATTTTCTTGGGCTTGTAAAATACCTGAAATTATTCTCAGATTTTTCTGGATTTTTTGTGATTTTGCTAGATTTTTCTGAATTTTTTCAAATTTTTTATTTAATTTCTGAATTAAATAATTAATTATCGAAAATTTTAATTAATTATTCTAATTTAATAATTATTATTTTCAGAATTTAAAAATTATTTTCTGAATTAATAATTATTTTTAGAATTTTTAATTAGTTTTTTCCGATTTTTAAATATTTTTTCGGATTTTTTAAAAAATTAATTCAATTATTTAAATAAATACCCGGTGACGTGGCGTGATCTTGTGCGTTGATCACGATCAAGCGAGCGGGCATCGGGAGGAGGTCATTTTTTCTCCAATATGAGCTTCGGTGCCAAGAACTCTCGGCAAGAGTTGTCGAAGTCCACGTCGGCGCCACGTGGCAAAGTCAACGGTAAGCTGTTGACTTTTTTTTTCTCTCTCTCTCTTTTTCACTTCTGCTTCCTTTCTCCTCTTCTTCGTTTTTTCTTCTTCCCACCGTTTCGTTCAACCGCTCCTCAACTGTGATGGAGGAGGGAACTTCGACGTGGCGAGAGAGCTTTAGAGTTCGGCGAGCATGGAGAAGGGGACTTCGACGAAGCTAGGGAGAGAGCCACTCGACTGCCATGGGGACGACAGTGGAGTAGAGCTCGACACTTCGACGGAGCTCGTTGAGGGAGACTCGGCGAGGGGAGCTCTTGGCATTCGGTTCTCTGCGAACGAGAGACGTCGTTCGGCAAGGGAGAAGCTCGACGCAGTGGAGAGGTTTGGCGAATGTGGCGGAGCTTCGCGAAGGAGGGAGCTCGATAGTGGCGTCGAGGTGGCGAAGGAGATGGAGAAGTCGAGCTCGGCGTGGAGCTCAGTAGTGGAGGGGAGCTTTTTTCTCGTTTGGCTCCGGTGCCACGAACTCTCGGCGATTTCTGCCGACCCACATGCCCTATCGTCATCGGCGAAAGTGGAGGGCTTCGACATCGGCATTGACGAAGGGAAGCTCGGAGTTAATGGAGTTCGAGCTCAGCATGGGGAGTTCGGCGAGGCTCGAATGTAGTGGAGAGGGGCTTGAAGCTTGTAATCTCGGCATTGTGGCGTGTCTTGGTCGCAAGCTTGAGCTCAGAGCTCATTAATGGCGGCGATGGGTTCGAAGCTTGCGATGGGGAGCTCGGCGACGATTAAGGTCGACGAGGCCTTCGGCGAGAGCGGAGTTCGACGAGGAAACATTTGAGCTCGTCACTGGAGTTGGAGCTCGGCAGCGGATGCATGGAGCTTCGGGTGTGGCGAGTCGAGGTCAGCGACGGAGGAGAGGAGCTCGACGTTGGAGGAACGAGAGTGGAGCTCGGTGAGCAAGGTGAGGAGGTCGGCGCTCGATGAAGGAGGTGGCTCGACAGTAGAACGCGGGGAAGAAGACGCTGCATTGATGGGTCTTTTTTTCTGGTTTTGGAGCCAACTTCATTGAAGAAGAAGGGGAGGAGAGAGGAAGGGTTTGGGTTTGGATCCCCATCGGGTTCAGACCCGACCCTATAGCTCCTTTTTTTTTGGTTTTGGCGCCAACTTCGTTGAAGAAGAAGGGGAGGAGAGAGGAAGGGTTTGGGTTTGGATCCCCATCGGGTTCAGACCCGATCCTGTAGCTCCCTCATTTTTTTAATTTTTTTTGGATTGAATCTGAGCCGCAGATTGTATTTGAGCACAAATTCTGAGGTAAAAAAATTTCTCTCGTTTGAGCTCCGGAGGCAAGAACGCTCGGATTGCATTTCCGAACCAGGAGAGGGCTTCGGCAACTTGACACGTGGCAGTCAATGGTTGACCGTTGACTAAGCAATGTTGACCGTTGACTTTTTTGATAAATTTTTCTCTCATACATGATTGGTGGCAAGAACGCTCGGATTGCATTTCCGAACCAGGAGAGGGCTTCGGCAACTTGACACGTGGCAGTCAACGTTTAACCGGTGACTTTCTCTTTTTGCTCTAATCACCACCATTGATCTTGATTTGAGTGCGGCTCTTAAGGCATATTTTTTCTCTAATTTGAGCTTCGGTGGCAAGAATGCTCGGCGAGGAGTGCCGAAGTCCAAGTGAGATGTTTTTCTCACGTTTGAGTGTCGGTGGAAAGAACGCTTGGCGAGGCGTGCCGAAGTCCAAGTGAGATATTTTTCTCACGTTTGAGCGTCGGTGCTAAGAATGCTCGGCTAAGCATGCCAAAGTCCAAGTGAGAGTTTTTTCTCACGTTTGAGCATCGGTGCCAAGAACGCTCGGTGAAGCGTGCCGAAGTCCAAGTGAGATGTTTTTCTCATGTTTGAGCGTCGGTGCCAAGAACGCTTGGCGAAGCGTGCCGAAGTCCAAGTGAGAGTTTTTTCTCACATATGAGCGTCGGTGCTAAGAACGCTCGGTGAAGTGTGTCGAAGTCCAAGTGAGAGTTTTTTCTCACGTTTGAGCGTGGTGCCAAGAACGCTCGGCGAAGTGTGCCGAAGTCCAGGGAGAGTTTTTCTCGATGTTCCCAGTGCTACGGAGGTCGGATCGGGGCGTATGACCCCTTGTTTCGAAGCTATTTCAAAGATCTACAAGTTTTCTTCAGAGATGAGTTGGAGAATCCTCCTTCCTCAAGGTCAAGATAGTCTCGCAACATCTTCGTCTTCGCGAAGTTGAGAAAGTGCTTTGCATGCTCTAGGGGAAGTCCGTTCTTGGAGGACAAATTTGAGTAGCACCTCTCAGGGAGAGTTTTAGCTCCGAACTCATTGAGAAGAGGTCCGCCCTGGGAGTGAGCGGAGCGAAGAGCTTGACTCTAGACAAGTTTGAGGAGCAACTCTAGGAGAGAGTTGTGAGCTCCGAACTCATTGAGAAGAGGTCCGCTGTACAGGTGAGCGGAGCGAAGAGCTTGGCTCTAGAAGAGAGCTATTTGGGAGACAAGTTTGAGGAGCAACTCTACGAGAGTGTTGTGAGCTCCGAACTCGTTGAGAATAGGTCCGCTTTGGAAGCAAGCGGAGCGAAGAGCTTGGCTCTAGGAGAACCATTTGGGAGACAAGTTTGAGGAGCAACTCTATGAGAGAGTTGTGAGCTACGAACTCGTTGAGAAGAGGTCCGCTTTGGAGGCAAGCGGAGCGGAGAGCTTGGCTCTAAGAGAGAGCCATTTGGGAGACAAGTTTGAGGAGCAACTCTAAGAGAGAGTTGTGAGCTCCAAACTCGTTGAGAAGAGGTCCGCTCTGGGAGTGAGCGGAGCAAAGGGCTTGGCTCTAGGAGAGAGTCATTTGGGAGACTAGTTTAAGGAACAACTCTAGGAGAGAATTGTGAGCTTTGAACTCGTTGAGAAGAGGTCCGCTCTGGGAGTGAGCGAAGCGAAGAGCTTGGTTCTAGGAGAGAGCCATTTGGGGAGACAAGTTTGAGGAGCAACTCTAGGAGAGAGTTGTGAGCTCCGAACTCATTGAGAAGAGGTCCGCTTTGGAGGCGAGCGGAGCGAAGAGCTTGTGTAGTACCCCATATTTTTAAATATTATTTTTAAAGGTTTATAAATGATTAAAATGATTTTTGGGGATTTAATAAATATTTTCTGGAAATTTATCTTTCACACGTGCGAAACACGTGCAAATATTTTCTTGAAAAGTTCAAAAGCCAAAATTATTTTATGGAAAATCATTATTTATTATTTGAGGATTTATTTATAATTTTTCTAGATTTTTCTGAAATTAATTGGATCTATTTGCAAATATTGAGAAAAAGAATAACCTTTTTGCAAATTTGTCATTTTGAGGGCTGTAAGTGCAAAACTATTTTTCTGGGCTTTTAATCAGAGCCGGCTGGAAAGTAAGGGTTATTTTACTTTTAAATCTCAATTTAATTAATTTTATCAAGTTCCAAGTATAGGAATCTATTTATGTAAAAATATATTTTCAAGGGGTTATTTTGTAAAAGTGTTTGGAAACCCTAAAACTTCTTTTCCGGGTATTTAAAAGAGGTGCACAGCCGTCATTCGCTGCACAACATAAAACCTTGTTATTTTTCTTGGAGAATTTGGGAGAAGATTTTGGATCTCGCGAAGGAGAGGATTCTTATCAAGGTTTCTTCATTCTAAGGTGAGTGATATAAATTGTTTTGCTGTGTTTTGTGTATGTGGATGATTGTTGTTTTCTTTTACTTTGCGAGTGTTGTATGTGAATGACATGTTTGTTTTCTTCGATTTGTGTAAGTTGTATGCAAACAATAAGAATGTTTGATTATTCTTGGATGCGGAATTTTATTGCTAGGAAAGCATGTTAGGGTTTGGATATGATTATGCATATTATGGATTGGATGGAAAAATTGGATCTTATGAAACCCTAGTGGTATGTGATTACAAATTTGATTTTGGTTGTGAGTTGTGGTAGGAATTCAGATTTTGAGAAATTGGATGGAAGAGTTATGAATCAAGAGATCTTGACATGAAGATTGAAATTGAGAATTCAGTTGAGATTGAGGAAATGCGCCCAAATTGGGATTTTTCTTGAGTTTTTGATAATCAGATGGTTTGGATCTGAATACGAACTATCTCAGCGATCAGTAAATTATTTTATGAAAACTCTATTTTGATTATATGCACATATCCATGTTTTAATTGAAAGAATCAACAAAATCTCTATTTTCATGAATTCAAGCAATTTGATTTAGTTTTGTGGACTATTATAAGTCCTACCAGTTATATTTGATCATATAAAAAATGTGTTTTTCGTAGAAATCGTTTTCATGAAGTAAAACTACGTATCGGTTGAATTGTGCACAACCAAAACTATAGTCTGTAGGCCGATAGTCGACTGGCACGACCTTTCAGTCGACTGATACGAACCGGCTGCTATGTTCTTTAGTTGTATTGAAATTTCTCTCTGGTAAGTCGACTTATGACTTTTACAAGTCGACTTATAACACTTAGAATATTTTCTTAAAGATTTCTGGAATTTCTCTCTAGTAAGTCGACTTATGACTTTTACAAGTCGACTTATAACACTTAGAATATTTTCTTAAAGATTTCTGGAATTTCTCTCTGGTAAGTCGACTTATGACTTTTACAAGTCGACTTATAACACTTAGAATATTTTCTTAAAGATTACTGGAATTTCTCTCTGGTAAGTCGACTTATGACTTTTACAAGTCGACTTATAACACTTAGCTTATTTTCTTAAAACCATGGAATTTTCTTTCTGGACAGTCAACTCACGCTTGTTATTAGTTGACTGATACTGATGTACCTTTATATTTTTGAATGTTCTTTCAAATGATTTATTCTCTAAATGCTATAATCTATAATTTATTATTTTATACCTTATCTCCTATTGAACATATGTTTTCAAGATGTTAAGTTGAACAATTTATGTTGGAAGTTCGGTTTGGACATTTGAGTATGAGTCTCTAGAGGGTGTGTGTGACCCTAGTATACCAGCAGTTGAGTTGTTTTTGTTTGGGCCTGTTGAGGCATTTAGTTGATCAGTTGTTGAGTTAAGTCCGGTAGGGTACACCAACTCTAGGAGATTCGTTGAGTAATTAAATAACCTAAATGGTAAGGACAGGCACTAGTGGTGATATGATGAACGAGAACATGGGTTATGGACCTCAGTATGGCTTGCGGTGTGAGATAATCCCCGGAATTATCCAGGTGTGAGTGAAATAGTCTCCGGAATTACCTGTGGTGTGGGATTGATCTCCAGAATTATCAGAGTCGAGGCGACGCACATGTGGTATTCGTGTGATGAGGTGCCATTGCTTGCGGTGTGGGGTATTCTCGAAGATTCCCAGGTGTGAGTGAAATAGTCTCCGGAATTATCTGTGGATAGAGATTGACCTCCGGAATTATCAGGGCATGGGCTAATACTCACAGTTTATTTTTATCTCGAAGTAGTCATCGTAGTAGGATTAGTTGCATGTCAGGGATTGAACCCTATAATGTGGAGATGTTAAGGGCTTGCACCGGACCTATGTAGAGTGGGATGCATAGACTCCGACAAGTACGCATTAGAGAGTCGGCATATAGACTTGTATTTTCTTGACTTCGTTTTACGCATGTGGTTTCCTGTTTTATATACTTGACCCTTAGTTTAGTTTCACTTGATGTATACATGTTTCCTTGCAATGTCATATTTTATGTATTATTATTTGTCACATGTTGTTTATGAATCCATGCATAATGTTTATTTATGTTGTTTGTTTTTATGTCACTCACACAATTATGGCTGATCCCTTTAGTTTTGGGGGTTAGGGATCATCTCTAGCGTCATGTTTACAGGTTATTGTTGATTAGAGCTTGGGATTTGGATGATTGAGTTCAGTTGATTTAGTGACATATGTAAAATGAAAAGTGTTGTAAAGAAAAGAGAATTGTGATTTAAGATGTATTGTATTCCGCTGTGCTATGTAATTGATTATTGTAATGAAACTTGGAAAAATTGTATTGGTGTTAAATTGTGTTTAATATTTCATTAAAGTTGATGCTGGGAATTGTACCACGTATTTTCTAAGATATCATATTAGAAATTCGGGGCGCTACAGAGTTTGGTATCGGAGCATGCTTCAATAGTAATGCTAAACATGGCATAAAAATAACTTAGGTGTGGACACTAGAGTGTGAGTACCTAGGTGTGGACATTAGAGGGTGAGTATCATATAGAACTGAAACATGATGTTTTACCTTTGGGGTACAGTTGAGGTTCTGCCAAAGGGTGTTGATGCGAGAATGAATTGTGTGTGTGGTGCTCTAACTTTTCCCTCGTTTTGCAGTATTCAGTATGGTTGCACCCAGACCCAGGAATGGTGGTAACAATGGTGATGGATCTGGAAGTTCTCGAGGAACTGGAATTGATCTCGAGGCCGAATTTGTCAGGGTGTATCAGACTTTGGAGGCACTGATGGCATCTAATTTGGCTCAGAATTAGAATAAGCATCAAAATCATGGAACTGGACCAGGATTGGTTAACGCCGATCCCATCAAGCAGATCGAGTCCTTCAAGAGGATGAGGCCGTCAGTTTTCGAGGGGCAATCTGATCCAAACGAAGCTGATGATTGGATTAGGTGGATGGAGACAATCTTCGAGGTCTCAGAAACTTCGGCAGCCAATAAGGTGAAGTTGGCCACGATGCAATTGGAGAAGGACGCTAGTGTTTGGTGGCAAACGGTGAAGAGGACGTTAGGGAACCAGCAGATGACTTGGGAGGCTTTTCTGGAGGAATTCAGGGATCGCTTCTTTCCCCTAGATATTCAGGAGAAGAAGGCGACAGAATTCTTGAATCTACATCAGGGCAGCATGACCGTGCGAGAGTATGAGACCAAGTTCGCTCAGCTGTCGAGGTATGCACTAGAGTTGATAGTTGACGAGGCGAAGAAGGCCAAGAAGTTTGAGCAAGGATTGAGGCCAAGCTTGAGGTCGAGAATGATCCCGTTGGGCATAAGAAGGTTCGACAAGCTGGTCAGGAGAGCAGCTGTGACCGAGGAAGACATGGACCAGTTTTAGAAGAGGCAAGAAACCTGGAACAGGAACAAGAGGCCAGCATCAGGTCAGAGTGGGAAGGGATTCCCAGCGAAGCAAGTCAAGTTCAGTGATCCAGTGCAGAAGGCACCTGCAACTCAGGAAGTGACTTGTTATTACTGCAAGGAGGCAGGTCATTACAGGTCAGCGTGTCCTAAGTTGGCGAAGCAGACTTGTTTCCAATGTGGGCAGGCAGGACATTCTATGTCTCATTGTCCACAGTTGAGGAAGGATGGTTCAGGTGGAAGCAAATTCCAGAGGCAAGGGCGAGTATTTGCGTTAACCGAGGAGGACGCGGGTAACTCGGAAGATGTAATACAGGGTATGCAAGAGTTTTGATTTTTATTTTAAATCAATATAATAAGTAAAACCTTTATTTGAGAATAATTGGAGATTGAGTATCACTCTTCATGTAACAGGAATTGTTTTGATTAATGGAATTAAGGCAAAGGATTTATTTGATACTGGTTCATCGCATACTTTTGTGTCGCCAAATTTTGCAAAGATCTTAGGTGTGCAACCTAAGTTGTTTCCAGGCAAGGTTTTGTCGGTGGCAATGCCATCAGGTGAAGAATTTATCACCGATCGATATTACGAGGCATGTGATATCGAGATTGGCGGAAGATTATTCTGCATCAATCTGATCGAGCTGCAAGTCTTAAGAGTGGATGTGATCGTGGGCATTGATTGGATGGCAATATATGATGCCACAATTGAATACAAGCAGAAAGAGGTGTTAGTGAAAGCACCAAGTGGTCCCGCAGTAACTTTCCAAGGGAAGAAGAAGATTCCGAAGGTGGCTGCAATGGTATCCAAGATGGCAATTCCAGATGAAGTCAGAGGCATTTCGGTTATCAGAGATTTTCCTAAGGTGTTCTTGGAAGATTTTCCAGGATTACCGCTGCAGAGAGATGTGGAGTTTTTCATTAATGTTTAGCCAGGGAGTGCTCCGATTTCTAAGGCTCTGTACAGGATGGCACACCTGTAGAGCAGGACGAAATGAAGAAGCGGATTGAGGAGCTGTTGAGCAAGGGGCTTATCAGGCCGAGTTCCTTACCGTAGGGGGCGCCAGTGTTGTTAGTCAAGAAGAAAGATGGGTCAATGAGGATGTGCATTGACTACCGTGAGTTGAATAGGGTGACTATTCAGAACAAGTATCAACTACCGCGGATTGATGATTTGTTCGACAGGCTTCGAGGAGCAGCTGTGTTTTCGAAGATTGATTTGAGATCAGGGTATCATCAGGTTCGATTCAAGGAGGAAGATGTGAGTAAGACAGCTTTCAGGACTCGTCATGGACTTTATGAGTTTTTGGTGATGCCATTCGGGTTGACGAATGCGCCAGCAGTGTTCATGGATATGATGAATCGGGTTTTGAGGCCATTTATTAACTCCTTCGTGGTGGTTTTCATCGACGATATTTTGGTGTATTCTAAGTCGGAGGAGGAGCATTCTATGCACTTGACAGCGGTATTACAGAAATTGCAGGAGCATAGTTTGTATGCCAAGTTGTCGAAGTGTGAGTTTTGGAAATTTGAGGTAGCTTTCCTTGGTCATATCCTTTCTAAGGAGGGAGTGGCCACTGATCCTCAGAAAGTTGAAGCAGTGAAGGATTGGCCCAGGCCAATGTCTGTGAAGGAAGTCAGAAGTTTCTTGGGTTTGGCTGGTTACTACAGGAGATTCATCCAGGGTTATTCTCAGATTGCAATTCCTTTGACAGGTTTGACCCGGAAGAATGTGGCATTTTCATGGACTGATAAGTGTGAGGAGAGTTTCCTTGAATTAAAGGAAAGGCTGACTACTGCACCTATCTTAGCATTGCCACAAGTTGGGAAGGATTATGATATCTTCAGTGATGCGTCTCTCAGAGGTTTGGGTTGTGTCTTGATGCAAGAAGGCAAGGTTATTGCTTATGGTTCGAGGCAATTGCGTATGCATGAGAAGAATTATCTGACGCATGATTTGGAGCTAGCAGCTATTATCTTTGCCTTGAAGAAGTGGAGGCATTATTTTTATGGTGAGAAGGTCAATATGTACACTGACCACAAGAGCCTGAAGTATATTTATCAATAGAAGGATCTAAATCTTCAGCAGAGAAGGTGGTTGGAAGTATTGGAAGACATTCGTCCTGAGATCAAGTATCATCCGGGCAAGGCGAATGTGGTAGCTGATGGACTTAGCAGGAAGAGTAGTTTATCAAGTTTGATCACTACTCGAAGTGAGTTGGTAGCAGAGATTGATCAGGCAGGTATCAAGGTGGTGCTGCAGGGTTTGGGAGCGTCTTTGGCTCAGTTGAAGCTGCAACCTTCCTTGAGAGAGAGGATTGTTGAAGGTCAAAGATCAGATTCAGAGATTCAGAAGATGCTGCATCAGGTTTCAGAGGGCTAGCTATCAGAATTTCGTGTCCAAGATGGAGTTCTTTGGATGGGTGAGAGATTGTGTGTTTCGGATAATGCAGATTTAAGAGAGAGTATCTTGCAGGAAGCACACAGTACATTGTTGTCAGTACATCCTGGAGGCTCGAAGATGTACAGAGACATCAAACATCATTTTTGGTGGTCTGGTATAAAAAGGGATGTGGCAGATTTCGTGGCAAGGTGTCTGACTTGTCAGCAGATCAAAGCAGAAAATCAGAGACCTGGAGGTTTGTTACAACCGTTGCCTGTTCCGGAGTGGAAATGGGAGAATATCAGTATGGATTTCATTACGGATTTCATTGAGGCTCAGAGTCGGCAGAAGAGTTATGCTGATACTCGACGAAGAGACTTGGAGTTTGAGGTTGGGGATACAGTTTTCCTCAAGGTGTCTCCAACCAAAGGAGTGATCTGGTTTGGTAAGGGAGGCAAGTTGGCGCCAAGGTATATTGGGCCATACAGGATCGTGGGGCGGATTGGCAAGACAGCATATAGATTGAAGCTTCCAGAGGAGTTGGCACAAGTGCATGATGTATTCCATGTGTCATTGTTGAGGAAGTATGTGCCGGATCAGAATCATCAGTTGGTAGAGATTCCTGAAGGTTTACAGGTGAACTTGAGTTACAAGGAACAGCTTGTTGAGATCGTTGACCGTAGGGAGAAAGTTCTTAGGAGCAAGGTGATACCTATGGTCAAGGTGTTGTGGAGGAATCAGCAGTTCGAAGAGGCTACTTGGGAGCCAGAGGATCGCATGCAGAAGGATTTCCCTGAGCTTTTTGTATGAATGTGTTTTCTTTTATGTGATTGTAATTCTTTTGAATGATTGTACCTTTGATGCTGTGTTGTATTCCTTCTATTTTGATTATGTTGTCATATACAATTGTTTGGACTATGTTTCCATTTATGAGATATTGTTTCTCTTTGTTGGTATGTTATTTGGACTCATTAGTAGTAGTTCTGAGGACAGAACTCTTCTAAGGAGGGAGTGATGTAGTACCCCGTATTTTTAAATATTATTTTTAAAGGTTTATAAATGATTAAAATGATTTTTGGGTATTTAATAAATATTTTCTGGAAATTTATCTTTTACACGTGCGAAACACGTGCAAATATTTTCTTGAAAAGTTCAAAAGCCAAAATTATTTTATGGAAAATCATTATTTATTATTTGAGGATTTATTTATAATTTTTCTAGATTTTTCTGAAATTAATTGGATCTATTTGCAAATATTGAGAAAAAGGACATTTTTGCAAATTTGTCATTTTGAGGGCTGTAAGTGCAAAACTATTTTTCTAGGCTTTTAATCAGAGCCGGCTGGAAAGTAAGGGTTATTTTGCTTTTAAATCTCAATTTAATTAATTTTATCAAGTTCCAAGTATATGAATCTATTTATGTAAAGATATATTTTCAAAGGGGTTATTTTGTAAAAGTGTTTGGAAACCCTAAAACTTCTTTTCCGGGTATTTAAAAGAGGTGCGCAGCTGTCATTCGCTGCACAACATAAAACCTTGTTATTTTTCTTGGAGAATTTGGGAGAAGATTTTGGATCTCGCGAAGGAGAGGATTCTTATCAAGGTTTCTTCATTCTAAGGTGAGTGATATAAATTGTTTTGCTGTGTTTTGTGTATGTGGATGATTGTTGTTTTCTTTTACTTTGCGAGTGTTGTATGTGAATGACATGTTTGTTTTCTTCGATTTGTGTAAGTTGTATGCAAACAATAAGAATGTTTGATTATTCTTGGATGCGGAATTTTATTGCTAGGAAAGCATGTTAGGGTTTGGATATGATTATGCATATTATGGATTGGATAGAAAAATTGGATCTTATGAAACCCTAGTGGTATGTGATTACAAATTTGATTTTGGTTGTGAGTTGTGGTAGGAATTCAGATTTTGAGAAATTGGATGGAAGAGTTATGAATCAAGAGATCTTGACATGAAGATTGAAATTGAGAATTTAGTTGAGATTGAGGAAATGCGCCCAAATTGGGATTTTTCTTGAGTTTTTGATAATCAAATGGTTTGGATCTGAATACGAACTATCTCAATGATCAGTAAATTATTTTATGAAAACTCTATTTTGATTATATGCACATATACATGTATTAATTGAAAGAATAAAAAATCTCTATTTTCATGAATTCAAGCAATTTGATTTAGTTTCGTGGACTATTATAAGTCCTACCAGTTATATTTGATCATATAAGAAATGTGTTTTTCGTAGAAATCGTTTTCATGAAGTAAAACTACATATCGGTTGAATTGTGCACAACCAAAACTATAATCTGTAGACCGACAGTCGACTGGCACGACCTTTCAGTCGACTGATACGACCCGGCTGCTATGTTCTTTAGTTGTATTGAAATTTCTCTCTGGTAAGTCGACTTATGATTTTTACAAGTCGACTTATAACACTTAGAATATTTTCTTAAAGATTTCTGGAATTTCTCTCTGGTAAGTCGACTTATGACTTTTACAAGTTGACTTATAACACTTAGAATATTTTCTTAAAGATTACTGGAATTTCTCTCTGGTAAGTCGACTTATGACTTTTACAAGTCGACTTATAACACTTAGCTTATTTTCTTATAACCATGAAATTTTCTTTCTGGACAGTCGACTTACGCTTGTTATTAGTTGACTGATACTGATGTACCTTTATATTTTTGAATGTTCTTTCAAATGATTTATTCTCTAAATGCTATAATCTATAATTTATTATTTTATACCTTATCTCCTATTGAACATATGTTTTCAAGATGTTAAGTTGAACAATTTATGTTGGAAGTTCGGTTTGGACATTTGAGTTTGAGTCTCTAGAGGGTGTGTGTGACCCTAGTATACCGGCAGTTGAGTTGTTTATGTTTGGGCCTGTTGAGGCATTTAGTTGATCAGTTGTTGAGTTAAGTCCGGTAGGGTACACCAACTCTAGGAGATTCGTTGAGTAATTAAATAACCTAAATGGTAAGGACAGACACTAGTGGTGATATGATGAACGAGAGCATGGGTTATGGACCTCAGTATGGCTTGCGGTGTGAGATAATCTCCGGAATTATCCAGGTGTGAGTGAAATAGTCTCCGGAATTACCTGTGGTGTGGGATTGATCTCCAGAAGTATCGGAGTCGAGGCGACGCACATGTGGTATTCGTGTGATGAGGTGCCATTGCTTGCGGTGTGGGGTATTCTCGAAGATTCCCAGGTGTGAGTGAAATAGTCTCCGGAATTATCTGTGGATAGAGATTGACCTCCGGAATTATCAGGGCATGGGCTAATACTCACAGTTTATCTTTATCTCGAAGTAGTCATCGTAGTAGGATTAGTTGCATGTCAGGGATTGAACCCTATAATGCACCGGACCTATGTAGAGTGGGATGCATAGACTCTGACAAGTACGCATTAGAGAGTCGGCATATAGACTTGTGTTTTCTTGACTTGGTTTTATGCATGTGGTTTCCTGTTTTATACACTTGACATTTAGTTTAGTTTCACTTGATGTTTACATGTTTCCTTGCAATGTCATATTTTATGTATTATTATTTGTCACATGTTGTTTATGAATCCATGCCTAATGTTTATTTATGTTGTTTGTTTTTATGTCACTCACACCATTATGGCTGACCCCTTTAGTTTTGGGGGTTCGGGATCTTCTCTAGCCTCATGTTTACAGGTTGTTGTTGATTAGAGCTTGGGATTTGAATGATTGAGTTCAGCTGATTTAGTGACATATGTAAAATGAAAAGTGTTGTAAAGAAAAGAGAATTGTGATTTAAGATGTATTGTATTCCGCTGTGCTATGTAATTGATTATTGTAATGAAAGTTGGAAAAATTTTATTGGTGTTAAATTGTGTTTAATATTACATTGAAGTTGATGCTGGAAATTGTGCCACGTATTTTCTAAGATATCATATTAGAAATTCGGGGTGCTACAGCTTGACTCTAACAAAGAGCCATTTGGGAGACAAGTTTGAGGAGCAACTCTAGGAGAGAGTTGTGAGCTCCGAACTTGTTGTTTAAGTGAGAGAATCAATGGTTGTGGGAGCAGTTCCAAATGGCGAACCACTTCTTACTTACTTATGAGCGAGTAATTTGAAGTGGAATCGAGCCAAGTGTTGGACTCGGAACTCGTCGTTTAAAAGAGATTCAACGATAGTTCCGAATAGCGAACCACTTTTTACCCGCTTATGAGCGAGTAATTTGAAGTGGAATCGAGCCAAGTGTTGGACTCCTGAACTCGTTGTTTAAGAGAGATTCAACGATTGTGGGAGCAGTTCCGAATGGTGAACCACTTCTTACTTGCTTATGAGCAAGTAGTCGAAGCGGAGTCGAGCCAAGTGTTGGACTCCAAACTCGTCATTTAAGAGAGATTCAATGGTTATGGGAGCAGTTCCGAATGGCGAACCACTTCTTACTCGCTTATGAGCAAGTAGTCGAAGCGGAGTCGAGCTAAGTGTTAGACTCCGAACTCGTTGTTAGAAGGGGTTAATGAGTTGTAGGAGCAATTCCAAATGGTGAGCTACCCCGCCCTTGCTTGTTTGCAATCGGCTAAAGCAACATCGAACCAAGTGTTGGACTCCAAACTTGTTGTTTAAGAGAGATTCAACGGTTGTGGGAGCAGTTCCGAATGGCGAACTACTTCTTACTCGCTTATAAGCAAGTAGTCGAAGCGGAGTCGAGCCAAGTGTTGGACTCCGAACTCATTGTTAGAGGGGGTTAATGAGTTGTAGGAGCAATTCCGAATGGTGAGCTGCCCCGCTCTTACTTGTTTGCAATCGGCTAAAGCAACGTCGAACCAAGTGTTGGACTCCAAACTCGTTTTTTGAGCTTAGTAAGTTGTGGGGCAGCCATGTAGGAGAAGCTGGACTCTGAGCTCACCATTTAGCGAGTCATGACTCGGAGAGATAGAGATGAAGTAAGAGCAATAATTTTCAATGAAAAAATGTAAAGTTTTATTGAGATAAACTAAGTGGCCGCTTCAATAAGGCGAGCCATTATTACATGTTATTGGCCGGATTACAAACATCGGCCTTATTAAAAATCAAGATCCTACTTCTACGATAAGGTAAAGACCTCTTGGGAGGAGCTGGTTTCTCCCTTGATTGGACCTCCTTGGATGAGGTGGAAGACGGCCCCAGGTTCTGAGTCTTGAAGCTCGGCGGGCCTCTCTGTTCGTTCGTAGGCTCCTCATGGGGGAAGCTCGGCCCCATCTTTTTGGACGAACTTGGTCAGGTATCCCCGTTGTATGATTTCTTCGATCACCTCCTTGAGAGCCCGACAATCATCCGTGTCGTGGTCGTGGTCCCTGTGAAAGCGGCACCACTTATCCTTTTTCCTCTTCTTGGCAGGGGTATTCATTCTAGGGGGAGCGCGGAGTAGCCCTTTCTTGTCCACCTCCATAAGAACTTCTGATATATTAGCAATGAGGGGGGTGAACTTCTCAAAACGAGGAGCTGGGCGGCGCTGGCCATTGCCGTCCTTCAGGGATTTTTGGGACCCCTCTTCGCTCGTATTCTTCCGTTTGTTTCCGGAAGATGATTCTTCAAGAGTAGCGGGGTTGAGAGTCTCTTCCACTCGTATGTACTTCTCCACCCTAAGTGGGAGTTTTGAGAAGTCCCATGGAGGCTTCTTGGCAAGGGACACCTTGAGGCGAGCGTTAGTGATGTTGCGCTCGAATGCGGCAGAGGCTACTAATTGGTTGAGAGAGGGAATGGACCGGACTTCGGAGGTGAAGCGTCGAATGTAATCCCTTAGGCGTTCACCCTTTTCTTGGTTGAGGGTCACCAGAGATACACTTGTTTTCTCAGCCCGGCGGCTACTCACGAAATAAGTAAGGAAGAGCCCTTCGAACTGATCGAATGAGAAGATGGAGGCCGGGGCGAGTCGAGAGTACCATTCTCTTGCAGGCCCCTTCAGCGTGGCAGGAAGATCTTACAGAAGAGGGCGTCTGAAGCATGGTGGATCATCATGAGAGTTTTGAAACTCTCTATGTGATCCGCGGGGTCCGACTCCCCGGTATATGACTCGAAGTGAGGCGGCTTGAAGTTTTCTGGGACGAGGGCCTCCATGATGGTACGGGAGAATGGAGGTCTGCTTGGGCGGAGGTTTATCGCCCGTTGCTCTTCTTCCCTGTCAATTCGGCCGAGGTGCCTCTCCATCTCGTGGAGACGGCAGTATACTGAGTCTTCACTTTGATCATATTTTGCCGAGCCCCGGGACTCATCTTCGTACGAGGGTGGACTGGGGTTGCGGCGATGGTAGCTTGGAGATGGAGGAGGACAGGGATTGTGAAGGCAGTGGCTCCTAGCTGGCTCATGGGTAGGTAGCCTCTGGTCGTTATTTGGGGCGATATTGAGGGCCCGTAAGACTGCCGCTTGGAAGTTTTGAAGCTCTGCCCTTGTGACTGGTGCCTATCCAGCTTGGCGGTCCCTATGTATGGCTCGGCTTACTGGAGAATGAGTTCTCTGCCGATGACGCTGAGGGGACTCTCTTCGCCTCCTCGGGGGAGGGGATCTTCTGGTCCTCAGTCGGCGGGGGGTCCGGACTCTTGAGACCCCTGGGTGCTCAGGTTGATGGACTCCCGCAATGGCTTGCCATCCATTCAGGCGAGTTCGGAGGTCGACCCCCTTTTGGCGGTCGGCAATCACTTGGCGAAGATCCCGCTCAGGAGGGCTTCGAGAAGCCATAGATTCAACTGAAGGATTGGGACCCGCGACATGGTCATGAGGAGAATGTTGCTCTAGACGACTCTGACGGGAGCCCCCCTGGGCAGCCCCCTGAGACCCTGGAGGGGCCTGTTGAGGAGGAGCACCTTGAGCTGGAGGAGGGAGAGGAGGAAGAGAAGTGGTTCTTCGGCTAGAGACCACTGCCTTCCCCTTCTGTTTTCGATGCATGGCTTGAAACTAGTCTCGCTGATGAAGTTAGGTCGGGTTGCTTTTTTCGGGTTCCCATAGATGGCGCCAATCTGTTGCTGCTGATTTTGGTGTGGGAGCAAACAGATGAATTTGTGGATTCTTGGAGAAAACAATAATGCAAACATGTTGACCCGTTGACCTTCACCAACTTGTTGACTTGGTCTCTTACCGCTGCTGCTGACTTGCAAAAAGTGCGAGACACCGGGATGGATCCCGGCGATGCACCCTCGACGCTCTTGTCAATAATCTGAATGATTAAGAAATAGCTTTAACTGGAAAAAGATTGATTACTTGGTAACAGTGGGGGGCGGTGGGTATTTATAGTCGCCTTAGGGATCCGCTTCGAGATAAGAACATATCTCTACTTCCCGGTGTGAATGGAAAGAAGCGGTTAAGATCACTTCTTAGGGATAATTATGAATCTGGATTCTTCTTTATCCTTCTGAACTGGTTTGTAACGGGTTGGGAACCGTACCCAGTAAGACAGATCTGTTTATGGGTTATTGGGCTTTGAAGAAAGACCCAGTTCCCATTTCAGACCCGGTTGTAGGTAAAATTACCGTTTTACCCCTGAGCTTTAAGATTCGTCCGATTCGAACGCCGATTTAATCCCATTTTTATCCATATAAGTCCTTAATGTAGTTATTAATATTTACATGACACTAATGCGCACTTGTTCGGATTCTATGCATCCCATACTACATAGGTCCGAGGTCAATCCCTGAATTGTTCTTCATCTTGTAGGTTCGATCCCTCGCCAAGACTTAAACTACCACAGTAACTACGGTAAATATCATAAGTAATCTATGAGTTACGAGCCCACGTGCAGACATCCTGGAGAGAATCCCACGCACTGACACATGACTAATCATGCAGGCATCCTGTGGTCAATTCACCTCTGCCATGGACCATGGCACCACCCGTAGTCACCAAATACCCCACAAGCATCACCACCGAGACGGTATCCTGGATTAGTATCCACGTCCTAATCATGATGCATCATGAGGACATCCTGTGAACACTCTCACACCACCAATCCAATGGCCCTCATACTCATGTTTTTTTCTTACTTTCATGACATCACCACTATATATCTAAATCCTTAGGTAATTAAATCATGAATAAAAATCAACACTCTAGAATTTAGCGTTACTCCTACATCGGTCTTAAAATATCAACCATTATCCATGACCCAAACTTGGTCACAATTTATCACATTTCTCTTTTCAAAACTTTCATTATTGCCGATGTGAGAACTTAGCTATAATTCTAGTTTAAATTCTCTTTTCATGTTCATTATACTTGTTCACAAATTTCACAATTCATCATGTTTCTTTTCAAACAATTTTCCATGTACAACTTGCATATTTTTAAACAAACTGACATTAAATTCTACTCAATAATCTATAAGTCAAAATCTCATTTTCGAGCTCTTCACAATTTTCTATGTTCAATAAAAATAATCTCATCTTTAATTACAAAAGAATTATATTTTTTTAGGAACCTTTATTAATCACTTTTCCCAAAATTTGCTTCTAAACCTCATTATAATAAATCAAAATGTTGTAGAGAATTTTCCATAAAGTCTAGATATTTTTTATGATATTTCTAATAATTTTTCTCTATTTTTAAAATGCTTAAAAACTCAAAAAGTAATATTTTCTCCCAAAAAAAAAAAAAAAAATGTTTGGCCCAAGCCAGGAATCGAACCGAAGCACAACAGAGCCCCGCCCAGCTACAATAACGCTTTTAATGCGCCACCGAAGACCAAAAAAGTCCACAGTGACTTGCTGTTTTAAGTGGGACTTAAATTATACTTCAGGTTCTGTGTTCGGGTTTTGAGAAAAATCAGATTTTTGAAAAAAGAATGTTTCTGCCAAGACTCGAACCCAAGACCTCAGGCTTCGCTCGCTACAATAACGCTTCTAAAATGCACCCGATGACCAGTAGCTCCAAGTGACTCACCAATAAAGAGTTTTGATTAAAACACTTTTGTTTGTGACTGTACTGTTTCTAGATTATTCTATAAAACTCAATTTTTTTCTTTCAAATGGTTCTTATAAAAAGTAAATTTTTCCTGAGTATAATTTCTACAGAAAAACAGTCGCTTGCATTCATTTTTAACACAAAAACTCTTTCTCCCTTAGTTAGTTTAAACCATAGATTAAAATAAACTCATTTCGACATAAAATATTTGTTTCTACAAAAATCTTCTTATTAACAATTTTCCTCATTCTCATTGAGTTCAAATAATTTTTTTTTATTTCATTCCTTAGTAAGGATTTAATTGATCAATTTAGTTCTATTTTCCCAACTACATATTCTAAGAAACAATTATGGCTAAATAAATCAAATTATCACAATTCTACTTGTATAAGGCACATGAACACATTTTTATCACAATTTCATCTATTTAACATTTCATGTCAATTAAATTGAATTCCATAATCCATCCATAATCACAATTTTCACATATTGTATCTTTCATTTCGTGCATAGACCAGTTTCACAACAAATCATAATTCACCCATTTTAGCATGCAAATAAACTACCAATTCATCATACACATATTCACATACACATTCTATTTATTCTACTACTTTTTCATGTAGATTATTTTGGTGTTCTTTTATTCTTAATCTCCTTAAATTGAATTCCATAATCCATCCATAATCACAATTTCCACATATTGTATCTTCATTTCGTGCATAGACCAGTTTCACAACAAATCATAATTCACCCATTTTAGCATGCAAATAAACTACCAATTCATCATACACATATTCACATACACATTCTATTTATTCTACTACTTTTTCATGTAGATTATTTTGGTGTTCTTTTATTCTTAATCTCCTTAGACAAAAACATGGAAATTTTCTTCCCTATTCATTTTAGCATGATAACAAATTCAATCCTAGCATGGTATCTAACTAGAAGCTTGAGAAATCACCCACCTATTTCTAAGAAACACAAATGAAAAGAACTTCTAGAAATCTCCTTGAACAATGAGCTTGATTGTGCCACAAGTTGCCTTCTCCTCTTTGTGCTTGGTGGAACTCGAAGCTCTCCTTGCTCCTTTGGTGAATGGCCGACCTCCACTTGAAAGGGACACACACACAAATGCACACTCAATCTTTTGTTCACAAACTCTCAATCTTTTTCACACTTTTTATTTGTTTCTTTCTCTTTTATCAATTTTTTTCAAGTGTGTTGCATGAAGAAATGGAGGGGGTATTTACACATATTTTTGAGTGAAATGGAGGGCTAGGATGAACTAGATGGTTGTGGACTAGGGGCTAGGATGAACTAGGGAGTTAAGGCAACTACCCATGAACTCAAAACCACCTCTCCACTACACCAACTCACCCCTATCTTTCTTGCCATTTCCGGCCTACCCCATGCTCCACCCAAGACACGTGCTAGTGCAATGCACACGTCACACAACACACCCCTAGTTACTAGTTGTACATAATTATTTAATTAATTGTCTACAAAACTAGTCTACACTACAAGTTATCACAATTAAAAGAGAATTAAACTAGTGGGCTGAAATGAGTGGGCTTTAGAACCCATGGGCTATTAATTAAAAATAATTAATTAATTAGTGTGGGCTAAGAATAAGCAATTAGGCCTAGAATTAAAATAGGCTTTTTAAAATAAAAAGAGAAGGATTAAAATATTTGTTCATGTTGTGAAAATAAATAATTTTCTAGGAAAAAATGCACATGAATTTGTATGTACAAAACACGTAAAAATCAACCAACTCTTATTAATTATAATTAAAAGTTCAGGATGTTACACAACAAGTCCCTTTTGCTTCCTCCATTCACACACCAAATACAAACATATATATATATATATATGTATACCTATATTTCTCACCAGTCAATTATATATATGAATATATATACATATGTAGAAGTATATATATAGAGATAAGAGAACGAAGGTGTTGTTCTTGTGCCTGCCGAAATGGAGTTGACAGTTTTTCTTTGGGCACGAATTTCGAGGTGCTCCTTGAGAGATTTAGGAGTTCTTTTTGCTAAGGATTTTGTCAACTAGGTGGGTGTTTCTTAAATTCTTTCTAATTTTAGGAGTATGATGCATGCTAGTTGATATATGATTTAGTCGTTAAATTTTTGATTGGTAGAATGAATGTAGATTTCATAATCTTATTTTGATTGTGTCATGATGTGTTCAAAGAATATTGTGATTCTAATAAATGACTAGAATTCATGTTGATTAGAGAAAGAACAAGAAAATACATTTAGTGGGTTGTTGGAATAAAAATCTCCAAATTGATGCATGTTAGAACGTTCTTATAATTGTCAAATTAATGCAACATGCATGAAAAAATTTTAAGATGCTATTATAGTAGAAAAAGATGAAACTAGTTTCACAAATGTGTATTTTATTTGGCATAAAGAAATTCTATATTGGTGTTTGGAAGAGGAACCATAGTTTATTTCAAAGTCGAAAATGTACTCTTTAAATGCAAATGAAAAGAAACTTATTACAATGTTAAAAAAATAAGAATTTTATAAAGTTTACTATTTGCTGCTATATTGTATTTTTAAAGAAATTATTCTGGAAAAAGTTTTGATTTGAGAGATACAAACTAATTGAGAAGTCGAAATTTTGTAAAGAGAAATTTACAAACATGCAATACGTATAAAGTTATTTCAATCCGTCTTCATAACAGAGAAAGGGTTTGGGATTATTGGTTATCGGCGTGGGTTTAGAGCGTTGTAGCCAGGCGAGTGGTCTTTGGGTTCGAGTCTTGAAGAGGCTTTGTTTTATTGAATTTTGATTTTTCCCGAAATGCACTACAGTGCATACATAAATTATTTAAGTAAACTTTTATTGCCAACAGCCTTTGGACTTCTTGGTCTTCGGGTGCGCTGTGAGTCGGTTACTATAGCAGGGCGAGGGTCATGGGTTCGAACCCTGGCACCACTTTTAATATTTTTTTGAGTTTTTGGAGATATTTTGCGTTTCTAAGAGCATAAAAAATTGGGAAAAAATTCTATTATTCCTCTCAAATTATTTATTCCTTATAAAAAATATTTCTACAATATTTTTGATACATTTTGTGAGATTTAGAAGTGGATTTCGCATTAAAACAATTTGTTTAGTGAACTTGGTTTCAAAACAAGAGATTTTTGTGTGGTTAAAGAGGATTAAAAGTGGATTACGATTATACCCTGCTTGATTAAATTTCCCTGGTTATAAATATCTTTGATTAAGAATACTTTGCGTTACACACAATGCTATAAATGATTAAATTGATAAAAGAAGTTGAAGTGAGTTATTTCATGTTATGAGATTATAAAGAAATGTTTTCTTTGAGAAAGAGATTGTGAATAAGAAATTGAAATATTATTTTGAGATTGAATATGACATATTGTTGATATCTAGAAATGAGATAGTTGTTGGAATCTAGAGACTATGCGAGACCCTTAGAAACCAGTAGTTGTTATTAATATGAATTTGAGAGCTAACCAGTGTCGGTTGAGCATCTCTTGAGAAGTAGCCAGTTGGGGCTGATTGTCTCTTGTTTTGGTTTAAGTCCAATAGGGTAAGCTAGCTCTAGGTTGTGATGATTTTCTTCTAAAACAAACTAAAAACTTAAGGACAAACACTAAGGGGAGATATGAGGAAAGTAAGAGAAAAACACAAGTATGAGGGCCTCGATTTCACGGTGTGAGAGTTTTCACAGACTGTCTACATGATGCGTCATGTCATGATGTGAATACATCTCCGGAATTATCGGGATCATGGCGACGCTTGTGGGGTGCTTGGTGATTACGTAGTGCCATCGTTCTATGACGGAGGTGAATTGTCCATAGGTTGTCTACATGATGCATCATGTTATGACGTGGGATTCCCCTCCAGGCTGTCTAGACATGAGCTCGTAACTCATAAAATATTTAAGAACTTACCATAGTTACCGTAGTAGTTTAACTCATGACGAGGGATTCAATCCACAAGATGAAGCATGATTAAGGGCTTGCCCTCGGATCTATGTAGAATGGAATTCATAGGTTTGAACAAGTGTGCATTAGTTTTATGAAATATAAATAACTGCATTAAAGTTAAGTGCATAAGCACACACGACATCAATAGGATAGTCCCTCTTTAGCTTTGTTTGTGATGCATTTAAGTTTGTATTTGTTAAAGTATTAAAGAATCGTTATATTTTCAGCATAGCAAGGATGGCCGTATATAATATTGCGTCGGTTGTAAGCAACTGACGTGCCCATAGTTTCATATGCAGGACTTGAAATTTATAAGAAGATATAAAGATGAATTTGATGCTGATGATTACTTAAATGCTAAAGTTGTTACAATTGTATATTTACTATATTGTAATTCATTTATTCCGCTGTGTGTTGATGTAAAAGACTTTGTTGAAATAAAAGTTTTAAATTCCTTATAAAATTGTACGAAGTGAAGTGTAAAGATCATGTGGAACTTCGAATTCAGGCTTATTTAAAATTCGGGGTGTTACAGAACACGTGTATATATATATATATATATATATCACAAATAAAGAGAAGTTATATGAAAGAAAAGGCTTTGCCTACTACTTAGTCATTGAAAAGAAATTTTTTCATAGATTAAAAAGAATAATGTAGAATAAAGAGAATAATATCATATCAACAAAATTACCAATCAATCTGAGCTTGGATTAAATTATACCTGAAATTACATGAATTATGCCACTGAAACATCTCTTATAGTTGACATTAGCTCACTGCAAACAATATTTTTGACACCTAACACACATCAGTAGACTCAAGAATAAATACAAATCAACCAAGCTCATATAGGCAATAAGCTAATCACTCAATAAGGACAGAGTGCTAAATCAATGGAATACAAAGTAAACCAATGTTTGTGGATTTACTTGTGCATGAACAATGCAAATTTTAAAATATACAAAAAAAATGGTGAGATTTGTTGGTAAAATAATACTCAAATATTAACTGAAATTGTTTTAAATAACATATCCTCATGTTGTCAGGCTTATACTAAAAGTTAAGTGACCATCCATCTAAAAATAAAATGTATGCTCCAATAAAAGAGTAGAAGAAGGTGATATGCTAAGATATTCATCACCAGAAATTTTAGTTGATGAGATTGTTTCTGCAACAAACTTCACACATTGATTATTTACCATACTGTACCATTGCAAAATCAACCTACGACTAAGGGAAGCAATAATAATATGAAGGCATCAACCTCCACTTTGACTGTCAATCATAGATAATGTTAACAACAACATTAAAAAAAGTTGATAAAGTGCACAATCTTTTTTTTCTCTTTTTTCCTTGTGTTCTTCTGTGATGACATTGTGCAATTTCTTTTGCGATGACATTAAAATGTTGAATGACAACAACCTATTAATTTTAATTTACTGATATTGATAGATATCTGGAAAATTTAGTTCAAAACTGGACCCATATTGAAAGATCCCTGTATAGTGATATAACATTCTCTCCCTCCATTTTCTTTCACACCTTACAATTGCCTTCTCTGGAAACATATTTTCTTACTTAGGGTAGCTCAACTTCTTAGCTACATACGCCTATCAAAATAGATGAACCATACACATCTTTATTATCTAATGATCGTGTTATTTATTCCCTTTTTTATTTTTCATTCATTTGCTTGCCCTTGCTTTCTTTTTTTGCCCCGTAACCTAACGCTTAGATCCTAAAGTTTTGACTCAACCTTAAGATCACACAGCATAAACATAAAATAAAATCAATCCCTCCAGTCTGTCTTTTACTACAGTTCACAATTAATCTGTAGATTAGTGACTTTGAATAAATATTACAAGGGATGAAAAAGAAAGCTACTTTTGAAATATTTGAGTTTATCAATAATGTCTAAATTGTGAACTATTTGGTTAATTAAGGAAATTCACAGGGGGTATACTATTTGTACAAACATTCTACCTGATGATTTCGCGAAGGGAGGTAGTGCTGTCTGAGGAATTGGTTAAACCCGATGTGTATGGTTCATGTTTCTTAGAAGCAAAGCCACTGCAACTCCAATATATAAGACCAAAGTTGTAATAAATGATAGAACAATTATCACTATTAACAACAACATTACAGCTTGTTAAATGTACCCTACACTTTATTAATCATTGCCGCCCTTCGCGAAATATCTAAGAAACAACAACAATATCCTGTTCTAAATTCATCATATTTTTAGTGTTCAATAGTTTCTATGATTAAATTGTTAATAGAACATAATATAACAATGTAATTAACAATTTTTAACTGAACAGAATATTATTAGTGCTCAGTAGCCGAACAATTTTCACTATTAACAACAACAAAAATAGTTTCTACGATTAAATTGTTAATACACCATAATGTAACAATTTTATTAACAATTTTTAATAGAACAGATTATTAATAATGTTCAATAGCCCGATGTTCTATTAACAATTTTCACTATTAACAACAACAACAATAATCTGTTCTAAATTCATCATATTATCGAGTTTCAAGGAAATATACCCACATTACTCTTAGATTCATCATATATTACCATCTCTTTAGACATTACTCTTGGCAAATAATATACCTTAATCTCATTATAATAGAAGATCTTACAAATTACAAATCTCTAATATTATAATGAGAGAAGGCCTTAGTGTCATTTGTAAATCTACCACCTTACGTGCATTCCACGTACAACTCCAACTCTCCAATTATACAGTTTATTTAAATATACCAACTTACGTCCATTGCATGTACAACTCAAACTCTCCCATTATACTCTTTATATTAGTTTAAAAATATATATTTATTAATACATGCTATATTATATTACTTTAAAAACTATATATTAATTAAAACGTGCATCGCACGTGTTAAATACTAGTTGTAAATAATAAGAGAGGATCTTACAACTTCACAAATATCTTGATCTCATATTCTCCAAAATAATATATATATAATAGAGGGTCTTATATTATTCTAAAAAATAATCTAATTATAATAGAGGATCTTACAAATTCTACATTACAAATAATATAAGAGAGTCTTACAACTTCACAATACGTTAATCTTATATATATAATAGAGGAACATATGTTATTTTCAAAGATAATTTGATTATAATAGAGGATCTTACAAATTACAAAATGCAAATAATAAGAGAGGATCTTTTGATCTCATATTCTCAAAAATAATATATATATAATCCAAATAAGAGAGGATCTTACAAAATAAGAGAGAATCACCCTCTCTGATTGGCGGAACAACGAACGACGACGGCTTGAATTTGGGCAGATTGACGAACGGCATACGACGACGGCTTGGATTAAGGCGGACTGGCGAACATCGATCGGCTACGGCTGGGTTTTGGGCGAGGGGCGACGGCGAGGATTCGCGAATAACGACAGATTGGATTGGGGCAGACTGGAAAACGACGAAGGGTAAATGGCGACGAGGGGTTTTGGGTGAGGAAGGGTGAGCGGTTTTTGGGGGGATTTGGGAGAGGAAGGGTTTTTTGATTTTTTTTTGTTTTGTTTTTTTTTGTTTTGTTTTTTTTTTCAATTTTATTTTTTTAAAATATATTGTAACCCTATTTTCCATTTTCTTATATTTTGAGTGTATTTTCTTTTTCCGTGTATTTATTCATTTTGTACTCTTCTGTTTCTTCCGAACCATGTATTTGATCTCCGTTCTCATTATCAATCTATCTGTTTTGACTTTGACTCTATTTTTGTGGTTTTGAATATTTTCTTGATCTAATTAAATTTTTTGTCCCTATTTATTTGTCTCCGATTTATTTTCTTTAGCTCCAATTAATTTATTTCATGGCCTATTTAATTATTGTTTAAACCCTATTCTTTCTTATTGGATCTTGATACCCCAATATCCATTAACTATTCTACCCGTATACCCCCCCCCCTAGCCCTAATTCTAATCCCCTATTTAAACCCCTGTTAACTTAATCACCTCTAACCTAGCCGCTCCTCCCAATCCTCCTCACCACCGTCTCGTCTTCGCCCTCTGTGCACCTCCGTCCCTCATATTCTTCGTCGAGCCTTGTCGCCGCTCACATCCACTGTCCTCCACTCCTCCTCCCGTCATCGAACCCATCCCATCCCCGTCATCATCCCCGTCCTCACCCAAGCCTCAACTCCGCTCGAACCCATCACCCATCGCCGCTCCTCCCAATCCTCCTCGCCACCGTCTCAACTTCACCCCTCCGTGCACCCCCGTAACCACCGCTAACCCCCTAGCTCTCGTCGTGTCGTCCAAGCTCTGAACCCCCGCTGTTTTTGCCTCCCCTATTTCGGAGCGAAAATAGAGCTCGCTCGACACTGTCGTTCTTGGTCGATGCGTTGCTTTCCAACTGCTGTGCCGATGCCTGTCGTCATCGCCCTCGTCGCTGCCTTCGCTCCCTGATCGCAATCGCCATCGAAGTATCCCACCTGCTCTCTCCCTCTCTCTCTCGAAGTGAGGAAGAAGACGAAGTGGGATTGGCTGCTTTTGGTGTTGGTTGTTTTGTCTGGTAGGGGATCTGGTTCCGGTGTTTGGTGTTGTGTGGGGGATCCGCTATTTGTGTACTGTGGATCTTGCTGTTTTCCTAGGTTTACTGTTTTGGTGTTTTGCACATAGCTCGCACATGTTTTCGTGTTCTCCATTCGTGGTTCGTCGCCCGGGAATCCATTCTCGTTATTCTCGTTCTTTGCATCGTTTTCGTCGTCGATTATAAGACAAGTAACTTGTATACTTTTCTATTGCATATACAAGTACTAAATACCACCTGTAGTATAGTTGTGTTCTAGAGACAATTCTTGTGCAAAATTCCTGTTATATCTTGTCTCTATGTGTTGATTTGTCGTAGCTGTCTCATTACACACACGACAAGAAAATTAGATTTAGATCTAATTTATTCCTGTTGCATATATGTATGTTGGTTGTGAACCATAATATGATGTGTGAATCTTGCATGCTTGACGTGTACTAGTAGTATATCATGTTGTTGATCTGTTAAACACCTTATACCATATTGTTTGGACATCTAGTACACCATATTTCGCACTTTGTTTTGATTTAGAGGTGTTACATATGGGCTAGTTGATTTTATGCATGAAGAATAATTCTATCCTTGATGTTTTCCCGTTTTGTTCAGTATTTTAGACCATATTAAGGTCAGTATATGAAAATTATTTGTGAATATAAATTATAGAGAATTTTGTCTAATTTCTAGAATTTCAGAAAGATCTCAGTTTCGATTTATGAGTTGCAAGTTATGGTTATTTTACTATAGATGTGTAGAAAATTCTAGATCCAGTTTTATATGAATTCTGTATGGTAATTTATTTTTATACTGATGTTAAAGATAATATTTTGATTTGATATTTTGCTGAATACAACTAGACTTGATTGGGATTAAACCCTATTTTTTGTGGATTTAATTTAAAATTTTTATAAACTATTCTATACTTGCAAACAACTACTATACTTGCAGAATTTTCGTGCTGTTCTGTAAATAACCATAGTTTCAACCTGATTCTACTTACTTTTAGGAAAAACTTTGTGAATATGAATTGTAGCCTGCTGTACCTATTTTATCACTCTTTTGACGGATCTGGATTTCGATTTATGGTTTGTAAGATATTGCTGTTTTAGTACTGCTATGTTTATGATTTCATATTTACAAAATTTCTGTATCTTGCTGTCTTCGAATTTTATTTGACTAAGCTATCTATGTTGGAGAAATATGAAAATTTATTTTCTGATACTAAACATATTAGGGAATACCCTAGATTTTTCTTGGATTTAATCAGTAAGTTTTTATGCCATTTTCCTATTATGGATACAAACTTCTGATTTCTGGCTGAACACGTTTTTTGGATACAATTCTGTTTTGAGTCTTGTTTTTGTGAAATACCATATGACTATTTATACTTGCTGGATTCGGCCCAGAGTCTATTTTCCAGATTTTCTGACATATCCAGATTTGCATGTTTGTGACAACGGAAATCCCAGATTTAGTGCAGTACTGTCTTGCTGTCCTGAACTAGATTTTCGTTGTCCTATCCTTTTATGTGTTGTCTATCACCTGTACATGTTTGTCTTCCAACCTGAACCTATTACTTGTTTATACCATATTATTCTTGCCCTGTTTATGTACGTATATGCTTGTTTGATAATAATAACAAATAACCAAGCCGAGGTTAAGGGAAAGATCTAGCAGTAGATAATATAGGAGCCTGCACTCGGAAGGGGACTCGTGTAATCCGTATGACAAGTTACCGGCCAAGTTACCGATCAAGTTTGCCGACCAAGTTAATTACATGTTACCAATCAAGTATACCGATCAAGTTTACCGACCAAGTTTGTTACATGTTACCGATCAAGTTTTGTAATCCTGTGAATACCCGAGTACATGATCTATAGAATCCACTACGAAATCTAAAACGTAATTTGTTTGAATGTAGCAACCATGTGGTAAATGGATGAGATGCATGAAGTGCTACCTAGATAGAAATAAATACAAGACTTGACATAACCTGACATCTGTTATCTGTTTACCTGTTACAAGCTCACCTGTTACATGCTTACCTGTACATGCTACCGGACACATATTACATGTTTACTTGCTTGCATGATACCTGTTATCTGTCACATGTCACATGCACCATGTTATCACATCATATTACTTGTTCCTGCTCCTATTTTATGTTAACCATTCTGTCACCTATATTCCATGCTATGTTTACTTCCGCTGTTACTCTATATCTGTTTATCTTTTTCTGTACTTGTGCCTGCACTACAAGTGGCTCGTAACTTGCATTGATGGACGTTTTGTTTCTTTTTCCTCTTCCTGCAATTTGTTAAATTGCAGACTTTGGTGACCAGTTGCCCGATGGAGTAGGTGATCTAAGATTCTAGTTGGCTGGAGTTCTTGCTACAATTTACTTTCCTATTGCTTTTGAATAAATGTATTGTTATTTGGATTATTTTGTATTGGAAGTTTTTGTCCCAGACTTGTGTTTTGTTCCAGACATGATTATTTGAAATTTAGTATTCTTGTTTCTTTTTCAAGTAATCTTGTTGACTATATTGATTCAGTTTTGCATGCGTGGTTGACTATTCTTCTTGCATCTCTCTTATTTATACTTGTACTTGTTGTAAATATCCTGACAGCTTATGAATGGTGAAAGCCATTCACTGGACTTAGTCACGTATCTGTATTCCGTATATCATTTTTAGGAAGCGGGACGTGACATATATGATCTGCACGTTACAGATAGGTGTGTATTACTATTTTTGCTCTCCTTTCTCCATTTTAAAATAAAGAAAGGAGAGAGGGGGTAAGCCTATTAGCTTAAGATATAGTATAACAATATAATATAATATAATATAATATGTATTATAACCCGTGCAATATTACACAATTTTTTTAAAAAAATAAGAAAATATATATTATTTTTTTTTTGAAAAATTCATCCAATAAGATTAATATAATAATGCATGATTTTTAAGGTTTGATTAAGGGATGTGATTCTAATTCAAAATTTGTGTGGAGAAATAGTGGGATGGTTGTCTCCTACTTTTGCTCTCGTCCCAAAAGTGATTTAGTATAATATATTGTATAGAATAGCACTAAAAGGTTTTTTTTATACTCAAATAGCACCCGAAGTTTTCAAAATATGACAAAAAAACTTCTTCTATTATTTGTAAGCAAAAATAACGCGAAATTACATAAATAACCCCACTTTTTAAATCTTTTCACTTTCGTTTTTCCTTTTTTTTCCTTTTCATTTTTTTAGTTTTTCTTAGTGGTTGATGGAGATGATGGTGTTTAGAGAAGATGGTGCTCGGTGGTGCTCAGTAGTGGAGATGGCAGTCGGTGGTGGAGATGTGTTTGGATTTTGTAGAGATGGCATCCGGGTCGGGTCAACCTGCGACCCGCCCAACTCGACCCGACCCGCCTTGGCCCGGTTCGGGTTCGGGTCGGACCTGTTATCCTAACCGGGTCAATCCGGGTCAGAAAAATCACAATCCCAACCCGTTCAACCCGGCCCGTCTACCTGGTTCAAACCCGCCCGAACTCGACCCGTGACCCGCGGGTTTGTGGATTTGACCCATTTGGATTGTTTTTGATTTTTTTTTTAATCTTTTGTGCCAATATATGTATATATATGATTCGACCCATTTGTGCCAAATATATGTATATATATGTATACATATACTGAAAAATATATATACATATATGTATATATGCATATAAGTATACTCTAAAATTTATCAAAAATTTATAAAAATGTGTGTGGACATCTAAACTAATTGATTACTACTCACTACTCAATTAGACAACCCCCACCCTAGCTATTTAAGCCAACTCCACCTCATCACTTCTCTCATCTCACCAATGTGGCACTAAAATCCAAATATATTTAGTCCCACATTGGTGAGATGAGAGAAGTGAGAAGATAGAGTTGGCTATAAATAGCTAGGGTGTGGTGGGCTAATTGAGTAGTGGGGTATAAATAGCTAGTAAGTAATTAATTTTGTTGTTCACACCTATTTAATATAAAATGTACAATTGTATATTTCTTGGAGTTAAAAAAAAACTTTTTGATGGCCACCTCGTGACCCGGCCCCGGTCGGATTGAACCCGTATGGGTTCGCGGGTCATGTGGGTCGAGAATTTGATGTTTGAACCCAGCTCGGATATTCACCCAACCCGACCCGGACCTGCCCTTTACCCGGGCTAGCTCGCCAGGTTGAGGTCTGAACCGGCTTGCCCGGCCCGAATGCCATCCCTAGGATTTTGAACCTATTAAGATGTGAAGGCAATTTCAACATTTCATACTTCTTTTAATGCGTTTAAATCTGTTAAGATGTATATTTAGGGAATATTCCACTAATTTAATGAAAAACTTAATGTCATGTGTTTTTTCGTCCATATTTAAAATTTTCGAGTGCTATTTGGGTATTTTAAAAACCTTGGGTGCTATTTGGGAAGAGTAATGCTACACCTACTACCAAATCTACTACTTTTCTCTTTACTACCTTAGGTGGCATACTACTATTTGATGTGTCTACCACCTATTCTACAATAACCTCCACTAATAGCGTACCACCTAACGTAGTAAAGAGAAAAGTAGTAAATTTTGTAGTAGGTGTAGCATTACTCATTTGGGAATTAGTATAAACTTTCGGTCATTTGGTCCTTTCCGTTTTTTTTTGGGTTTTATCGTTTATGTCCTTGACTTTTTTTTGTTTATAGATTGACATAAAACCCCTTTAAAATGACTGATTTTGCATCCGGGTGCATTTTCAACTTTTTATTATTTTTATTTTTATTTTTTTTTTTTTGGGGGGGAGGGGGGGGGGTATTATCTGCCACTCTAATGTAAGCCTCTTTGGTATGTGGGCAAGATGTCGAAAAATTGAGTCCCGCTTGCAACTCGTTAATCTCCCTCAATGGTTAAATAGAAAAAGAAGATTTAATCAGCAAAGAGATAAAAGAAAATATAGCAACAATAGTTTACCAAAGCAAAAATTTGTTGCAACCATGAAAATGAACTTGCAGGAAAACTATAACTTGCTAATAAAATAAAACTTTGAGAAGCATGTAATAAAACCAATTAACCCGAAGATGGTATTTGTTTTTATGTTAAAAAAAAAACTACAACTGTTTTTAGAAGTACGATATGTAAGAGCATATTGTTTGTTAAAAAAAAATGCATATTTAGTAATTGGAAATAGAAAGATGAAGGGGCAGTAATTGGAAATAGAAAGATGAAGGGGCGCTGCTATCATTGTTACTAAATTTCGCAATTGCCAAAAAATAAAAAAATTAGATTATTCCTTCATCTAACCCAATTTTTATTTTTATTATTATTAAAAAGATGTCCGATGGAGGATCAACTTCCGTTTGGATTTTTTAATGAAATGACTTAATCGTAATTTTTCAATAGCACTATCGTAATATTGGAAAGAAAAGTTTGAAAAAGAGTTGTCGGACGGATGAAGTTCATTCGTCCGATATTTTTTTTTCTTTCTTTTTAATTTAATGGTATTATCGTAATTATTGAATGTCATATTTGTAATTTGGGAAAAAAAATTGTTGAAGAATTTGGTGGATGGATGAAGATCATCTGTCTGTTGTCATAAAAAAATTATTTAAAAAAATAGACGGTGGATCATCATCCCTCTATATTTAGCTATTGCTAAAGTACATTGCTATATTTAGATGTCCACTGTTCAGTTCATTTGCTAAATCTGCATATTTAGCAAACGATAGTGGAACTTTTTTTGCCAAAAAATGTATTATTTGCATAAATAGCAAACGATAGTAGATGCTCTAATTTCTTGCTCAAGCATACTGACCATGAATTATCAGAAGGAAAAAATATTCATTCTCAACTGATAATAAAAATTTGGCTAACTAATATGAGAGGCGATTGGGGTTTCATTAGGGTTTCTTAGGTATCTTAATGGTGCCTTCTATAAGTTCTCGACGTGAAGCATGACATGATAAATGTTGTTCAAAACTTTTATTACTCCCGCAGTCTACCTTCGCATTGGAAAGCTACCTTTTCTACCCTCATCCTTAAGTTCGCAATCCTTGCAAGGGGTTTAAAATTTCATCTAATTAGTTTATGCAATGTTTGTTACAAGGTGATCTAAAAAATGCTTATAAACCGTTTGAAACCTCTTTTATCATATGTGATTAGCGAGGAGCAGGGAGCCTTTGTTCGAGGTGGGCATTTTTTTTTTACAATGCTTTGGTTGTTCAAGAATTATTTCATTCTGTGAAGCGACATATGTTAGCTATCAAACTAGATATGGAGCGTGCATACAATAGAATACAGTGGGATTTTTTTGCAAGAAATGCTACTTCATTTTGGTTTCGATCTTCTATTTGTTGATATGATTATGGCTTGTGTAACTAACCCTTCCTTCGTGGTACTTGTGAATGGCTCGCCCACGAAGTTTTGGGGGTCGAAGACGAGAATGAGATAAGGAGATCCAATATATCCCTATCTCTTTATTTTGGGAGTAGTGTACTTAATTAGATGGGTAAAATTGACTCAATCAAATGGTGAAGTATCTAGTTTTTTTTGTCGGCTCTGCAACTTATTCTTATGTGTGATGCGTCGGTTGAATCGACTCGTGCATTGAAAAATGTACTCAAGGAGTTTAAATCAGGCCAAATCAGCCTTATATTTTGTGAATGTGTTCAACAAAGACAAAGAAGAAAGATATGCAAGTTTTCCGCATGTTAGCGAGGGGTCCTTCACAATGAAATGCTTGGGTGAGAAGAGAGGGGTCCTTTACAATAAAATGCTTGGGTGAGAAGACGGCTACAGGTAGGCTGCGAGTTGCTGATTTTTACTCGCATGTTGATAGGGTTAAAATTTTTGATAAATATGTGAAAGGTGTAAGATCTAGATCTAGAAAAGAATATTTTATTGGATTGATTATAAGTGAGTACAATGTCTTATATATACAGGAGAGAAAGATTAAAATAATACATTTTTCGATATGTGACTAAACTGAGTAATATAACATCTCACATCTAACACCTCCTTTCAAACTCAAGTTGTTCAAGCAACATGAGTTTGGATATTGATGATGTTCATGTGGCTTAGGGATGACACACGGTGGCACAGAGATTGTTGCAAGTGAGGGTAGTAGTAGTAGTGGTTCGGGATGGCCTGGGCGGACAGGAAGGACACCAAGATGGACAAAGGGATTGTAACACCCCGGATTGTACGATACCTAAATATATATATATATATGTATATATGTATATTGTCTGTATGCGTGCACATGATTACAGTATTTTGGTTGATTTTGCTATCGTTGGTGTGCGATTAGGTTTGCGGGGCGGTTCATGAGGGATGGTTGCATTCTAGAAGATGCACGAGAATGAGGAGGACCGATACCGGGATAAACAGTTGTTTTTGGTAAGACACCTATGCAAATATAACATCATATGATACTACGATGGGTATATCTTGCATACACTCGATAAACTCCTCGTCTCGCATCTAAGAATCCATTTAAGAGCTAAAATGGGCAGCCAACCTATTGTACCCCAAAACCATTTGCTGGACCATGGTTTCCACCCCAAAACCACCCTACCTCCTACCCCCTACCCCTAGAAACCGGCCCCCTCTTTTCCCCTCTTTCCCTACTCTTTTCCATCAAAACCCCTTCATTCTTCTCCCTTGTTCTGAAAATTTCAGAACTCAAACCAAAGAAAAGAAGACAAGGAGAGAAAAAAAAAAAGATTGAAGAAGGAGCTCTTGGAGTGATTCTTGAGGAAGGGAAGCTCAAAGATATCAACTACTCTACAATCAACTCAGGGTGGGGAGTTTCTCTAAACCTTTCTTTTTATTTATTGATTGATTTCTTGCATGCATGTGTGGTAGTAAGAGTTAGAATGAATGTTATAGAAGATTGGAAGTTGAAATCAGAAACTAGAACTGGAATCTTGATCTGTATGCTATATTCTAGATTTTCTCGAGAGCAAACCACATGGAATCTGATCATGAAAATTATACAGACTATTCCTTTATATGTCTAGATGATTCATGGATTATTTCGGATTTTTCTGAAATCATTTGGTATTTTAATAAAATTCATTTGTGGAACAATGCCGTAAGGCAGTAGCAAAAATTGGTTACTATGATGCCTGAGATTGTTGAATTATTCATAATTAATTGGAGCAAGATCTTAATCTGAAAATTTTACCTTGTTTTTCCACTTGTATCTAGACTCTACAGAAAAATCAGAAAAATATTTGGATGAAGTTACAGACATGTTAAAAATTGATCTTTCATCAGTAGCTAGAACTGTAACTGAAGAACAAGGTAATTTTGTGCTTAATTGAAACATGAAGAACTCAGTGTAGACTGGGAGTTTGGACATGAATCCTTTTGCATGTTGTTAATTATGTAATATAAATTCTTTACTGTAAATGTTGTGACTATTGGATGAGTATAGTATTTATGATGATTTTATTAGCACGTACTGTGCTGGTTTCAATCAGATTTGACACCCTGTAGAGATGACACAATTGAGGCTCCTTAAGAGCAGATTTTGAGGAAGTGTTTCCGTAGAGGATTGTAGTAGACATTAAGACCTTTGCAACAAGACCTATTTGAGGTGTTTCCAGTAAGTGGTTGGTTTATTATGATTTTTGCAATACTGGACAGAGACCAGGAATTGAGCTGAGTGCTCTGATTGAGATAGTCTCAGTGTATGACTTGGTACACGTGTGAGTAATGTGTGTGTTAGGGTGATCTATTGGTATATTTTGGACTTATGACCAACTAGAGGATTGTTGAGGACATCCACACCTTTCCATAGAACTTGGGTTTGTAGCATTCTGATGTTTGAGCAGTGTTTTATGCTACCGGCAAGGTACAGCCCGTGTAAAGGAAATACACAAGTTAAGACTTGAGAGGCCATTTTGAGGACTTAGGTGATAGAATTTGAGGTTATGATCAACTAGGAAGTTGTAGCCCAGGTTCTTAACTTTCTAGATTGGGCTTGTACACCCCAATCGGAGTTGTATCGAAGGAGTTATGATCTTTTTAAGTTTCGGGCAGAAATCCGTAGGTTGCTTAGTCTTGGGTTTTGACTAGGTATTATGAGGACTTATCCCCTGTGTACTATTGGAGTTGATAACTCTTGTCTGGGGACGTTTGGTAACTGTGTTGGTTTTGTTAACTCCCATAGTGGGATGCATTACTCAAGTTAGTCACTAGGGTAATGGATACCCTGCATCTGTCGACCATAAGTTATGAACTTTCACCGAAGCATAGGACGTCCAAGCCATGCCATCAAATTAAGCTCATTGGGGCTAAACACACCAGTTCACAGTCGGGTTAGGGGTGAACACTTACATTCATAGCCGGGTTAGGGGTGAATGTAGGCCATGGTGCTGGACAAATCCAAACCCGGAAAAGTGGCGAACCGGATTGGTATCGCCAGGGCCAGAGGTCGATAGGCAAGTTTTCGGAAGCAATCTTATCTTTTACCGAAAGTGATTAGAATGAGGCTGGTATTAAAGTGATGCATTAGGGGTTTGGTAATTGCATTAGTACTAGCATACCATAGTCGGTGTTGTACCTTCCTGTCATAGGGATACGTTTTCGGCACTCATGAGTGAGTCCTCGGCTCGTATCTCGATCTATTAATTCCCGAAGTTTTGCCGGAGTAAGGAACGAGAGGCTAGAGGGACTTGACCCTCGAGGCCATCACGTTCCTATGCACATAGGTTTTGTGTATATATATATATCAGTTCACAACCGGGTTAGGGGTGAACACGCATGCATTAATCCACAGCCGGGTTAGGGGTGAACACACGAATTATACGGTCTTGCGATCGTATTCAACATGGCTTTCTGAAGAGGTCCGTACGCGGGTACCGAGTGACAAACACGACCACCACTTAGGCACTACTGTGGGGAACTAGACCGACCAACTGTAACCTCCTTGGACAACGGACAAGTCTATTGAGAACTGGTTGAGTACAAGAGTTGGACGCATGGTGAGGGTTTGAATCCCTGAAATGTGGAGAAAGACGGCTAGATTTTGGGACGTATGTAGTATGAGATGCATTCGTTCTCCAGAGTCTTGCTTGCATTAGATTCAGGCATGTGATTTGCTGCATCTAGTTATAGGATCATGACATATCACTGCACTAGGACCCGGATCCATTAAACCCTTGTTTTGGCACATCACTTTTCCTTTTGCACAAATCATGGTTGTGATTGTAATTTAGAGGATCATTATTAGTATTGGCTTTGTGTCAGTCGAAGTACTGACATTCCCCACCCTGTAGGTATCCGGAGCCGATTTACAGGTACTGCGGGACTCAGGTTGGTCCAAGAATCCAAGGGACATATGCAAAGTGCTATTATATTGTTGTAAATCTTGTAATTTTTAATTGGATATTGTAACGCTTGTAAATGTAACATTTACATAGAATAAAAGTTTTAAATTTTTCTGTACTTTCTGTGATTGTGTCTATTTTGAAGTTCGACTCCTGGAGTAGGGTCTCAGGTTCCCGGTAGGTGGATTTGGGGCGCTACAGAAAAGTGGTATCAGAACAGACTTCAAATATTAGTCCAACACAGCAGGAAAATTAGACTTGGATGCATTGCGAGAGTTCAGTTTAGTCAGATAGTTGATGATTATAATTCATAATGTTGCTTTTACAACTTATGCTTTATATTTTTTCTGTATCTGGACTGATTCCCATATTTTCTCTTGCAGATGCCGAGCTTGGACAATGGACACTCGAATGGATGGTCCAATGGACATGGTACTGCACACCCACTTCCACCTCCCCCCCCCCAGCCCACGGCCATAGTGCAAGTTATCACTATGTTGTCCCAAGAGCTAGTTGCCTACAAATGGAGCCACGAGCAGCTAGAGGATCATTTTGAGAACCTTGCACGGGCATTGATAACTGCTGAAAGGAGAGTGGCCAAGATAGAAAAGGGCCAAGAGGAAATGGAAGACGAGGGTAGTACTTCTGAAGCACCGGTACGAGGAGAGGCTGGGTCAGCTTCAGAGCAGATATCTGGCACTGAGGAATCAGGTCTGCGACATGCAGGGCCTGTTAGACCGGATGACCGCCGGAGATAGCTCCGAGGTTGGCGACTCGCCAGGAGCAGAAGAGCAGTGATCTCCCCTAGTGTTGTAGGATTTCTTTTGATATGTATAGATGACAACCTTTCTGAATAGCTAGGCTAACATGCTATTGTTTTGATGGGTGTGGTATGAACCCATGTGATGATGATGTTATTGTATGGTGAAAGATCATTGTAAAACCCTTTTTGAAATGAATGGAACTAGTATATTTTGACCAATGCTGGTGTGTTATGGGTTTTTGCATTACGATTGTTGTTGATGATGTCTGTATTAGCTTTCAGATGGCAGGAAGGACTAGAAGCAACCGGAGCGACCAGACTGAAGCCGAAGGCAGTGGAGCCAACAGTGCTGGCCTTGATGTAAGGAAAAAATTTACTCGGGTATATCGGATGATTGGAGCATTTATGGAGGCTAGCAGGAACCAAGCGCCACCACAAAGAGCACCAGGAGTTGTGGTGAACACTGATCCAGTGAAGATGGTGGAATCATTTAGGAGGATGAAACCGCCAGTCTTCGAAGGACAGGCCAATCCCACAGCTGCTGACGACTGCATACGTCAGGTGGAGACAGTATTTGAGGTGTTGATGACTTCCGAAGACAGCAAGGTACGTCTAGCCACAATCTTGCTAGAGAAGGATGCCGGAGTTTGGTGGCAGTCCGTGAAGCCTGGTCTTGGAGAAGGACAGATCACTTGGGAAGATTTTCTTGAGGAATTCCGACAACACTATTTCCCCTAGGATGTGCAAGAGGAGAAAGCAATGGAATTCCATAACTTGAAGCAAGGAAATATGCCCGTCAGGGAATATGAGACGAAGTTTTCTCAGTTATCAAGCTATGCACCGGAGATGGTCCAGGAGAAAGTAAAGAAGGCCCAGAGGTTTGAGCAAGGGCTTAGGCCTGGACTGAGGTCGAGGATGGTTCCCTTGGGCATTCGCCGATTCGACAAGCTAGTGAGAAGAGATGCGGCGACAGAGGCAGATATGAATCAGAATCAGGGAAGGACGGAATTCTGGAACAAAGGGAAGAGATCTACCCCAGCATCAAAGTTCAAGAAACAGGGCAAGGGTCAGAAGTTCCAGAAAGTCAGTACCAATACAGGAGAATTCAAGCCCAGAAGTTGCTATCAATGTGGAGAGCAGGGACACTTTATGGATCGATGCCCCCAGAAGATGGCACTAAAATGTTTCCAGTGTGGACTTGAAGGACATATCAAGTCAAGCTGTCCCCAAATTGTAAGGAACAGCCACAAGGCAGGGTCGGGAGCAACCGACAAGGGGAAAAGGCCTATGCGTCAAGGAAGAGTGTTCCCCTTGACCAAGAAGGACGCTGAAGAAGATGGAAGGGTAATTACTGGTATGTAAGTGAATGGTGTATAAGTTCTAAGGTTGTATTTTGGTTTTTGGAAGTTAATGGATGATGAACTATTGTAACAGGACATATATATATAAATGGAATTTTGGCTACGGTCTTGTTTGATAGTAGAACGACTCATTCTTTTGTGTCAAAATCTTTTTCGAGAAAATTAAAATGCACACAAAAAGCAGTTCCAGAGTTAGCTTTGACGTTAGCTACGCCGTCAGGGGAAACCCTTACTACAGACCTATGCTATAGGGGATGTAAGCTCCAGATTAGCAGAGAAACCCTAAGTATCTATTTGTTGGAGTTGGGTTTTGCCGGAACAGATGTCATTATTGGTATGGATTGGATGTCGAGGCACAAGGCAAGCATTGACTGCAAGGAGAATGAGGTAGTCATCTCATCTGAAGGAGTGGAACTTGTATTCCACGGGGAGCAGAGATCGAAGGCAATGACTTTTGCAGCTGCTAGTGAAGTATGGGTACCAGAAGAGGTGAACAAGATACTAGTGGTGAGGAATTTTTCATTTGTATTCTTAGAGGATTTACCTGGAATTCTCCCACACCGTGATGTCGAGTTTAGCATCATAGTTCAACCAGGTAGCGCTCCAGTATCCAAAGCACCCTATCGAATAGCGCCAGTAGAGCAGAATGAGGTCAAGAAGCAGATTGAAGAGTACTTGCAGAAGGAATTTATCAGACCAAGTGCATCACCTTGGGGAGCACCAGTATTTCTTGTTAAGTAGAAGGACGGGTCATCCAGGATGTGTATTGATTATCGGGAATTGAATAAAGTCACTATTCAGAACAAGTACCCAATTCCCAAGATCGACGATTTGTTCGATCAGCTTCAGGGAGCAGCAGTATTTTCTAAGATTGATCTACGATCCGGAGATCATCAAGTGCGAGTCAGGAAAGAGGATGTACCTAAGACAGTTTTTCGAACTTGACATGGACACTATGAATTCTTGGTATTGCCGTTTGGAGTGACCAACGCTCCAGCAATCTTTATGGACTTGATGAACAGAATTCTACGTCTGTTTATTGACTCATTTGTCGTGGTCTTCATCGACGACATTTTGGTATATTCAAGGACAGAAGAGGATCATGCTGAACATTTGAAAGCAATCTTGAGCAAGCTACAAGAGCATCAGTTATATGCCAAATTATCTAAATGTGAGTTCTGGAAATCGAAAGTTGCATTCCTAGGCCATATCCTTTCTAAGGAGGGAGTGGCAACGGATCCTCAGAAGATAGAAGCAAGTGCGTGAAGGAAAATTGCCCGAATTCAGTATAAGAGAAGGTTCACTATAGTTCGGTAGCAGACTATGTGTACCAAAGGACGAGGAGTTAAGGGAAGACATCATGAAGGAAGCTCACTCCACATTAATTGCGATTCACCCCGGAAGCACCAAGATATATCATGATATAAAGCAGCACTATTGGTGGTCAGGGATGAAGTGAGATATAGCAGAGTTCGTCGCCAAATGTCTGACGTGCCAATAGGTTAAAGCCAAGAATTAGAACACCAGTTTGTTGGTTTGAGGTAGGAGAGTGGCAGATGTTTGGGCCAGAAATCGTACAGCAAACGTCGAATAGATCGAGCTTATTCAGAGGAGGCTTCAAGGAGCACAAAGCAGGCAGAAGAGCTATGCGGACAACCACCGAAGAGAATTAGAATTTGAGGAAGGTGACTACATATTTCTCAAGTTGTCGCCGACAAAAGGAGTTATCAGATTCGGAAAGGGTGGGAAGTTAGCTCGGAGATATATTGGACCATACAAAATTCTGAAGAGGATTGGCAGGATGGCTTATAAGTTGGAGCTACCGGCCGAGTTATCTCAAGTGCATGATGTGTTTCACGTCTCTATGTTACGGAGGTATGTGCCGGATTCAAGCCATCAGTTGCTAGAGGTTCCAAAAGATTTGCAGATAGATCTTTTCTGTACAGAGCAACCAGTCAGGATACTTGATCATCAGGACAAGGTACTGAGAAACAAGTTCATCCCGATGGTCAAAATTCTCTGGAAGAACCAGTTCGTGGAAGAAGCCACATGGGAGCCGGAGAGCCACATGAAGGCTTTGTATCTGGATTTGTTTTAAGTGTTTTCTATTTTTTTGTTGTTGTTCTTTTCTCCCACTAGGAACATTCTGGGGACAGAACGACTCTAAGGAGGGAGTGATGTAACACCCCGGATTGTACGATACCTAAATATATATATGTATATATGTATATTGTCTGTATGCGTGCACATGATTGCAGTGTTTTGGTTGATTTTGATATTGTTGGTGTGCTGTTAGGTTTACGGGGCGGTTCATGAGGGACGGTTGCGTTCTAGAAGATGCACGAGAATGAGGAGGACCGATACTGGGATAAACAGTAGTTTTTGGTACGACACCTATGCAAATATAATATCGTATGATACTACGATGGGTATATCTTGCGTACACTCGATAAACTCCTCGTCTCGCATCTAAGAATCCATTTAAGAGCTAAAATGGGCAGCCAACCTAATGTACCCCAAAACCATTTGCTGGACCATGGTTTCCACCCCAAAACCACCCTACCTCCTACCCCCTACCCCCTAGAAACCAGCCCCCTCTTTTTCCCTCTTTTCCTACTCTTTTCCATCAAAAACCCCTTCATTCTTCTCCCTTGTTCTGAAAATTTCAGAACTCTAACCAAATAATAGAAGAGAAGGAGAGAAAAGAAGAAAGATTGAAGAAGGGGCTCTTGGAGTGATTCTTGAGGAAGGGAAGCTCAAAGATATCAACTACTCCACAATCAACTCAGGGTGGGAAGTTTCTCTAAACCTTTCTTTTTATTTATTGATTGATTTCTTGCATGCATGTGTGGTAGTAAGAGTTATAATGAATGTTATAGAAGATTGAAAGTTGAAATCAGAAATTAGAACTGGAATCTTGATCTGTATGCTATCTTCTAGATTTTCTCGAGAGCAAACCACATGGAATCTAATCATGAAAATTATACAAATTGTTCCTTTATATGTCTAGATGATTCATGGATTATTTCGGATTTTTCTGAGATAATTTAGTATTTTAATAAAATCCATTTGTGGAACAGTGTCGTAAGGCAGTAGCAAAAATTGGTTACTATGATGCCTGAGATTGTTGAAATTTTCATAATTAATTGGAGCAAGATCTTAATCTGAAAATTTTACTTTGTTTTTCCACTTGTATCTAGACTCTACAGACAAATCAGGAAAATATTTGGATGAAGTTACAGACATGTTAAAAATTGATCTTTCATCAGTGGCTAGAACTGTAACTGAAGAACAAGATGATTTTGTGCTTAATTGAAACATGAAGAACTCAATGTAGATTGGGAGTTTGGACATGAAACATTTTGCATGTTGTTCATTATGTAATATAAATTCTTCACTGTAAATGTTGTGACTATTGGATGAGTATAGGATTTATGATGATTTTATTAGCACGTACTGTGCTGGTTTCTATCAGATTTGACACCCTGTAGAGATGACACAATTGAGGCTCCTTAAGAGTAGATTTTGAGGAAGTGTTTCCTTAGAGGATTGTAGTAGACATTAAGACCTTTCCAACAAGACCTATTTGAGGTGTTTCCAGTAAGTGGTTGATTTATTATGATTTTTGCAATACTGGACAGAGACCAGGATTTGAGCTGAGTGCTCTGATTGAAATAGTCTTAGTGTATGACTTGGTACACGTGTGAGTAATGTGTGTGTTAGGGTGATCTATTGGCATATTTTGGACTTATGACCACCTTTCCATAGAACTTGGGTTTGTAGCATTCTGATGTTTGAGCAGTGTTTTATGCTACCGGCAAGGTGCAACTTGTGTACAGGAAATACACGGGGCTGAGGCTTGAGAGAACATTTTGAGGACTTAGATGATAGAATTTGAGGTTATGATCAACTAGGAAGTTGTACCTTAGGTTCTTACCTTTTCGGATTGGACTTGTACACCCCAATCGGAGTTGTATCGAAGGAGTTATTATCTTTTTAAGTTTCGGACAGAAACCCGTAGGTTTCTTAGTCTTGGGTTTTGACTAGGTATTGTGAGGACTTTTTCCCTGTGTACTATTGGAGTTGATAACTCTTGTCTGGGGACGTTTGGTATCTGTGTTGGTTTTGTTAAATCCCTTAGTGGGATGCATGACTCGAGTTAGTCACTACGATAAGGGTTACTCTGCATCTGTCAACCCTAAGTTATGAACTTCCACCGAAGCGTAGGACGTTCAAGCCATGCCGTCAAATTAAGCTCATTGGGGCTAAACACACCAGTTCACAGCCGGGTTAGGGGTGAACACTTACATTCACAACCGGGTTAGGGGTGAATGTAGGCCATGGTGCTGGACAAATCCAAGCTCGGGGAAGTGGCGAACCGGACTGGTATCGCCAGGGCCAGAAGTCGATAGGCAAGTTTTCAGAAGCAATCTTATCTTTTACCCAAAGTGATTAGAATGAGGCTGGGATTAGAGTGATACATTAGGGGTTTGGTAATTGCATTAGTACTAGCAGACCATAGTCGGTGTTGTATCTTCCTCTCGCAGGAATACGTTTTCGGCACTCATGAGTGAGTCCTGGCTCGTATCTCGATCTGTTAATTCCCAATATTTTGCCGGAGTAAGGAATGGGAGGCTAGGAGGACTTGACCCTCGAGGCCATCACCTTTCTATGCACGTGGGTTTTGTTTATATATATATCAGTTCACAGCCGGGTTAGGTGTGAACACGCATCGTTAGTCGACAGCCGGGTTAGGGGTGGACACACGAATTACATGGTCTTGCGTTCGAATTCAACATGGCTTTCTGAAGAGGTCCGTACGCGGGTACCGAGTGGCAAACACGACCACCACTTAGGCACTGCAGTGGTGGATCTAGACCGACCAACTGCAATCTCCTTGGGCAACAAACAAGTCTATTGGGAACTGGTTGAGTACAAGAGTAGGATGCATGGCAAGGGTTTGAATCCCTTAAATATGGAGAAAGACGGCTAGATTTGGGGGCGTTTGTAGTATGTGATGCATTCGTTCTCCAAAGTCTTGCTTGCATTAGTGTCAGACATGTGATTTGCTGCATCTAGTCATAGGGTCATGGCATATCACTGCACTAAAACCCGAATCCATTAAACCCTTGTTTTGGCACATCACTTTTCCTTTTGCATAAATTATGGTTGTGATTGTAATTTAGAGGATCGCCGTTATTATCAGCTTTGCGTCAGTTGAAGTACTGATGTTCCCCACCTTGTAGGTATCTGGAGCCGATTTACAGATACTGCGGGGCTCGGGTTGGTCCAAGAATCCAAGGGACAAATGCAAAGTGCTATTATATTGTTGTAAATCTTGTAATTTTTAATTGTATATTGTAGCACTTGTAAATGTAACATTTATATGGAATAAAAGTTTTAAATTTTCCTGTACTTTCTGTGATTGTGGCTATTTTGAAGTTGAACTCCTGGAGTAGGGTCTCAGGTTCCCAGTAGGGGAATTTGGGGCGCTACAGGGATGGACGTCGAGATGGCCTCATGCGAACAGTATGGACGTCGGGATGGCCCTGGGGGAACGGGACGGACGTCAAAAGACGTCGGGATGGCCCTGGACGAATGGGATGAATTTGGGATTGGACCCGGCTCTTGAATCTGTGATGGATTTGGGATTGGACCCGACTCTTGAATCTGTGATGGATTTGGGATTGGATCCGGCTCTTGGGTCCTGGAATTGATTTGGGATTGGATCTGGCTCTTGGATCTTGAGATTGATTTTGGATTGGATCCGACTCTTGGATTTCGGATTGGATCTGGCTCTTGGATATTGGGATTGATTTAGGATTGCATGCGGCTCTTGAATCTTGGGAATGGTTTGTAGAGGGGCCTATTGAGCCAACATACAGTTTTCTCCCCATTTCAGCAAAGACCAGGGTGATCAGAGTTTTTTAATATATTTATCTTTAATCTAGGATTTTGGATCTGGAAAAATTATGTTTTGGGTTTTGGGTTTCAGGCTTGGAATTTGGATTGAGGATATAAGGTTTTGGAAATAGTGAAAACAATGGTGGCTCTTTTTTTTGGGAGAGCGGGGCAGGTTTGGGAAAGAAAAAAAAGATTAGGGTTTTGAAGAATTGGAGGTGGTGGCTAGGTGAGTTCGAGAATAGGGTTTGGGGGAAAGTGAGTGGGGCAGCGGCTAGGGGAGCAGAGGGACAGGGTTTGGGGGGAGTATGGAGGTCGGGGAGGCCAGGAAGTTGATGGGTATCGAGATTTGTAGGAGGCCGACGACAAGGGATGACGATGGAAGCTGAGAGGGAGACGGTGGGGATTTGGAGGGGTTAGGATGGATGTCGCGGGTGTTGGTCGAGGCTGATAGAGGTCGAACGTCGGGATGGGGAATTTGGGAGCATCGAGAGGTCGAGAGGAAAGAGATTCTGTAAGATCCTGAACTTTTAATTATAATTAAATAAGAGTTTGTTGATTTTTACGTGTTTTGCACGTACAAATTTATGTTCAATTTTCCCTAGAAAATTATTTATTTTCATAACATGAACAAATATTTTAATCCTTCTCTTTTTATTTTAAAAAGCCTATTTTAATTGTAGGCCTAATTGCTTATTCTTAGCCCAGACTAATTAATTAATATTCCGTGGGTTCTAAAGCCCACTAATTTCAGCCCACTAGTTTAATTCTCTTTTAATTGTCATAACTTGCAGCGTAGACTAGTTTTGTTGACAATTAATTATATAATTATGTACAACTAGTAACTAGGGGGGTGTTGTGTGACACGTGCATTGCACTAGCACGTGTCTTAGGTGGAGCATGGGGTAGGCCATAAATGGCAAGAGAGAGAGGGGTGAGTTGGTCTAGTGGAGAGGTTGTTTTGAGTTCATGGGTAGTGCTTTAACTCCCTAGTTCATCCTAGCCCCTAATCCACAACCATCTAGTTCATCCTAGCCCTCCATTTCACTCAAAAATATGTATAAATACCCCCACCATTTCTTCATGCAACACACTTGAAAAAAATTGATAAAAGAGAAAGAAACAAACAAACAAAAAGTGTGAAATAGATTGAGAGTTTGTGAACAAAAGATTGAGTGTGCATTTGTGTGTGTCCCTTTCAAGTGGAGGTCGGCCATTCACCAAAGGAGCAAGGAGAGCTTCGGGTTCCACCAAGAACAAGGAGGAGAAGGCAACTGTGTGTCCCTTTCAAAAAAATCCTTAGTAAGGAATGAAATAAAGAAAATTGTATTTGAACTCAATGAGAATGAGGAAAATTGTTAATAAGAAGATTTTTGTAGAAACAAATGTTTTATGTCGAAATGAGTTTATTTTAATTTATGGTTTAAACTAACTAAAGGAGAAAGAGTTTTTGTGTTAAAAATGAATTCCATGAACATTATGAAAAATGCAAGCTACTGTCTTTCTGTATAAATTATACTCAGGAAAAATTTACTTTTTATAAGAACCATTTGAAAGAGAAAATTCGAGTTTTATAGAATAATCTAGATACAATACAATCACAAACAAAAGTGTTTTAATCAAAACTCTTTACGGGTGAGTCACTTGGACCTACTGGTCATCGGGTGCATTTTGAAGCGTTACTGTAGCGAGTGGAGCCTGAGGTCTTGGGTTTGAGTCTCGGCAGAAACATTCTTTTTTCAAAAATATGATTTTTCTCAAAACCCGAACACAAAACCTTAAGTATAATTTAAATCCCACTTTAAATAGCAAGTCGCTGTGGACTTTTTGGTCTTCGGTGGTGCATTAAAAGCATTATTGTAGCTGGGCGGGCTTTGTTGTGCTTCTGTTTGATCCCTGGCTTCGGCCAAACATTTTTTTTTGATTTTTTTTTTGGATAAAATATTATATTTTGAGATTTTAAGTTTTTTAAAAATAGAGATAAATTATTAGAAATATCAGAAAAATATCTAGACTTTATGGAAAGTTTTCTATAACATTTTGACTTATTATAATGAGATTTTGAAGAAATTTTGGGAAAAGTGATTAATAAAGTTTCTTTGAAATATAATTGTCTTGTAGTTAAAGATGAGACTATTTTTATTGAACATAGAAAAGTGTGAAGAACTCAAAAATGAGATTTTGACTTATAAATTATTGAGTAGATTTTAATGTGAAATTGTCTAAGATTATGCAAGTTGTGCATGGAAAATTGTTTGAAAAGAAATATGATGAATTGTGAAATTTGTGAACAAGTATAATGAACATGAAAAGAGAATTTAGACTAGAATTATAGCTAAGTCCTCACATCGGCAAGAATGAAAGTTTTGAAAAGAGAAATGTGATATATTCTGACCAAGTTTGGGTCGTGGATAATGATTGATAATTTAAGACCGATGTAGGGGTAACGCAAAATTCTAGAGTGTTGATTTTTATTCATGATTCAATTACTTAAGGATTTAGATACATAGTGGAGATGTGATGAAAGTAAGAGAAAAATATGAGTATGAGGGCCATTGGATTGGCGGTGTGAGAGTGTTCACAGGATGTCCTCATGATGCGTCATGATTAGGACATTGATACTACTCAAGGATACCGTTCCGGTGGCGATGCTTGTGAGGTATTTGGTGACTACGGGTGGTGCCATGGTCCATGGCGGAGGTGAATTGATCACAGGATGCCTGCATGATGAGTCATGTGTCAGTGCGTGGAATTCTTTCTAGGATGTCTGGACGTGGGCCCATAACTCATAGAATACCTAGGATACTTACCGTGATTACTGTAGTAGTTTAAGTCATGACGATGGATTGAACCCTACAAGATGAAGAACGGTTAATGGCTTGCCTTCGGACCTATGTAGTATGGGATGCATAGAATCCGAACAAGTGCGCATTAGTGTCTTGTAAATATTAATAACTACATTAAGGACTAAGTGTACATTCACACACGACATCAATAGGATAGTCCCCCTTAGTTTGTTTTGTGACAAGTGTGTGCTTTCTAAGTAAGAGAAATTGATGTATTATATCCTAACGTCAGTTGTATGCAACTGACGTACCTACAGTTTCTATACAGGATAAAGTGAATGACAAGACTAAAGATTGATTGCTGCTTAAAGAAATGTTCAAGTTATTATTCAATTCATGTATAAATGCTGTAATTTATAATTCCGCTGCATTGATGTAAACTCTGTTGTAATAAATATTTTTAATTCCTTGTAAAATTTTATGAAGAGAAGTGTAAAGATCCTGTGGAACTTCGAATTTGGTTTTATTTGGAATTCGGGGTGTTACAGAGTGGTATCAGAGCCACGCTTCCAAGTAGTACAAATTTATAAGGAACGACACCCTAGAGTGGACATTAAAGTGTGAGTTGAGTATAAAGATTTAAATGTAAGTCACTTATATTTGTGTTGCTCTATGATTGATGCTTCTTCTTCTCCCTTCCCCAAGATGGCGAACCACCATGATCCAGTAGGTGATGATGATTGACACATAATCGAAGAGGGCTACTACCCCGGACAAGGAAATTCCGACGAAGAAGATCCCGAGGAATATGTAGGAGAATGGCCCGAGTCCCGAGAGATCACTCCACCTCCGGACTTATCGGACATTCCATTCGACGAGGAAGAGCCAGATCGGGGAGATCTCATCAAGACCCTTCAGAGTCAAGTGGAGACTCAAAGGGAGAGAGCAGAGCTGTTGCAGGCGCAGTATGTGAAGTACAAGGAGAACATTGCAACCCTCAGTCATCGTGTTGGGAACTCGAGAAGAGAAAGAACTTGTATGATGTACTAAAGGAAGAAGTGGCAGAACTACGGGAAGAGCTTAAGGAATCCAAGAGGAACCGTAGGGATTAGAATGTTGTATCTTCTCTATGCTTTTGCTTGATATCAGACAATATCTTAAATTTGAATGTACAAAGTTTGAATTCAATAAAATGAAAGAAGTTGTTTTAAATTCATATTTTCTACTCCGAATTTAATGGATCTTTTGAATCAGAATATGGTTGGAAGAAGATCAAGGAATGGTGAAGGTCCCAGCTGTGGACTTGACTTAGAAACGGAGTTGGCTAGAGTCTATCAGACCCTCAACGCTGTTGCCATGAATCAAAACCTGAGGAGGATGCATGTGAATCTAGTTCCTGAGGCGATCAAACTCATGGAGTCATTCAAGAGGATGAAGCCACCAGTGTTTGAAGGGAAGTCAGACCCAGATGCAGCTGACAATTGGATTTGGCAAGTCGAGACTATGTTTGAAGTCTTGGAAACTCCGGAAGATAGCAAGGTGAAGTTGGCTACTTTGCAGCTTGAGAAGGATGCGGCTATGTGGTGGCAGTCGATGAAGCGAACTATGGGAAATGGTGTTGTTGGCTGGGAGAAATTCTTAGAGGAGTTCTGCGGTCACTATTTTCCATCTGATGTCAAAGAGAATAAAGTGATGGAGTTTCTGGCGCTGCAGCAGGGAGGCATGTCTGTCAGGGAGTATGAGATAAGATTTACTCAATTCTCAAGGTATGCACCCGAACTTGTGATGGACGAGGCGAGAAAAGCTCAGAAGTTCGAGCATGGATTAAGGCCGAGTCTGAGATCAAGGATGATACCCCTTGGTATCAGGAGGTTTGACAAGTTAGTCAAGCGAGCTGCAGCCACTGAGGCGAATATGGAGCAGTTCCATGCTGTTCAAAACTGGAGGAAAAACTGGAATGTGGGGAAGAGGCCCGCAAATTCTGGGAACGTCAGAGGACAGCCGCCGGCTCAAAGGTTCAAACCTACTGGGGCGAATGCTGTCAATGTGGCTGGAAGACCTGGGAATGTTTGGGTGAGACCTCCTGTGATTTGTTTCAACTGTGGAGAGACATGCCACTACACTCATTGCCCTAAACTGCAAGATGTCATCCGTAATGGACCAACTCAGCAGGTCGGGAAGAAGCCGTACAAGCAGGGGCGAGTATTTGCCTTGACTGAAGCTGATGCTGATGAAGTGGATCACGTCATCACTGGTATGGGGGAGGATGTTAAGCAGTTTTTCTGTTGTTCTCTTTTCCCTGCTTTATTTAGTGAACTGTTATGTAACGAGTGTATGTTATGTAACAGGAGAACTTTATTTGAATGGAAAGAAAGCTGTTGTTTTGTTCGATACTGGATCCTCTCACACTTTTATATCACCTAAATTTGCTAAAGTCTTGGGAGTTGAACCGAAGGTCTTTCCAGGCAAGGTTTTAGAAGTAGTTACTCCATCAGAGGAGACTTTAACCACTGATCGGTATTATGCGGACTGTAGGATCGTGATTGGGGACAAGATTTTTGGGATTGATCTGATTGAGCTGAATATCCTGGGGTTGATGTTATCATTGGCAATGATTGGATGCCGGTTTACAGTGTGAAAATAGAGTGGAAGATCAAGGAGGTAACAGTGAAGACTCTAGGTGGTCCTGAAGTCACTTTCCAGGAGAAGAAGAGATGTTCAGATTTGGTGGCAGCTATCAGCAAAGGTTCCTGTGGAGGTGCAGCAAATTCTAGTGGTTTGGGATTACCCAACTGTATTCTTGGAAGATTTGCCCGGGTTATCCCCGCATCGTGATGTAGAGTTCAACATCAATATTCAGCCAGGGAGTGCACCCATTTCCAAGACACCGTATAGGATGGCGTCTGTGGAGCAGGATGAGATTAAACGGTAGATTGAGGAACTGTTGGAGAAAGGCTTTATTCAATCGAGTGCGTCGCCCTGGGGAGCACCAATGCTGTTCGTAAAGAAGAAGGATGGTTTGATGAGGATGTGCATCGATTACCGAGAGCTGAATAAGGTCATTGTTCATAACAAATATCATATTCCACGAATTGATGACATGTTCGATCGTCTACATGGAGCAACTGTTTTGTCCAAAATAGATCTTCGATTGGGATACCATCAGGTTCGAGTGAAGACTGAAGATGTGCATAAGACTGCATTCAGAACTCAACATGGGCATTACGTATTCTTAGTTATGCCATTTGGAGTGGCGAATGCACCTGCAATCTTTATGGACATGATGAACAAAGTTCTGAGGCTGTTTATTGATTCTTTCATCGTGGTGTTTATCGACGACATTCTTGTGTACTCCAAGTCGGAGGAGGAGCACACTGAGCACCTGGCTGAGGTTCTGAAGAAACTTCAAGAGCATGGGTTGTATGCCAAGTTATCCAAGTGCGATTTCTGGAAGTCTGAAGTGGCATTCCTGGGTCACATCATTTCTAAGGAGGGAGTGGCAACTGATCTGCAGAAGATAAAGGCGGTGAAGGATTGGGCAAGGCCTACTACAGTGAAGGAAATCATGAGTTTTCTTAGGTTACTGGATACTACAGGAGGTTTATCCAGGGCTATGCTCAGATAGTCGTGTCGCTCACTAGTCTGACCAAGAAGAATGTGAACTTCAAGTTGACTGAGCAGTGTGAGGCAAACTTTCAGGAGTTGAAAGAGAAGCTGGCTACTGCTCCCATTTTGTCTTTACCTAGAGCAGGTGTTGAGTATGATGTTTACAGTGAAGCTTCACATCGTGGGCTTGGTTGTGTCTTGATGCAAGAAGAAAAAGTGATCGCTTATGGGTCTAGGCAACTAAGACCGCATGAGAATAATTATCCGACTCATGATCTGGAGTTGGCTGCGATTATCTTAACCTTGAAGCAATGGAGACATTATGTGTACGGTGAGAAATTGATCATGTACATGGATCACAAAAGCTTGAAGTACATCATCAGCAGAAGGACCTGAATCTGAGGCAACGGAGATGGCTGGAGGTACTTGAGGACATTCGTCCAAAGATTAAGTACCATCCTAGGAAGGCTAATGTTGTGGCTGATGCACTTATCCATAAGAGCAGTCTGGCTAGTTTGATTACAACTCAGAGGCATCTTGCAGAGGAGTTGGATTGGGCTGGTATTGAAGTTGTGGTGCAAGGCTTGGGATCATCTTTAGCTCAGTTGAGGTTTCAGCCTACACTGGATGAGAGGATTATAGCAAGTCAGAAGGAAGATGCAGAGATTCAGAAGATGAAGAAGCAGGTTGGTGCTGGCAAGTTGTTAGAGTTTCAGATCAGAGATGAGGTGCTGTGTTTGGAGAGAGGATGTGTGTTCCGGATCAAGCATAATTGAGGGAGAGTATTCTTCAGGAGGCACATGCTACTCTTTTGTCTGTACATCCTGGAAGTACCAAGATGTATAAAGACATCAAGCAACATTTCTAGTGGTCAAGTTTGAAGCGGGATGTGGCTGAGTTTGTGGCAAAGTGTGAGATCTGTCAACAGGTCAAAGCCGAGAATCAGAAGCCCGGAGGTTTATTACAATCGTTACCTATTCCGGAGTGGAAATGGGATAACATCAGCATGGATTTCATCACGATTTTACCCAAGATTTCAAAGGGTAATGATGCGATTTTGGTTATAGTCGATCGACTAACCAAATCAGCTCACTTCTTGGTAATGAAACTCACTTCGACTATGGACAAGTTGGCCGAGCTGTATGTTGGAGAGATCGTCAGGCTTCATGGTGTCCCGTTGACTATTGTGTCTAATCGAGATGTGTAATACCCCGCAAAATAGAATGATTTATTTTGCATTATTAAATAATAATATATTGGTAAAGTTGACTATTTTGACTATTTTCTTGAAATTGCAATTTGCACGTGCAACACACGTGCAAAGTCAGAAAATTTTGAGTTCTTAAAATTTTATGTTTAATGATTGATTTTCCTTATTTATTTATGATATTTTAATTTTTCAGATTTATTTGTTTATTTGACTATTTTACGAATTTGTCGATTTTACACGTGAAAAACACGTGCAAATATTTTTGGGGTGCAAACCTCCACTTTTAGATTTGCAAATAAATTCTCCTATTTATAATTAATTATATCCTAAATTTTGAGATTTTTCTGAATAAAGAAACTATTTTTATAAATACTTCTAAAGAGAGGGGCTTTTATGTAAAAGCCATTTGGATCTCAAACAAATAATAAAAATTTGTTTTTACTGATTTTTGGGCTTTCCATGGTCATCATTGAAAATAAAATATATTTAAGTTTTATTTAGAGTTGATTTGGTAAAGATTTAAACAAATATGATGTTTTTGCAAATATGGAATTAAGTGGATCTTGTGCAAATACTTTCTTGGGAATTTCAAAGTCAAAAATTATTTTGGTAAAACTCATTATTTATTATTAGATATTATTTCTGAATTTTCTGGATTTTTAAGAATATTTTATGATATATTTGCAAATATTACAAAAAGATGGACTTTGTGCAAAATTACCACTTTTAGTACAAATCCGAATTTTATAATTTCTGGGCTATTCTTGATGGTTGGGTAACTCAGTAGAAAAAATATTTGGTTTTATTTTTAATTTATTTAACTTATTTAACTACTTTTTTTAAAGAAATGTTTATATATGTAAAGTAATAATTTGTTAAGAGGTGTTTCTATAAACTTGTAAAACCCTAAAAAGTCAAGATTTCGGCCTATAAAGGATCCCCTACAGCCGCCCCTTTCCTCTGCAAGAATAAAATATATTTTACTATTGGTTTTCTTGGAGTTTCAAAGCGATTATCTTGGATTTTGCAAAACAAGGGCTTTTTCTCATTCTTTATTAATTCGATTGATTTCTTCATTGAGGTGAGTGACTTGTGTTTGTTTTTTTATTGTTCTAAGCATGTTGTATGTTATGATTTATCTATTAGAAAGTATGTTAGATGATGGTATGAAGTGTAGCGCCCCGAATTTCCAATATGATATCTCAGAAATACGTGGCACAATTCTAGAATCAACTTCAATGTAATCATAAACATAGCAACCAAATACAGGGAAAAATTAAAACTTTTTATTACATCAATTGTTTACAAAGCACAGCGGAAAATTAAACACCTTGAATTACAATTTATTTCTTTCACAACACATTCTTTTATAATTTACATAAGTTTTATTATCATTTTACCACATGCATCCAAATCCCAAGCTATAGGCACCTACCTGTAAAACATGCGGCTAGAGATAATCCTAACCCCCAAAACTATAGGGGTCAGCCATAATGGTGTGAGTGACATAAAAATAAATGCAACATCAATAAAACATGAAACATAGAATCATAAACAACATGTCTCAACAATAAGAATAAATGAAATAATAAATAACAATAAATAATACATGAAGACATCAAGTGAACTAGTCTAAGTGTCAAGTGTAGAAAACAGGGAAACACATGCATAAAACTAAGTCAAGAAAATATCAATGCTATATGCTGACTCTCTAATGCATACTTGTCGGATTCTATGAATCCCACTTTACATAGGTCCGGTGCAAGCCCTTTTCGTTCTTCACTTGATAGGGTTTAATCTCCCGCTTATGCAACTAATCCTACTACTATGACTACTATGAGATATAGATAAACTGTGAATATTAGCCCATGCCCTGATAATTTCGGAGGTCAGTCTTTATCCACAGATAATTTCGGAGACTATTTTACTCACACCCGGGAATCTTCGAGAATACCCCACACCGCAAGTTATGGCGCATCATCACACGAATACCCCATAAGCGTCGCCTCGACCCCGATAATTCCAGAGATCAATCCCACACTGCAGGTAATTTCGGAGACTATTTCACTCATACCTCAATAATTCCGGGGATTATCTCACACGCAAGCCATACTGAGGTCCATAACCCATGTTCTTATTTCATCATATCACCATCTAGTGCCTGTCCTTATTTTGTTAAGTTAATTAATTAATTTCGAATCTCCTAGAGTTGGTGTGCCCTATCGGACTTAACTCAACTGATCAGTGACAAAAGCCATAACTGACCAAACCACAAAATCTCAACTGCCGGTATCTAGGGTCCCACACACCCTCTAGAGACTCACAACCCAACCATCAACGCAAAACCTTTCATTTTAGTCACTTTATAACAGTGTTAATTTACTCACAGTAATTCATCCATATTGTGTGTGTGTGTGTGTGTGTATATATATATATATATATATATATATATATATATATATATATATATATATATATATATATATATGGGAAATGCTTCATTGAAAATGGGTTTGTTTTTATGGGTTGGAAAACACCAATCTGAGCCGTTGGATCACTTTTGATCGTGATCAGCGGCTCAGATCGCCTCTGCCCATCACCCAATATCACTTAAGTGGCGGAGGGTTATTTTGGGCATTTTGTCCCAAATAACTCTTCGCCTGATTCGCTCTGAAAAAATAAATATAACCTAGGCCGTTGTTGGGAACAACGGCCTAGGTTATAAAAAATTGAATTATAGACCGTTGTTTGGAACAACGGTCTTGTTCTAAATTTTTATAACCTAGGCCGTTGTTCCCAACAACGGCCTAGGCTATAAAATTTCTATAAACAACGGCCTTGTTCTAAATTTTTATAACATAGGCCGTTGTTCCCAACAACGGCCTAGGTTATATCAATTTTTTTAGAATCTGTTCAGCGAAGAGTTATTTGGGACGAAATTCCCAAAATAACCCTCCGCTGATCAATTGAAATATGACCCTCCGCTTACCAAAGGTGTTTCAAAGAAGGCCTTTTATGACTCACTGGGCAAGTTGGGCATGGTCGATGTTTATGCTCCAACTTGAGGGGGAGTGGTGGAGTGAGTTAATATTTAGGAGTAAATGGGTTATGGGGAGCTCGATCTGAGCCGCTGATCACGGTCATGAGCGATCCAACGGCTCAGATTGGTGTTTTCCAACCCGTGAAAACTAGACCCGTTTTCAATGGAGTATTTCCCTATATATATATATATATACTTATATACAACAATATGGATGAATTACACAGGATATGCATTTAGCATATATGTAGACATTTGAACTCTATGCATGATATAGGAATTTAAACCATATGCAAGGTGTAGAAATTTAGACTATAAGTAATATGCAGGTTAGTGAATATATGAATATATATCTATATGTAAGATAACTGATAAGTATAAAAAGCATCCCTTTCACTGTTACATGTGAATTGATCATAGGCAGATATATATATAAGAATAATTGATTCTTAGATGAGCTTAAGTGTATGCAGGTTGTTAAAGGATGAGCCACATGCATACACAAAGGTACTACTCCAAACACAAACTCACAACCTAAACATGGTACTGGATGTGTATACAAAGATGGGTTTGTTCATAACTTGTTCATGTGTGCACCTGCACACAGATGCAGCAGCAATATACAACATTCTGCAGTAAAAGAGAACTGCTACATACTAGGTTACTTGATGATTGATAGATTAGAACTTAGGGCTTTTAAAGTATCAGTTTGAACAATAAAAAACACATCAATTAGGAGTAGAAAATGTTTGGATTCAATACCAGTACCAAACCAAATCAGATCCCTACCAAACTTGTTAGAAAAATCATCAAATGTATTTCGGCAGACTTCAAAATAGAAAAATATTAGATCGTGTATACATATGTGTACATTATCTATGTATATAATTGTTTAAGCATCAAGAATTAATATATAGGAGTAGTGTATGGTTCAATTTAATCTTAGTACCAAAACAAATCAGTTTTAACTCAAAACTTCAAAAACTCAAAAAACTCAATCTGATTGAATCACAGCCAGACCCTCATGTTCAAAGCCTTTCAAAACTTGTTCTTTTAGTTCAAAACTTGTTATATACATATCCCAATCATCTACATCAGTGTATCCATGATTATAAATATATAATTGTATTGACGTTTCAATCAAATTCCATGTATCAACAGTGTGCACATACTTATCACAGTAACATACTCCTCTTTTGTTCAAATTTGCGCATCATACATACATATAATTGTCCAATCCAAAAAATCAGCAAGCATATAGGTGAAAGCAACCTACTCATAATTTCTCTTAGGTTATTTAACAATCACAAGTCAATAAATTAGGGTTTTGGTCATCAATAGTATAGTTTCAAGAAAAGATTCAACTTTTAATTCTTCTACTCATAAGAAATTATTATATCTTCAAATAATAATCTAACATGCAATCTAATAGATAAATCGTCACGTACAACATGCTTAGAACAATAAGAAAACAAACACAAGTCACTCACCTTATTGAAGAAATCAAATCGAATTAATAAGAAATGAGAAAAAACCCTTCTTTTGCAAAATCCAAGATCATTGCTTCGAAACTCCAAGAAATTAATAGTAAAAATATATTTTATTTTTGCAGAGGAGAGGGATGACTGCAGTGGCTATTTTATAGGCCAAATCTGGAGTTTTTAGTGTTTTACAAGTTTATGGAAACATCCCTTAACAAATTATTACTTTACATATATAAATCCTTATACTTGGAAATAAAATAAAACCAATTTAATTGAGTTTTTAAAAACAAAAAAAAACCAGTCTATAACCAGCAGACACTGTTTGTAGACACAGAAAATGAATTTGCACTTTTACCCCTCTAAGTGGCAATTTTGCAAAAAGACCCCTTTTTAATCAAAACTTGCAAAATAAACTAAATTTATTAAAACAAAAAGTAAACTCTTTACCTCTGAGTTGATTAGGCATCATGACAAGCCCAAAAATCAGAAAATCTAGAGTTTTTACTCCAAGTGGTAATTTTACACAAAGTACTTCTTTTTGTACTATTTGCAGATAGGTTCAATAATTATCAGAAAAATCTAGAAAATTCAAAAATAATATATAATAATAATTAATGAGTTTTCCCTAAAATATTTTTGATTTTGAACTTCCCAAGAAAATATTTTCACGTGTTTTGCACGTATAAAAAGATAAATTTTCATAAAAAATTTTATTAAATCACCAAAAATCATTTTAATTCATTTATTAATCTTAAAAGCATTATTTAAAAAATCTGGGATATTACATGAAAATATAATGAGTTTTGATGAGTAGATGAATTAAAAAGTGAATCTTTTCATGAAACTATACTATTGATGACTAAAACCCTAATTAGATGACTTTAGATTGTTAAAGAACCTAATATAGATTATGGGTATGTTATTTCCTATCATATACTTGCTGATTTGAACACATGTATTGAGTTGTATGATGGTATTGCATGAAAGTAAACAAAATCGATTAAAAATAATCCTTATTGTGTGTATATACATATATGTTTTGTTTGACTAAGTAGGATTAATCTTGTTGAGCCCGGATTAGAGGTTGCTGTGATTATTTGGTTTGTTTAAATTAGGCTCGAATAAATTAGGATTAGGACTATTTTGATTTTGATTTAAGTTTGGATTTTGATTTTGAGTCAGTGGAGGGCCTCGGGTCTGGCTTTCGAGTGGGATCGGGATTGATACATATGTATATTTTCTTTTGTTGACTAGGTCAGTGTATGACCATAGATTTAAGCCAGAGTTGATATTGTGATTACTTTGTATAATGGTTTAATTAAATGGAGTTATGGTTTGTTTGAGTTAGTTGCATTTGGATTTAATTGGCTTGGCTGATATTATTTTCGGCTTGGCATGGTTGTACAGGGTCTCGGTAAAAGGAGGATGGGAATTAGATTTAGTATGAGGTTGTAGGGATTGAAGAAGTTTAGTAGTTTTAAATAGATTCTGGTTAAAACTGATAATTATTTCCATTTCATGTTAAGATTGATACCATTATAGGTTGATAAATTTCATGCGCAGAACATGTATAATTTCAGATTTTTGACGTTATGAATTTCAGATTACAGATGATCGTTAGTTTTCAGAATTTGTATATGTTTCATATTTTTTTTTACTTTCAACAAGGTTTCAAATTTTGTTAGCCAAATGTTTCAGATTTTTGTAAGATAAAAGTTTCATTTTGAGTACTTAATTGTTTCAGATTTTCAGAGTATTATATCAAATTTAGAAACAAATAATTTTACATTTTTTGAGAATTTAATTTCAATTTTTTTTAGACAAAGAATTTCATGACAGTATTAGTTGATTTTTAAGGAATTTCGTAAGTTGAATATATTACCATGTATGGAAGGGTCCTTCATGGAAACGTTGCTTGATTTATAAGAATGTGACTAATAAAGAATATTTTTGTATAATACAAACCAAGATGGGTTTGATTTGAGACTTAGGGTTATGATGTGGACCCTAGAAAGATTGTTAATAATATTTTGAGTTGTGAATCTCTGGGAGTTGAGTGGGACTCCTGTGAACCGGTAGATGAGATTTTGTTGATTTTTGTTGATTTTAGCGTGTCGATGGTCAGCGGGCCTATTCACGGGATGTACCCGGTGTATCTGCACGTCGAGGGCCTCCCAAGCCTATTCGTGGGGTACACTATAACGCTCCGCTCCAATACTCAGACAATTTTTATTATTTTTAGAAGACAAATTAGATACTATGTAGTACAACTGCCCACCACAGGCTACCTCTTAAAAGGTGGTTAACCAATTAGGTGACTCTTAATCAGAGGCAATTTTATTTATATTCAATAAATTTTTGTGTACTCCCGATATGGGATACCTATTCACAAATCCTTTCTCAAATCCCGAAACTAAAATGCCGGCCACGCTATCTTCAAATTCAAAGACAACTCTCTGTCTTTCAAACTTAATCCGGTGGGCCCCCTTATATGTGATGACGTCATCATCACATTTTAACCAACAGCCAACTCCAGCACTGCACGTGCTGTTCATCGTGGGGCCCCCCCTTTTCCATATATTTACAATTCATGCCACTCAACTATTATATATATATATATTTACAATTCATTCATGCCACTCAACTATTATATATATATATATATATATATATATATATATATATATATATATATATATATATGTATATATATATATAGGAAAAGGCTCCGTTGCACACTACTTGTGGTGCTCACGGCGTGAACACTACGTCTTCGGGCATTCAAATCGAAAATCCGAACCGTTCACATTGATCTACACATCTAAATTAGTCTAAATATGTAAAATCAAATCATTTGAAATTCATTTGCCCATTCATTGAAGTATTACAAAATTGTATGGCTGAAATTCATTGTTTTTATAGTCGCGTGATGGATGGGCAAATGAATTTCAAATGATTTGATTTTACATATTTAGACTAATTTAGATGTGTAGATCAATGTGAACGGTTCGGATTTTCGATTTGAACGATCGAAGACGTAGTGTTCACGCCGTGAGCACCAAGGTAGTGTGCAACGGAGCCTTTCCCTATATATATATATATATATATATATATATATATATATATACCCAGAGATCAGTGACTCTCAACACCGCGGATCATACTGAGGCCCTCTTCCACACTCGGTGTCGAAAGTCAGCTCTGATACTATTTGTAACGCCCCGCCCCAATACTCAGACAATTTTTATTATTTTTAGAAGACAAATTAGATACTATGTAGTACAACTGCCCACCACAGGCTGCCTATCAAAAGGTGGTTAACCAATTAGGTGACTCTTGATCATAGGCAATTTTATTTATATTCAATTATTTTTTGTGTACTCCCGATATGGGATAACAATTCACAAATCCTTTCTCAAATGCCAAAACTGAAATGCCAGCCACGTCATCTTCAAATTCAAAGACAGCTCTCTGTCTTTCAAACTCAATCCGGTGGGCCCCCTTATATGTGATGACGTCATCATCACATTTTAACCAACAGCCAACTCCAGCACTCAACGTGCTGTTCATCGTGCCCCCCCTTTCCATATATTTACAATTCATGCCACTCAACTATTATATATATCTATATATATATATATATATATATATATATATATATATATATATATATATATATATATATAATTCAGAAATTACGAGGTATTAAATACATAGTTGGGATGTGATTCTCCGGTTTTTGAGCTATTCTTACATGATGCTTGCGCGTCGAGGGTTATGATGCCTATTCGCCAAGTATTTAGTATCTTGTTTCCATCACCGTAGTAGGATTAGTTGCATAACGAGAAATTTAACCCTATAAAGTGGAGAACGATAAGGGATTGCACCGGACCTATGTATTGTGGGATGTATAGAATTCGACAAGTATGCATTAGAGAGTCAACATATAGCATTGTGCTTTCTTGGCTTTGTTTTATGCATGTTGTTTATGTTTTCCTACACTTGACACTTAGTCTAGTTTCACTTGATATTTTCATGTTTTATTTACTGTTATTTCTCATTTCATTTATTCTTACTGTTGATACATATTGTTTATGATTCTATGTCTTATGTTTTATTTATACTGCATTTATTTTTATGTCACTCACACCGTTATGGCTGACCCCTATAGTTTTGGAGGTTAGAGTTATCTCTAACCTCATGTTTTACAGGTAGGTACCTTTAGCATTGGGATTGGATGCATGAGATAGATTGATGTTGTGGCTTATGTAAATTGTAAAAGAAAGTGTTGTAAAGGAAGAATTTGTAATTCAAGGTGTTTAATTTTTAGCTGTGCTTTGTAAAAAATTGATATAATAAAAAGTTTTAATTTTTCCTATATTTAGTTGCTATGTTTATGATTACATTGAAGTTGATTCTGGAATTGTGCCACGTATTTCTGAGATATTATATTGAAAATTCAGGGCGCTACAAAGTTGGTATCAGAGCATGCTTCAATTAGTAAACATAGTACGGGGAATAAACATAAATGGACATTTGATGTGTGAGAACCTAGACGGACTTTAGATGTGTGAGTACACAAGTGAACATTAAAAAGAACCTACGTGGACAATAGAAGTGTGAGTACCTTGGTGGATATCTAATGTGTGTGACTTGATTGTTTGGTCATGAAGACCTGTAATGAGATTTAGACTGTTTGTATACTTAGACTTGATTAAAATTTCTTTATCGCAAGTGCATTGGTTATCTATATAATAAAACACACAGAAAGCTATCAAGTGGCTCTCCTTCAATCCCCTCAAAAATCAAAGGTTCAGATCTAACCTCACAAAACATATTCCCCCCCCCCCCCCAAAGTTTCCCCCAAAAACTCAAATTCAAATCCCCCACCCAAAACAACTCCTATATTTATTTAATTTTTTTTTCTCTCTCTTTCCCTCCATCTTCTATTCAAAAAATTAAGAAAATAAAAATTTCAAAAATTTTAAAAAAATAAAAAATTAAAAAACTAAAAAAATTTAAAAATTTAAAAACTTTAAAAATAATTCAAAAAATCAAAAAAATCATATAATATGTTTTTTGCTGGACCCAAAAATGTTTCTCATATAATATGTTTGCTACTTCAATTAATTTGCTGGACCTTCAAAACAATTTTATATGATCAAACAAGGTGCACCGTTCCGTAGACGTGCCGTAGGCACACGTGTCAACGGGCAAACCTAGTTTTTGTATAAAGTATATACTTTTCTCACTAGCTTTTTTTGACATCTTTTGTCCACTTTATGCATTTGATGTTTTGTTAATACCCCCTCAACTCGTATATTTTGCTATTAGTTTTACATATTACATTAAGTTTTGGATTACTACATGTTAAGTTATTATTGCTACTTCTATTTCCTTTTATTATTGTTTTTCTATATTATAAAATTTGGTCTTGCATATTTATTTTCTCATTCATATTTGCATTGTGCTTATGCATGTATTTCATTATGTTTTTTTCCTTAATTTTATAAATTATTTTCACTACTACTATTTTGTACTATTGTGTTTGATATTTATAATCTATATATCTATTTTTGATATTCCATCGTGTGACTTTCAACTCAATTTCTTACTTTTTCTACTATTTTTATATGACGAATTTTTGAACATAACATCATACTTAGATTAAATATCCAATATCTCTATGCATATGGAAGGTTACATCTTCCATTTCACCATTTCGGTGCAACCTAATGTCCAGATGGCAAATATGCAACTCAATGTCAATGGAGACAAATTGAAACTGGATGTCGGGGAGGCAAAATGTGCAACCGAATATCCAGACGGCAACCTGCGATCGATGTCGTGAAGGTGAATATGCAACCTGATGTTAAGGATGAGATTTTCTACCTATTTGCTAATTGATATTTCAAGACTTTTTACTTATATAATGAAACTAATGGTAAAGAAATTTTTTTATGACTTTTGTTTATACAATTACACTCTATGTTTCCATACAATTTGAACTAGTATAGTTGATTTTACTTTATTTTGTATTTATAATTTTTTTTAAGATTGAGTACATCAACTATGGTCTAAGTTTTCGTTCTTTTGTGATCGCTATTTATTGCTACCATTTTTCAATTCTTTAACCTTTTAGATTTCTCACTTACTTTTGTTTCTACGTCCTAATTAATGGTTTAACGCTTACTTTTGCAATATTCAATGAACATCTTTTAAGTCTTTTTGCACATATATTTTGTCCTATTTTGCTCGTTACCCTTTAATGTGTTTTTAGAGTATTGATTATAATGTCAACATTCACTAAAATACTCATTATTATATATCTTTTACATTCATTGTTATTAATATTTTCTTTACTTAGCTAAATTTGTTCGTATTTCTCTGTACCTTGACTGGTTATTTTCCCGAAACTACATTTTTTTATATATAACCTTTGAGGTTGTGTTTCTTTGTTGTTTTTATGGTTATCAACCTTTTTATATTTGGGTTTTATCCCTTCACTTTTGACTTGTTATTCTATAAGCATAGTCTTGCTATTTTCTCAAGTTTGGGATTTATTGTGTATTCTATTAGATTACTTATACTTTTGCCATGTTAGTTTTCTCCTTTTACTCTTCGATCTATAATCATATGTTATTTTTTGTTTATCTTAGTAATTCAATACAACTATAAAATAATGATAGAGTAAATTTTCGAAACTGTTTTGTAAGTTTTGTATTTTGTTTTCATTTGCGTAGAGTAGTTCTGAGGACAGAACTATTCTAAGGGGGAAGTGATGTAATGCCCCATAAAATAAAATGATTTATTTTGCATTATTAAATAATATTATATTGGTAAAGTTGACTATTTTGACTATTGTCTTGAAATTGCAATTTGCACGTGCAACACACGTGCAAAGTCAGAAAATTTTGAGTTCTTAAAATTTTATGGTTAATGATTGATTTTACTCATTTATTTATGATATTTTAATTTTTCAGATTTATTTGAATTTATTTGACTATCTTACGAATTTGTCGATTTTACACGTGTAAAACACGTGCAAATTTGGGGGTGCAAACCTCCACTTTTATATTTGCAAATAAATTCTCCTATTTATAATTAAGTATATCCTAAATTTTGGGATTTTTCTGAATAAAGAAACTATTTTTATAAATACTTCGAAAGAAATGGGCTTTTATATAAAAAGGCCGTTTGGATCTCAAACAAATATTGAAAATTCATTTTTACTTATTTTTGGGCTTTCCATGGTCATCATTGAAAATAAAATATATTTAATTTTTATTTAGAGTTGATTTGGTAAAGATTTAAACAAATATGGTGTTTTTTGCAAATATGAAATTTAAGTGGACTTGTGCAAATACTTCCTTGGAAAGTTCAAAGTCTAAAATTATTTTGGAAAAATTCATTATTTATTATTAGATATTATTTCTTAATTTTCTGGATTTTTACGAATATTTTATCACATATTTGCAAATATTACAAAAAGATGGACTTTTTGTGCGAAATTATCACTTTTAGTACAAATCCGAAATTTATAATTTCTGGGCTATGCTTGATGGTTGGATAACTCATTAGTAAAAATATTTGGTTTTATTTTTAATTTATTTAACTTATTTAACTACTTTTTTTAAAGAAAGGTTTATATATGTAAAGTAATAATTTGTTAAGGGATGTTTCCATAAACTTGTAAAACCCTAAAAAGTCCAGATTTCGGCCTATAAAGGATCCCCTACAGCCGTCCCTCTCCTCTGCAAGAATAAAATATATTTTACTATTGATTTCCTTGGAGTTTCAAAGCGATTATCTTAGATTTTGCAAAAGAAGAGCTTTTTCTCATTCTTTATTAATTCAATTGATTTCTTCATTGAGGGTATTTGTTTTCTTATTGTTCTAAGTATGTTGTATGTGATGATTTATCTATTAGAAAGTATGTTAGATGATGGTATGAAGATATAATGAGTTTTGATGAGCAGATGAATTAAAAAGTGAATCTTTTCATGAAACTATACTATTGATGACTAAAACCCTAATTAGATGACTTGAGATTGTTAAAGAACTTAATATAGATCATGGGCATGTTATTTCCTATCATATACTTGCTGATTTGAACACATGTATGTATGATGGTATTGCATGAAAATAAACAAAATCGATTAAAAATAATCCTTACTGTGTGTATATACATATATGTTTTGTTTGACTAAGTAGGATTAATCTTGTTGAGCCCGGACTAGAGGTTGCTGTGATTATTTGGTATGTTTAAATTAGGCTCAATTAAATTGGGATTAGGACTATTTTGATTTTTATTTAAGTTTGGATTTTGTTTTTGAGTCAGTGGAGGGCCTTGGGTCTGGCTTTCGAGTGGGATCGGGATTGATACATATGTATATTTTCTTTTGTTGACTAGGTTAGTGTATGACCATAGATTTAAGCCAGAGTTGATATTGTGATTATTTTGCATAATGGTTTAATTAAATGGAGTTATGGTTTGTTTGAGTTAGTTGCATTTGGATTTAATTGGCTTAGCTAATATTAATATTTTCGGCTTGGCAGGGTTGTACAGGGTCTCAGTAAGAGTAGGATGGGTATTAGATTTAGTATGAGGTTGAAGGGATTGAAGAAGTTTAGTAGTTTTAAATAGATTCTGGTTAAAACTGATAATTATTTCCACTTCATGTTAAGATTGATACCGTTATAGGTTGATAAATTTCATGCGCAAAACATGTATAATTTCATATTTTTGACGTTATGAATTTCAGATTACAAATGATCGTTAGTTTTCAGAATTTGTATATGTTTCATATTTCTTTTTTTACTTTCAATAAGGTTTCAAATTTTGTTAGCCAAATGTTTCATATTTTTGTAAGATAAAAGTTTCATTTTGAGTACTTAATTGTTTCAAATTTGGTAGTCTATTGTTTCAGATTTTCAGAGTATTATATCAAATTTAGAAACAAATAATTTTAGATTTTTTGAGAATTTAATTTCAGTTATTTTTAGACAATGAATTTCATTACAGTATTAGCTGATTTTTAAGGAATGTCGTAAGTTGAATATATTACCATGTGTAATACCCCGTGTTATTTCAAAATAGAAAAATATATATATTATATTGGCTGGTTTGTGGTTGATATAAGGATTTGGTAATTATATACGTATTTGGAATAATATGTATGGAATTAATGGTGCATGGAAATGGATGGCCCACGTGCATGGTGAAACAGCTTGAAATCATGTTGTTGTTAATGGAGGCCTGTTGACTTCGGTCAACAAAAGAGGGTGACGTGACGATGGCCCATGAGGAGAACAGGTAAGTGTAGTGACTAAAAATCTCATATGGGATATAATATAGATTAAAATATAATATAAATAATAAATGCCAATGATCGAGAGTTACCTAATCGGTTAACCGACTTTTGAGAGGCAGTCTGTGATGGGCAGTTGTACTATATATATAATATACCGGACGGATATTACATTGTATAAATTATTATTTTATTATTATTTTGTTTTAATTCCAAAATCGAATTATTTTGGTGATTTTCACCCAGTTTGTTCAAAGACATTATCTGTACCCATATACCGGTCAGTATACTTCCGTATTGTATCAAATTGGTACCGTGATCTTCCGAACTAATAATAAAATTTATTTTATTATTATTTCCGAAATTAAATCATTTTTATACAGATTATGCGAAGATTTTTCGGTATACGCATATATATACACACATGTATGTAGTATGTCAATTAGTACATTATACAAATTGTGTGTTGAGTATTTTTGGACAAAATACTTGTCTTTGTTATGACAAACCTATTAGATTATTAGAGTTTTTATTTAAATGGTTAACCTAGGTTAAGTGTGCATGAAGAGATTAAGGAAACTCTTCTAGAAACCTTCTTTCTTCCACCTCACCCTCACACCCATACCTCCACCTCACCCATGCCTTCCCTAGGTAAGGCCGGCCCCAAATCAAGGGAGGGGGTTCTTGCATTATGTGTGTGCAATTTTGCACTCTCCACCTTCTCTCCAACCCTATAAATACCCCCCTCCCTTCACATTTGTCTCATTTTTAGAAAGACAAAAAGAAAGAGTGAACTCCTAACTTTAGAGTTTTTCTTTGTAGGTTTATTAGGAGTTCCTAGGAGCTAAGGGGAAGGAGAAGGATCTAGTCTAGTTCTTCCATCAAAAAAAAGAATTAAGGTGGGGGTTTCTCTATCTTTTCTCATTCTCTTTTGTTGATTCTTGTTCTTCTTATTCTCTTTTTGTTGTGTGTTTTGTTGAGTGTTTTGTTCTCTTTGTAGTATTGTGTTGTTGTTCTCTTTTGCGAGTTGTTTTTGTTGTGTTGTTTTTTGTTGATTAAACAACTTGGACTATGAGTGTTGACATGAATCAAATGCCCACATGGAAGTGAATGGTAGAACCTAATAAAGAACTTAAAGCTTGACTCTTTTGATTGTTGTAATTTTGTTCTTATTGTTGTTGTTGGACTAAATGAACACAAGCATATGGTGGTTGTATATACACCCATTTTGGGTTGTAGGACTTGATATGGACTTATACACATATGCATATGAATATTGTACATACCCATTTGGGATGTAGAACTTAACAAGGACTTTTGGCATAAGCACATAGTAGAATTATTACATGCATTGAGGTTGTAAAACTCAATAAAAATGAGTCCTTAATTACTTATTGCTCTCTACTTGATAAATGCTAACTTTGGTTTATAAAAGAAAAGGAAAGAAAGAAAGAATGCTAAAGCAGTACTTATAATTCATTATATGTATATTAGTTCATAAAGAAAGAAAGAAAGAAAGAAAGAAATGAGTCCTTATGTGTAATAATTTCAAGACTTGAAGTGATAAAGAGAATGGTCCTTGTAATAGCTAGTAAGTAGTTATCTATGCTTAAACAAATTTCATGCTTAAGTAGTTAGTAGGTATTCATGCTTAGATGATACTCATGCTTAGATGCCATGCTTGAATGTTGTTCATACTTGAGTTAGTAGATATTCATGCTTAGTTAATGGATAATGATATTCATGCTTAAGTAGCTAGTAGATATTCATGCTTAGATGATACCCATGTTTAAAGTAGCAAATCTATGCTAATTTGTTGTAGTTAAAGTAAGAAAGTCTTATACCATGCTTGGATCGTTGTAGGAAAAAATAAATACCATGTTTAGATTATGGTAAGAAAGTATTATACCATGCTTGGATCATTGTAGGAAAAATAAATACCATGTTTAGATTATGGTAGGAAAGTCTTATACCATGCTTAGATTGTTGTAGGATTATTGTTTAATTACCTACCATGCTTAGGGATGTTGTAGATTGATGCTAAGTACATATACATGCTTATATTGCTGTAGGATTAATGTTGAATTAATCTACCATGCTTAGAAATATTTTAGATTGATGCTAAGTACATATACATGCTTAGATTGTTGTAGGATTATTGTTTAATTACCTACCATGCTTAGGTTGTTGTAGGAAAGTATAATCCATGCTTAGATTAATGCTAGAAGCATTACCATGTTTAGAATGTTGTGGGGTTCTACTTGAAATGTATACCATGCTTAGGTTGACACTCAAGTAGTGTACCATGTTTAAGAACATTGTAGATTCATGCTAAGTATACATCCATGCTTGTATTGTTGTAGATAAATTTTGAAGTTGAATACCATGCTTAGGAATGATGTAGATTCATGCTATGTCATATACCATGCTTAGGAGGGTGTAGGATTGATGTTGAATTACCTACCATGCCTAGGATTGTTGTAGGAATGGTTATGGTTGTATACCATGCTAAATTATTAGTACTTATGCTAAGTTGTAGCAATTAACCATGCTTAAGGTAGTAGGAGGTATTCATGCTTAAATCTAGTAGCTATTCATGTCTTAACTTATAAGTAGCTTCCTACTTAAGTTGTACCCATGCTTGTAGTGGTAGTGTTAAGGTAGAACCTTCATGTTGTAGTTGTAGTATTAACTATCACGTTGTAGTTAAGGGTTAGTAAAGAACTATCATGTTATAATAAATTTTGTTGGTAAAGAACTAATATGTTGTAGTTGTGGTGTTAGTGAAGAACCACCATGTTGTGGTTGCAATATTGTGTTGTAAAGTAGCTCTAGTTAATCCCCTAGAAGAAATCCCATGTTGGAGATTACATAGCTAGAGCCATGCATGCTTGAATGGTATAGGGTAGCGAATGATTAAAAAGGGACCATGAACCCATGCATCTAGCTCCTAGGTGTTTCTAGCTCAAACTTGAGAAAGGACCCAAGAATCTAGTTGCATGTAGTTCTAGTTCATTTCGGAAAAGGAACTGTGGATTCTAGTTGTGTGAGGCTCTAATTGAAATTGGACCATATCATGGGGGCATTTCTCATCCTTATGGGTAAGAAGGGTTGGGAAGGTCCCTAGTAATTGTTGACTCGATAAAAGTTGTTATGTCGCTTGGGCTTCTTATTGGTAGAATGCCTGTTAGGGGCTGTTAGTAGATTCTTCTGTTGCTTCTAATTATAGAAGATTAAGTTTGCTAATAAGCACGTTTGGTTGCTTCTAGGTTTGATTACCTGTATGGTTGTTTTTGTATATAGTTGTCTCATACGTGGCTCACCTAGGCCGTATGTAACGGTTGGTCTCATACGTAGCTTATTTGGCTCGTATGTAGGTATTGTAGGCTGGGAGTAGATCCGATGAGATCTTTTGAAGTCTAGGTTAAGACAGGTTAATTGTTGCACTCTTTAGAAGAGGGGTACGTACGGTGTTTTTTCATGCCAGTTGGAAGCACGGTGTTGTCTCGCTTGTTTGGTTAGAAGAAGGATACGTACAGTGCTTTTTCATGCCGAGTTGGAAGCACAGTGCCGGGTATCGCTTGTTTGTTTAGAAGAGGGATACATACGATGCTTTTTCATATCTAGTTGGAAGCACAGTGGCATGTCTCGTTTGTTTGGTTAGGGTTAGTGACATCGTTAGGGTAGTAACGGTTACTTAACCATTTTCAGCTATGAATTGGCAAAATGTGAGAGTTGGTGTTAAGCGTGATACCCTATAATCCAACCTGTCCTATAGGTTGACACTAGGTGGTGTTATTAGGATGTATTCCCCTGTCAAAGGGATATGGACGGTGCTTTTTCATGACGAGTTGGGAGCACGGATTTCGTATCTTGATTGTTAATTCCTGAAGGTGCCATGATAAGAACGAGAGGGTTTCCTAAGAAAATAGACCCTACGGTTCCGCTAGGTTCTATGCCTTCTCATGACCAGTTGAGGGCACGGAAGAAGGATGAAAAGTATCTTGTAGTTTGTGTTGGCTTTTGAGCGGGGTCCAGTGCGACCGGGCAATAGTGGCAACAAGGACACCACTATTGACTGCAGTAACGGGACTAGACCGTACCTGCAACTTCACCAGTCATGTAGTATTATGTCAGGAACAGGATGGGTACCAAAGTAGAATACATGGCGCAGGTTCAAATCCCTATAAATGAAGAGACGGCTTAAGATGGGCGCATGTAGTATGGGCTGCATGTTGCTTCGGAGACTTGCTGGCATTAGAATAAGAGCATCTTCACTTAGTTAATATTACATTAGATTCTAGTCATAGCACTCACGAACACTTCAACTACACCGACACAATTGTCATGTTTCTGTATGTTGTTTTGGGAGATTCGCTGCTAAGTTATCAGCCTTAAAGCGTCAGTGAATACTGACGTCCCCACTTCAATAGGTACTGGATCGCTGAAGTACAGGTACAAGATTCAGGAGGACTCAAAGCAAAGAAAGCGAGGAGTCGATGTCTTTTAAGTTCCGCTATAATATTTACGTTGATTATCTATTAGTTGAGAAATACCCAAGTGAGAATTACCAAGTGTTGTTCTTCATTCATTGTACTCTGATGTAATTTGTTGAAAGTGTAATACTTGGGATTGTAAAGGTATTATAGTAACACTATTATGTATTGCATTTGTATAATATTCAGATTTGTAATACATTGGGTGTTGAATAAAAATTTTTAAATTCTCCTGTTTTTCTGTGTATTGTGACTAATTGAAGAAAAGATTCTGGCTCGTGTCACGGTTTCACAGTATAAGGAAATCGGGGCGTTACAACATAGTATCTAATTTGTCTTATAAATTGTATAAATTGTTTGAGCTAGGGCAGAGAGGCATTACAAATGGTATCAGAGCCGACTTTCGACACCGAGTATGGGGCATGTCTTATAGTCGGGCGATGGGTTGACTGCGTCGGCAGCGATTCATCGGGCGGTGGGTTGACTGCGTCAGCAGCGATTCACCGGGACTATAGATCCAGTCGTCGGACTGTGGTTGCTTGTTATAATTAGCAGATGCTTCACATCGGCTAGAAAGGAGATCCTGCACTAAATTGTATGGTTTAAAAAAGTTGGCTGGTTGGTGGTTGGTATAAGGATTTGGTAATTATATATGTATATGGAATAATATGTATGGAATTAATGGTGCATGGAAATGGATGGCCCACGTGCATGGTGAAACAGCTTGAAATCATGCTATTGTGAATTGAGGCCTGTTGACTTCGGTCAACAAAAGAGGGTGACGTGGCGATGGCCCACGAACAGGTAAGTGTAGTGACTTAAAATCCCATATCGGATATAATATACATTAAAATATAATATAAATAATAAATGCCAAGGATCAAGAGTCACCTAATTGGTTAACCAATTTTTGAGAGACAGCCTGTGGATAAATTGTATAAATTGTCTGAGCTAGAGGTAGGGGCTTTACACCATGTATGAAAGGTTCCTTCATGGCAACTGTAGAACCCCGTATTTTCAAATATTATTTTAATTATTTGAAAATGAATTTAAATGATTTTTGAGGATTTACTAAATATTTTCTAAGAAAGTTATCTTTTGTACACGTGCAAAACACATGCAAACGACTTTTGAGAAGTTTGAAAAATTAAGTTTTCTTTAAGAAAAACCATTATTTATTATTTGAAAATTATTTAGTATTTTTCCAGATTTTTCTGAAAATTAATTAGTACTATTTGCAATTTTTGGGAAAAGAAGGACTTATTTGCAAAATTGACATTTTGAGGGTTTAAAGCGCAAAAATGCATTTGCTGGACATTCCAGATCAGTATTTGTTGAAGTTTGGAAATATATTTTCTATTAGATCCTAACTTAAATGATATTTGATTTAAATTTCAAGAATAGAATTATATATGCAAGATGTATTTTGGAAAGGAGTATTTTGCAAAGAAGGGAATATAACCCTAATATTCTATCCGGCATATATAAGGGAAATCCTTTTCCCAGCCGTCATTGAGAACTCACAAAATTTTGAGATTATTTTGAGGAGCAAAAAGGAGGATTCTTGGATCTAGCAAGGAGAAGGCTTTTGGCGGATTTTCATCAAAACAAAGGTGAGTGGTTTGTTTTGTTGTTTTGTTTTGCTTTGCTTGTTTTGTTTGTCTTGATTGATGAATGACGTAAGATCTTGTTATGCTTGTTTATGATCATTATGCCATTATTTTGTTAGTCCCATTGAATGTATGGTATGGATCTTTTATTTGTTATGGAGGATGAGAACTCTTGTTGATATTTGAACCATGTATGAGAAAATATTAAGATTTGTTGAGGAAATGTTGATCTATGAGATCGTATTGTTGGGAGACATATTAAGAATTGATTTTGTTGTGATTAGATGGTAAACACCTGGACCTTATGGTTGTAAATCAGATTTGGATTAAGATATGGAAGACATTTTGTTGAGAAAAACCCTAATGGGAGGATTAAGAATTGAGATCATGAGAATATGAGATTGGAGAAATTGATTGATTGAGTAATGTAACCATGATGGAGATTATTGAGAATTGTTTATTTGCCTGGATAAATTAAATTTTATGATCGATGAGTCTTTAGAAAACTCCGTTTGATTTGTGTTCAGACCTATACTTTTTGTAAGTCTGTAGCCGACAGTCGACCGGACTGCGAAGCAGTCGACTGGTACGAGCCTACTGTGTATTTTCAGTCTTTGAGTTTGGTTCGGGACAGTCGACCTAGACTGAGGCCAGTCGACTGGTCTTCTGTCTGTAATTTTGTTCAGTCCTGTCGGGACAGTCGACTGATCTTTCCTTAGTTTATTTTTGAGAAATGTTGGATTATGTCCTCTGGACAGTCGACTGATCTGATGTGCAGTCTACTGGTCCTGTAGGATCTTTGTATTTGATTTGAGATATTTTGTTTAGTGTTTGATTTTGAGACATTTGTTCAGTACTTGATTCTGAGATATTGTTCAGTATTTGATGTTGAGATATTTGTTCAGTATTTGTTTTTGAGATGTTCAGTTAAGAACATGATTTTGAGATATTTTGTTGAGCCACTTGTTAAGTGGAATTTGTTCAGATATTTGTTTTTGAGTCTCTAGAGGTAGGTGACCCTAGTATACCGGTGTTTGTTCAGTTATTTGTTGAGGCCCATCGAGGCAAATTTTCAGTTATTCAGATTTTTAGTCCGGTAGGGTATACTACTCTAGGAGATTTGTTCAGTAACCCAAACTAATAAGGACAGGCATTAGTAGTGTCATGACGAATGGGAACTTGAGTTATGCACCTCAGTATGGCTTTTGATGTAGGATTTAATCTCCTGAATTATCCAAGTAGTTAACTTGTGATGTGTGATTTATCTCCAGAATTATCCAGGTAGTTAACCTGTGATGCGAGGTATTTCTCCTGAATTATCCAAGTAATTATCTTGTGATGTGGGATTGAACTACGGAATGATCGGAGTCGAGGCGACGCTTTTGGGGTATTATTGTGATAAGGAATCTATGTTTAGATGTGGGATGATCTCCTGAATTATCCAGGGAAAATACCTGTGATGTGGGATCAATCTTCGGAATGATCAAGCATGGGCAAATTATCATAGTTTATCTTCATCTCTTAGTAGTCATCGTTGTCAGCATGTAGTCATGATGTTTTCTTGAATCACTTTTATGCATTCGGATTTCTGTTTTTACACACTTGGCTTTTGGATTTGATATCACCCTTTATTCTTTTGGTTGTTACTTCATACTTTAGTGTTTGATTATTATTTGTTGGATATTATGTTTTAAGTTCATTTATGCTATTGGTTTGAATTGTTACCACTCACACCATTTATGGCTGACCCCGTAGTTTTGGGGTTAGGGTTCAACTCTAGCCTCACATGTTGCAGGTTATTGCCTAGATTGGAGGTTGGATGCTTGAGTGGGCAATTTGAGATTATTAGATTATTTAGTGATTGGTGTAAAACTGTAAAGGATATTTGAGATCATTATTGAGTTGTAAATAAAATATTAATTTGTGTTGAGATGTTTAGACTTCCGCTGTAATTGTAATAATTGTTGTAATAAAGAAGAAAATATTTAGTGGTGTTGTTGGTGTTTATTGTTCTATTGAAGTGGATTACTGGGATTTCGCCACTTATTTTCTAAGCTCTCATATTAGAAATTTGGGGCGCTACAGAGATTGGTATCAGAGCTCTGCTTCAATGTAATAATAGACATAGTATGACAACCAACCTAGGTGTGGACACTAGAGAGTGAGTACCTAGGTGTGGACATCAGAGTGTGAGTATCACATAGAATTAAATTATGATGTTTGGTTTGAAATTATGGTTTGGGGTATGGTTGTGGCTTCGCCATAGGGTAATGATTTGAGGTTGAATTGTATGTGTGCTCTAACTTTACCCTCGTTTTGCAGTAATCACGATGGTTGCACCCAGAGGTAGAAATGGTGGCAACAATGAGGATGGATCGGGTAGTTCTCGAGGAGCGGGAATTGACCTAGAGGCTGAGTTTGCTAAGGTTTATCAGACCTTGAACACATTGATGGCACTCAATGTGGCGCAGCAGCAAGCACAGCAGCAGAACCCGCCGCCGAATCATGGAGCTGGGCATGGATTGGTGAATGCCGACCCCATAAAGCAGATTGAATCCTTTAAGAGGATGAGGCCGCCAGTCTTTGAGGGGCAAGCTGATCCAACAGCAGCAGACGATTGGATTCGGAAGATGGAGACGATCTTCGAAGTATCGGAGACTCCAGCAGCCAGTAAGGTGAAGTTGGCTTCTATGCAACTTGAAAAAGACGCTGGTGTCTGGTGGGAGTCACTGAAGAGGACTCTGGGAGATCAGCCTTTGACATGGGAAGCTTTTCTGGAGGAGTTCAGAGATCGCTTCTTTCCTCTGGATGTTCAAGAGAAGAAGGCGACTGAGTTCATGAACCTTCAGCAGGGGAGCATGACTGTTCGGGAGTATGAGACGAAATTTGCTCAACTTTCAAGGTATGCACCAGAGTTGGTCACGGATGAAGCAAAGAAGGCCAAAAAGTTTGAGCAGGGCTTGAGGCCGAACTTGAGGTCAAGGATGGTTCCGTTGGGTATCAGAAGATTCGAGAAGCTGGTCAGGAGGGCAGCAATGACTGAAGAGGATATGGACTTGTTTCAGAAGAAGCAGGAATCATGGAACCGGAACAAGAGGCCAGCATCAGGCCAGAGTGGGAAAGGATTCCCCGCGAAGCAGGCGAAGTTCAGTGGACCGATGCAGAAGGCGCCTGGAGCTCAGGGAGTGACCTGCTACTACTGCAAGGAAGTAGGACATTACAGGTCAGCATGTCCGAAGTTGGCAGAGCATGTTTGTTCTCAGTGTGGGCAGACTGAACACTCAAAGCTCCATTGTCCACAACTGAAGAAAGATGGTTCGGGTGGAAGCAAAGTCCCGAAGAGGCAAGGGCGAGTATTTGCATTGACCGAGGAGGATGCGAGAAACTCGGAAGATGTAATACAGGGTATGCAGGAATTTTGATTTCTTTCATTTTTGAATCAGTGTAATGAATAAAAGCTTTTATTTCAGAATAATTTAAGATTGAGTATCATTCTTATTGTAACAGGAGTTGTTTTAATAAATGGAATAAAAGCAAAGGTTTTGTTTGACACTGGTTCATCGCATACATTTGTATCGCCAAGTTTTGCAAAGATCTTAGGTTTGGAACCTAAGTTATTTCCAGGCAGGATTTTGTCGGTGGCAACGCCGTCAGGTGAAGAGCTAGTAGCAGATCGATATTACGAGGGCTGTGATATCGAGATTGGTGGAAGGATGTTCGGCATCGACTTGATCGAGCTACAAGTGTTGGGAGTGGATGTCATCGTAGGCATCGATTGGATGGCTATTTATGATGCCACAATTGATTGCAAGCAGAAGGAGGTGTTGGTGAAAGCACCAGGTGGACCTGCAGTAACTTTCCAAGGGAAGAAGAAGATCCCGCAGGTGGCTGCAATGGTATCTAAGAAGTCTATTGCAGATGAAGTCAAGGGCATTCCGGTGGTTCGAAAGTTTCCTCAGGTGTTCTTGGATGATTTTCCAGGATTACCGCCGCAGAGAGATGTGGAGTTTTGCATCAATGTTCAGCCGGGGAGTGCGCCGATTTCCAATGCTCCGTACAGGATGGCACCTGTAGAGCAGGATGAAGTGAAGAAGCAGATTGAGGAGCTTTTGAGCAAAGGGCTTATCAGACCGAGTTCATCTCCGTGGGGAGCGCCAGTGTTGTTGGTGAAGAAGAAGGATGGGTCGATGAGGATGTGCATTGACTACAGAGAGTTGAATAGGGTGACTATTCAGAACAAGTACCCACTGCCGCGGATAGATGATTTGTTCGACAGACTTCGAGGAGCAGCGGTATTTTCGAAGATTGACTTGAGGTCAGGATATCATCAGGTGCGAGTCAAGGAGGAAGATGTGAGCAAGACAGCGTTCAGGACTCGTCATGGGCTGTATGAATTTTTGGTGATGCCATTCGGGTTGACGAATGCGCCAGCAGTTTTCATGGACATGATGAATCGGGTGTTGAGGCCATTCATTGATTCCTTCGTGGTGGTCTTCATCGATGATATCTTGGTGTATTCGAAGTCGGAGGAAGATCATTCTAAGCACTTGACAGCGGTATTACAGACATTGCAGGAGCACAGCTTGTATGCCAAATTGTCGAAGTGTGAATTTTGGAAGTCTGAGGTAGCTTTCCTTGGTCACATTCTTTCTAAGGAGGGAGTGGCTACTGATCCTCAGAAAGTGGAAGCAGTGAAGGATTGGCCCAGGCCGACGTCAGTGAAGGAAGTCAGAAGCTTCTTGGGATTAGCTGGTTACTACAGGAGGTTTATTCAGGGGTATTCTCAGATTGCAGTTCCATTGACAGGTTTGACCCGGAAGAGTGTGGCATTTGTGTGGACAGATAAGTGCGAGGAGAGTTTCCTTGAGTTAAAGGAAAGGTTGACTACTGCACCTATATTAGCATTGCCGCAAGCAGGGAAGGATTATGACATCTACAGCGATGCATCTCTCAGGGGTTTGGGTTGTGTCTTGATGCAGGAAGGCAAGGTCATTGCTTATGGTTCGAGGCAGTTGCGTCCGCATGAGAAGAATTATCCGACGCATGATTTGGAGCTAGCAGCTATCATTTATGCCTTGAAGCTGTGGAGGCATTATGTCTATGGTGAGAAGGTCAATATGTACACTGACCACAAGAGCCTGAAGTATATCTATCAGCAGAGGGATTTGAATCTTCGTCAGAGAAGATAGTTGGAGGTATTGGAAGACATTCGTCCTGAGATCAAGTATCATCCGGGCAAGGCGAATGTAGTGGCTGATGGACTTAGCAGGAAGAGTAGTTTGTCAAGGTTGATCACTACTCGAAGAGAGTTGGCAGCAGAGATCGATCAGGCAGGTATCGAGGTGGTACTGCGAGGTTTAGGGGCATCTTTGGCTCAGTTGAGACTGCAGCCGTCCTTGAGAGAGAAGATTGTGGAAGGTCAGAGATCAGATTCGGAGATCCAGAAGATGTTGCAGCAGGTTTCAGAAGGCAAGTTATCAGAATTTTGTGTCCAAGATGGAGTTCTTTGGTTGGGTGAGAGGTTGTGTGTTCCAGATGATGCAGAGTTGAGAGAGAGTATCTTGCAGGAGGCACACAGCACATTGTTATCAGTTCATCCAGGAGGTACGAAGATGTACAGGGATATCAAACCCCACTTTTGGTGGTCTGGCATGAAGCGAGATGTAGCAGATTTTGTGGCAAGGTGTCTGACTTGTCAGCAGATCAAGGCAGAGAATCAGAGACCTGGAGGTTTGTTGCAGCCTTTACCCATTCCGGAGTCGAAGTGGGAGAATATCAGCATGGACTTTATTACGGGTTTGCCGAGGAGTTCGAAGGGCAATGACTCGATTTGGGTTGTTGTGGACCGATTGACTAAGTCGGCACATTTTCTAGCCATGAAGATTACTTGGTCGATGGAGAAATTGGCTGAGTTATACATTGGAGAGATTGTGAGACTTCATGGAGTTCCTGTTTCGATTGTGTCTGACAGAGATGCAAGGTTTACTTCGAGGTTTTGGAAGAGCCTACAGGCAGCTTTGGGCACCAGGACTGATTTCAGTACAGCATTTCATCCGCAGACAGATGGTCAGACGGAGAGGGTGAATCGAGTGCTGGAAGATATGTTGAGAGCTTGTGTTATGGACTTGGGTGGTAGTTGGGAGAGATACTTGGCATTGGTTGAGTTTGCCTATAACAATAGTTACCATGCAAGTATTGGGATGACACCGTATGAGGCTTTGTATGGGCGGAGGTGCAGGACACCTGTATGTTGGTATGAGGTTGGCGAGAGGCGGATGTACGGTCCTGAGATCGTACAACAGACGTCAGAGCAGATTGAGTTGATTCGCAAGAGGTTAGTTGAAGCTCAGAGTCGGCAGAAGAGTTATGCTGACACTCGACGGAGAGATTTGGAATTTGAGGTTGGGGATGCAGTTTTTCTCAAGGTTTCTCCGACCAAAGGAGTGATCAGATTTGCTAAGGGTGGCAAGTTGGCACCGAGGTATATTGGTCCGTACAGGATAGTGGAGAGGATTGGCAAGACAGCTTACAGATTGAAACTTCCAGAGGAGTTAGCGCAAGTACATGATGTGTTTCATGTGTCGCTATTAAGGAAGTATGTGGCCGACCAGAATCATCAGTTGGTGGAGGTTCCCGAAGATCTACAGGTGAACTTGAGCTACAAGGAACAGCCTGTTGAGATCGTTGATCGTAGGGAGAAAGTACTTAGAAGCAAGGTGATACCTATGGTCAAGGTATTGTGGAGGAATCAACAGTTCGAGGAGGCTACTTGGGAGCCAGAGGATCGCATGTTGAATGATTTTCCTGAATTGTTTGAATGAATGTATTTCTTGTATGAGAATGGAATTCTTTGAATGATTGAACTATTGATTGATACATGATGTAATCTTTAATTCGATTGTGATGTTATATGAAATTATTTGGATTATGATCTATTTATGAAGTATTGTTTCCTTTTGTTGGTATGTATTTGAACTCATTAGTAGTAGTTCTGAGGATAGAACTCTTCTAAGGAGGGAGTGATGTAGAACCCCGTATTTTCAAATATTATTTTAATTATTTGAAAATGAATTTAAATGATTTTTGAGGATTTACTAAATATTTTCTAAGAAAGTTATCTTTTGTACACGTGCAAAACACGTGCAAACGACTTTTGAGAAGTTTGAAAAATTAAGTTTTCTTTAAGAAAAACCATTATTTATTATTTGAAAATTATTTAGTATTTTTCCAGATTTTTCTGAAAATTAATTAGTACTATTTGCAATTTTTGGGAAAAGAAGGACTTATTTGCAAAATTGACATTTTGAGGGTTTAAAGCGCAAAAATGCATTTGCTGGACATTCCAATCAGTATTTGTTGAAGTTTGGAAATATATTTTCTATTAGATCCTAACTTAAATGATATTTGATTTAAATTTCAAGAATAGAATTATATATGCAAGATGTATTTTGGAAAGGAGTATTTTGCAAAGGAGGGAATATAACCCTAATATTCTATCCGGCATATATAAGGGAAATCCTTTTCCCAGCCGTCATTGAGAACTCACAAAATTTTGAGATTATTTTGAGGAGCAAAAAGGAGGATTCTTGGATCTAGCAAGGAGAAGGCTTTTGGCGGATTTTCATCAAAACAAAGGTGAGTGGTTTGTTTTGTTGTTTTGTTTTGCTTTGCTTGTTTTGTTTGTCTTGATTGATGAATGACGTAAGATCTTGTTATGCTTGTTTATGATCATTATGCCATTATTTTGTTAGTCCCATTGAATGTATGGTATGGATCTTTTATTTGTTATGGAGGATGAGAACTCTTGTTGATATTTGAACCATGTATGAGAAAATATTAAGATTTGTTGAGGAAATGTTGATCTATGAGATCGTATTGTTGGGAGACATATTAAGAATTGATTTTGTTGTGATTAGATGGTAAACACCTGGACCTTATGGTTGTAAATCAGATTTGGATTAAGATATGGAAGACATTTTGTTGAGAAAAACCCTAATGGGAGGATTAAGAATTGAGATCATGAGAATATGAGATTGGAGAAATTGATTGATTGAGTAATGTAACCATGATGGAGATTATTGAGAATTGTTTATTTGCCTGGATAAATTAAATTTTATGATCGATGAGTCTTTAGAAAACTCCGTTTGATTTGTGTTCAGACCTATACTTTTTGTAAGTCTGTAGCCGACAGTCGACCGGACTGCGAAGCAGTCGACTGGTACGAGCCTACTGTGTATTTTCAGTCTTTGAGTTTGGTTCGGGACAGTCGACCTAGACTGAGGCCAGTCGACTGGTCTTCTGTCTGTAATTTTGTTCAGTCCTGTCGGGACAGTCGACTGATCTTTCCTTAGTTTATTTTTGAGAAATGTTGGATTATGTCCTCTGGACAGTCGACTGATCTGATGTGCAGTCTACTGGTCCTGTAGGATCTTTGTATTTGATTTGAGATATTTTGTTTAGTGTTTGATTTTGAGACATTTGTTCAGTACTTGATTCTGAGATATTGTTCAGTATTTGATGTTGAGATATTTGTTCAGTATTTGTTTTTGAGATGTTCAGTTAAGAACATGATTTTGAGATATTTTGTTGAGCCACTTGTTAAGTGGAATTTGTTCAGATATTTGTTTTTGAGTCTCTAGAGGTAGGTGACCCTAGTATACCGGTGTTTGTTCAGTTATTTGTTGAGGCCCATCGAGACAAATTTTCAGTTATTCAGATTTTTAGTCCGGTAGGGTATACTACTCTAGGAGATTTGTTCAGTAACCCAAACTAATAAGGACAGGCATTAGTAGTGTCATGACGAATGGGAACTTGAGTTATGCACCTCAGTATGGCTTTTGATGTAGGATTTAATCTCCTGAATTATCCAAGTAGTTAACTTGTGATGTGTGATTTATCTCCGGAATTATCCAGGTAGTTAACCTGTGATGCGAGGTATTTCTCCTGAATTATCCAAGTAATTATCTTGTGATGTGGGATTGAACTACGGAATGATCGGAGTCGAGGCGACGCTTTTGGGGTATTATTGTGATAAGGAATCTATGTTTAGATGTGGGATGATCTCCTGAATTATCCAGGGAAAATACCTGTGATGTGGGATCAATCTCCGGAATGATCAAGCATGGGCAAATTATCATAGTTTATCTTCATCTCTTAGTAGTCATCGTTGTCAGCATGTAGTCATGATGTTTTCTTGAATCACTTTTATGCATTCGGATTTCCTGTTTTTACACACTTGGCTTTTGGATTTGATATCACCCTTTATTCTTTTGGTTGTTACTTCATACTTTAGTGTTTGATTATTATTTGTTGGATATTATGTTTTAAGTTCATTTATGCTATTGGTTTGAATTGTTACCACTCACACCATTTATGGCTGACCCCGTAGTTTTGGGGTTAGGGTTCAACTCTAGCCTCACATGTTGCAGGTTATTGCCTAGATTGGAGGTTGGATGCTTGAGTGGGCAATTTGAGATTATTAGATTATTTAGTGATTGGTGTAAAACTGTAAAGGATATTTGAGATCATTATTGAGTTGTAAATAAAATATTAATTTGTGTTGAGATGTTTAGACTTCCGCTGTAATTGTAATAATTGTTGTAATAAAGAAGAAAATATTTAGTGGTGTTGTTGGTGTTTATTGTTCTATTGAAGTGAATTACTGGGATTTCGCCACTTATTTTCTAAGCTCTCATATTAGAAATTTGGGGCGCTACAGCAACGTTGGTTGATTTATAAGAATGTGACTAATGAAGAATATTTTTTGTATAATACAAACCAAGATGAGTTTGATTTGAGACTTAGGGTTATGATGTTGTTACCTTTCCGCAAATACGTATTTTCTGAGTATTTTCTGTATTTCGAGATTTATAAAATTATTATCGTCAAATTCGTTTTGAGTTCTTAGTTAAAACATTTTCTAAACAATAATTGTGACTATTTCGAATAAACATTGTCTCTATTTCAACTTGATCAACTATTTACATTTTAAACTCAAATCAAAGATATTGTTTTTGTTTGAACTATTTCGGCAAATTAATATTTTTATGGGAAAAAGGGGTATGAGCAACTTGCTCATTTAGTAAATAAGCAATTGATGATGTGGCATACATGTGATTGGAAAATCCTTAAAGGGTTAGTTGTCCAATGTATCACATGCATGCCACATAATCAATTACTCATTTACTAAATGAGCAAGTTGCTCATATCCCTTTTACCCTATTTTTATATATTGATATTACTCTGATAATTGCTAGTATTATTTATTAGTATTTTTATTCTTATTGTCATTTTATTATTAATGTTATTATTAGTATTATTATTTTATTGTCATGGTTAGTATTTCTATTCTTATTGTTATTACGATTATTTATTATTATTATTGATTATTAAAACAAATCGATTCTTATGTAATAATTATGCTTCTTTTATTTTAAATAATTTTATGTAATGTGATACAAATTGTATTTTTTTATAATCGCATTTTATCGGATAGCTTATTCTCTTGTATTTGGATTTGAATTAATCCATTCTATTCATGTAAATCTATTTTATTTATCGGATCTTATACCCTGATACCAAAATACCCAATATATTATCTCCTTCCTATAAATACTCTAATCTTCTCATTAAAACCCTAATCCTATTCTTAATCCCCTGACCCTAGCCACCTAACCCTAACCCCTATACTGTTCTACCCTCCTGCTACTGTGCACTCTCTCCCTCTCCATCTCTCCCACTCTCCCTTTCCCTGTTAATCCACCGATGAACCCATCTTCCAATCGCCACCTTCCTCCTCCCTATCGCCCTCTCCTGCATCCCATCACCCCCGTCTCATCGTCCATGTCTCCATCTTATTCCCGTCGAAGTGCCCAAGCCCGCAACCCAACTCCACTGAAACCCATTACCCTACTTCGCCTCGACCTATCCATCTGCCCATTGCCACTGTGGTCTCTCTCCGTGCTCCCCTTCAACCGCTGCAGAACCCCGTCGCCCTGTCATCAACCTTTTCCTCACCCAAGACTCCACCGAGTTTCCACCCATCATCGTCTTCGCTCAACCCACTGCTTCGCCTCGACATAACCCATCGTTGTCGCCCTACCCATCTCTATGCACCCCACCATGGTCACCGCCGTCCCTCGCCGCTCCACTGCAATTACCCTAGCATCACCGTCCAAGTCTCGAAGTTGCGACGTGTCTTCCCCTGTTTCGAGCGAAAATAGAGGTTGCTCGCCGGAGTTTCGTTGAGGTTTCTGTTGCTGCCGTCACTTCCCGACCATGGTGCCGATGTCACTCTGCCCCCACTACAGCGCTGCCACAGTTGCGTCGGGTAGCCGCCGTGTTCTCTCTCTCTCTCTCCTTGCCGGAGGTAGAAGATGGAGCCCCATTGGGTGTCTTTGCTGTTCTGTGTTCGATGCATAGCGATCCCCTTTCTGCTGTTTGCTGTTCTGGCTAGATCGAGTGTGGAGAGATCACCCATTGGTTGGTTTTGTCATTCTGTGTTTTGGCACACCGGATCCAGTCTTGCCGTCCCGTGTACAGTCCTATCTGGTGTGGGGATTTCACCTGAGTTGCTGTGCTTGTTTGCTGTTGGTTTCTTCGCACGTATTTCACACGTGTTGTTGGTGTTTTCGCTCGGGATCCTGATCCTTTTATTCTTATTATTCAATCTACAAAATAACAGGCAAGTCTCTTCTTAAACCCCTTTATTGTTTGTGTTTAAGATTATTTGATCTCCTACAAGTAGATCCGTCCATTTTGTTATCAAAAACTATTTTTGACAATTCCGTTAAGATTATCGAGGGTTTACACAAGCTAACCCGACATACTCTTAACATCGTACTATCTCTTTGATCTTAAACCTAGTCTCCATTGTTTCATGCATATGCACACTTAAATAACTAGATTCATGCATATGACTGCTTGATAAATTGGACATTGAAATTGTATGTGCTAAATTGAAGTTGCTGATGAATTGGCACCATGACCGTGATAAATGTACCTTAAATCTTAGAAATTTGCATGTTGACACCTAGGATTGCTTTGATTACCAATTTGCATGCTATATGTGATCGTATGGATTATTTGTTATCTTTTTATGTTAAGTTGATTTCTGGTCTGCTGGATGTTTCACTTTGAATCAGATTTTTAACCATGCTAATGACATAATTTGAAAGAACTTACTGAACATAAATTGTAACCCTTGATATCTAGATAATTTTTCTATGGTCTGGATTTAAATTCCAGTTTGTCATCTGTTAGTTATCATCACTTTACTGCAACTGTGTTAGTAGTTTCAAACTCATAATTTCATGCGTACCCTGCTGTTCTATATTTTATTTGACTCTGTTAACAGTAAAATAGAAATCTAAAATAAATTAGGATGGACCTAGACATGTATAGGTATGTCCCTGAATTTTTGTAGATTTTATTAATGAGTTCTCCGACTTGAAATAATTAGTTGAACACAACCTACTGCATGCTTACTGAACATAAAACCTGATTCTAGAGTTTCCACCATAGTTTCGGTATCTTTTATATGTCTTAATTATGCTCGCTGGAACCATGTGGAAGTCTACTTTTCAGATCTTCTGGCGGATTCAGATTTGCAAATTTTTAGTGAACATAATCCATGTTTTAGTACATCAAGGTCATGTTGTCCTGATTATGGAATTTTGTGTAAATGACCCGTTTCCTTCATGATTTGCCTGTAACGCATAGAATTAGACACACTTAGTATTATACAACATTGACACCTTTTTGCATGCTCACATAGGATAAAAATAACTTAATAACAAGATGGGGTATTATGGGTAGGCTTTGGTAGTGAACGATCGGAAAATATACTCGGCAAAGCCTTATCGTTATATTGTATTGGAAGGAGGAGATATTGATTGGAAGAAGTATTGATTGCAAATTATTGATCGTTAATTATTGATTGTAAAACTATTGTTATCGACGCCGAGTACACGATCCATGAATTCACCATCAGTCTAAAACGTTCACTGTGTGTTTGTGCAGAACCTGTGGAATGGGACGCAGTAGTACGTGCACAAGATAGATTAATAAAATGAATAATAACCTGCATACTTGATCCTGTATTGAACTTGACTTGACATCACGCGTTACATGTGTAATTATTGTAACCCTTGATATTAGTGCCTGTCTTTGCTTTGCTCTTTGACTTTGACCCTGTCCCTTTTCTTTGATATACAGGTTTTCTTTATCCTTTGTTTTCTCTACTTGCTGCTCACGACTTGCTCTAAGGGCACTCTTTTTCTTCTTTTTAGATTAAGAGCTTACAGGTACCGAAGGAGAAGTACCGAAGGAGAAGTACCGAAGGAGAAATACTAGAAGAAATTGGTGAGCAAACTCTCTGAAGATTAGAGCTGGACTTTAGACTACTTAGCTATCTTTTGTTATTTGCTTATTGTATTTCTTTTATCATACTTTGTATTCGTAAGCTTTATGACCCAAAATTATTTTATCCCAGATCTTGGATTATTAAGTGAATTTATTTCATGATTATCTTTGAGTTTATTCATTGTTTATGTGATTATGTTCTTTGCCTGCATGGTTGTTTCTCTTCTATATTGTTGAGTTAGACTGGTACAGTTTATGGATGATGTATAATCATTCGCCGAGCCTATGTTATGTGCTCGTATTCCCATATTTTGGGAAGCGGGGCGTGACAGATGTGGACCATAGAAAGATTGTTAATAATATTTTGAGTTGTGAATCTCTAGGAGTTGAGTGGGAGTCCTATGAACCGGCAGATGAGATTTTGTTGATTTAGACCAGTTGGGTCTTGGGGTTATTGTTGTGAAATTAAGTCTGGCAGGATACACTAACTCTAGAGATGAGAAATTTGTGTTTTAATAATAATCAACTTAAGGACAGGCACTAGTGGAGATGTGATGGAACTTGGAAACGTAAGTATATGCTCTTGGTTTGTTAGTCAAACGGATGCGTTCCAGGACTGTTTGTTGTTCTGTCTCGAGAGGAAATTTGTATGTTCGCATGTCGAGGGTCTGCCGGCCTATTCACGGAGCATGCAGGGTGCATTCGCATGTCGAGGGTCGGCGGGCTTATTCATAGGATGTACCCGGTGTATCTGCACATCGAGGGCCTCGCAAGCCTATTCTGGGGTACACGGTTGGGAGGTGATTCTCAAGTTTTTGAGCTATTTTTACATGATGCTTGAGCATCGAGAGTTGTGATGCCTATTCGCGGAGTATTCTGGATCTTGTTTCCATCACCGTAGTAGGATTAGTTGCATAACGAGAGATTTAACCCTAAAAAGTGGAAAACGATAAAGGCTTGCACCAGACCTATGTATTGTGGGATGCATAGAATTCGACAAGTATGCATTAGAGAGTCAACATATAGCACTGTACTTTCTTGACTTAGTTTTATGCATGTTGTTTTATGTTTTCCTACACTCGACACTTAGTTTAGTTTCACATTATGTTTTCATATTTTATTTACTGTTATTTCTCATTTCATTTATTCTTACTATTGATACATGTTGTTTATGATTCTATGTCTTATGTTTTATTTATGTTGCATTTATTTTTATGTCACTCATATTGTTATGGCTGACCCCTGTAGTTTTGGGGGTTAGGGTTATCTCTAGCCTCATATTTTACAGGTAGGTACCTTTAGCATTGGGATTGGATGCATGAGATAGATTGATGTTGTGGCTTATGTAAATTGTAAAAGAAAGTGTTGTAAAGGAAGAATTTGTAATTCAAGGTATTTAATTTTCCGCTGTGCTTTGTAAACAATTGATGTAATAAAAAATTTTAATTTTTCCTGCATTTAGTTGCTATATTTATGATTACATTGAAGTTGATTCTGAAATTGTGCCATGTATTTATGAGATATTATATTGAAAATTCGGGGTACTACAAGATGCACGGTTTACTTCGCAATTTTGGAGGAGTCTTCAGACAGCTTTGGGTACTAAGACGGATTTCAGCACTGCCTTCCATCCTCAGATTGATGGACAAACTGAGAGAGTCAATCGGGTTCTGGAGGATATGCTTCGGTGTTGCATTCTAGATTTTGGAGGTAGTTGGGAAAGGAATCTAGCTCTTGTAGAGTTTGCCTACAACAACATTTTCAAAGTAGTATCGGGATGGTACCGTATGAAGCTCTGTATGGCAGAAGTGCAGGACACCTGTTTTCTGGTTTGAAGTTAGAGAGCGGCAGATGTTTGGGCCTGAGATTGTGCAGCAGTCCTCTGAAATGATTGTTTTGATCAGGAAGAGGTTGGTGGATGCTCAGAGTAGGCAGAAGAGATATGCAGACAACCGGATGAGGGACCTTGAGTTTGAGGTTGGTGACCTTATCTTTCTGAAGGTATCACCTAGTAAAGGTGTGATTAGTTTCGGCAGAGGTGGAAAGTTAGCCCCAAGGTTCATAGGTCCGTACAAGAAATTGAAGCGGATTGGGAAAACTGCTTACTGGTTGGAGTTACCGAAAGAGTTGTCTCAGGTGCACAATGTCTTCCATGTGTCTATGCTGAGAGGTTACATTCCGGAGCCGAGTCACCATTTGCCCGAAGTGCCGGAGGGTTTGCAGTTGAATCTGAATTACATTGAGCTACTGGTTGGGTTTGTGGATCGTCGGGATAAAGTCTTGAGGAACAAGATGATACCAATTGTCAAAGTAGTCTGGAGAAACCGGCTGGTTGAAGAGGCTACTTGGGAATCTGAGGAGAGGATGATGGAGAATCATCCTGAGCTCTTTGTTTGATTTGTATCTTCTTTTCTCTTCTCTTCTTTTCTTTTCTTCTTGTTGTGTTCTGTTTTCCCACTCTTTAAGCGTAGTTCCGAGGACGGAACTATTCTAAGGAGGGATTGTTGTAACATCCTGAACTTTTAATTATAATTAAATAAGAGTTTGTTGATTTTTACGTATTTTGCACGTACAAATTCATGTGCATTTTCTCCTAGAAAATTATTTATTTTCATTACATGAAAAAAAATATTTTAATCCTTTTTCTTTTTATTTTAAAAAGCCTATTTTAATTCTAGGCCTAATTGCTTATTCTTAGCCCGTACTAATTAATTAATTATTTTAATTATTAGCCTATGAGTTCTAAAGCCCACTAATTTGAGCCCACTAGTTTAATTCTCTTTTAATTGTCATAACTTGTAGTGCAGACTAGTTTTGTAGACAATTAATTAAATAATTATGTACAACTAGTAACTAGGGGTGTGTTGTGTGACATGTGCATTGCACTAGCACGTGTCTTGGGTGGAGCATGGGGTAAGCCAAAAATGGCAAAAGAGAGAGGGGTGAGTTAGTGTAGTGGAGAGGTGGTTTTGAGTTCATGGGTAGTTGCTTTAACTCCCTAGTTCATCCTAGCCCCTAATCCACAACCATCTAGTTCATCCTAGCCCTCCATTTCACTGAAAAAATATGTATAAATATCCCCTTCATTTCTTCATGCAACACACTTGAAAAAAATTGATAAAAGAGAGAAAGAAAGAAAGAAAAGTGTGAAAAAGATTGAGAGTTTGTGAACAAAAGATTGGGTGTGCATTTGTGTGTGTCCCTTTCAAGTGGAGGTCGGCCATTCACCAAAGGAGCAAGGAGAGCTTCGGGTTCGACCAAGCAAAAGGAGGAGAATGCAACTTGTGGCACAATCTAGGAGGAAAATGATCGCTCATTGTTCAAGGAGATTTCTAGGAATTCTTTTCATTTGTGTTTCTTCGAAATAGGTGGGTGATTTCTCAAGCTTCTAGGTTAGATACCATGCTAGGATTGAATTTTTGATCATGCTAAAATGAATAGGGAAGAAAATTGCCATGCTTTTGTCTAAGGAGATTAAGAAGAAAAGAACACCAAAATAATCTACATGAAAAAGTAGTAGAATAAATAGAATGTGTATGTGAATATGTGTATGATGAATTGGTAGTTTATTTGCATGCTAAAATGGGTGAATTATGATTTGTTGTGAAACGTGTCTATGCATGAAATGAAAGATACAATATGTGGAAATTGTAATTATGGATGGATTATGGAATTTAATTTAATTTGCATGAAATGTTAAATAGATGAAATTGTGATAAAAATGTGTTCATGTGCCTTATACAAGTAGAATTGTGATAATTTGATTTATTTAGCCCCAATTGTTTCTTAGAATATGTAGTTGAGAAAATAGAACTAAATTGATCAATTAAATCCTTAGTAAGGAATGAAAGAAAGAAAATTGTATTTGAACTCAATGAGAATGAGAAAAATTGTTAATAAGAAGATTTTTGTAGAAACAAATGTTTTATGTCGAAATGAGTTTATTTTAATCTTTGGTTTAAACTAACTAAGGGAGAAAGAGTTTTTGTGTTAAAAATGAATTCCATGAACATTACGAAAAATGCAAGCTACTGTTTTTCTGTAGAAATTATACTCAGGAAAAATTTACTTTTTATAAGAACCATTTGAAAGAGAAAAATCGAGTTTTATAGAATAATCTAGAAACAGTACAGTCACAAACAAAAGTGTTTTAATCAAAACTCTTTACGGGTGAGTCACTTGGACCTACTGGTCATCGGGTGCATTTTAGAAGCGTTACTGTAGGGAGAAGAGCCTGAGGTCTTGGGTTCGAGTCTCGACAGAAACATTCTTTTTTTAAAAATCTGATTTTTCTTAAAACCCGAACACAAAACCTTAAGTATAATTTAAGTCCCACTTTAAACAGCAAGTCGCTGTGGACTTTTTGGTCTGCGGTGGTGCATTAAAAGCGTTACTGTAGCTGGGCGGGCTCTGTTGTGCTTCGGTTCGATTCCTGGCTTCGGCCAAACATTTTTTTTGATTTCTTTTTGGATAAAATATTATATTTTGAGATTTTAATTGTTTTAAAAATAGATAAAAATTATTAGAAATATCCGAAAATTATCTAGACTTTATGGAAATTTTTCTATAACATTTTGACTTATTATAATGAGGTTTAGAAGAAATTTTGGGAAAAGTGATTAATAAAGTTTCTTAAAAATATAATTCTCTTGTAATTAAAGATGAGACTATTTTTATTGAACATAGAAAATTGTGAAGAACCCAAAATTGAGATTTTGACTTATAAATTATTGAGTAGAATTTAATCTGAAATTGTCTAAGAATATGCAAGTTGTGCATGGAAAATTGTTTGAAAAGAAACATGATGAATTGTGAAATTTGTGAAGAAGTATAATGAACATGAAAGGAGAACTTAGACTAAAATTATAGCTAAGTCCTCACATCAGCAAGAATGAAAGTTTTGGAAAGAGAAATGTGATAAATTATGACCAAGTTTGGGTCATGGATAATGATTGATATTTTAAGACCGATGTAGGGGTAACGCTAAATTCTAGAGTGTTGATTTTTATTCATGATTCAATTACCTAAGGATTTAGATACATAGTGGAGATGTGATGAAAGTAAGAGAAAAATATGAATATGAGGGCCATTGGATTGGCGGTGTGAGAGTGTTCACAGGATGTCCTCATGATGCGTCATGATTAGGGCGTAGATACTACTCCAGGATACCATCCCGGTGGCAACGCTTGTGGGGTATTTGTGACTACGGGTGGTGCAATGGTCCATGGCGGAGGTGAATTGACCACAGGATGCTTGAATGATGAGTCATGTGTCAGTGCGTGGGATTCTCTCCAGGATGTCTAGACGTGGGCTCGTAACTCATCGAATACCTAGGATTCTTACCGTAGTAACTGTAGTAGTTTAAGTCATGGCGATGGATCGAACCCTACAAGATGAAGAACGATTAAGGGCTTGCCCTTGGACGTATGAGTATGGGATGTATAGAATCCGAACAAGTACGCATTAGTGTCATGTAAATATTAATAACTGCATTAAAACTAAGTGCATATTCACACACGACATCAATAGGATAGTCCCCCTTAGTTTGTTTTGTGACAAGTGTGTGCTTTCTAAGTAAGAGAAATTGATGTATTATATCCTAGCATCGTGTATGCAACTGACGTACCCATAGTTTTTATGCTCGATAAAGTGAATGACAAGACTAAAGATTGATTGCTACTTAAAGAAATGTTCAAGTTATTATTCAGTTCATGTATAAATGTTGTAATTTATAATTCCGCTGCATTGATGTAAACTCTGTTGTAATAAAAGTTTTTAATTCCTTGTAAAATTGTACGAAGAGAAGTGTAAAGATCTTGTGGAACTTCGAATTCAGACTTATTTAGAATTCGGGGTGTTACAGATTCGGTGACAGGATGGGACGGCGGTGGCAGCGGTGTGAGGTGAGGGAGGTCAGGATCAACCGACGATGTGAGCAGCCACCGGGATTAGGGATTTGTATTAGAGTAGGGGAGTTGGGATCTATAGTTATTGTTTGCTATATTTGGGATTAAAGTCAGGGTTTTGGTTTTAAAAAAAATGAGAGAATTTTTGAAGAGAATGACTATCTTTTTGCCACTCAAGAAAGAGCGTATTTAAGGAGGATCGAAACGCTCTGATACCATGTTATATTCAGAGATAGACAAGAATATTTTATTGGATTGATTATAACTGAGTACAATGTCTCATATATATAGAAAATAAGCAAAGGTTGAACTAATATATCTATATAATAAAACACAAAGAAAAGCTTTCAAGTGGCTCTCCTTTAATAGTAAGGAAATCAATGGTCTAGATATAAGCTCCCAAAAGTTATTTTTTCCCCCCGAAAGTTTCCCCCCAATACTCAAATTCAAATCCCCCCTACCAAAAAAAAAAAAAACTTCTTTATTTGTTTAATTATTTCTCTCTTTCTCATACACACTCTTATTCAGATCTGTTTGCTCCCTCTATTCCCAAACCAGGGAGCTCCAAATTTTTTTTCTCTCGCCCCTAGGGTTTTCAAGCAGCTAACTCCAAATCTCTAAAACCATTTTTCTTAAACCTTCACTTCCATTCCATTGGCGAAGCCTCCTTCATTCTCTCAAGCACAAATCTCAAAGTAAATCCAAATCCAAATCCAGTGTCGAACCCCAATTAAGAGGTCGTCGCCGATACCTGATCCGTATTGCGACTTCTCTCCACCAAACCGAGCGCGAATATCAAGTGACTTCGTATTGGAGACTCCCCTTCACTGAATCGAGAGCCTCTACATGCGACGCGACGACTCTAATTTCATCTCATTATCCAAATTCTCATTCTAATTTTTAATTTTGTGTGTGCAGGGGATTAATCAGTTTTTTGCTGACTCGAATTTTGTGTGTGCATAGATCTAAGTTCAGAGAGGTATGATTGTTTTATTTTTGGGGTTTAAATTTTTTCAATTTGGTGATTTATTTGATGAGTTTTTTTTATTGATTTTGATTTAAGGTGTACGTAAGTGAGAGATGGATTATTTGGTGGCCTCAATTTGGGCTTCCAAACCATACCAGGAAAGGCAAGCTGACCAGCAATCTAAAATAACTTGGCAAATATGCAACATTAATTTCTTTACTACAAGGGAATATACTATCGTGAAGTGTTCTCTTCACTGGTTATTAAAAACCATGGATAACATAACATATAAGAACTTTTAATGAATGTTTTAGATATATAGGATTGAGATGACTGGAGTTTACCAGTGAAGGGTGCAAACTCTCCACTTAAGAAAGACAGCTAAAGTAAAAATGTTATTGATCCATTTTGAATTTTTTTTTATAAATGTGCAATGGGGAGACAAAGTGGAGATAAAAGAAATGATTAGTTTGGATTAGAGTTTTGAGAACTTCATGTATTACATTTTGGTTGAAATAACAATAAGAGGTATTTCAATTGCAAACTGAGTCTCAGACAAACAAATGTTTAGATTATTGGTATTGTAAATACCTTAACACTTGCACTTGGGTTACCATTGTATTTAGACATGCTCATAATGGTTATGGGATTAGAGTAAGCACTATAAAACCTATATGATCATGTCCTTGCATAACTATTACAAACATCTAAAAGGGATTCTGAAGTTAAAAATAACTCTATGTGGTGTTTCTAACAAACTATATGCATTTCAGGTAAGTTCAAGTTAATGATCAAGCAAGCGATGGTTGAACTTAAAGGTAGATATGCTGCTTCTTCATATAATATGTTTCCTACTTCAATTAATTTGCTGAAACTCTAAAACTATTTTATATAATCAAACCAGATGCACCGTTCCGAAGACGTTGTCAACGGGCAAACCTAGTTTTTGGATATAGGACTAAAATGAGTAATATAACTTCTCACATCTAACAAAAGCAAATTCTCTTACTTTTCAGTAAGAGTTACTCTTGCTAAATTAGTATTACAGGCAATTCAGAGCTATGTACTTGTTGCAGGTTCGGTCCCAAGGACCATCAACAAATTGATTAAGTGGCTAGGTCTTAAAGGTCTTCCACTGCTTAACTGGGATATTGTATGCTTACCAAAGGAACTAGGTCGGTTGTGGTTGAGGAAAATGGAGCAACTTCATGAAGCTTTAATGTGTAAACAAGTCTCCAAGTTGTCTTTAATACTACTTCTGTATAGCTAAAGTTTTTTTTTTTTTTTTTTTTTTTTTTTTTTATTTTTTATTTTTAAGTAAAGGCGGAGTATGGCCAGCCTGTTTCATTAATAAGGGATTAATAAAATAAACTCAGAGTACAGAGCCAAAAACTTGATCCTATAATCATAACAAAAGTACATAAACTCCACCCCAAACATGGGGAGTGGGACAAAAGAAGACCAGAATGGCCGCAACATACATGCAACTAAACAAAATACATCATATCCCCCCAACAAATCATGGGACGGTGGGTATCTATCAACAGTAAAGTCCAAGCTGGCTGTCAGTTGATCGTCGGACCGATCTCGACTTCATCATCATCAAAATCCTCAACCTGGAATACGCTCGCTATCCTCCCCTTGGGACCTGCTGCGGCCACATTAGCCCAAACTGAAATAAAATGCATAATATGAGTCAAATTAGCAGAAATATTATTACAAGTCCTGTGAATTTTTTTTTATTCCTGTCTAGCCAAAGAACCCAGGTCGTTGCAGCGATAGCGATATACCACGCTTCTCTCATAGTTCTTTCCTCAGTAGCAAATTTTGAAGCTACCCACAAGTTCTCGTACACACTAGGGTACTGATTTGTCCCCAGGGCGCTGAGTACCTCAACGAGTACCACTTTGCTCCTAGGACACTGTAGGAAGAGGCGATCTCTAGTTTCTAGAGTAGCGTGGCAGAACTCGCAACGAGATTCCACATTTGGTTGGCATTTAGTGAGATTTTTTCTAGTCAAAATCGCATCGTTCAGCACTAGCCATAAGAAGATTTTGATTTTCAACGGGGCTTCGTCCCCCAAATGACGCATGCCCACTTTGGGGTACATTCCCTAAAGTGAATGCGGTTATACAGGGAGTGAACGGTGAAAGTGCTGTTCTTTTTGAATCTCCAGAATTTCTTATCTGGACCCTGAGAGCAACTAATTCCAGCGTTGATGATGTAGGTTTGAAGTTCCATGAGTCTAGTCTGAGAGCCCAGATCGAGCGGTTGTTTAACGGGTGGTTTCCAGGCGCCTCTTTTCCAAGCTGCGGCCACCGTGCAGTGTGGTTGTGACGCATGATCATATAGATCGTGGAACAGGGCTCTAAGTGTGTGATCACTACACCACTTATCCCACCAGAATCTGGTGAGTCTGCCGTTACCGATAACCGATGTCACACAACAAATGAAGGGTTCATAGGCCTTAGCGGTGCCTTTCCAGAATCAGGAGACACGTGAGCCTGCCCTGAAGCCCAAATTTCTCGTTCCATTCTCATGCAGATATCCTTGAACAAAATCTTGCCACCCTTCTCCATTAGGGTGGAAAACTTTTCACCACCATTTACGCAGTAGAGCCAGATTCATATCTCAGAGATAAATAATACCTAGTTCTTCATGTATCTTTTTCATGCATGCCCACCCATTTGATAAGGCATTAACTGCCTCGATCCGGGTCTGTCCCTTTCCATAAAAACCATTTTTGAGTCCGGTCAATTCTCTGAATTACCCATCGCAGCATTTCAAAAAAGGACAAATAATAGGTTGGAAGATTTGAGAGAACTACATTAATGAGCGTGACTCTCCCTCTGAATGATAGGGCTTTACCTTTCTAACCTGCTAGGCGGTTCTCAACCCGGTCAATAATGGGTAGGCAATCAGCCTTTTTGAGTTTCCCGGGCCTTAGTGGAAATCCCAGGTACTGAATGGGGAAACTCTCGGTGGAGCAATTGAGAATTATGGCATGTTCTAGTGCCTCCTCTATTGTCAGGGCAATGGGGATGAGAGCACTTTTGTGGAAGTTAACCCGGAGGCCAGACCAAATTTCAAAACTATATAATATTCCTTTGAAGGCAGTTGTTTCTTCGAGGTTGCCATTACCAAATAGGAGAGTATCATCTGCATATTAGAGGATTAAGCAACCTTGGCGATTGACTCCCTTGGCCACCGGTACAATCCAATCTGCTCTACTGCAGTTAGCCATCATGGACCAAAGTACGTTTGCCACAATGGTGAAGAGAAGGGGTGAGAGTGGATCTCCTTATTTGAGGCCCCGTTTGCATGAAAATGGGTGGTCCGACACCCCAATTGCAGTTTTGCTGGTGGTAAGACATATGTGGATCCATCTGATCCATCTATCCCCAAAATCTCTTCCAGCAAGTGCTTCCAGGAGACAGTCCCATTCAACCGAATCATAAGCTTTCTCGAAGTCTAGCTTCAGGAGGTAGCTCTTAGCATTCGATGTGTGGCATTGGTGGATAGTTTCTTCAGCTGTAGCTATATTGTCCTGAATACATCACCCTTTAATGAACCCCTTCTGATCGTGACTAATGAAAGCATCCATCACCTTTCCCAGTCTATTAGTGAGAGTCTTGGTAATAATCTTGACAGAGCAGTTAAGGAGACTAATAGGGTGGAAGTCTCCCACTCGCCGGGAGTCTTCTTTCTTAGGAATCAGCACAACCTCCGCAAAATTAAATCTTCCTAATTTGAGCTTATGGTCGTAGAAATCAGCAAACACCTTCAGCAAATCATCTTTGATTTCCTCCCAGAATGTCTGATAGAAGATCATCGGAAAACCATCTGGACCTGGGGCTTTGTCTTTTCCAAGTTGTTGGACTGCCTCCCAGACTTCCTTTTTAGTGAAGGGTGCTTCAAGGGATTGCATCATAAGGTTAGAGTTGCCCACCGAGTCCTGCCAGAATTCGTGGTAGAGAGGGACTCAAGTCCGCTTTGTGTCCAAAGAGAAGTTTGAAATGAGACTGGAATTCCATTTTGATATCCTTGTCGCCTTGGATCATTCCAGAGTCCGAGTGGATAGAGTGAATAAGGTTAGATCTACGCCGGGCACTGGCTACTCGATGGATGAATGCTGTGTTCGCGTCTCCCTCTTTGAGCCACAAAATTCTGGACCGCTGTTGCCATTTGATTTCCTCAAGCCTATAGAGTTGGTCAATTTCCTGTCTGAATTGGAGCAACCTATTCCGCTCTTCCTGTAGCAGATCTCTAGTTTCTTCAGTCTTCTCAAGTTCCTCAATACCCTCAAGAAGGGAGTCTTTTGCACTCCAAATTAGCGCAAATCTGGTCTGGTTCCATTTTCTGAGCTTGCCCCTAGGTCTTCTATTTTTTTCACACCATATTGCGGTCGCTTCAATCCCTGTAGTGGGGCGAGACCAACTCCCGTAGACCATGTGGTAGAAGCCTTGGATTTCTAACCATGCTTTCTCGAATCTAAACATTGGTGATTTCCTGGGTTGATCTTCTCCAGAAGATAAGAAAATAGGTACATGGCCCGAGGTGGGTTTAGGAAGTGATTTAGCTGAAGACAACGGAAATTTAGTCTCCCAATCAGTAGAGACCAATATCCTATCTAGTTTAGCTAGAATGGGCGACGATTGCATGTTTGACCACGCAAAGAGCCTATCAGAAATGGGAATGTCCACCAGTTCCAGATCCGTGATAACCTCATTAAATGCTTGCCTATCAGAGTCACTGGATCCTCTGCCCATATGTTCTGAGGCGAATCAAGTGATGTTGAAATCGCCTCCTACCACCTAGGGGTGTGGCCAGTGTGCTTGTATCGCTCTTAGTTTTGTCCAGAAAGCCATCCTAGAGGTAGAGGTGTGCGGACCATAAACTGCCATAATTGATTGAGTCCACAGGTCGACTTTACGTTGGAGCAAGACCGACAATGAAAATTGCCCGTAGAGCTCTTCTAGACGACAAAATGTTTCGGGGTTAAAACCTATAGCGATACCCCCAGATGCCCCAACAGATGGGGACATTCTCCATTCAGAGAGTCGATTTTCCCCCAACCTACTAAGTCTAGACATATGTATAAGTTTGGTCTCTTGAAGACCAACAATGTTCGCTTTTGATTTGGCGATGACCTCCTTAACCATTTCCCGCTTGCTCCGTCTGCCCAGGCCTCTAACGTTCCATTATAGAGCCTCCATTAACTACGGATGGATAAGGGATCATGACTCGATTTGGACGTCGAGTTCGAAATAAGGTTAACCCTATAGATCTCCCATCCCCTAATCTTATTAAGGAGAAAAGCATTTTGATCGGTATCTCCTACTGCTAGACTAAAAATCTCAGAATCAGTCATGAAATTAAAAATAGATGCTAAGAAGGAACATGTACCTCCGTCGCTAGTCTTAGAGGATTTAGCTGCTGCAGCAATCTCCAGATAATCGTCCAGGGACTCCTCAATAGTCCTCTTAGCCACTTTCTGTACTCTAAAACCTTTGTCACCACGATCATGGGCAGGGGACGGGATAGGGGCTGTTGGTTGTGTGGGAGGGAAGGTGGATGGGACAACATCAGGAGACATATCTAGGGCATCGACATCAAACTCCTCTGACTCCAAAGACTCCTCTACAGAGTAGACAAAATCATCTTCTAGGTTTAGCCTCGCCTCTCAATCATCCTCCTCCATGTGGCTCTCTAGCACAGTCTTTGCCCCTTCCCTGTAGGAACAGTAGTCGTTCGAGAAACTTCCGAATTGTTCAAAATGTTAGTGGGCTTTTCCAAAATCTCCAAACTTGATTCCGTAATAGGCCTCTCTATAGGCCTAATGGAACCGTTCTTCACTTGGAGCCCATTAGTGCAGCTTGCTGCTTCTTTACTCTTTGCCGCTTCGTTGCCTGTCTCAACTCTCGAGGAAAGACACGTGGGGAAGCCACGCGTCTCCTCGTTACACGCTGGCGACCTGCACGAAGTGTTGGGCGTCGAAAACCGAAGCGACGACTTCGGCTATCTTCTTACCCCCTTTTCCTTCTTCGTCTCTCCTCCTACCTTATTGCAGTCCCTCTTCCCTAAACTTACCCCTTTTCTTGTTTGAAACCATCTCCTCCGTTCGTTTTCTTCCCCGAATAATCACCATATTTCTGGTGATCCATTTCCAAGATACCAAAAGTTTTCATTTCTTTGACAAGGTCCTGTTCCTCTTCTAAAAAGCTGGCTATCTCCTCGCTTGAGGCCTCTTTCGTCTTCTTCCCCAAAAGGGCACTCTTTTGGAGGCTCTCTTTTCCCAAAGGTCTTATCTTTTTCCCTTTTGGTGATCTACCTCGTCTGTTGGTAAAATTTGGGGCCACCTGCTCCCCTGGCTATCTATCCACCATAGCTGATAGGGGTTGACTGCCATTTTGAGCTTTCTGTTTGCTAGAGGCTCCAAGATTGGGTACTGGTTCTACAAAAGTTGCCTTTTTGGGTCAGGGTGATGTACCAGCTGCCGACCCTCTTGACCGATGGGTTTTTTGGTGGAGGTACGAAAATGATCGTCGTTGTGCGGCGGAGTACCTTGGGGTTCATGGTTCGCCGTCACCTGGCCTTGACATCCCTCCATGCCTCTAGCCGCTCTGATAATTTCACGGTACGCACGCTCAATCTCGTGTGCTTCGTCCAAGGTTAGGTCCCACTCTGGCGAGACCACTTACATGTAAGGCCGACCATCTCTGAGTGATGTGATAGGGGAAGAGAGAGCCAAGGGTACTATAACCCCTGTTTCCCCAAATACTTATTTTCTGTGTATTTTTATGTATTAAAATTTTTTTGTAAATATTATTATTATTATTATTTTCGTTTTAAAATTCATTATTAAAATGTATTATTGATCTTCTGTTAAAATCTATTTTTAATTAATAATTTTATTTATAACTAGTTCCCAATGATTCTTTTTATAATACAAATTATTATTATTATTATTATTGTTATTGTTATTATTTTTATTATAAAATCCTATTGTATTTGCTAGTATTTGAGTATTAACTCGAAGTATAGTATTTGATTTATTATTGTATTACTAATTGTTATACTTGATTTAATTATTTACTATTAATTTGAATCCTACATTGTATTGATTATTTTATCTATTCTTTTGGATCTTATTAATACCCAAACCCATTAATTTTAATACATTGTACACCTAAACTCTAACTACCCAAACCCAATTATCCATTAGCCCATTACCCTATGTTTACCCAAACCCGGTTGCTACCCCAGACCCGTCACCCCCCCTGCACAACCCTAACCCTATTTTCACTATCTTTATATAACCCATCTGCTAAACCACACCTGTTCATATCCCTTACCTAACAGCCGCCTCTACCCATCCTGTTCCCCGACCCCTGTGATCATCTCCGTCCTCCCGCTCGTCCTCCCTAGCGTCGTGCCCCTCCCCGACATTGACAGACCTCCCCCCTGTTGTGACCACAACCCCCCGATTGCTTCTCTCTCCCTTCATCCCTGTCCCCTGCAGGTGCCAGCCCTGTCCCGCAGTCTCCCATCCTCTACCCCCTACTCCTCGACCGCAGTCAACAACGACTGTGGTAGCCACCAGATCGCTCGACCTCAGCGCCACAACACCGCAGCGCAACTCCCACTGACTGCCTCCTGCATTGCCAGAGCAGCTTCTCCCGATGCTACAACCACCCGGCAACTTCTTTCCCTTGTACTATCATCCTCCCACAGCGCTAGCAGCCCCCAGTCGCTCAGCCCAGCTGCGACACAACATCCCTGTGCCGCCAACAGCGAGCAGCGAGACGCCATCGAGTTCCCCATCGAAGCTTCACCCTCCGAACACCCACAATCATGTCCAGCTGTGATCCCCGCTGCTCCCTCTCTCTTCCTCATTGCCATTACTGTTCGGTGTTCGGGAGAAGAAGAGGGGAGGGATTTGGCGCAGTACGTGCTGTTTGCTGTTGTGGAAGTGAAGATTTGGGTTATAGTGTTTGGTGTTCGGTGATAGAGGAGATCCCGATCCCTGTGTTGGTGTTTGTGAAGAGAGTGGGTTTGTATTGAGCTGTGTTTGCTGTTGTGAAGTAGGAGATCGTGATTTGTGTTTGGGTTGATCTAGAGTTGCTGTGGGTTGTGTGCCATGTTGCTGTCTCTTCGCTCTTGTTTGCGATTGGTCTTGTTATTATTCTCTTGCGGTTGGTTGCTTCGTTGTGCACATGTGAGTGCATGTGCCGCCATTGGGATTCTGATCCTGTTATTCTCTTGTTCATATTCAGAATCATCTCCTAACAGGCAAGCATCTCTTGAACTTATTTTTATTGTTTCTAGTTCAAGAAAACACTCCTTGAAATCCGGCAAGTAGTAATCAACTTGAATATCACATTTAATTGAACTCCGTTGTTTCCTTATTGTATAATGCTATTGATGCATAGTTGTCTCATCGTGCCATTGCTATTGAAATAACACTTGAACCGTAAATTTATTGAACATTCACATATATGCTTTGTCATTTGCTTGATTTTGTACGGAGGTTTCGATCCGGTTCCTGACACAGTAACTCTAATTATTGCATAGGGAAATTGTAGTACAGTGAATCCATATATTGTTATGTTTTGCATATAAACCGTGTTTTCCATATTTAATGAATTGGACCATATATATTTCATGTAATGTATAGTCTTGATATCACCTTCAAATTGAACTAGTGCTACCAGTCTCATCAATTGTACCTGTTGCATGAATATTGATACCATCGTCCACATTGATCACATGCATGTTCATAAATGATTGTTAATAAAGAATATTAATCAAGCTGGGGTTAAGGATTGACTAGGATAGTTGATAATATAGTGACTGTACTCGGAAGTGTGGGGCCCGTGTTTCCCATGTCTTATCGTTAAATGGAACTAAGTGCCACGTCAAGGATTGACGGGGGCCACCTCTAGGACCTACGGGGCCACCTCTAGAACCCATCACATGGAACTAAGTGCCACGTAGAACTAAGTGTCACGTCAAGGATTGATGGGGGCTACCTCTAGAATCTACGGGGGCCACCTCTAAAATCCATTACATGATTACAAGTTATATGAAACTAAGTGCCACATCAAGGATTGACAGGGGCCACCTCTAGGATCTACGAGGGCCACCTCTAGAATCCATTACATGATAGTGTTAATGTTGAAATGTTATATCGTACCGAGTTCATGAACTATAGAATCTACCACCTTAGTCTAAACGAAATTGAATGTATGCATGGAGCCTGTAGTATGGGATGCAGTAGTACGTGCATTAGTTAGGATTAAAATGAATAATAGACTTATAAATATAAATGAACATCGAACATTGACACTAATACTGAATATTAGTTATTAAACTTTGATTCCTGATTTATGAATTTAGTGATCATCAACTTTTGATTTTGTTACCGTTTATCATTTATTGACTCCGATATCGTTCCAATTTTTGTTTTATTATATAGTTCTTTATTTCCTATTTTATTGCTTCCTACTACTGGTCGCCCGAAGCATGCTCTAACGGGTTCTTTTCCTCCTTCTTTTGAGTTGTGTCATTCAGGTATAGTGATGGGTAACCGAAAGGAACTCGTCGAACTGTTACCGCATTGCATATTCTCGAACTATTTGGTAAGTTCTTGTATCCCAGATTTGGTTATTTAATTTTATTCTCGTTTATGTGATTATGTTTTATGTGTGGTTGTGATTATTTCTTTTCATGTTGTTGAGTTAAGACTGGTATAGCTTATGGATGATGTTAAAATCATTCGCTGGGCCATGTCACGTGCTCGTATTCTCGTATTTTAGGAAGCGGGGCGTGAAAAGGTCATGTTGTTGAGTTAAGAGTGGTACAGCTTATGGATGATGTTAAAATCATTCGCTGGGCCATGTCACGTGCTCATATTCCCGTATTTTGGGAAGCGGGGCATGACGGTACCCCCGTCTCCGGCTCCTCTTGCTTATCTAGTACGAATCTGATGAGGTACGACTCCTGGAATGAAAAAACCTTAGCGAATCTTGGCATTAGTGTGATATCTGGGTTGCGGATTAAAACCCTGGCTTATACTATCTCCGATCATCGCACCGTCTTATCGTCGATTTCTTCGATGGTACCAAACTCAGATATGGTCTCTTGTAGAGATTTTTTTTCCAGAAGTGGAGCGGTACATTGTGGATCCAAGTCCAGAATCTTTCCCCTTGTGGCAATTCGGCTCCGAATCTGGGGGACCATGGAAAAAAATCCACTTTGAAGTGCCCAAAATCCACTATACCCATGGCCGTTACCTCAGTCATCTTCTCCAGCGAGGGGAAGGACACGAGGAATTGGAGATGACACATCTTTTTAGCCATCCAATCTCTGTAAGCTCTCATCGGCCATTTGACGTTCAATGCTTGGAGGAGATGGTTCTCCGAAGGGCACCCTGCTGCCACTTTAGCAATTGAACATCATTGGTGGAGCCACTTCTCTTCACTTTTGATTGACTCTAGGATGTTTGCGAGGCGGATTACCGTGGGGTTGTTTGGTGATCGACCTCTTCTAACCGGTCGATCATCATCGTTATCAGAAGCCTTAACGTTTGTACAAATATAGGACATGTGCCCCCATTTCATGCACTTTAAACACCTGATCTCTTTCGTGCAATCCTGTCGGTAATGCCCCAGGTCACCGCAGTTGAAGCACAGTACCGGTTTTTGTTTCCCTTTTCTTTTGTTCTTTCTTAAATCTGGTTGCTTATGGGGGGAAAGGCTATATTTTTTCTGTGTTTTTCTTTGAACTTGAATCCACTGTTCCTCCTCTCTATGCTTCCCCCTCTCCACAGGAGATCCCTCCATTGTGGCCGCATTCTATGGACCCCCTTCTTGGTCCCAAATAGCGTTTGGCTGCAGTGGAGGTTGATCCACCTCTGTTTGCAGAGGGGATGAATGTGGAGGATTGACAGTGGTTAGTTTGGGAATGTGGGTGAGGGGTGGGTTGTGGTGATCTTGGGCATTAGGTTTGGCCTTCAAAGTGTGTTGGTCATAGCTTTGATGTTTGGTAGGGTTTTGGTGGATTTTGTGATGGTGGTGGTGGCTTTGATGACTGGGAGGGTTATGATGTACTCTGTTAGGGTGGGGGTTACTCTGTTGATGAGTAGCATGAATGGGTTGATGATGGTGCTTACTCTGCCAGTGGTTGTGCCTTGCTCCGGGGGTTCGATGTTGACCTGAGAGGGGGCCACTCTTACGCTCGAAGGAGCCTGTAGGAGGGCCTCCTCTATAGGCCCATCCTCTGGGGGGCGGTGAGTAGCGGCGATGATGACTGAAATTAGTCTCATCCTGGCAATGATGCGCACTGCGGTGTGCCCTCCCATTGGACAGTCTGAGCTACCTATCGCCCTTCTCGGGGGGGGGGGGGGTAAACCATTGGTATAGGGTGGGGAGGGTGGTTGTGGTGGTGGGGGGGGGGGGTAGGGGGTTGTCAGCAGAGGGGGGTGGTGGTACTGTGGATGAAGAGGGTGGTGCGAGGTTGATAGAGGTGAGGATGGTTTTTGGGTCGGTTTGAAGGCATGTGGAAGGCGCTGGCTGGTATAGGACCACCTTATTGGACCCACAACCACTAAGCTCCAGCTCCGACAGTGACGCCAAAGTCATACCGCCGGGAAGATCTTGTCACAACGTAGGGGAAAGCAAGAGGATGAGGACGTTCAGCACCAAAGGGGGGTAAAGCAAGAGGATGATTCAGGGAGAAGAGGGGTGAGGGTGAGCTTCAGCTTCATAGCTTCAACTTCATGATTGTCCTTCTGTATGGCTAAAGTTTTCAGGGGTTAATACTCTTTATCTCCTAGAGTTTGGGAGTGGAAAGTTTGATAGGGCTTAAAGCATCCACTGTCGTTTTTTAAAAACTCAAAAAATGGAAATCGATTTAGAAAATAGGTTCACAGTTGTCTGCTAAAAACCCATAAGTTAGAATATGAGTGAACAGTTCTTTGCTAAACTTAGCAGCGGCTTTAGGGAATTGCTAAATATAGAAGACGGACGAAGTTCATCCGTTTGAGCAATTTTTGATGAGAGATGGATGAAGGTGTTTCGTCTCTCTCTTTATTATTACTAGTAATTTACATGTGTGATGCACGTTTTAATAATTTCAAAAAATAAAAATAAAAACTTTGATGTAGGGAGGATTTGAACTGGAAACCTCCTTTATATTAGTTATGTACGTGCGTTGCACATGTTGGTGTTCCGTCTCTCTCTTTATTATTATTATTATTTTTAAAGTAATCAGAAAAGGAAAAACTGGAAAAACTGGACAAACCGTTGCCATTATAAATTATTTAAAAAAAAAAAGATGGGACGGCAGACCTTACTTCGTCCCACCATTTCCCCAACAATTAAAAATAAAATTATTACCAAATTGCCATTAGATTATAACGAAAATGCCATTGATTTTTTTTTGGGTTGGACGGAGGATGAAGATCCGTTTGATTTGATTTTTTTAAAATTTATTTTTTTAAAGCAGATTTAGCGTAATGATAGCACGCTTCCCCACTATTGCTATTCCTAATTGTTAAATATGCAAATTATGTTGGCAACGATAGTGGATGCTCTTATCAAGAGTTTGAACATCTATTTAGACAGGATCAGATCTATTTTCTATTATAAAAGCCACAATAAATCTGTCCAGAACAGATCTGGACCGTCAATCGAATCTAATTGATTATATGTTAGGCTTAATCACAGCCATACATCCTTTATTCAATTCCAATCTCTTCCTTCCCCAAAATCCCGATCTCTCTCAATTTCTCAAAACCCAAACCTAAACCCCAATTCCACTCCCAATCCCAAACTTCAATCCATCCGATCCCCCAAACCCTAATCCTAAACCCTTATCAGTCTCTCTTCACCATTATGCGATTCATGGTGATCATGGCTACAACTCCGCCGTGCTTCTCGCCGACTAGCCGGTAACAGGGAATATATATATATATATATATATATATATATATATATATATATATATATCCGTCGATATCTACCTTAAACCCATCGTCAAAAGTACCCCAATTTCTCGAATCTTTTTGGTAAAATCTGACAAAAAGATGGAGTCTTGTAATCGAATCTGATCGAAAGTTGTGATTTTTCTGACAGTTGTACAAGTTTCTGGTGACGAGGACCGGCAGCAAGTTAAAATTGATTATTTGTGGATGATTTTGTAGGTGGAGTGTACTATACCTAAAGATGATGGGAGTTTGGCTTCCATTGGTGAATACTCTGTCGATTATTGTTAGGAGATTTTAATTTTAATTTTCTAAATTGAGATTTGGGTATGCAGTGTGATGATTATTTGGTGATATTATATATCATTATTGTTTGAGAAACGACAGTAATTATAGGATTTGATAGGAATTTATTTTTCTATTTTCAGTGACCATTTTTTATGAAACATCTTTAGATGTTAATCATAAAAATAAGTTAAGAATGCACTTTTTTGTTACTAATTTGGTATGAATTATGGTTGTCTAATGTTTAAAGAAATTGATGGAGGTTTAATGTATATCTGAAAAGTTCTCACCTTGATTCAGGGTTTCAAAGATCAGGCGATTTGATTTAGGATTACTTAGTAGATTAATTGTTATCGTAGTTGATTAAGTTGATTTTGATTAATCATATTCATTGTTTATTTATTGATCTTGAATTATGATTATCGAGTAGAAAGAGGGCTCATAAATTGATGATTTTATGAATTTTTGTATTGTATAGATTAAACTTGGTATAGGAATCACGTTTTCTGTCCTTTATCTGATTAGAGCTCTGTTACATATATATATATATATATATATATATATATATATATATATGCGTAATGTTGTTCCATCAATTTTTTGTTATTGGCATCCCTGGGCTGCATATTTAATGTCTTATTGGATCTAAATGTGCAATACATGAGGAGCATGTAGTTAATGTTATGTAATACTAATTTCTATTGTTGTTGTTGTTATTGAAATGTACAGGCAGATGAGGAACTGGGAATCTGCCATTAAATGAAGGGAAAGGAAGAAAATGTATGTTACAGAGCTTGAGATGAAGAGCAAGTTTCTTGAATCTGAGTGCCGGCGCCTTAATTGTGCCCTCCAGTGCTGTATGACTGAGAATGTTGCTCTCCAACTGCAACTACATACGGAAAGGCCTCTTGGTGCTCCCGCAGCTAAACAGGAGTCTGTTGTACTCTTTATGGGTAAGACTCTTGAAGACTCACCCTTGTAGTAGTTATATAGGATTGGAGACCATTCTCTCACCTAAAAACCGTGATATGCTATTTTTCTACATTATTCTTCTTAGTTTGCTTTATTAGGACTTAATACATATCTGCCTCCTAATCCTAAGATGTAGGTTGTTTTGCGATCATCTTATAACATATTTGGGTGGGTTATATTGCTAAAAGTGGTGCCTGGCATAAGCTTTATACATCTTAGAGTAATTCTCTTGCGCTGCAAAGCTCTATTACTAAATTAGTTTAGTATCTTTAGATGTTTGGTTGTCATGGCAGATGACTTGGTTTCACACAGAACTCCATAGATTACATAATAAATATTTACAATGAATGCATGAGCATGTTCGGTTGCAAAAAGTCCTCTGTGCTTAATCTTCAGAAAACTTCTTTCTCTTACTGCGTTTAGTGATGCTAGAATTGTAAATAGTTTTGTGTGTGAGATCCTTCTTCTAGTGTTGTATGACTTCTGAAATTTTATACAAGTTCGATAAGGCTTGGCGCTAGCATTCTTCTAAAACTACTGAAATTTTATAGACTAACTAAAGCTTCAGTTTTGAAATAGAAATAGCAAATATTCAGGAACTAGCTATGAGAAATAGTTGCATTGATTGTAGGGTGAACCCCTTAGATGCTAATTTGCAGTGAGTATTAGTGCATGACATTTGCTTGACGCATAACATGCGTGGAATCTGTTCAGTAGAAGATGGTTTCGGTTTGACTTGGAACCCTATATGGAAATTGTTAATGCACTGCTGGTGTCAAAGTAGCATCTAATATTAGTTTTTTGGGATCTTCAATTTTAATTAGAAGATTTTAACTTGAGATGATCCCTCCATGTTTATATGGTCTGCAATTCCTTAACCTTCTTCATCTATGATGATGATTTCCATGAAAAAACTAGAAACCTCCGTGTGAATGTCATGTATATAGAATGAAAACTTCTGTCTTCATTATATCTCGTGAATCTTTACCTATATCTGAGTATCTGAGCATTTTTTCCTTCTCCGTTGAACATAAATTGGCCTTGTTTTAGCTTTCATTTGAAACGGAGTTCTTGTTGTATATAATTTACAGAGTTGAGCTTGGTTTTATCCTTACAATTCGTGCATTTTGCAGAATCCCTGCTGTTGGGTTCCCTGTTTTGGCTTGTGAGCATCGTGTGTGTATTTCTCGTGCCCAGAAAGAAACATACTGGGAAGATATCTCGTTCTGGAGATCGGAAGATCCAAATCACTAATTGGAAATTTTGGGTATGATTTGTTAACTATGAGAAGGCGGTGTAAGAGTATGAGGACTAGGATGAAATCACATTTGTTTCCTTACTGCCTAACTTGATATATGCAAAATAAAAAAGTAAAAAATAATAATAATCAATGGGTTTTCCACTTTTTAATATCTAACCGTAGTCAAATTTAAGTTTAGAAGGAACCCTAACTTTCAAGTTTGATATGATTATCAATAGTTTGTAATTATTTATTACCCAGAATAAGCTCCTTACTGTCTGTTTTGTAAAATTGCCGAGTCTGATGCAAGTTTGTGTCGCTCATGTAGGTATCGAGTATATCGTATTTTTCACATAAGTTGTAATATTTCAAATCGACATGAAAAGAAGAAAACTCTTAAGTGGCTACTAACCTTCGTCTAAGAAATCCAAAAGAAGCGTCTGAGTTTTATTTTCTCCACTAAATTTCTTCCATGCATCATTTAATCCATAATCATGATCATCCCTTGTTCCAATAACCTGCAATATTCAATTATTGCTAATAGTATAGAGCATAAACCAAAAGCTATAATGTAAAAAAGAATATAATAGTAGGTCAATAAGAGATATATACTCCAAAGTATAGATATGGGAAACCTTTCTGCTACAGGCTAATATTTACCTCCTATTTTTTTATTATACTTTATTATTATTATTACATTTTGATAAAATCGTGTGCTTCCACTTATAAATTGAATGGAATTTTGAAGATTTTGCAGCTTTTTTTTTGGAATATATCCTTCTCATAGTGAAATTTAGCCTGAAGTCATGTAAACAAAATGCAGGCCGGATCGAAACCTCGTCACAATCCAAAAATCACATTCTTCGCGTAAACAAAAGGCAGATTAGAATGAAAGACTGGCGCACTAAATCACATTCTTTATTATTATCTACAAAAGGCATATTAGAATGTAAAGTCTATCAACAAAAATCACATTCTTTGTTATTATTTATTACACTTCCAAGAGCCTGTAAATGAAAATAAGAATGAAAAATTAGGACATATTGGTGTATCACCGTTTACGACTCCTGCAGTCTCTTATTCACATAAGTATATATTTTACACCGCCATCATAATTATTACAATAGAAAAAATGTACTCTAGGAAAATGCAAGCATTAGGAGCAACATGCAGTACTTAAAACCAAGTAATTCATTGAGATCAAGCTAAGGTACTCATCATTCAGATATAAGCCACAACCTAGAAATCCAAAATCCATAGTCTCCCACTGTCATTTCAAGAATATGAAGGTCATCCTGGCTTACATAAGGTGATGGTTTCTCAGGGACGAACCCTTCCAATCTGAAGCCATTGTAAGTTATTTCTCCTTACTAACAATATAAACCCAAACAAAACTTGTATGATAATAATGGTGACTTTGATTATTAATGATGACTTCGAGTATCCAACATGTCAAACTATACACAAGATGCAGGATAATAACAATTTATCAATGGTTCCTAAGCCACAACACTTAAGTACGAAGGGAATTTGAATTTCATTTGGCAAAGAAATATTCAATCTAAACTTGAACGTAGTAAAATATTAGTGGATTTAAAACACCAGATCATACAACATCAAACAAACAGAATAAAAAAGATCAACCCATCACCAAAAACTAACTAAATACACAAAAAACAAAACCAAGATGAAATCTTACAGTAACAAAAGCAGGGTAGAAGATAACTTGAGCTCTGTTGTTAAGAACATCAATAGCCGCATCATGAATCCCAGGGAGCCTTCTGGTTTCGGATTTGAGAGGGGTCTCAGGATTAGGAGCCTTCTGGTTTTGGATTTGAGAGGGGTGTCAGGATTAGGAGTGGAATTGGGGTTAGGATTAAGAATTATTCTATCAAATTAGGGTTTGGAGGGATTGGAGGTTTCGGATTGGAGAGGGGCGTCGAGATTGGGTTGAATTAGGGCTAGGGTTTGGGTTTTGAGAGATTGAGAGAGATTAAAGGGGGTGTATTGGATTAGGATTTTAAAAGACTTTTTTGGCTTTAAAAAAGTCTTGCGGATTTAAAAGACTGTAGGAATGTAATGACTTATAAGATTTTTTTTAAAATATTGTTATAATCCAGATTGTCTTGTTGGGATTTTAAAAGATCTGTATCATAAGAATTTATGGGATTTGAAAGGATTATATGGATTTATAAGATTTGAAAAAATACATGGATTTTTTGTAACACCACACATTTTATTTTAAATAAAAAAAATGCAATTTTGATTTTTGCACGTATGATGCATGTGCAAATTTTTATTCTCATTTTGTTATTCTCATTTACAAATTTTTTAGCATGCATAAGTTTTAATTAGCCTTCTTTTGATCCATGGACCCAAGATTAAAATCTAGCCCATTAGGAGAAGAGCCCACTAGGAAAATTAAATTAATTAATTAGAAGTGAGCCCATGAATCAAGCCCATTCATAAAATCACATTTCTAGTTGAGCTTGGACTAGTACATAACAAGTTACAACTTTTTGTACACATTTAGAGTTATAGAAATGTATTCATATTTGTTTGTGCATGTGTGCATGTACACACAAATGTACTTGGCCGGTTTTGTGTACTAAGTGTGGCCGGTTTTTGAGAGGGGAAGGGAAAAGTTTGGGGGTTGAGTTTGTGAAGAGTGGGGAGGTGAAGAGTTGTAGGTTTTAGGAGTTTAGATTTTGAAGAGTTGTATGAATTAAAAGAAAGAGTTATTAGGTGTAGATTTTTGCACTTTAGACCCTCACAAAACACTATAAATAGACCCCCCATTTCTCATTCTCCTTTGCACCAAGACATTAACAAAATCAAAAGGAAGAAAGAAAAAGAAAGAGAGTAAGAGAGTTCTATTGCTTGGAGGAAATTCTTGCTAGGAGAGCTTGCTATGAGGAGCTATTGCTAGGAGGAGGAGTCTTGCTAGGAGCTAGGAATTGCTTTGGAGCTAGAAGTGGTGTTCCATCTTTCCTTTCCTTGTTCAATCTTCAATTGAGGTGGGTGATTTCATTATTTTCTAATGTAGGATATGCATGCTAAAATGAGTAATATAAGAAGAATTTTGATGAGAAAATTATAAAGTTCATGCTAGTATAATATGATATGTATGAAGGTAGTTTTGTTGATTAAGAAATAGACATCATGTTAATTAAAGATAAGAACTCCTTATGTTATAAACCATGTTAGTAGCTTTACAAAATTTTGTGCTTATGAAATATGTTGACCACATCATGCTTTGATAATTAAGAAAGAAGAAAGAAAGTAATCTTAGTTAGTGTTTGTAATGTATCGACATATGTATGTCCTAATTGAGAAGAACAAAAATTATTGTTTGAAAGAGTATTCTTGTGAAATTCACTTGTTCAAGTGATACACTAGTATTGTTATAAAAGTGAAATTTGTGAAAAAGTGAGAAAACGACTATTTGTCATGAACACTAGCATTTTTTTTGGTAAAATTGAGTTGTTAAAGAAAAACCTAAGTTCGTGTGAAAAATAAGAAAGAGAATTATTTAATTGAGTGGAAATAGTATATTTTCTTAAATGAATTTGAAATTTTGATGATTTCTATTTGTAAAATTTAATATCAAGAAAAAGTTTATTTCAAAATTATTAGAAAGATTTTGATCTTTTGAATGAACAAGTTTCATGGAAAAAGAAACATTTCAGAATAGTTGAACAAAAGTACATTTGCACATTTTCTAAACAGAAAATACACTTGGCCTTACTGGTCAGCCAGTGCAATATATAGCATTCTTTGAAAGAGATCTTGGGTTCGAAACTTGATAGTTGCATTCATTTTTACCCTTTTAATTAAATCCCGAAACTGAGACTTGATTCATAAGTAATTTCGGCAAGAGCTTAAACACAAAGTCCCAGTTGACTTTATGGCTAGCGGGTCTAGTAATACCCCGATTTTCATTTATGAAAATTATTAATTTTTGCACGTATTGTGCACGTGCAATTTTTGTAGTATGAAATCTTATAAATATTTTCATTATGGATATTGTGGATATATATATATATATATATATATATATATATATATATATATATATATATATATATATATAAATATGTATATGTGTTCTCTAATTATTTTTTTTATAAAGGCCCATTTTCTTCAAATAAACATAAGCCTTTCTTTTTAGCCCAAATCTAATTTATTTTTGTAAAACTATTATTTGGCCCATTAATTAAAGCCCATGAGTTATTTCTCTTTTAATTACAACTTGTAATGTAGGATATTGTTATAAGATTATATTTATAGAAAACATAATATACAACTTTTTTTAAATGGAGAACAAATGAATGCACGTGCATTGCACGTACACGTGCAAAAAGCACACAAAGTGGCCGGTTTTGGATTGGAGGGAAAAAGAAAAAAAAAGAGTGGAGTTATGGGTGGTAGTTGCTTGATCATGGTTGGTTACTACAACTCCCCCTTGAATCCTAGCCTTTTATTTTTAACTCCTAGATTGATCCTAACCCTTCATTTGCTCCCCCCCCAACCTAGTTATTTTTGTACTCTTCATTTCTCCAAGGCCTATAGTAGAAAATACAAATTGTTAGTAGTATAGTAAGTGAGATAAAAAGATTGAGAGTTGTGTGTGAGTTGTGTGTGTGCATTCAAAGAAGGTCGGCATCACTAGGAAGCTCTCGGGTTTGGCTTCTTTGAGGCTCGGTTGTGCGCATCAAGGAGGAGGAGGAACGCTCTTTTGGCAAGGACTCTTGTGTTTAGGAGGTGTTGCAATTTTATTCTCTCCAAATAAAGTGGATTATTTTCCATGTTTCTAATTAGATAGCATGCTAAGATTGAATTGAAATGATAATGCATGAAAATGATTAATAAGAGTACATTTAATTGGAAAAATGGCTTATTAGTTGATTGGAATGTTGCTAAATGGATTGTATGTGATTCCATCATCAAACTTAAATTGTGTGCGAATTATTTATAGCTATGGATTGCTTGAAGTAAAATTCGTTGTTAACATCAAAAAACTAAATGCAAATGTTAGTAAATGAAAATGTTGTTTTATGTGCTTGAATGAACCTTTTTGTGATAATGTTGTGACGAAAAACTTAAAATATAATTTGTGGGTTTGTGAAAGGAATATAAACAGGGAATTGATATAGGGAATATTGATGTTAAGTTGGATAAGAAATGTCGAAATGAGATGTGGTAGTAGTAGTATACAATTTAAACTAATTGTATAAAAAATATGCGTTTAATTACTGGAAAAAAATTATTTTTAAATTACTGGAGTATCAAATATTATTTGAATAATCATTCTGGAGATTTACAGTAAATTTAGTAAAGCAAAACTCAAATGAGAGTTTTTGAAACATCGAAATGTTCTATTAAACAGAGAATTGATTTAACCAAAATATAAGTTGTATTCAAGACAACTTGAGCCTATAGCTCAAGTGGTCGAGAGGCCTTTAAATGCTACAGTGTGTGCGGTTGGGTTCTCACAGATCGATGGTTCGAAATTGTGGACACCATATTTTTTGTGTGCGTTTAAAAAATTAATCAAGTTCAGTCCGAGAGTATATAACACTCTAACCTTTCTTTATACTGATGAGCACTAGTGGCCAAGTGGCTAGTGTGTGCGGTTGGGTTCTCATGGGTTGCTGGTTCGAATCCTGGTCTCTGCCAGAATTTTTCTTTGTGGAAAAATGAATTTTTTGGTGGATTTTGATGTCTAAAAATTATGAAAAAAATACTATTATTATTCTAAAATTATGTGTGACTTATGAAAAATAAATTGGGAGTTATTGGAATGAAATAAAGTTTATTTTGGGAATAAAAGTGTAGTTAGAACTATGGTTCTACACTTGTATATTTTTGTGAAAGATGTGTTTTTGCAAGAGAATTGAAGTAAGTGCTAGAAAAGAAAAATAACAAAGAAAGAAAATATATAAGGTGAAGTAGTGTGAATTATTCTTGTTAAAGAATAGTGTGACAATAATGAATTGTGAATATTCATTTTGACCATATACTTAGTGATATGATTTTTTTAATGTGGAAATAAATATTGGATGAAATACATGATGAATGATTGAACTCAATGTATGGTTATTGACTCATGAATAATTTTGAAATCATGTGATCGGAAAAGAGAAATGTTATTGAGTATGAAAACTCAAGCATGTGAATTTGTGAATTGAAATTGAAAATTAGGGTGTAGCCAAAACTCACACCGGCAAGTGAAAGTGATGAAACATGACTATTGAAATTAAAAAGACCAGTTTGGGTCATTGTGAAATGAAAGAAATAAGACCGGTAGTAGTGAGAGGGCTAACTCTAAGAGATTGATTTGTTCATGATTTCATTAAATTAAGAATTAGTACATAGTGAAGAGTCGATGAAAGTGAGAGAAAAATACAAGTATGAGGGTCTCGAGTCTACGATGTGAGAGTGATCCACAGAATGCATGCTTGATGCGTCAGGACATGGCGTGGGCACTACTCCAGAATTTTCAGGATCTTGGCGACGCTTGTAGAATGTTTGGTGACTGCAAGAGGATCGTGTGCCATGAAGGAGGCTGAATTGTCACAGAATGCATGCTTGATACGTCAAGACATGCCGTGGAATTCCCCTCTAGGTTTTCTGTACATGAGCTTGTACTCATAGATCATCTAGGATACTTACCGTAGTTACAGTAGTAGATTAAATTATGACGAGGGACTGAACCCTACAAGATGAAGAGCGATTAAGAGGCTTGCCCTCGGACCTTTGTAGTATGGGATGCATAGAATCCGAATAAGTGTGCATTAGTGTCATATAATATAAATAATTGCATTAAGGACTAAGTGCACAGTCACAACACGACATCAATAGGGTATTCCCTTTAGTTTGATATGTGACAAGTTTGTGTTTGTTAAATATGAAAATCAGTTATACTATTTCCCGCATAGAGAGGATGGCCGTGTATAATGTTCGTCGGTTGAATAAACGGACGTACCGACAGTTTTGTATGCAGGGTAAATGACATGATAAAGATTAAAGAAGCACACTGATGCTTAGAGATTATTCAAATGTTGATGTACTGTTATATAAATGTTGTAAATATGCTTCTGCTGTAAAATGTAAAGTGTAAAATTTTCATGTAACTCTGATGTAAAGTGAAAGGTTTTAAATTCCTTGTAAAATTGTACGAAAGAAGTGTAAAGATCCTGTGGAATCTCGAATTCAGTTGTGTTTTGGAATTCAGGGGCGTTACAGAGTGGTATCAGAGCCACGCTTCACACTAGTACAAATTTATAAGGAACGATACCCTAGAAGTGGACATTAGAGTGTGTGTTTGAGTCTAGTGATTTAAATGTAAGTTACTTATATTTGTGTTGCTCTATGACTTATGCTTCTTCCTCCTTATTTCTAAGATGGCTGATCACTTCGACCCTGCTGGAGACAACAATTGGCATATCATAGAGGAAGATTATTATCCTGGACAAGCAGATTCCGAGGAAGAGTACTACCCAGGGCAAGCTGACTCTGACGGAGAAGAATGGCCTGAGTTCCGAGAGATTACCCCACCTCCGGACTCATCTGATGACTCTTCTGACGAAGAGGAAGAACCAGTTCCAAGTAGTCTTGCGATATCTCTACAGAGGCAGGTAGAAACACTGCCGGAGAGAGTCGGATTATTGGAGGCTCAGTTGGCAAAGCGCAATGATGATTGCGCGGTTCTCAGTCATCGTGTATGGGAACTCGAGAAGAGGAAAAATATGACCGATGTGCTGAAGGAAGAAGTTGATGAACTACGGGGAGAACTTCGTGAAGCAAAGAGAAACCGTAGGAGTTAGACTGTTGTAGCTTCTACTGTTTTCATTCTGATGTCAAGAAATGTTTTCAATTCGAATGTATAAAGTTTGAAATTCAATGAAATGCAAAGTTGATTTAAAATTCATGTCTTATACTTCGAATTTAATGGATCTTTTGCATCAGAATATGGCTAGAAGAAGAGCTAGAAATGGTGAAGGTCTGGACTTGAAAACGGAACTTGCGGGGGTCTATCAGACACTCAATACTGTGGCCATGAATCAGAACCAAGGAAGGCCGGTGCCTGAAGCAATCAAACTTATGGAATCGTTCAAGCGAATGAAACCACCGGTGTTTGAAGGGAAGTCAGACCCTGACACAGCTGATAACTGGATCAGGCAGGTAGAGACCATATTCGAAGTCTTGGAGACCCCTGAAGACAACAAGGTGAAGTTGGCGACTCTGTAACTTGAGAAGGATGCAACTGTGTGGTGGCAGTCGATGAAGAGGACAATGGGAGGTATTGTTCTTGGCTGGGAGGAATTTTTGGAGGAATTCCGCAGTCATTACTTTCCGTCATATGCCCAGGAGAAGAAGGCTATGGAGTTTCTATCACTGCAACAAGGTGGCATGTCAGTTAGAGAGTACGAGACCAAATTTACTCAGCTCTCTAGGTATGCTCCCGAATTCGTGATGGATGAGGCGAAGAAGGCTCGTAAGTTCGAGCATGGATTGAGGCCGAGCTTGAGGTCCCGGATGATACCTCTTGGTATCAGAAGATTCGACAAGTTGGTCAAGCGCGCGGCAGCCACGGAAGCAGACATGGAGCAGTTTCATGTTGTTCAGAATCGGAGGAACAACTGGCAGTCTGGAAAGAGGCCCGCAAATTCTGAGAATTTCAAGGGTCAACCATCTGCACAAAGGTTCAAACCGACAGGGACGAACGCTATTAATGTGGTTGGAAGACCCAGGAACAATGTGGTGAGACCTCCTGCTGTAAATTGCTTCAACTGTGGTGAGACGGAACATTACCAATCTCAATGCCCCAAGCCACAGAATGGTAATCGCAATGTACCAATGCAGCAGACTGGGAAGCGACCGTACCAACAAGGGCGAGTATTTGCCTTGACCGAAGCTGATGCCGATGAGGTGGATCATGTCATCACTGGTACGAGGGCGGATATTTAGAGGTTCATGTTGTTTCTTTTCCTGCTTATTTTGTGAAACTGTTATGTAATGAGTGCGTATTATGTAACAGGAAAACTTTATTTGAATGGAATGAAAGCTGTTGTTTTGTTCGATACTGGATCCTCTCATACTTTTGTGTCTCCTAAATTTGCTAAAGTGTTGGGAGTTGAACCGAAGATTTTTCCAGGCAAGATCTTAGCAGTAGCTACTCCATCAGGGAAAACTTTAACCACTGATCAGTACTATGCGGATTGCGAGATTGTGATTGGGGACAGAATTTTCGGGATTGATCTAATCAAGCTGACTATCTTGGGAGTCGATGTTATCATTGGCATTGATTGGATGTCGGTGTACAGTGCAAGCATCGAGTGCAAGACCAAGACGGTAACAGTGAAGGCTCCAGGTAGACCTGAAGTCACTTTCCAAGGGAAGAAGAAGTGTTCTAAGCTGGTGGTAGCTATCCACAAGGAAGAGATTCCTATGGAAGTGCAAAGGATTCCTGTAGTTCTGGGCTATCGACTATGTTCTTGGATAATTTTTCTGGGTTACCCCCGCAACGTGATGTAGAGTTCAGCATCACCCTTCAACCGAGAAGTGCACCCATTTCTAAGGCACCGTATAGGATGGCTCCAGTGGAACAGGATGAGGTGAAACGACAGATTGAGGAACTGTTGGAGAAAGGCTTTATTCAACCTAGTGCGTCACCTTGGGGAGCACCAGTGCTTTTGGTAAAGAAGAAGGATGGATCGATGAGAATGTGTATCGATTACTGAGAGCTGAATAAGGTCACTGTTCAGAATAAGTATCCTATTCTCCGAATTGATGACTTGTTCGATCGTCTACAAGGAGCAGCTGTTTTCTCCAAAATAGATCTTCGATCAGGATATCACCAAGTTCAAGTGAAAGCTGAAGATGTGCACAAAACTGCGTTTAGAACTCGACATGGACATTATGAATTCTTAGTTATGCCATTTGGAGTGATGAATGCACCCACAATCTTCATGGATTTGATGAACAGAGTTCTGAGGCCGTTCATTGATTCTTTCGTCGTGGTGTTTATCGACGATATCCTCGTGTACTCCAAGTCAGAAGAGGAGCACACCGAGCATCTAGCAGCAGTTTTGAAGAAGCTGGAAGAGCAGGAGTTGTATGCCAAGCTATCCAAGTGTGATTTCTGGAAATCTGAAGTGGCATTCGTAGGTGACATCCTTTCTAAGGAGGGAGTGGCAACTGACCCTCAGAAGATAGAGGCAGTGAGAGATTGGGCTAGGCCTACTACAATGAAGGAAGTCAGAAGTTTTCTTGGATTAACTGGATACTACAGGAGATTCATTCAAGGTTATGCTCAGTAAGCAATGCCGTTCACTGGTTTGACCAAGAAGAATGTGGACTTCAAGTGGACTGAGCAATGTGAGGCGAGCTTTCAGGAGTTGAAAGAGAAACTGACTACTGCACCTATTTTGGCTTTGTCTAGAGCAGGTGTTGAGTATGATGTTCACAGCAATGCTTCACATCGTGGGCTTGGTTGTGTCTTAATGCAAGAAGGAAAAGTGATCGCTTATGGGTCTAGGCAACTAAGACTGCATGAGAAGAATTATCCGACTCATGATTTGGAGTTGGCCGCGATTATCTTTGTCTTAAAGCAATGGAGACATTATGTGTATGGTGAAAAGCTGAACATGTACACAGACCATAAAAGCTTGAAATACATCTATCAGCAGAAGGATCTGAACCTGAGGCAATGGAGATGGCTGGAGGTACTTGAGGACATTCGTCCGGAGATTAAATATCATCCTGGGAAAGCTAATGTTGTTGCTGATGCACTTAGTCGCATTAGCAGTTTATCCAGTTTGATTACAACTCAGAAGCATCTGATGGAAGAATTGGACCGAGCAGGTATTGAAGTTGTCTTGCAAGGGTTGGGAGCATCTTTAGCTCAGTTGAGGCTTCAGCCTACTTTGAATGTAAGGATCATTGCAAGTCAGGAGGTTGATGCTGATATCTTGGAGATGAAGGAGCAGGTTGGTGCTGACAGGTTGCCCGAATTTCAAATCAGGGATGGAGTAATGTGGTTCGGAGATAGAATATGTGTTCCAAATCAGGCGGACCTGAAAGAAAGTATTCTTCAGGAGGCGCATGCTACTCTTTTGTCGGTACATCCTGGAAGTACTAAGATGTACAAAGACATCAAACAGCATTTCTGGTGGTCAGTTTTGAAGCGGGATGTGGCTGAATTTGTGGCGAAGTGTGAGGTTTGTCAGCAAGTCAAAGCCGAGAATCAGAGACCCGGAGGTCTATTACAGCCGTTACCTGTTCCGGAATGGAAGTGGGATAACATCAGTATGGATTTAATTACGGGATTGCCCAAGAGTCCTAAAGGCAATGATGTGATTTGGGTTATAGTCGATCGACTAACCAAGTCCGCTCACTTTTTGGCGATGAAACTCACTGCTTCGATGGACAAGTTAGCTGAGCTCGTCAGGCTTCATGGTGTTCCGTCAACTATTGTGTCTGATCGAGATGCGCGGTTTATTTCGCATTTCTGGAGGAGTCTTCAGATAGCTTTGGTTACCAAGACGGATTTCAGCACTGCTTTTCATCCGCAAACCGATCGGCAGACCGAGAGAGTCAACCGTATTCTTGAGGATATGCTTCGGTGTTGTATACTAGACTTTGGCGGCAGTTGGAAAAGGCATTACCTTTGGTAGAGTTTGCCTACAACAACAGTTTTCAGACTAGTATCGGGATGGCGCCGTACGAAGCTCTGTATGGCAGGAAGTGCAGGACACTTGTTTGTTAGTTTGAAGTTGGGGAGCGTTAATTGTTTGGGCCTGAGCTTGTGCAGCAAACCTCTGAAAAGATTGATCTGATCAGGAAAATGTTGGTAGAAGCTCAGAGCAAGCAGAAAAGCTATGCTGACAACCGGAGAAGGGACCTTGAGTTTGAGGTAGGTGACTTCATCTTTCTGAAAGTATCGCCCAGTAAAGGTGTGATTCGATTTGGCAAAGGTGGGAAGTTAGCCCCGAGGTTTATAGGCCCGTACAAGATATTGAAAAGGATCGGGAAAACTGCTTACCGGCTTGAATTACCGGAAGAGTTATCTCAGGTGCACAATGTCTTTCATGTGTCTATGCTAAGAGGTTATATTCTAGATCCGAGTCATCATTTGCCTGAAGTGCCGAAAGGTTTGCATTTGGATCTCAATTATATCGAGTATCCCGTCGAGATTGTTGATCGTCGAGAGAAAGTCTTGAGGAATAAGACGATACCGATGGTCAAGGTAGTCTGGAGGAACCATTTGGTTGAAGAGGCTACTTGGGAGTCTGAGGAGAGGATGTTGAAGGATTACCCTGAGCTTTTTGCTTAATTTGTATTTTTGTTGTGCCTGTTATGAGTGTTTTGTTTCTCGCTCTTGACTGTAGTTCCGAGGACGGAACTATTCTAAAAAGGAAGTGTTGTAATACCCCAATTTTCATTTATGAAAATTATTAATTTTTGCGCGTATGGTGCACGTGCAATTTTTGTAGTATGAAATCTTATAATTATTTTCATTATTGATATTGTGGATATATATATATATATATATATATATATATATATATATATAAATATGTATATGTGTTCTCTAAATGATTTTTTTATAAAGGCCCATTTTCTTCAAATAAACATAAGCCTTTCTTTTTAGCCCAAATCTAATTTATTTTTGTAAAACTATTATTTGGCCCATTAATTAAAGCCCATGAGTTATTTCTCTTTTAATTACAACTTGTAATGTAGGGTATTGTTATAAGATTATTTTTATGGAAAACATAATGCACAACTTTTTTTAAATGGAGAACAAAGGAATGCACGTGCATTGCACGTACACGTGCAAAAAGCACACAAAATGGCCGGTTTTGGATTGGAGGGAAAAATAAAAAAAAAGAGTGGAGTTATGGGTGGTAGTTGCTTGATCATGGTTGGTTACTACAACTCTCCCTTGAATCCTAGCCTTTTATTTTTAACTCCTAAATTGATCCGAACCCTTCATTTGCTCCTATAGCCTAGTTATTTTTGTACTCTTCATTTCTCCAAAGCCTATAGTAGAAAATACAAATTGTTAGTAGTATAGTAAGTGAGATAAAAAGATTGAGAGTTGTGTGTGAGTTGTGTGTGTGCATTCAGAGAAGGCCGGCATCACTAGGAAGCTCTCGGGTTTGGCTTCTTTGAGGCTCGGTTGTGCGCATCAAGGAGGAGGAGGAACGCTCTTTTGGCAAGGACTCTTGTGTTTAGGAGGTGTTGCAATTTTATTCTCTCCAAATAAGGTGGGTTATTTTTCATGTTTCTAATTAGATAGCATGCTAAGATTGAATTGAAATGATAATGCATGAAAATGATTAATAAGAGTACATTTAATTGGAAAAATGGCTTATTAGTTGATTGAAATGTTGCTAAATGGATTGTATGTGATTCCATCATCAAACTTAAGTTGTGTGCGAATTATTTATAGCTATGGATTGCTTGAAGTAAAATTCGTTGTTAACATCAAAAAACTAAATGCAAATGTTAGTAGATGAAAATGTTGTTTTATGTGCTTGAATGAACCTTTTTTGTGATAATGTTGTGACGAATAACTTAAAATATAATTTGTGGGTTTGTGAAAGGAATATAAACAGGGAATTGATATAGGGAATATTGATGTTAAGTTGGATAAGAAATGTCGAAATGAGATGTGGTAGTAGTAGTATACAATTTAAACTAATTGTATGAAAAATATGCGTTTAATTACTGGAAAAAAATTATTTTTAAATTACTGGAGTATCAAATATTATTTGAATAATTATTCTGGAGATTTAGAGTAAATTTAGTAAAGCAAAACTCAAATGAGAGCTTTTGAAACATCGAAATGTTCTATTAAACAGAGAATTGATTTAACCAAAATATAAGTTGTATTCAAGACAACTTGAGCCTATAAGTCGGGAGGCCTTTAAATGCTACAGTGTGTGCGGTTGGGTTCTCACAGATCGATGGTTCGAAATCGAGGACACTATATTTTTTGTGTGCGTTTAAAAAATTAATCAAGTTCAGTCCGAGAGTATATAACACTCTAACCTTTCATTATACCGATGAGCATTAGTGGCCAAGTGGCTAGTGTGTGCGGTTGGGTTCTCATGGGTTGCTGGTTCGAATCCTGGTCTCTGCCAGAATTTTTCTTTGTGGAAAAACGATTTTTTTTGTGGATTTTGATGTCTAAAAATTATGAAAAAAATACTATTATTATTCTAAAATTATGTGTGACTTATGAAAAATAAATTGGGAGTTATTGGAATGAAATAAAATTTATTTTGGGAATAAAAGTGTAGTTAGAACTATGGTTCTACACTTGTATATTTTTGTGAAAGATGTGTTTTTGCAAGAGAATTGAAATAAATGCTAGAAAAGAAAAATAACAAAGAAAGAAAATATATAAGGTGAAGTGGTGTGAATTATTCTTGTTAAAGAATAGTGTGACAATAATGAGTTGTGAATATTCATTTTGACCATATACTTAGTGATATGATTTTTTTAATGTGGAAATAAATATTGGATGAAATACATGATGAATGATTGAACTCCATGTATGGTTATTGACTCGTGAATAATTTTGAAATCATGTGATTGGAAAAGAGAAATGTTATTGAGTATGAAAACTCAAACATGTGAATTTGTGAATTGAAATTGAAAATTAGGGTGTAGCCAAAACTCACACCAGCAAGTGAAAGTGATGAAACATGAATATTGAAATTGAAAAGACCTGTTTGGGTCATTGTGAAATGAAAGAAATAAGACCGGTAGTAGTGAGGGGGCTAACTCTAAGAGATTGATTTGTTCATGATTTCATTAAATTAAGAATTAGTACATAGTGAAGAGGTGATGAAAGTGAGAGAAAAATACAAGTATGAGGGCCTCGAGTCTACGATGTGAGAGTGATCCACAGAATGCATGCTTGATGCGTCAGGACATGACGTGGGCACTACTCCAGAATTATCGGGATCTTGGCGACGCTTGTGGGATGTTTGGTGACTGCAAGAGGATCGTGTGCCATGAAGGAGGCTGAATTGCCACAGAATGCATGCTTGATGCGTCAAGACATGGCGTGGAATTCCCCTCTAGGTTTTCTGTACATGAGCTTGTACTCATAGATCATCTAGGATACTTACCATAGTTACAGTAGTAGATTAAATCATGACGAGGGACTGAACCCTACAAGATGAAGAGCGATTTAGAGATTTGCCCTCGGACCTATGTAGTATGGGATGCATAGAATCCGAACAAGTGTGCATTAATGTCATATAATATAAATAATTGCATTAAGGACTAAGTGCACAATTACAACACGACATCAATAAGGTATTCCCTTTAGTTTGATATGTGACAAGTTTGTGTTTGTTAAATATGGAAAATCAGTTATACTATTTCCGACATAGAGAGGATGGCCGTGTATAATGTTCGTCGGTTGAATAAACGGACGTGCCCATAGTTTTGTATGCAGGGTAAATGACATGATAAAGATTAAAGAAGCACAGATGCTTAGAGATTATTCAAATGTTGATGTACTGTTATATAAATGTTGTAAATATGCTTCCGCTGTAAAATGTAAAGTGTAAAGTTTTCATGTAACTCTGATGTAAAGTGAAAAGTTTTAAATTCCTTGTAAAATTGTACAAAACAAGTGTAAAGATCCTGTGGAATCTCGAATTCAGTTGTGTTTTGGAATTCGGGGCGTTACAGGTCTTGGTTGGGCCTTTGCTGCTGTCTCGGCTGAGGTTTAAGGTTCGAAACCGAGATCCCACCTTTTATTTTTTTGTTGGGTTTTTAGTATACTATAATACTTTTCCATATGAATAAAAATCCTATCATTGTGTAAAATAAAAATGAATTACTGATGAAATCTCTTGCATTATTTTTTGAGAAAGTAAAAATGGAATAGAAGTTATTAAATATACTTTTAGAATTTCTTTTGTATAGTTGAGAATTTGGGAAGAAAAAAATTGAAACGACAATTTAGTTTGGGATTAGAATTTTAGTTAATAAAGAGCATGATAACATTTTTTTTTGATTGAGTGAGTTAAAATTTTCATTTGAAGAAATTGTGCACTTGTTTTGGTTTAAGAATATTTTAGTGAATTGAAACGTTGTGATAGGTTACATTTGTTATAACAATTCATGTGGAGAAATTTGTGTACTTGAAAGTAATGTTTGATAAAAAAGAATATGAATAAACAACTAGATCATGAATGATGACAAGACTATGTATTTTGTGAATAAGTTGAAGGATGAAAATATCTTGGTTTAAGACATGTTTACTAAAGGGTATGTGTACCCATGATTCTTGTACATGATTTAAGAGTTAGTAAGACCTCGGGTACCGACACTATTGAAAGAAAAGATTTGAGATATGATTTTGAGATTTGCCATGGAGCGATCTCGTGTTTTGTGAATAAGTCTGGTAGGAGGTAAAGCTAATTCTAGTGATGATAATTCATTCATGTCTTGAACTATATAATTAGGCACATAAGTGAAGTTGTAGTGAACCTGGGCAAACGTAAGTGGGTTGCTTCTATATAGTCGGCGGTGGATCTCTGTGGCTATAGATCCAGTCAGCAGTGGATCTCCGTGACTGTGGTTGCCCCATAGGAGATGGGCCTTATCCGGGACTTAGCGTAGTCGGGCGGAGGGTTTGCCATACTCCTATGTATATACATATACCAGGCTGGAAGGTCACTTGCGGGATGATTCGCACGATGAGGGATCTGTTATAACAGTCGGCGGTGGATCTCCGTGGCTGGGATCCATATTCGTGGAATGATCTAAATCTTACTTTATTACTGGGTAGTTATCATGGCGAGAGATCGAGCCCTTTATTGTGGAGTACGTAGGCGCTTGCCCTCGGACCTATGTAGTATGGGTTGCATAGAATCCGAACAAGTGTGCATTAGTGTCATGCTAGTATAAAGAATGTGTGCATTAGGCATTAAGACATCTCATACACTTACATGTTTAGCGTAGTCACAATTTAACACTTTATTGTTCATTCAACTCTTGTGATTTGTCAAAATAATGAGATCGTTATATGTACGGCATAGAGAGGATAGCCGAGTATAACATTTTCGTCAGTTGTAAGTGACTGACGTGCCCACAGCTTGATATGTAGGTAATCGACTATTCATGAAGGAATAAAGCTATTATGATGCAATCGATGATTTATTTGATAAAGTTGTATAAGTTGTATTTTTGTTTTCAATGTTGTAATCTTTTATTCTTCCGCTGTGTAAACGAAGATATATCTGAACTCTGATATTGTTGAAAAAGTTTTAATTTTCTTGTAAAATTGTACGAAGTGAAGTAAAGATCCTATGAAATCTCGAATTCGGCCTTATTTGGAATTCGGGGCATTACATTTTTAGCAAACATTCAATTATGAATTTTCAATATAATCAAAATCACACCAAAGTATAATCAAAACATTAGCATTTCTCCATAGTATAATCAAAATTAAACCAAAGTATAATTAAAACACTAAAAAACTAAACCCAATACAAAATTTCCATTCTTTTAATAGTCAATTTGATATAACTTCATGTCATCCTAAGTAGCATTTCTCCACATATCTAAAGCTATGCTAGCCCTCCATGCATTAGCATCTTCTCGTTCCTACTCTTGGGTTTGAGCAGTAGGTTCAAAATTATTGTCTTCATTAACTGTTAACGATGAAGATGGAGATTTGTCTATTGGTTCAATTGGAAATTCATCAGAACGACATTCTTTACAAATAAAGTTATGTAGTGTTGCACATGCTAATATAAGTTCTGCTTGTGTCTTAAATGGAAAAAGAGGCGCTGCCTTAAAAGTTGTGAATTGCGATTTAAAAATACCAAATATCCTCTCAATCACGTTCCTCAATGATGCTAATGTGTAAAAAGTAGATAACCATAAAGCCAAATGGACATGAATGCAACTGTCAAGAATTATGATCGCAAATTTACAAATTTAAATAGGAGTCTGACATTAACATTAAAAATATGAGAAAGAACATATTATGAAGCATTATCACAACCTTCACTTGAGTTGTCGGTGATCGGAGATGGTAGCAAAACATGGATGAATTAGGTGAAACTCAAAGTGGATCATGTAGAATAAAACACTTGAAATATGCATTTTTGGACTTTTTGATTTAATCTTTGTTTTAATACACTTGAACGGTGATTAAATCTCAACATTTTTCTTCTTCAGGAATGCTGTATATGCCTCACATCTTATGAAGATGGAATGGAACTCAATTCACTTCCTTGCAACATTTTCATTCTACATGTACCGTGAAATGGCTAAGGATCAATGCAACATGCCCACTCTGCAAGTTTAACATTCTCAAGGGCAACGATTCTGTGTGAGAAAACCAAACCAACATAATCAAACTCAGCTCAATATCTGTCTTTTGCTTATTACTATGTATCTCAGTATAATGATGATGTGATGGTACAAAACAAAGCCACGATCAACTAGAGGGAGAAGCGTCTGTGCTGTGTGGAATTTGATGTGTCATCACTTCGAGCATATTGTTCTTGTCATGCCCCGCTTTCCAAAATATGGAACACGAGTACGTAACGTAGGCCCAACGAATGATGTAAACACCATTCATAAACTGTACCAGACTAACTCAGCAATAAGAACAACAAAACATAGCCACGCAAGAAATATAACCACATGAATCAATGATAAAGTTCCAATAATAATGAAATAAACCAACAGTATAAATATCCAACATCCAGGATCAAAACAAAACTACGGGTCATAGAGCCCAAAATAGAGTACAAGAGATAACAATGTTCAGAAAATAAATCTAACAGCAATTAATAAACTACGCAGCGGAGACTAGATCCAACACTAGAAACGTTGCTCACTAATTCCTTCTGGAACAGATCCTTCAGTACCTGTAAAATCTTGTTCTAAAAAGAAAGAAAAGAGTGCCCTTAGAGCAAGTCGTGGGCGGTAAGTAGAGAAACAAAGGATAATAGAAAAGCATGAATATCAAAGGAAAGGAACATGCTCAAAGACAAAGAACAAACAAAGAGCAGACAATATCAAAGGTGTACAATAATAACACATGAAATGCGTGATGTCAAGTCAAGTTCAATACAAGATCAAGTATGCAGGTTGTTAAGTATTTTATTAACCTATCTAGTGCACGTACTGCTGCGTTCCATTCCACAGGTTCTGTGCAAGCACAGCGATCGTTTTAGACCGATGGTGAATTCACGGTTCGTGTACTTGGCATTAATAACAAGAATTTACGTGCAAAATTCATCATTCAATTATTGCAATCAATTCTCCTCCTTGTATATCAAGTATACGTGCAAGCGAGAATGCCTTACCGAGTATATTTCCCGATTGTCCACTACCAAGTCTACCCATAATACTCTGGCTTGTTAATAGTTTATTTTCATCCTATGTGAGCATGCAAGAGGGTGTCAATGTCGTATGTTACTATGTGTGACTAATTCTAAGTGCTACAGACAAAGCATGAAGCAAACACATCATTTAACACATTTCACAAAATCAGGACAACATAACCTTGCTGTACTAAAACATGGATTATGGTCACTACACAATAGTAAAACTGAATCCGTCGGAAGATCTAAAAATTAGACTTCCACACGGTTCCAGCGAGTATAATTAAGACATATAAAAGACATAGGAACTAGGGTGAAAACACTAATCTAATCAGGTTTTATGTTCAGTCAGCATGCAGTAGGTTATGTTCCATTAATTATTTCGGGTCAGAGAACTCATTAATAAAATCTAAAAAAATCAGGGAAGTAGCTATACATGTCTAGGTCCCGCATAATTTATTTCATATTTTTACTCTACTGTTAACGGGGTCAAATAAAATAAACAACAGCAGGATACACATGAAATTATGAGTCTGAAATTATTAACATGTTTGCAGTAAAGTGATGGTATCTAATAGATAACAAATTGGAATTTAAATCTAGACCAGAAAAAAATTATCTAGACATCAAGGGATACATTTTATGTTCAATAAGTTTCCTCAAATTATGTCATTAGCATAGCTAAAAATCTGATTCAAAGTGAAACATACAGCAGTCCAGAAATCAACTTAACATAAAAGATAACAAATAATTCACACGATTACATATAGCATGCAAATTGTTAATCAAAACAATCCTAGGTGTCAACATGCAAATTTCTATGGTCTATACATTTATCATGGTCATGGTGTTAATTCATCAATTAAATTTAATCTAGCACGTTCAATTTATCATGTCCAAGTCATCAAGTAATCCTATGCATGAATCTAGTTGTTTAACTGTGCATATGCATGAAATATTGGGGACTAGGTTTAGATTAAAGAGATAGCATGATGTTAAGAGTATATCGGGTTAGCTCGTGTAAACCCTCGATAATCTTAATGGAATTATCGAAAGCAGTTTTTGATAGCAAAATGGACAGGATCTACTTGCAGGAGATCAAATAATCTTGAACACAAACAATAAAAAGGGTTCAAGAAGAGACTTGCATGTTATTGCAGACATAATTAAAACAGGAACAACGGGATCAGAATCCCGGGCAAAATCTCCCAAAATGCGCGAAGAATCAACAATAACAGTAAGATCCAAGAGCAATTCCTCACACCGGATCGGGACACAATACAGAACACCGAAATAGGATCTGGTGACAACAGAACACGGAACACCGAAACTAGCCAATAGAATCCCTTTCCTCACACCGGATCCAAACCAAATAGGGGACAATGAAAATGGATCAAGTGTGACCAAACACGGGACAGCGATTCCAGCCACCCGTTGATCGTCTCCTTCCTCACGACAGTGAGAGAGAGAGAGAGCGAACGGCAGACGACGCGGCGCTGTGACTGCGACGGGCGGCTGCGGTGGCAGAGTGACGTCGGTACCATGGTTGGGAAGCGACGGCGGCGATGACACTCACGGCGAAGGCGAGCTCTGTTCTCTCGGTCGAAAACAGGGGAACGACGACGCGCGCGATTGGGGACACGAACGGCGACACAAGGGCACTCAGTGGAGCGGCGAGGGATGGTGAGTGCAATGGTGATGAGCACGACAATGGGTAGGGCGACGACGAGGAGTTACGACGATGGAAAACTTCGGTGGTTGGGTTTCAGTGGGTAATGGCGAGGGCAACGGAGAAGACGACGAGGATGAAGACGGAGATGGGATGGAGACGGTGAAGATGGTGGTGACGGTGGTGAAGGGTGATCGGAGTAGCGACGGGAATCGGGGAGGGGGGTGTTTCGGTGGGTTTGGGTTCATCGAGAAACAGAGAGAGAAAGGGGGTGCACGGAAAGAGAAACGGCAGAAAATAGAGAGAGAGATAGTTATTAGGGTTTAATTAATAAGGGTATTTATAGGGATCAAGAAATTAGGGTTATGGGTGGAATTTATGTGGGTTCTGGGTATCAGTTTTTGCTCCAAAAAGAGAAACCATCGCAATGAGATGAGACGAACACAAAGGAGAACAAATCGAATTCAAAATAGAAAAGAGAAAAATTCGCAAAAAACAGATTCCAATCAAAAAGAACACAGATTGATCAAGAGGGAACAAAAGAACCCAAGAAACGACAAAATGCACAATAACAAATGAGTTCAAATACAATAATCAAAAGAGTACAAAATACAATAAAATCTGAAAATAGGGCTTACAAATCCTACCCACCTTACAAGAAGAATTTCGTCATCGAAATTCATACAAGTGGTACATAGGACAAACCCCGAACAAAGCAAAGCAAAACAAAGCAAAACGAAACACTACTCAAACAAATGAGGGAACCTCTCCCGAATCTCTTCCTCTAACTCCCAAGTAGACTCCCTTGGAGAGCAAGGATCCCAAGAAACTCGGACCAACTTGATGACTCTATTCATCAACACCTTCTCTCGACGATCTAAGATAGAGACGGGTCAAATTTCACAGGACAAATCCGGCCTCACAGACAAGTCTGAGTAGTCAACCACATGACTGTCATGTCTCATGTATTTCCTGAGTTGAGAAACATGGAATACATCATGGACATCTGCTAAAGCTGGCGGTAACGCTAGCCTGTAAGCTACCTTGCCCACACGTTCCATAATATCGAATGGACGGATGAATCGAGGACTCAACTTGCCTCCACCGCCGAAACGGATAACACATTTCCAAGGCAATACCTTGAGGAACACATGCTCGCCTGCCTCAAACTCTAAAGGTCTTCGATGATAATCAGCCCACCTCTTCTGCCGATCCTGAGCGGCCTGCAAATGCTTGCGGATCTGAGCCACGGCATCAAATGTCTTTGTGATCAACTAAGGGCCTAAAAGCTTCCTCTCGTCAATATCATCCCAACAGATTGGCGACCTACACTTGCGCCCATACAAAGCTTCAAATGGAGCAGCCTTGAGACTCACCTGATAACTGTTATTATAAGAGAACTCGGCCATGTGAAGATGATCTTCCCACGAACTCCCAAACTGAAGAACGCAGGATCTCAACATATCTTCTAGGTTCTGATTGTCCTTTCTGACTGCCCATCCGTCTGAGGATAGAATGTTGTACTGTAGCTCAGCTTAGTACCCAAGCTCCTCTGCAAACTCTCCCAGAACTGAGACCTGAATCTCATATCTCTATCCGATACGATGCAGACAGGAACTCCATGCAGACGAACAACCTCTTGAACGTACTGCTCGGCCAAACTCTCCGTAGACTGACCCACACGGAAAGGAATGAAGTGAGCACACTTCGTCAGCCGATCCACTATCACCCAGATGGTATTATGACCTTCAGGACTCCTCGGCAAAGCTGTCACAAAGTCCATCGTGATATTCTCCCACTTTCATTCAGGGATAGGAAGGGGTTGCAAAAGTCCTGCGGTCCTCTGATGCTCCGCCTTCACCTGCTGTTAGATTAGGGACTGGGCGACGAATCGAGCCACATCCCGCTTCATACCATGCCACCATAAATGCTGTTTCAAGTCCCAATACATCTTGGTACCACCAGGATGTATAGAATACGGGGACCAATGAGCTTCCTCGAGTAACTTTTGCCTGACTTCTCCTCTAGGTACACACAACCTAGAGCCAAACCGAACCCATCAGCATGGACAACCAAACCAGATCTTAAACCAGCTTCAACCTCACTCCGAAATTCCTGTAATTGCTGATCACTCCCTTGAGCTGCCTTGATCTGCTCTACTAAGGAAGACTGCAACTGCAACAACATAAGCTGCCGATCTGATCCGGGAAACAACACTTCCAACTCTAGCCTCCTTATGTACTCCACTAGCTCCTTCTGCTGAGTGAGGAACATAGCGGCAGGCCTCCGACTCAAAGCATCTGGCACCGAATTAATTTTTCCCGGGTGATACTGCAAATTGATGTCAAAATCTACCATCAATTCCAGCCATCTTCTCTACCTCATGTTCAACTCCTTCTGCATGAACACATACTTGAGGCTCTTGTGATCTGTAAAAATCTCAACCCTATCCCCAAGCAAATAGTGCCTCCACAACTTCAAGGCAAAGATCACAGCAGCAAGCTCCAGATAATGCATAGGATAGTTCTTCTCATGAGGTCTCAACTGCCTCAATGCATAAGCGACAACCCTGCTTTGCTGCATCAGCACTGCTCCCATAACTCTACCCGAAGCATCACAAAAGATCACAAAACCACCCAAACTGTCGGGTATAGTCATCACAGGCGCTGACGTCAACCGACGCTTCAACTCGGTGAAAGCTCCATCACAAGATTCATCCCAAACGAACTTCTGCTCCTTCCTAGTCAAACTGGTCAAGGGTCCAGCGATCTTGGAGAAATCCTTAACGAACTTCCGATAGTAACCAGCCAAACCAAGAAAACTCCGCACCTCAGAAACAGACTTCGGAATAGGCCAATCCTTGACCACAGAAACCTTCGACTGATCCAAAAAAACTCCAGCACCGGAGATAATGTGGCCAAGAAAAGCAACCTGATCCAACCAGAACTCGCACTTATCGAGCTTCCTATACAGCTGGTTCTTCCTCAAAGTCTGCAGAACCACCTTCAGATGCTCAACATGATCCTCCTTGTTCTGCGAGTACACTAATATGTCGTCGATGAAGACCATAACAAACTGATCCAAGAACTGCAAAAACACACGGTTCATTAAACTCATGAATACCGCCGGTGCATTAGTCACTCTGAAAGGCATCACCAAGAACTCATAATGCCCATATCTCGTTCGGAAAGCCATCTTTGGAACATCCTCTGACTTCACCCTGACTTGATAGTACCCGAAATGCAGATCCAACTTTGAGAACACTGAAGCACCTCCTAGTTGGTCGAACAAATCGTCAATCCTCGGCAATGGATACCGATTCTTGATAGTAAAATTGTTCAAATCCCTGTAGTCAATGCAAAGCCTGCGGCTTCCATCCTTCTTACTGACAAACAGAACTTGGGCTCCCCATGGTAAAACACTAGGTCTGACAAAACCCTTATCAAGCAGCTCCTGAACTTGCACCTTCAGTTTTGCCAATTCGATCCGCACCGTACGATACAGACTCTTGGAAATAGGGGCCGTACCGGGCTGGACATCGATGCTGAATTTCACATCTCGGACTGGCGGCAAACCGGGCAATTCCTTGGGAAACACATCAAGGAAATCCCACATAACCAAGGGTGCAACAACCCTATCAGAACCCAGTGACGCAAGAGAAACAACCTTAGGATCCAACGAGTTCTTGACACGCCCTAACGGTGTCTCACCTGCAGGAAAAACAAATTCTGGTTGACCAAAAGGCCTGAAGGTCACCTTCTTCTCCCGGCAATAAATCACGGCACAGGAAACACACAACCAGTCCATGCCCAGAATGACATCGAAACCGGAGTAGGGAATCACAATCAAATCCGCTGAGAAAACCACACCACCAATCAGCAACGGACTCTGCTTGCAAACCCTAGAACAGACAACGACACCTCTGCCTGTGGTGATGTTCTAAGCTGCGGGCATAGCATCGCAAGCCAAACCATGCTGATCGACAAAGCGAGAAGAAATGAAAGAGTGGGTAACACCCGAATAAAACAACACATGAGTAGGGAGAGAGAAGACTAAAATCACACCTAGAAGAAGATCAAACAAAGGATTATGTGCCAGTAGGATATATATACATGAATAATTGTACAAAGGAGGGAAAAACAAAAATAACTTGCAGAAAACTGAAAGAAAGAAAAAGTACAACTACTGTGATATACCTGCAACCACTCCAACAGCGACTTCTGCTTCCTCGGCTGTCAGGTTATAAGCCTGACCACGACCACCAACCTGACCTCCTCTAGGAGCCACACGCCTCTGATCGAAAACTTGCCTTTACGGAGGGAGAGACGGCCTGCCCTGACCACGCGTCGGCGATCCTAGCTGAGCAGCACTAGTAACCGGCACAGGAGCTCTTTTCCTCGGATAGTCACGAACCATGTGCTCACTGCTCCCACACACTAAACACTATTGGTTGGCCATCCTGCAGTCTCGCTGTGAATGCCCAATCTTATGGTAGTAGCCATAAGTCTCAACATTCCTCGGGACAACAGGTGCTATGGCTGTGCTCTCACGGGAGGGGGCGGAACTAGCCTCCGAATAGGTCCTCCGAAAGGTCGAGGTGCAACGGGGTGCGAAACAGTCCTCTGAAGAACACTAGACCTGTTGAGAGTCTGCTCCTGGATCCAAGCCGCATCCAGAACATCGGAGTAAGCACAAAGCCGAAGAGCAGCCAAACGGTCCTGGAGAGGAAAGCTCAAGCCCGACAGAAAATGACTAGCCCGAGCCTCATCAGTGGCAACGAGGGTAGGGGCGAAATGACTGAGCCGAGTAAACTCTGCAGCATACTCGTCCACAGAACGGTTTCCCTGATTAAGATAATGCTCAAATTAATACAGTCACAAGTGAAGTAGGCAACAACAAATGATATTTAAGAACATTATCTAGCTGACCTGAGTTAGGGAAACAAATTGTCGCTCCATCTCTACCTTGGTGACACTGGGGAAGAACTTCGCCATGAAGCTCTCAGAGAAAGTGGCCCACTCAATGGGTCGCGAAATCCTCTCGAATTCAACCCGCCACCAGATATGAGCGAGATCCACCAGCTGAATGTGAACCATATCCACACAATCTGCCTCAGCAACATGAGCGACGACCAACAGTTGCTCCGTCCGGATAAGCCATTGCTCGGCCTCCAACGGCGACTCAGTACCCGAAAACTTATCCGGGTGTAGCCTCATGAAATCTGCTACTGTACCAGGCTTAGGTGGCAAAGCACCAGGTGGAGGTCCAGCGACATTCCCATTGGCTACCAAAGTGGCTCTCATCAGCTCATTGTACTCCTGTTGAAGAGCCATCAGCTACTGAATCATCTGGAGAATAGCAGCATTGTCCGGCTGCTGATCCTCTGAGCGAGAAGAAGAATTCCCACGAGCCATATCCTGAAACACGATCAAAGATAGTCAGTACCCAGATTATATGTTGGTTATTATACAAGTATTCATGTAATTATTGCGGTGTGCAAATCACTGAGTTAACCTGGCTAGAGCCAAACTCGACTAATATACTAATCAAAGCCAAACCTCGTAAAGATAGTCCTGTTTGATTGATATATTACTCAACCTTGCGCTCTGATACCACTAAAAACCCTGTCACGCCCCGCTTCCCAAAATACGGAACACGAGTATGTAACGTAGGCTCAGAGAATGATGTAAACACCATCCATAAGCTGTACCAGACAAACTCAACAATAAGAACAACAAAACACAGCCACACAAGAAATATAACCACATGAATCAATGATAAAGTTCTAATAATAATGAAATAAACCAACAGTATAAATATCCAACATCCGGGATCAAAACAAAACTACAGGTTATAGAGCCCAAAACAGAGTACAAGAGATAACAATGTTCAGAAAATAAATCTAGCAGCAATTAATAAACTACGCAGCGGAGACTGGATCCAACACTAGAAACGTTGCTCACCAATTTCTTCTGGAACAGATCCTTCAGTACTTGTAAAATCTTGACCTAAAAAAAAAAAAGAAGTGCCCTTAGAGCAAGTCGTGGACGACAAGTAGAGAAACAAAGGATAATAGAAAAGCATGAATATCAAAGGAAAGGAACATGGTCAAAGACAAAGAAAAAACAAAGAGGAGGCAATATCAAAGGTGTACAATAATCACACATGAAATCCGTGATGTCAAGTCAAGTTCAATACAAGATCAAGTATTCAGGTTTTTAAGTATTTTATTAACCTATCTAGTGCACGTACTGCTGCGTCCCATTCCACAGGTTCCGCACAAGTACAGTGATCGTTTTAGACTGATGGTGAATTCACGGTTCGTGTACTCAACATTGATAACAAGAATTTACGTGCAAGATTCATTATTTATTTATTGCAATCAATGCTCCTCCTTCTATGTCAAGTATACGTGCAAGTGAGAAGGCCTTACCGAGTACATTTCCCGATTGTCCACTATCAAGTCTACCCATAATACCCCTGCTTGTTAATAGTTTATTTTCATCCTATGTGAGCATGCAAGAAGGTATCAATGTCATATGTTACTATGTGTGACTAATTCTAAGCGCTACAGACAAAGCATGAAGCAAACAAATCATTTAACACATTTCACAAAATCAGGACAGCATGACATTGCTGTACTAAAACATGGATTATGGTCACTACACAATAGTAAAACTAAATCCGCCGGAAATCTGGAAAGTAGATTTCAACACGGTTCCAGCGAGTATAATTAAGGCATATAAAAGATATAGGAACTAGGGTGAAAATACTAATCTAATCAGGTTTTATGTTCAGTCAGCATGCAGTAGGTTATATTCCATTAATTATTTCGGGTCAGAGAACTCATTAAGAAAATCTACAAAAATTCAGGAAAGTATCTATACATGTCTAGGCCCAGCATAATTTATTTCAGATTTCTACTCTACTGTTAACAGGGTCAAATAAAATAAACAACAACAGGATACACATGAAATTATGAGTCTGAAATTACTAATACGGTTGCAGTAAGGTGATGATATCTAACAGATGACAAATTGGAATTTAAATTCTGACCAGGGAAAAATTATGTAGACATCAAGGACTACGTTTTATGTTCAGTAAGTTTCCTCAAATTATGTCATTAGCATGGCTAAAAATATGATTCAAAGTGAAACATACAGCAGTCCAGAAATAAACTTAACATAAGATAACAAATAATTCACACGATCACATATAGCATGCAAATTGGTAATCAAAACAATCCTAGGTGTCAACATGCAAATTTCTAAGGTCTAAGATACATTTATCATGGTCATAGTGTCAATTCATCAATTAAATTCAAGAAAAAGGGTTCAAGAAGATACTTGCCTGTTATTGTAGATATAATTAAAATAGGAATAACGGGATTAGAATTCCGGGCGAAATCTCCCAAAATATGCGCGTAGAATCAACATCGATAGCAAGATCTAAGAGCAATTCCTCACACCGGATCGGGACAGAACACAGAACACCGATATAGGATATGGTGCGCACAGAACACGGAACACCAAAACTGGCTAATAGGATCCCTTTCCTCACACCGGATCCAAACCGGACAGGGGACAGTGAAAATGGATCAAGTGTGGTTGAACACGGGACAGTGATTCCAGCCACTCGCTGATCGACTCCTTCCTTACGACAGCGAGAGAGAGAGAGAGAGAGAGAGAGAGAGAGAGAGAGAGAGAGCGAATGGCGGACGGCGCGGCGCTGCGACTGTGACGGGCGGCTGCGGTGGCGGCTGATCGTCTCCTTCCTTACGACAGCGAGAGAGAGAGAGAGCGAACGGTGGATGGCACGGCACTGCGACTGCGACGGGCGGTTACGGTGGCGGAGTGACGTTGGTACCACGGTCGAGAAGCGACGACGGCGACGACACTCACGGCGAAGGCGAGCTCTGTTCTCTCAGTCGAAAACAGGGGAACGACGGCACGCGTGATCGGGGACACGAATGGCGATGCAAGGGCACTCGATGGAGCGGCGAGGGACGGCGAGTGCGATGGTGATGAGCACGATGATGGGTAGGGCGACGACGAGGAGTTACGGCGATGGAAAACTTCGGTGGTTGGGTTTCGGTGGGTAATGGCGAGGGCAACAGAGAAGACGATGAGGATGAAGACGGAGAGGGGATGGAGACGGTGAAGATGGTGGTGACGGTGGTGAAGGGCGATTGGAGTAGTCACGAGAATCGGGGGTGGTGTTCGGTGGGTTTGGGTCCAGCGAGAAATAGAGAGAGAAAGGGTGTGCGGGCAAAGAGAAACGGCAGAAAAGAGAGAGAGAGATAGTTAGTAGGGTTTAATTAATAGGGTATTTATAGGGATCAAGAAATTAGGGTCTTGGGTGGATATTATGTGGGTTCTGGGTATCGGTTTTGGCTCCAAAAAGAGACAAACCATCGCAATGAGATGAGACGAATACAAAGGAGAACAAATCGAATTCAAAATAGAAAAGAGCAAAATTCGCAAAGAACAGATTCCAATCAAAAGAACACAGATTGATCAAGAGAGAACAAAAGAACCCAAGAAAAGACAAAATGCACAATAACAAATAAGTTCAAATACAATAATCAAAAGAGTACAAAATACAATAAAATCTGAAAATAGGGCTTACAGTTCTCATGACCGGCAAGCTTGAAAATTTCTGATAAATTTCTAGGTGTATACAGTGTTTAACAGTTTGTCGTGTATTCAGTCTGTAAATGGCTTTGGCCTTTTCCAGTTGTTAAACTATCTTGTTCTGTCTGTTCAGTTAGGATGTTGCTTGAATAGATTAAAAGGTTGTTTGTATTCTGTGTGTGCGCATGAAACATAGTGAATTCTCATCTACTTGTTTATATTTCTAGCCGAGCATGTGGCTTTTTTTTTTCTTTTTTTATAAATTTTTTTTACCTCTTACTGTTGGTGATATTGTGATGCTTGTGTACCGGTAAATCTTTTTGACATTGTCATTAGTAATGCCTGTGATTAAATTGCTGGGCTTCAGTGGGCCTGAAAATTTGCCTACACATTATGATGGATTGAAATCGCATAAAACTGCTTCTCTAAGCTGGAAAAAGTGAACCATTTTGTTAGTCTGTAAACAACACGATAGACAACTATCGATTCATCAATTTTAGATATTATCCTAGGATGAAAATGTTAGTTATTTTGTAAAGCTGTATGAAAAAATTTGTTTTATCTGCCGGAGTTCTTTCCACCAGGGACACTAAACAATTTCTCCTTCAGTTGGACTTCAAACCGTCGTCTTTCTTCAATCCAATAATCAACAAATTTCTTTTATTTTTTATTTTTGCCAAATTCTTAAAACCCTGATAATAATCAATAATCTTAAAACTCTAATAAAACATAATACAAAAAACCCTAATAATAATCAGAAATTTGGATTACAAAAAAGGAAGACAAACAAATTTAATATTTAAAACATAATACATGAGTGAGTAGAGAAAGAAGAAAAAGGGTTTGAGAGAAAGAAAGAAGGTTTGAGAGAAAGAAGTTTCTAATCTGGAATGAAAGAGTAGGGAATAGTCTCATGGGTTTGGGTGGAAGTTGAAGATTGATTTGGTATTTATACATCTCACAAAAAATCTCACATAATCCACTCTATAAAACAATCCATGGAAATTAGTGACTTTTGAATACCAGAAGACTTTTTAAGTTATAAAAAATCTTGAGTGAATGCCACTAGGTTTGGGCACTCTCTTTAACAAATCATGATAGTATTGATTGAATACCAAAAGACTTTTTAGATTATTTAAAAGTCTTGATTGAATACCATAAGATTTTTTTATCACAAAAAAAGTCTTTTAAAATCTCATGAAATCCTAATCCAATACACCCCCCTAAGATTTTGAGGAGAGATCGGGAAAGAAGAGTTAGGTGCAGTTAGGGTTTGGGTTTTGAGATATACAAGGATTTTAGGGGGAGATCAGGAATTTCACAGAGGGAGGAGACATGTATCAGTCATTTTAGTTAGATAAATATATAAGTATTTTTGATGGCTGAGATTTGATCTAGAAATATAAGATGTTCTGTTTGTTAAATGCAAAAAGTGAGAGCCAATAACCATGAGTTTATCAGACTATTAATGTGAACATCCGTAGCATACTTCATATTGGAGGTGACATCTAATTTGATTTTTTCATTCTCAAAACTCCCTTTAATTCTTCTTCTTCTTCTTCTTCTTCTTCTTCTTCTTATATATAAAGATTCAGCCTTTATAAACCATGAAGATTCAATCTTTGTAAGCCCTTATTGTTCTGAAAATAGGAATCACTAATTTGTTCCTCTCTTATCTCTTAAAAAGGTAAAATTGTGATTTCTTGAAAGATTGCAAAAAGGTTAGATTTTTCGAAACTTTGGTATTTCTGTTGCATTTATTGCATTTATCAGTGAGGTTAAATTATTTTAGACATAGACGTAGACCTCTATAATGTTCTTTTTCGTACTGTGGTTTGATCGGAAGATTAGATTATGAAAAGGCCAAATGGGCTTTTGCAAAGTACTGCATGCACACAAACATTTCTTCATCAACTATAGAATTAGAATTAAAAAAAAACCCAGCAAATATTAATTTTTGCACTGAAACGTATCCACAAGACAAGCATCTCGGAATTTCAATCCTCACACATTTTTTGAATGTAAATTCTTGCACATTATGAATTTCAAATTGCTACAACCCCTGTACATGTAGGAAGGCCATTCTCATCGTATGGTGCTACTTTAAGGATAGGATTCTTGTTAAACAATTTAATAGAATTCAATTCAAAGGTAGAATAGACAGTGGACATTATGGGATAATCCTCTTGACAAGGGATGTGGTGAAACTTGTTATCATAGAACAATGTCTTAATTCTTTGTATGCCCTGCCATTTCAAATTAAGATAACCAAATTAATAATCTTTAGTTAATTGTCTGAAACACTATAGTAGAGTAGCTGCGAAAGAATTAACTAATTAAAAGTTTAACGATAAACTTACCTCCTAAATTACGAAGTAAGAGTGTCATCACCATGTCTTTGATATGCCAATGAACCTCTTGCAACTCTTCATTACAATTGTATGGAGTTACCCAGATCTGAGATCGGGGTTCACAACCAAGCGCATACATGATTTAATTACTTATTTACACATAGGTCTATGTAAATTTCATTCTAACAAATAATACATATAAAAAGTTCAACAACAGAAGTTACAATATTACCTGATTATTCGTGAAGGCAACCCTACGTTGTGTATTTTTTCTCTTTCCTTTTGTAAAAGATTCTCCTTTCGAATATGAGATCTATTGAAACTTCCTAGGTAGGATACCAATGGATGTAGTTGAGGTCAATTCATATTTGGCATGAGTAACGCAGTGCTCTCTATATCAAGTTATTGTGCTATATATATATATATATATATATATATATATATATATATATATATATATATATATTATTTATTTATCATTATTTTTTTGGTAGTCTAAATTGTAACTACTTGTAATGCCTTATCTTATTTTGAGAATCTTATTTCTCCATTATGGTTTTACCTACACAACATGCACTTGGTGCACGGTTCAATTCCAACTAGTATTTTTAAACGTGGATTAACTGTAAAGAGTTATCTATAGAGAGTTAACTATGATCAGATATTTTTAAACGTGGATTAACCTCACCTCGGCAATTTGGCATGTGACAGTTAACTGTAGAGAGTTATTTAGACGGTATCCACATCTTAAGGTCACTTATGAAAAGAGGGAATCAAAATTGTGGCACATCAGCTAGCCATAGTCTGTTCAGATTTTCTGTACAGTCCCAGTTTCACTTTCTTATTTGATTTGGTGGGAATAAGGGTGGGCATCGGTCGGTATCCGACCAATATGGACCATCCACCACCGATCCAAAGAAGATCGGTTTTTTAGTTTTTTCATCTGCAACCAATCCGAGCCATAATTGGATCGGTTTCCATCCAAGCCGATTAAGCTCGGTTTGGATTAAATTGGATGATCGGTTTGGCGTGCTACTTTTCACACCCAACATCATTCACAATTTCGTTAAAATTTGAAAGATCAACTTCAATCAAACTTAAAAAACTATCTGTTATTTGTTGTTTATAAACGAATTTAAAATGAAGATTCATAAAACCACATGTTACTAATGAATTTTATACTAATTGTTTGAGATGATGACGTTTAAATGGGTGAGATACATTGCTAATCTTAGTTTATTCTCATAAAAGAAACATCAATAACCATAACTAATTGAATTTTAGGTACAATAAAAAATATTTAGAAAATAATTTATGTTTGACTTGATTAAAATAACTACTAAATGTTACATCAACTTTTCATTATTCTATTAAGCTGAGCCGCCTTGTAAATCAAGCATTTCTCAACAACATAACACACATGATTATAGAGAATCAAAACATAGGTAGAACAATTGCTCGGTTTGTATTAAAGAAATTAAAGGTGAAATTTGAATTTCCAGAAAAATGAGAAATGATTGTTTGTATATTCAAAAAATTAAAGGAGAACTATATTTTTTATGGACTAATGCATAGAGGTACGGTCAGTTCGGTTTCATCGGTTATTTGAAAGCTCCATCCAACAACCGACCCTGGTCCAGTTGGTTATTGAAGATCAAGAACCGGACCAACCAAACTCCCATTTGGTTCGGTTAAAAACCGGCCGGTTCGGGTTGGATTGGTTCGGTTTGGTCAGTTCGGGTAATAGTCGTCCACCCCTAGGTGGGAAGATTGACCAAGACAGTATAAAAATAATAACAAAAAAAGGAAAAACTTCACTAAACCCCTATAATTTTCAGGATTTGTCGGTTGAACCCCTTGAGTTTTTAAATTAACACTAAACCCCCTTGAGGATCATTTTTTATGCAAATGCAAATTTCTATGGTAAAATGTCTTCTTTGCCCCCAAGGAGATTTAATGCAAAAGTATGATCAAGCATAATTATGGAAAGATTTTTACAAAAGTTCTTTAAAAGTCATAAATATTAAATTTTCTAAAAAAATTATGCGTAAAGAATTACGTACTAAATCTTCGTCTTGACAATGACATACTTTAGCACTAAACCTTACTAGTAATTTACACGTGCGATGCATGTTTTAATCATTTCCAAAAAAAAAAAAAAAAAAAAAAAAAAAAAGAACTCTGACGTAGGGAGGATTTGAACCGGAAACCTCCTTTATATTAGTTATGTACATACGTTGCACATGTTGGTAGAATGACAAAATAACAAATGACACTAAGGCCTTCTCCCATTATAATATTAAAGATGAGGGGAAAATAGTTATTTTCAAATATAATTAGTACATTTCAGCATAAAACAATCCTCAAGGGGTTTGTAGCCAATTTCAAAACTCAGAAGGGTGTAGTTAAATTTATCCTAAAACAAAGGGTTAAATGCAAGAAACCGCATGTACTTTTGGGTCAAAGCAATTAACCCACATATATTATTGCCTTAATGGTCAATGCATCAAACCAACTAAGGTGGATACAACATTACCAGACCGTTACTTTTAAAGTTATGGACTTTGCACTTGTTTTGTATATGCCGAAAATGCCCTTATTCTGATTTTGGGTTCAATTTTGAGTTCAAGTTTCAGTTTTCAGGTTTAAATGCGTTTTTTACATCTAAGGTTGTGTTTGGGAATGAAATTAAATTAAGAAAACCAAAGATTTGGATAACTGTCTCCAAACTATAGTTTTCTCAACTTTCGATTATTTGGGAGCAAATTTAGAGTTGACATAGCTACAATTATATCAACTTTTTCAGTTGAAAAGTTGAGATAACTCTAGTTATTTCAACTCCACTAGGACCTCATTTTTCTAACCTTTAGCAGAGACTTCAAAATATGGAGTTTAGTTAACTATAGTGGCTTACCAAACACCCAAATAAAGTGGAGTTAAGAGAATTTTTTGAGTGGAGGCTGAAGTGTGATAACTAAAGTTTGTAAACATATACCTCCATTTAAAAGTAAACATTAGTTAACCCAACTCCATTTTCAAACATCACCTAAGGACTATGAGAGAAAGAAGAATGGAGAGGGAGAGAGAGCAGAGGCGAAGAGACTAATGAGGAAGAGATTAGATTGCTGGACTGAATTCGGATTTGATGAGTTTGTTGGATTTGAATTTAAATTTGACAAATTTGTTGGGTTCAAATTTATTGGCCTTTAGTATTTGGGTTTGAGAGGGTGGGAAACGAGAGAGAGAGGAAGTAAAGAAGATGATGAGGAATAGGTGAGATTTTATGATTGAATTAAGATTTTATGAATTTCCTGTGTTTGGGTTTAAATTTGATGAGTTTGCTGGCTTCAAATTTAATGGGCTCTTTTGGATTTGGGTTTAAGAGGGTGGAAGAGATGAAAAGAATAGATAGGAGAGAGAAAGGAGATACGGAGGTAGAAAGAGGAAGGTTATAGGGCTTGTGTTCGGGTTTAGTGCGGGTTCCCGTCAGATTTTGTGAGGTGATGCTAGATTGAGTAAGAATGAGGGAGGAAGAAGATGCTAAGACTTTTTCCAAACAAAAGTCCACCATAATTTTAATATTTTTAGGGTATCTCTGCACAAAAAAATATATCATATGAGTGTATTACTAGAGATGCATATGCAATAAATATTTTTAGAGCTCCTTTAAAAAAAATAGAGGACTTACGTGTAAAAAATAATTACTAAAAACTATAAGGGTATTTTCGTCATATATATATAAAACACATGCGAATCCTATAACTTTAAAACTAACGGATCACTAACGTCGTGCTCACCTTAGCTGATCAGATGCATTAACTGAGAATACATGTGGGTTTAAGGCTATGCACCATGTCGGGTTTGATCCGAACTTGAACTGGTCCAACCCAAATTGGTGGATTTTTTAGCATTGGAAACCCACCAAAACCTATTTGGGTGGGTTTGAAACTACTAATTAAAAATCAGGGTCAGGTTTAGGTTTATAGAAAACCTGCCCGTTCAAACCTGAACCCAACTCGCTTCACACCAGATGTATATATCTAATTTATATGTACATACTTATAATTTATAATGGGGTAAAAATTTCGGCAAATCACAGCAACTAGCTAAGCAAAAAATGGCAAGTCCGGAGTCCAACTCTCCCCAAGAGCAGCTCCTACGACTGGCCAACCTCCCAAGACGACAAATCACAGGACAAGGCACATGCATGTAAATGATTTCTTATTTCATAAACAAAAAGTCTCGTTACAACTACAGAGTTACAATGAGTCTACATCTCATGCATAAACTGTTGGGTTTCAAAGTCGATCACATAGTAAATATGCAGCGGAAATAAATTAAGAATTCTGAAACTCAGCCATGGATCCAAGTAAAAATTATAAAACGTGTTAGGAGTTTTTACCTCTACGATGGAACGATTGTCTCCACAATCCGCCAATCACGAGCACTGCAACATTGTGGTACCTCTACGGTATGCACACGAAGGAACGGAATCAGGCTCTCCCTCATGCCGCGGTGCTAGCTGCGGGAAGGGGATGTTCATGTTGCTCTCTCTCTCTCTCTCTCTCTCTCTCTCTCTCTTTTCTCATTTTCTGTAATGGTTAGGATTTTTTTTCTTCTTGTAGTTTCCCACAGATACATTAATATATATATATATATATATATATATATATATATATATATATATATATATATAGCTGAAAATCAACCCTAAGAAAGTAGAGAGGTTGTCGGGCTCATAATCTAACCTAGGTCAGATTCATATGTGGACTTCTAATTTTGATTGACTCATTTAATCTAATTAATTACCCAACTAATGTTGGGAGTTCAAGTCTTACTTGGATTCCTAATAAAATTCATCTTATGAATTTAAATTCCAATTTAGATCCATTCTAAATGTGTGACCTTATAAGTACCCATTACGTTGAGAGTAATACTAAAATCATATTTTACTGTTACAAACAGTGAGCGGTATCCTGCAATACATCACTACTACTCAAGTAACAGGAATGCCATTGATTTGACATTACCAATTCGTGACCAACGTTACCATGTAGTCTAGTCTTTTTGTCCAGATATCTAAATTGACCGTAAAGCATGGAACGTGTCAACCTTGTGTAAATCAATCTTTAGTTTCTTGATGTCCGAGTAGACTTATTAAAAAAAATGAGATCAATATCTCATATTGACTCATTTAAGCATGGTCATGCATTCTGCAGTCACACTCAATCAAAGGGCCTGAAGATATCGCTTCTGTTATGTAAGAGGGATAAATTCTATCTAAGTCTGTAACACCCCTGTCCTGGGCTCGAAAAATTTATACAATTTAGAAGACAAATTATTTATAGTATAGTACAACTGCCCACCACAGGCTGCCTCTCAAAAGGTGGTTAACTGAATTGGTGACTCTTGATCATAGGCAAGGTTATTTATTATTAATTAATTAGTGTTCAAATCTTGACATGGGACAATTTTCCCCCAATTACTCCCGTTCTCTCTCTCCGAGAGACACACACAGCACGTGGGCCCCTATCGCCCACGTCAGCGCAGCAGACAGCAGCTCTCTGCTGCTGTCTCATCCCGTGGGCCCCTCTGGCGCCACGTCACGCCAAGCACAGCTGGCGCTAATGCTGCCCTTCTGCCGTTCTGAAGTCGTAGCCCCCCCCACTAATTCTGGATTTCCAAACAGCCCCCATAGAGTTTTCTATAGGGCAAGCTCTAATCCCCTCTTTTATATACTATATATATATATATTATATATTACACTTCAGAAATTACGGGGTGTTACACACCCCCCTTCAGAAATCAGTGTCTTCGCTGAGCACGGGGCATGCACAACCAGTGCAGGATCTCCTTTCTAGTCGATGTGGCATCGTCCTCGATCCTGATAATTCCGCAGACTAGTCCCATAGCACAAGTAATTCCCGAGACTATTTCACCTACACCTCGATAATTCCGGGGACTATCTTACACCACAGATCATACTGAGGCCCTCTTCCACACTTAATGTCGAAAGTCGGCTCTGATACCATTTGTAACACCCCTACCCCGAGCTCGGACAATTTATACAATTTAGAAGACAAATTATTTATAGTTTAATACAACTGCCCACCACAAGCTGTCTCTCAAAAGGTGGTTAACCAAATTGGTGACTCTTGATCATAGGCAAGGTTATTTATTATTAATTAATTAGTGTTCAAATCTCGATATTGGACAATTTTCCCCCAACTACTCCCGTTCTCTCTCTCCGAGAGACACACACAGCACGAGGGCCCCTATCGCCCATGTCAGCGCAGCAGACAGTAGATCTCTGCTGCTGTCTCATCCCGTGGGCCCCTTTGGCGCCACGTCACGCCAAGCACAACTGGCGCCAATGCTGCCCCTCTGCCGTTCTCAAGCCATGGGCCCCCCACTACTTTCGGATTTCCAAACAGCCCCCCTATAGAGTTTTCTATAGGGCAAGCTCTGAATCCCCTCTTTTATATACTATATATATTATATATTACACTTTAGAAATTACGGGGTGTTACAAAGTCACTCACATCCCTCCACATGATTCATAGTATGTCTAATAGTCGACTTTATAATCACCTTATCACAGGCGACATTTGACGGTATCAAAACATATAACTTCTCATGTGAGAATCGCCCACGACACTCACGTAACGATCCATGTAGCATTCTCATGGTGGGTCAGTCCAGTACATTATTACTCTAATATGTACCCATGTGAAGACTTGATATCTCATATCCAAGACCCGTGAGATATGGTCATCAGTCTACGCACATACTAGTCTCTATGTATTATTGTTATTACTAATTCACAATAATACTTGACTAGGGACATTTAAGAACAGTGTTCTGATTATAACCAATAGGATCTCACAATCAAGTCATGCACTTATATCCCATGGTATTGAACCTACTATTCTAAGGACTTTATTACGTTCATTTATAAGGTCGGCTTCTAGGGGAATACACCAACAATCAACCACTTGCATTAGAGCCAATCAGACATATATATAATACCTAAAGACCTAGTGTGACCCTCATGCTTTCGTTATGCAAGATGCTTTGTCAGTGGGTCAGCGATTTAACATCTGTCAGTACTCTGCATATCTTCACATCTTCTCTATCGATGATCTCTCGAATGAGATGGAAGCACTTAAGTATATGTTTGGATCGCTGGTGAGACCTATGCTCCTTAGCTTGTGCAATGGCCCCACTATTATCACAATAGAGGTCCACCGGGTCCACAATGCTAGGAACTATGCCAAGTTCAGTGATGAACTTTCTGATCCAAATGTCAACCTTTGCTGCATTGGAGGCAGCAATATACTCAGCCTTTATGGTAGAATCGGCTACTGTCTCTTGCTTCGAACTCTTCCAGCTCACAGCTCCACCATTTAGTCAAAACACAAAATCCGATTGCGATCTGAAGTTGTCCTTATCGGACTGGAAGCTAGCGTTAGTGTAACCCTTTACAATAAGCTCTTCCTCGGCTCCATATACCAAGAACGGCTAATACTTTTGCAAATTTAGGAGACACAAAGGTGTGAGACGATCCAGTATCAAACAAAATAGTTGCCATTATTCCATTAACTAGAAGTTCTCCTGTTACATAATGAATACTCTCAGTACATAACACTCTTCTAATATAAAACCGAAAATGACAACACAAAACTCTAACCAGTTGCTCCCATACCGGTGATGACATTGTCAGCATCATCCGCATCCTCTTCAGTCAGGGCGAACACTCGTCCTTTCGGTATGGCTTCTTCCCTGGGTCAGCCTGCTTTTGATTCGGCCCTCCCCGCTAGAAATAAGGGCAGTCTGGCTTGATGTGACCCTCCTTGCCATAGTGGTAACAAGTCCTGACCCTCGGCAGTTTGGTGCACCCAGTTGCAATGTGGTCAGTCTCTCCACATCAGTAGCAGGTGCTTAACCGTCCAGTTATAGCAACAACATTGGCTCCGGTAGGTTAGAACCTTTGTGCTGGGGGCTATCCCCTGAAATTACTTGGTGCTGGGGGCCACTTACCAGCACTCCAGGTGTTCTTCTTGTTCTGCGCCACCTGGTACTGTTCCATGTCGACTTTTATGGCTGCAGCCCTTTTAACCAGCTTGTCAAATCTCCTGATACCGAAGGTATCACCTGAGACCTCAGATTTGACCTCAGCCCTTGCCCAAACTTCTATGCCTTCTTGTCCTCGTCAACCACAATCTACGGTGCATACCTCGAGAGCTGAGTGAACTTTGTCTCATACTCCTGAACTGACAAGCTCCCTTGTTGCAAACTCAGGAACTCCATAGCCTTTTTCTTTTGTACATAGATCGAAAAATAGTGGCTGTGGAACTCCTCCAAAAATTCCTCCCAAGTGATCGGTTCACTCCCCATGGTTCGCTTCAAGGATTGCAACAAGACCCCGACATCCTTCTCTAGCTGAATAGTGGCCAACTTCACCTTGCTAGTCTCTGGAGTCTCTAGGACCTCGAACGTTGTTTCTATCTGCCTGATCCAATCGTCTGCTGCATCAGGATCCGCCTTGCCCTCAAACTTCGGTGGTTTCATCCGCTTGAACGATTCCACCAATTTAATTGTCTCTGGGACTTGTACTGTCTGCCCCACCCTGGTGTTCCGGGTCACATTTACAGCAAAGGTGTTGAGAGTTTGGTACACCCGGGCCAGTTATGTCTCTAGATCAAGCCTGTTGCCTTCATCATTGGATCCATCACCATTTCAGGTTCTTCGTCAAGCGATTTCTGCATAAAATTCATTAATCACCACAAATAGCAACAATAATAGACTTTCCTTTATTTATTTTAAAAACTAAACTTTATACATTTAGAAATAAAAACTTGTCCATACATCCAGTACATGAAACATAAGAAAAAATCGAACATTAAACAGTCTAGATTCTACGGTTCCTCTTGGCTTCTCTGAGCTCTTCCCGTAGGTCATCTATTTCCTTCCACATTTCCTCGCATCTTTGACGGCATTCTTGCTTTTCCCAACGAGTTTTGTTGTCTAGCTGGGTGAAATGCTGAGTAGTCCTGTGTCGAATCTTCTCTAGCTCCCACACTCGGTGACTCAGAGCTATGATGTTCTGCTTGTCCTCCGCATGATGAGCTTCCAAGTGGTTTACTCTCCACTTATGGATGATCAATTGCTCCTGGAGGGAAGCGATAAGGTGGTCCTTCTTGGCTTGAACTGGCTCTTCCTCTGAGGATTCATCTGGGGAATCAGGGGGAGATGGAGTGATCTTCTGAGATTCATGCAGTTCTCCCTCTTCTTCTTCTAGGGATTCCTCTTCTTTGGGTTCTTCTTCTTCGGGGACTTCTTCTTCGGGGTCTTCTTCAAAGAACCATTCTACTTCATCTATTGGATCCTAGTGATCAACCATCTTATAGGGAAAGGGAGGAGAAGACATCAGTGTATAGAGAAACACAAATATAAATCAACTTACATTTAAATCTCTATAAACTGAACTCACACTTCTAATGTCTACCCTAATGTGTCTTCCTTGTAATTTTATACTACTTTTGAAGTTGTCTATGATACCTAACTGTAACGCCCCAAATTTCATTTACATGTAATTCGTAGCACAACATGATTTTTTACGTCAAATTTGTACAATTTTATAAGGAAATTAAAACTTTTTGTTATACAATATTATTCTTTATATCAATGTAGCAGAATTTAAATGAATACAACATGATATGTACAACTTTAATATCAACAACTTAAATCCAAAAATAATCAGTATCAATTCATCTTATGTCTTTTTGCCAATCCAAGCCCTACACTAGAAAATTGTGGGTACGTCAGTTGCATACAACTGACGCAATGCTATAAAAAGAGCGATTCTCTTACTTTAGCAAACACAAATTTGAATGCATAATAAAGTGTAAAAGTGACTATCCTAAACATGTCAGTGTATGATATGACAATGCCTAATGCAGATATTATACTACGATGACACTAATGCATACTTGTTCAGATTCTATGCATCCCATACTACATAGGTCCGAGAGCAAGCACCTGCGTACTCCACATTAAAGAGTTTAGTCCCTCACCATGAAAAATTACTCGGTAACAAAATCAAGGTTTAGACACTCCACAAGTACGAATTCCAGTCCCGGAGTCCACCGTCAAACCTTACAAAATTCTCGTCGTGCGAGCATCCCGCAAGTGTCCCTCTAGTCCCGGTATATGCATATACACTGAAGAACGGCCTCCCATACGCTCGACTATTCATGATCCTGGATTCCACCCTCGAATCAATCATTGTCCTGGATTTAATTAAGGCTCGTCTCCATCGCAAGAACCAACAATCCTAGAGTTCACTGTCAAACTGGGTCTATAGTCATGGAGTCCACAATCAGGTTATATAGAGGCGCCCCACTTACGTTTGCCTAAGTTTTATTATATCTTCTCTTAGTGCCTATCCTTAAATTTGAAACATAAATAAACAATACCACCTAGAGATAGCTTACCCTCCTACCGGTCTTAAATAATATATCGAGAACGATAGCCCATATTGGTCACTTCTCAAAATCAATTAATCACTTTCATCACTTGCCGGTACCTGGATCTCACTTAGCCTCTAGAATCAACATCTTTTCATGTTCAACATTATGGGGTACTCATACCCTCATTATTCATATTCTCAATTTTATTTATATCTTCAACTCTTTCATCTATTCTCTTATTTATTTATCATGAAATAAGATCTTCTTGGTTAATCACACAACCATTCACTTGAATAATTCACAATGTTCCTTGGATTAGTAAAATCCCTTTTCACATTCTTTTATACTTCAAGTATATTATTCAATACAAAGTTTCTTTAAGAATAAAACACCATTTCTTAATATAAGATTCCTGAAAATAAATTTCTAGGAATTTCTCATTTCTACCTCATAAATTTGCTTTGAGTTTACCAACTCTTAGAACCTTTAATTATGTATATTTTCTCCTTAAACTTGAATTCAACTCTTCTAATAGAAGAATACGACTTTTAGTTTCTCAAAATATCTTTTAAATAATATGAAATAATTCCCAAATGTTCTAATAATATCATATAATATTTCTATGAAGTTTTCCCCCCTTTTTAACACTCGAAAAAATAAAAATTTGAAACCCCAAAGAGCATACCCGGGCTCGAACCAGAGCCCACAGCAACCAAGCCCACTACTCAAACCACTGAGCTATTCTCGGTTCCGTGTATAGAGGTGCTCTGAGTTATTTAATACCCAAATTGCCATTTGATTTCATTAAAAAAAAGAAAGAAACAGAGCCAAACGACCCAGGTTCGAACCCATGACCAAAGAACCCCCAAAGCGACACGTGGCAGGGCCAGAGCACTGGCGCCTGCACCAGCCACCAAGCCCAAATGCCATTACTGATAGTATATAGGTTTAAAACCTTTTAACCCAGTTCTCTGATTATATCTCGTTTTTAACTTTTTCAATCATTTTCGATTTCTAATCTTTTCTCCTAAATTAATATTGTCAAATTATATTTCTAAACTTCCATAAATACTTCTTTACTGATTTTACACACATTAGCATAAAGTTGTTCACAAATTAACTCAAATAATTATTTTTTTAGAAATCTAGTATTCATATATTGCAATTAAAAGAATTTAACTACTATTATGAATGTATATTCTTTCTTTTAGCAATTCTCAACCCCATTGATTTTATAATTCTCCTATAACAATTACACAATTTCTTGTGCCTAATTAACAACTTTTTATAGATATAAATGCACAATTCCTATAATCCAACCATGACATACTATTTGTATCCAACCACTTCAACATACTATTGAAATAGAATTTTAATTCAACACTCTAATTATATCATGATGAAACCTTCATTTAGCATGCAACAATTCACATGTTTCATTTCTACCAAACATTCTAAATAACAACATCACATGCATCACAAAATTAAATGAAGAACTCACAGCAATTTTCATTTTCAAGCATCAAATTACCTACACATGCATTCTATTTTAATTTAGAAAGTAAAAGAGACCCACCTTATTTTGATGAAAATGCAAATTAGAACTCCTAGAAAATTGCTCCAAAACTCCAATTCAAAAAGCCTATCACTTCATGAAAACCGAACCCTCCTTTTATGAAAATCCCTGACTCTCTTTCTTTTGTTCTCTCTTTTGATTTTCTTTTGATTCTAGTGCATTGTTCATACAATTGGACGGGGTATTTATAGGGTTAGTGTGTGGTTGAGAATACTCCCACTACCCAAATAACTACCCACTCACCCACACACTCTCTCCCACTCTCCCCTCTTCTCTGTTTGGCCGGCCAAGCTCCTTGGGTGCACACACGTGCACGTGCACGTGCACCCAATGTGCACACACTTCCCATTCATTTAATAAATTGTTATTTATCTAATGTAGGTGTTTGTTACATGATAAGTGTGTAGGATTTATAAGTGTTCATTTAAAAAAAAATCGAATTAAACAAGAGCTTCTATTTTAATTAATTTTCTAGTGGGCTTTAAAATAGATTTTAGGCCTATGAGTTTTAATTGAAAATAAATAACATAAATGTGACAAATAAAAGAGAAGAAAAATGTGCGTAAATTTTAGGGATTAAAATGCATAAAATTTTACGTGCAATGCAAGTGCAAAAAAATTAAAAATTATTTTATTTTATTCTGGGATGTTAAGCCTCGGCCCCCTTCTGGGCCACCTTACGGGCCAAACGCCTTTCCATCAGAATCGCATTGAAAACCATGGTCAAAGGAAAAACGAAGACAACAAAGCAACAAGGTGAAGTGTCACGCCCAGCTTTCCAAAAGAATACAGAATACGGTACGCGACTAAGCCCAGCGGATAGTTTTCGCCATCCATAAGCTGTACGGATCTGCTTGACTCATCACAACAATAAATATAACAGTATACTCCAACCAAGCATGCAAAAATAATTATAACTCAACAGTATTTATTGCAACCATAATAAATATTCCAACAAATATATGATTTGAAACAAAATAATAATCCTGGGACTACCAGCCCAAATACAAGTCTCATTACAATTCAAAAATATAAATAGTTCATCAAAATATTTTAAGCAAATGATTCTGATTGTGCAGCTCAAAATTTTTGCTAACCAACTCCAGTAGGCAATTGATCAGCAAAACCTTCTCATATGGCAATTATAAGGAAAAATAGGAAAACAGAAAAACATAACGCCCGTTAAATGCACGTCCGGGCTGCAAGCAATACTGTGGATGGCATTCGGGTCGGGGCGGGCTGGTTCAGGCCTCAATCTGGCAAGCTACTCGGGTAACGGGCGGGTCCGGGTCCGGGTCGGGTTGGGTGAATATCCGGGCCGGGTTCAAACATCAAATTCTTGACCGACATGACCCGTGAACCCATACAGGTTCAACTCAACCCGGGCCCAGTCACGGGTTGGCCCATCAATTTTTTTTTTAACTCCAAAAAATATACAATTGTACATTTTATATTAAATGGAAGTGAACAACAAAATTAATTACTCACTAGCTATTTATAGCCCACTACTCAATTAGCCCACCATACCCTACCTATTTATAGCCAACTCTATCTTCTCGCTTCTCTCATCTCACCAATGTGGGACTAAATATATTAGTCCCACATTGGTGAGATGAGAGAAGTGATGATGTGGAGTTGGCTATAAATAGCTAGGGTGGGGGTTGTCTAATTGAGTAGTGGGTAGTAATCAATTAGTTTAGATGTCCACACTCATTTTTATAAATTTTTGATAACCCCCTGTGATGTTGCTTTTTTTTTTTTGCCAACATTTCTTTCTAGTTGACGTCATTTGCATAATTCGCTTTTCGCTTTCTATAATTCTCATTGCCCTCTCCTCCAACATAAATGCCTCTTTTCTCATTTCCATTTGCTCACTTTAGCCTTCTCATTAGTGTTCAAAGTGAAGCTGATGTTGGAATTCATGTTCCCGTTTTCCTCTTTTTGCCGCAAATGAGGCTTGGTTGACCGCCATAGTCTCCACTGCTAAAGTCATTCACTCCGGGTCATGCACGGGCTTCTTTCCTTTTCAGAGAGCTTCCTTTGCTGTTTTCTTTCCTTTGGGTCTTACTGAAGGGTCTGGAGTTACATCGGCAAGACCCACATCTTCCTCTAAATCCAAGTTGACATGGGTATCATTTTCTGATGCTTGTGTGGGTGGACGTTCACTTTCTTCCATCGGGTCACTCATGATATTGCTCAGAATGTCTTGAAATTGTTGAAATCCCTTTACGACATCATAAGATTCCCAATGATTGAATTTTTTGTTACCCATGTTTTTGTCCCTGAACTCATTTAGGTAATACATTTTTGCTTGCCGGCACCTATGTAAAAATGTAGATGATGATATGAGTTATTAATATGCATATTGTATAATGTGGAAAACAATTTATAAACATACTACAAGAAAAACCCTTTTTCGCAACAAGGTTTTGGCAACGACGTTTTAGTCGTTGTGAAAATTAGTTATGGCAACGCGAAAGTCGTTGCTAAAAATAAAATAAAATTTTCCTCCTCCAAAATGCCTTGCGCGGGCCTTTGCAAATCCCCCCGCCAGATTGTGTAAATTGGAAACGATAAATGTCGTTGCGTATATTTCCTTATATCTACTGCAACGACAGTATTGTTGCCAAAAATATAAAAAAATAAAAATAAATAAAATAATTTAACTTAGCACGGACACCCGCATATATTTTAACTAAAATCCAAAACAAACAAAACACCAACCCACATATCTTCCTCTCCTGAATCCCCCCAATTGCTCCCTCCCCCAACCCCCTCTTCGTATTCTCTCTCAAAGCCATCGCCGCTCTACCTACATCTCTCTCTCAATCGCCGCTCTTCGTACTCTCTCTCTCTCAAAATTCGAAACCCCAGTAAAACTTCTCCAAACCCTCGGTTCAAATAGAAGCTGATCGCTAAGTCATCAGCGACGATGAAACGACATTGCCATGGAGGTGGTGGACGGAGCCAATGCCGTTGACATCCAACTCAAGGTTCGATGCATCTCGAACTCTACATCCGATCGACTTATTTCAGTTTTAATTGGTTTGAATGTTAAGTTTGGGATTGGGATTGGAATTGTTTGGGATTTGAATTACATTTTTATTTCAATTGATTTGCTATATTGAGATTCCTAATTAAAGTGATTTACTAATTTTTACTTTGAGTACCGACCTCAAGAGTTACCAGTATTACCAGTATTAGAATTTCTCAGAAGAATTTCATAGTCTTTTCATACTTACAAAATGGGGTATGTGTTTGGATGTCACCTCAAGACAATGACAAATGTGCCATTATCTGGTGGTGATGATCACCTTTCTATCTAAATGCTGTTGCTATTCTGAAGTGCAGTGCCCCTCACAAAGATGAAAGCATCTGTATTTCCTTTTTTGATTCATTTGGTTCTGAATATGATTTTACAATATTGTCAATAGAATACAGATGAATAGAAATATATGGAACCCACATCTTAAAAATTAAGAAGGTACCTGGCAATGCTGAATGCTAGGAGACAAGTAGATGCTGGTTGCATATGCAAATACATGCTTCATATTTATTGTGTCTTAGGCTGCTGAATATTGCCTATACGATGTGTTTCCAACTTTCCATTGAGCAATCTGTATGGCCAGTGCTTGTCCACCACACTCTATTCTTCATCATTAGGCTTGGGTTTCAGAATCAGTTCTAATTTAAACTCGAAGCAATTTTGTTTGTGTTATATGATACATCAGATAAACTTTAGTGCAAACCTCAATGATACTCATTTTCTGGAAGACATTTACTTTAGGCAAAGTCCTCAGCATTGGCCGTCTTGATTGCCTAGGCAAAAACTAGGCTAATAGGAAGGGTGCTTAGGTTAGTGATATAAATCAAGGGGAAGGATGAGGATAATGAGAGAAGAACATGTCATCATATCCTCACCTCAGTCCTACAAAACTTTATTGGGGTCCCTCTTATATTTTTATGGTATTTTTTATTTTTGTATCAATTCTATCATTAGTGCATATATTTATGTTATCTACAAGTGATTTCATGTATATGCTTCATACAGGTTTGTAAATTCGTGGTATTTATTGTCTTTATATTTTGATGAATACTATCATGGTTTATTAGCACTGGATAGAGCTCATTCTTCATCTCATAAAATTTGCATTTCTTTCAGGATATGGCATGCGATACTTTCTTGAAAATTGTTCAAAAATGCAAGCGGAAGTTTGTACTTACACAGGTATATATATTTTTTTAGTGCATTTGTTATCCCCTACCCCACACAAATTTTTTTATATAGTTATTGGTATTAAATACTTAAAACACTTTTATGTATGCGAAATACTGATATTTATTATAAACCTTGTTCCTGATCATGTATGTATTTTGACCACAATTGAAATTTCTGGAGGTCAATTAATTGTCTTAATGACTTTGATCCTGAACATGGGCAATTCGTTTGATTGGATCTCCTGGAAATGTGTTCATTGTGCTTAATTAAGGCTGAAGTAGTCTGTTTTAAATATGACTAGCCAGGTGTGGCTTCACATGCTTCTTATTTAGATTTTAAAGTATGTGATAGCAGATTAAGATACAATGCCTTGTTTAGGAAGTAAGACACCTCTATTACTCTTAACAGGATTGCCTTATGCCTTGTCTACTATATGTTTCTCACCGTGGAACTGAAGTAGTTTTGCTTAATTAACCTTTAGCATTTGATGTAGGCAATTTTAGAATTCTAACTTAAGGATTTTTCTCATACACAGCCAACCACCTTTTTATATTTGTCACTATAAATGCCCGTCTACACAAAGCCCATCTAAAAAATAGGTTTTCTAAAGTTTTTTTCCCCAATATTTTTCTTTGTCACAGTGTTCCTTTTCTCATCAAGCAACATGCATAATAAACACATGAGCTGATTTTGTCAATTATTCGGTTACATTTCAGGTTCAAGAGAATGAGCCAGTTGTATCGGAACTCCTAACTAACCTACCGAATATAGTTGTGGACCTGGAGCCTCATCAAATACATACTTTCTATGAATCGGTAATTTAACTTTTTCTATCAATAAATTGCAAATATCAGCTTAATAGAGTTATTTATTTTTATTTCGTTCTTGAAGGTTGGACAAATGATCCAAGTAGAATCTGAAGCCGTAAAGAGAGATGAATATCTGAAAAGGTTAATGGAACTTCCAAATTAGGTAATTTAATCTTATTTAGATTTTGTCATTTTCATTCTTTTTTTCTTCTGTAAAGTCATTAATAAATTTTTCTGTCACCATTTTGTGTCATTTTGTTTTCTGGTGTTGTGTAACTTTGGTGATTATATCCTTATTTTATAACTTTGATATCTGCATTAAATTGTTGTAGAAATGGGCTGAAATCATTGGGCAAGCAAGCCAGAGTGTTGACATATTGAAGGAACAAGATGTTATTAGAACTGTTCTTAACATACTATAGGTACATTTTTAAACGATTTTGAGCCGCTTCAAAGTTTTAGTTAATTCTCCCTCATTTCCACAGTATATAGTAATGTAAAATAGTTATGATGTCTGATTTTATTGGCAATTATGTTTTGCAATTGTATTCACCATGGTCATAAATGTTCTTAGTACCCTATAGTATTTTCTTGTACTAGTTCTTATAGTGGGGCTACACAGTTATAAACTCGATCGTACCTGTTAATAGCTACATGTTACTTTTGATATGCCTTATAGCTATGTATGTTAAATGGTTGTAATGTGCTATTTGTTGCTTGACAGACAAACACTAGTGTTGCTAGTTCTCTTGGGACATTTTTCTTTCCTCAAATATCGTTGATATTCTTGGATATGCTTACTGTATACAGGTATCTTGGCACCCATAGCATCTGAATCTTTAAAACTTGTTTCTTCATATATTCTTGCAGTCATATGACTAGTTGTTACTTTGCAGAATGTACAGCGAGCTTATATCTAGTACTATAGCAGAAGGGGGCCCATATGCTTCAAGAACTTCTTTCGTGAAGCTCCTGCGGTAAATCTCACTACATTAATGCAGACTGTTTTTGCTTTGTGCTTTTTATTGTCTGAGTGTTTGCTTTGTGCTTTTTATTGTCTGAGTGTACTGGTCTGCATTAATTCCTTTTTGAACAGATCGGTAAAACGGGAAACTCTGAAGCTAATTGAAACATTTTTGGACAAAGCCGAGGAGCAGCCACATATAGGGAAGCAATTTGTGCCCCCAATGATGGATCCCGTTCTTGGTGATTATGCTAGGAATTTACCTGATGCGCGGGAGTCAGAAGTGTTATCACTATTTGCTACTATAATAAACATCTATTGGTCAACTAAGCTACATTGTGTTTTGTCAATCTTCTACCTTGCTTTATATGGTTGTTTGCATGCATCAATTAGGCAGAGTTTTTTCTAATGCGGCACATTTGAATATTTTACTTTTTGGCAAAACTGTAAGCTGATGGTTTAACATGAAAAATATTAGGCTTATAAGTGAAAATAATTTGCAATAATTTGTCGTGTCCCTTCGAACTTGACTTATTGGAAATTGCATGATTGCATTCATTATAGTTGTATTAGACTTATTAGAAATTGCAGACATTTTTTAGATTCTTTTGACAAGAGGCTCTTGCGCAAACATTTGGCATCTGTCATTATGTCAAGTAAAGAACACAAAGGTGGTCCCGGGATTTCATGAGGTACACTGAAATGGCTTCTAAGGTGTTGTTGGTGTTGGACTTGGAATTTGCTGTTGACAATGTATGGACTTGAGGCACCAAACTACATTAATGAATGTGAGAGTTGACAAGGTTTAGTCTTACCTAAAGGTTATGCATTGGGGTGGGGGGTGGGGTTTAGGGAGGCGATCCGGTGAAAACTGTTCTTATGTTAAGCTTCGTGAGAACTTCGTGAATAGCCATCCTACGGATGATCTGCAACTCCATGAATAGCCATCCCACGGATGATCTGAACTGGTCCCATTGATTAGCATTACCAAATTATTGTAATCAAGTAATTTGAAATCCACTTATCCATGCATATTGATGCTGTTTCCACCATTTTCTTGGGAGTCGTAATATCTGCAAAATTTATGTTATATCCAACACTTGTAGTTACAGAGCTAAGTTATAAAGAACAAGAGAAAGGATTCTTGTACCTTAGCCATGCTATTTATCCAAGTGATTTTAAAGGCTAACTAACTAGTTCTTACCTTCCTCCAATCGTGCGGTGATATATTTTTTGCTGTTCCATATTCAATTTAGAAACTGTATTTTCTGAAACCTTATTGGTGATAACTAAACAAGTGTCGTAGGAGTTCAGATTATTCTGTTCTTTATCTATTAGATGTATAGTGTTAAGTAATCATTCCTCTATAATCTTTTAGTTTGTTTTTTGAATGTTTATTTGTAGATATAAAGTTGTGATGATGGAGGATGTTCCTCGCATATTTGAGGCTGTTTTTCAATGCACTCTTGAGGTCAGTACTCAATATTAAGAAATACGAAATTCAATAAACCATAAAATGCAGTTCACCAGAGCCTAAGAAATGCAATTCAATAAACCATTAATGACATAATGTTTTAGCCATACTGGAGTACTGCTTAAAGCTTTTTTACTTTATTTATCATCTCAGTGGTGTCGGCCTGTCACTATCTAAAACATTATGTCACAGTTTAGGTGAGATTAAAATACTTGATCTGATCTGATCTATCTCTCTTTTTTTTTTCTTTTTTTTTTCCTTTTTTGTGCGGTGCAGCTTGCAAGGATGAGTAAGACTGTGGAAGATAGAGTACTAATCTTCATGGAGTTATAATGACAAATCATTCCTTGTTTAGTTTATGATTTTTTTATTATGAATAAAATGAAGTATGGTCTACAGAGTGCAAGGCTCTCTGTTCAAAACCTACCGCCAAATTCTATTTTTTAGCTAAATGTATATGCACATGCTATTTTGATCTATTAGAAAACATGGTTAAGCTTATTATGCACAACGAAAATGATTATGAGATACTTAGATATCTTTTTGAGAAGTTAATGGTTGTAATATTTTGGGCATTGCTTCTTATATGACATAAATGTAATATGTTGGGCAAGTTTAATATTATAGTTTTTGGAATGATGTTGGTTTTTAATGTTTTTGAAGTGTATGCTAGTTTGGGCAGGGCTGATGCAACGACAATATATAATTTGTCTCGAAACGAATTAAACTTTCGCAACGACAATTGGTAGCTTGAACAACGACTATAGTTGTTACCAAAATACAAGTAATGCAAAACAATTATAAAAATAATTGCAAAACAGTCGAGCTTTGTCAACGACAGTAGTCGTTGCCAAAATAGAAAATGTAAGGCAACGAAAATAATTTATTGCGAAAAAAATATCTTTAGCAACGACATGAGTCGTTGCCAAATATATGAAGTATGTTTGGCAACGACAAAGGTTGTTGCGATTGATTTTATACCATAGCACGGGTGGAGTTAGGTATGGCAACGACAAAATATATTGCAACGGCAATGTCGTTGCGAAAAAATCTATGTTTGGCAACGACAGCAAGTCGTAATCAAAATTTTTCGCGACGCCCGGACGCGCAACGACCTTGCAACGACAAATGTCGTTGCCAAAAATATTTTTCGCATCGACAAACGAGTTTTAGCAACGACATTTGGCGTTGCGAAAAAAGGTTTTTCTTGTAGTATGAATGCCAAAAATTATAAATACTCATTTTATTTTTAAAGTAACTAAGTTATAATATGAATGCCAAAAATTCAATTTTCATACTAAATCAACAAATTCTTACCTCTTCCATCTTGTTTATATCAGTCTTGTGCCATTCACTTGCTTTCCTAATCGAATCATGCCAAATAAGGAGCTCTTTTTTCAAAGTTTTCCACCTATTGGTCATTGCTTGACATGTTTGGACCTCCAACAGGTTTCTGGCCAATTGTCGGTATAGTGTTTGTGAGCTTCTGCCCATAGCTCTTCTTTCGATCAATCTTTACCCTTTGCCGCATTTTAGCTAGCAGCTTTCCATGACTTGCAAAATTGGACATCATCTAAGGAAGAATATCTTGTTCTCGAAGTTGAAGGTTTTTTAGCTTTCAGAGCCATATTGGACGCTAAAACTTTTTGGAAGATAGAATATATTAGGGGTTGAGGCAGAGTTTCTGCAACTAGAAATGAAGTTTGAGTGTGAACTGTGAAAGGGGAATGAAATGTTTCTATAGAGAAGTTTTTTCTAATTTTTTGCTTACTCTTTTCTTTTTTCAGACCATTGGACATAAATAATTTTCAATCGTACATTTTAAATAAAAAGTTCTCTACGGCCCAGATTAAATGGCTGTTGCAACTGATAATTAAAGAGGCAACTGCAATAAATTATTTGTCTCCCGCGCCCACTGACGTCAACAGACTTTCTTGTGGCAACCAAGTCAGTCAAAGGGGTGGCAACCAAGTCAGTCAAAAGAGCGAGAACTGGCACAACTCTTGCCCCAAGTCAGTTCTGGACCGGGCTGGGCTGCTGGTGGAAGTCACTTTTTTAGCTTTTTCCCTTTTTTGGGGCTAGAGTGATGTGGCAACATGGCATAACACCCCTTCCTGAACTTGCTCCTAAGAGCATCCACAGTCGTGATTGTTAGAAAATGCATAAATGCATATAGCATTTTTCTTGTTTGCTACAGTCGTTGAATGGTATTTTTTAGCAATCTAAGATAAAATAATAAAAATTCTCTATCAAGACGGAGTTTGAAGTTGCGTCAGAGGAATTTAATAATTTTTTAATAGGTAGACGGAACTTCACTTTGCGTCTGAAGGAAAAAAACAAAAAATTGAGGGGACGGAACTTCACTTTGCGTCCCACGATTTTAAAGAATTTTTAATGATTTTTTTTATTAATTAAAAACATTATTTAAGTATATAAAAAAAAAATAGGTGGGCCCCTCCCTGGACGGACTTTCACCTTGCGTCCAAGGAGTGGCCAGGTTGCAAAGTCATTTTAAATTCAATTTTTTAATTAAAAGACGTCGGCCGCAAAGGCAAGTTGCGTTTGACGAATTAAAAAAATATTTTTTTTTCGTGGGACGTAAAGTCAAGTTGCGTCCTGTATAATATACATTTCTTTCAAATCCTCTCTCATATATAGCAATCTACTGTTGCTTTTAAGTCAAAATATGCATAAATAGCAAACGACTGCAGCTCGTCGTTTGCTATAAAATGTATTTTATGGATAATTAGCAGACGACTGTGGATGCTCTAATAATGCTCTTAATAATGAAAGAATGAGGATGTGGAACTCGCTGCAAACATATGTACGTATATATGGAACAAAAGTTTCACTTGCTACATTCTAGCTGTATAGCATGGTGCTTTTTTTTTCTTTGATTTTTTTCAAAAATTTTTTTTGAGCCAAAACTGAATACTATAACTGTTGCATTTAATTTTAAAATGGACAGGTGTCTTTCAACTTCAAAAATCAACATTTGTATTAGTTAAGTCAGGTTTTACTGAAGTTCTTATTCTGGGCTGGTTTCTCCTCTTAATAATGAAAGAAAATGAGGATATCGAACTTGTTGCAGATGAATGATTATCAAATTTTCATCCGAAGTAAATAGTACAACGCTTGTATTTATTTTAAAAAGGGCAGGTGTGGTTGAACTTTACAATCTACTGTATATTATAATCAACACTGTAGTTGAACATTATAATCATCTTTATAGTAGTATATTAACTAAAAAGTAGTGCCAAATCTGAGCAGTATATTAGTTAAATTTTTTATGGAACTGTACAGATGTTGTTAAACATTAAAATCAACATTTTTATTATTAATTGATGTTAATTTATGCTGAAGTTATTGGTAAAATGATTCTTGCATGGTTTCTCCTTCTCTAAATAATGAAAGAATCAGGATGTCGAACTTTTAGTAAACGTATGAATGTTACAAAGGTTTTACCTGAATAGTTTTCTTTTTTCTTTTTTCTTTACTCTTTTCTTTTCTTTTCTTGAGTCAAAGTGTATAACAGTGGCATTTATTTTAAAGACGTACTGGTGTTGGCAAACCAGCATTGAGTTCCCCAGAAGCATAGTTTGAGAAGTTTGCGAACTTAGAAAATCACTCTACTGGTGTTAGCAGAGTGAATTTGGGCTGGTTTCTCCTTTTGATAATGAGAAGAATGAGGGCGTTATAATTGTATGGATATAGGGGATGTTTGATTGTCATGAAGTGAAATTCACCATCTCATTATTACTTTTTTTGATTTAGAATTCATGAACTCAAATTCAAAGAATTGCTTTGTTTGGCATAATAGCACTGTAGCATGGTAATCTATCAAATTTTGAATTATTAAATAATGATTTAATAATTAAATTCATTCTAAAAGAAGTGAGGAGAGATATCTATTGAATAATGATGAACAGTGGACTTCCACCCGCTTCAGCCTCAGATCTCTAGATTTCATTAAGGTGAAAAAGTGGGTCTAATGCAATACATGGTAGAGGTTTTAATTCCCCCTCCCTCTCCAAAAGCTCTCCTTCTAAAGCTCACAATCTCGTATGGATTAATCCAGACTTTACCCCTGGGAAGCTCAATCCCTCGACTCAATCTGGTCTTATCGAGCTCCCGAATAAGCTCCTTGTTCCTCCCTCTTCGAAGAATCTTACTCCCCTCACTCCCGCTGCAACCGGTACTCCAGGCCCGATGCCTTCTCTGCCTAAACTGATTGATTCTGATGTTAAGTGGCCTGCTTGGGAAGTTAACCAGCATTTTGTCTCCGATTGGGACAATTTCAAGTCTGCGGTGCATTGCCCTCCCTCTCAAGGGTCCAAATCTAATCCTGTTTCTCTTAAAGCTCCTTCTTCTTTGATTCCGAAATCTGATGTTTGGATCGAGAATGACAATCTTTTGGGCGAAGAAGTCGAAGATCTTGATCATTCCCTTGCGCATCAGCAGGTAAACTTTTCCCTTCAGTCATTTGTTATTAAATTTAGTTCTTCTGTTAGCAGGACATCAAATTGCTATTACTATTTTCGTTTTGGTCCTTACTCGTCATTCTCGCCTTCTTTGGCGCTTTCGTACTGTCTTGCCATTTATTATCACCATAACTTTAGTAGGTGGGCTCCTGTATCGTGTTCGGTGGGTTGTCTATTACCCCGACGCTACAGTGAGTTCTCCTTTTCTCCCAGCCCCTCTACTCCCCCTGCCACCTTTTCGCTTCCTTCTTCGCTCCATTATCATAGTCCCAGTAATGGGGAGTCCCTTTATAAGTCCGCATCTGACATTACCCCTTCGGCGTTGAAGCCTGCAACTGCTATTGTGCCCCCTGGGTGACAGCAGACTGCTTGTTTGAATAAAAATTCTTTAGCCGTTATTCGCTCTAGCGCCCATATTCAGGCTAAAAGAGCTTCAAAACTTGAGACTGAATATCAGTCATCTCTTGCGGGTCAACTTTGCAAGTTCCACACCCCCCCCCTACTTCCTCTTCTGGGCAGGCACAACTAGGATCCATCTATAAGGTGCAGTTCGACTCCCTCTCGAACCAAGAGATGCTTAGCCTCTCTAGGGAGATGGGGTTCCTAGCTAACTCGAATAATTTTGTAGAATTTGATTCTATTCGCCTCCACGAAATTGCTCGAGCTTTTGAGGCCAATAGTCTTAATGATTAGCATCTTAGGGAATATTCGGGGTCTGCGGTGCGTGACCAAGCAACAAGCTCTATTTCAACTGATTTCTTCCTCCCAGTGTGATTTGGTTTCCATTCAAGAATCGAAAATCGATTCCCTATCCCCTACTATCTTAAGTTCGATAGGTGGATCCTTAATCTCCAATTGGATCTCTCTTGATACCATCGGATCTAGAGGTGGGATCCTATTCGGTTTCAAAGGTTCCCAATTCACCCTTATATCGTTTCAACGATTTACCTTCTTCCTCATTGTTCGGCTCCACTGGATCGAATTCAATTGTGACCTCTCTGTTATCTTGGTCTACGGTCCGTCCTCTGCGGAACGTCGTTATTTGTTTTGGAACGAATTTTTATCCTTCCAAAACAACTTACACGGTTTCTGTTTATTCTGTGGCGACTTTAATGTCACCAGATTTTTCTATGAAAGATCAGGCAACTCTTCTTACTCTCAAGATTCATCCCGTTTTAACGATTGCATTCACACTCTCCGGTTGACTGATATACAAATGAACGGTAGATCTTTCACTTGGTCTAACATGCGATTGTCGCCATCATTGGCGAAGCTCGATCGCTTTCTTGTTTCACATGATTGGATCAACTTTTTTCACAACTCCTTTGCTTTAGCTATGCCTAATCCGTCGTCGGATCATGTGCCTATCTCGCTGTTCTCGAACTTTAATTTGACTAGTAACTACAAATTCCGCTTTGAGAAATTCTGACTGCAAGACCAAATCTTCGTCAATCTCATCACTGAGTGTCTTTCTTCTGTTACGGGATCTTCCGGTCTTGGTTGCATTCTCATTAAGCTTCACGCTATTAAACACGACTGCAAAATTTGGTGTAAAGAGAGATTTGCCAATGCAAACTTCCTTTAAAATTTCTTTCTTTCTTCTATTGATTTTATTGATAAGCTGGAGGAACTTGGCCCTATTTGGGTATCCCTTCGCTCTAAACATGCATCTTGTAAAAAGGAATATGCTTCTATTCTCCAATATGAACATATTAAATGGGCCTAGAGGGCTAAGTTCCGTTGGCTTAAGGAGGGTGACGGCAACACCTCCTTTTTCCATAACTTTGCTTTGCATCGTCAGTGTTGCAATCGAATTTCCTCGATTGAAGACAATGGAAACATTTTCACTACTGATTCTGAGATCCATGCTTCGTTCCTTCGTTTCTTTAAAGAGCTATTGGGATCACATAAACAATGCTCCATTCATCTAGACTGGGACCAATTGTATGGTCAGCAGTCTCATGACCTGTCCAGTCTAGAAGCACCCTTTTCTTTAGCAGAGATTAAGTCTGTTGTTTTCTCCCTTAAAAGTTATTCGGCCCTAGGTCCGGATGGCTTCCCAACCTTTTTCTTCCAAAAATTTTAGGATTGGCTCAAAGATGACCTTGTCAAAATGTTCTCCGATCTTCATCAAGGAGCCTTCTCCTTTGATCAGATCAATTACGCGCATATGGTTCTCATCCCCAAAATCCTGGGAGCCAACTCAGTCTCCAAATTTCGGCCGATTAGCCTTCTCAACACCACCTTCAAGGTCATTACGAAAGTTCTTTCGTCCCGTCTCAGCGCTATCATCTCTCCTTTGATTGATCCCGCTCAAATGGGTTTTGTTAAAGACCATTTTATCCTGGATAGTGTGGCGTCAGCACAAGAAATTATTTCCGTTTGCCATAGAGATAACTCAGAGGGAATCCTATTAAAATTAGATTTCTAAAAAGCTTATGACAATGTTAGCTGGGATTTCCTTCTCGAAATCCTTCTTCAACGTGGCTTCGGTCCTAAATGGATCGCCTGGGTTAAATCCAGCCTTTTTGCTGATACCTCGTCCATCCTTATTAATGGCCCGGAAGGTCACAAGTTCAAGTGTAAGTGTGGCCTTCGCCAGGGTGACCCCATCTCCTCTCTACTGTTTGCTCTTATAGCCGATGTGTTCAGTAAGTTACTCCAGAATGCTTGGGATGCGGAGGTCATCGAAGGCCTCGGGGGTTCTTAATGCTACCAAGGGGTGCTGAACCTCCAATATACTGATGACACTATCATCTTTGCGAAACCCAACGGGAGCACCATACGAAACCTCAAGTTACTTCTTTACATCTTTGAAAGTGCTTTAGGTTTATCCATTAACTTTCAAAAATCTTCGGTTCTTTGGGTTGAAGGATCTCATAACCGATAAGTTGAAATTACGCAGTCCTTCAACTGTGCATCTGCCTCGTTCCCAATTCTATATCTCGGTATTCCCTTGAGATGGGGGAAGCTCCATAAATCTGACTGGATTCCGATGATTGAAAAAGTTGAATCTAGACTTAACTCTTGGTCTGGAAAGCACCTTTCTCGCGGAGGCAGACTGATTCTTGTCAACTCTATTCTCTCCTTTGTTCCTTTATACATGATGTCCTTTTATTATGTTCCTTCTTAGGTTATTAAGAGGATTGATCAGATAAGAAGGAACTTCTTTTGGTCGGGAACTGATACTTATAGAGCTGGTACCCATCTCTGCAATTAGAAGTTGATATGCACTTCCAAGGTAGCGGGGGATTAGGGGTTCTTGACCTCCGGTATCAAAATCTAGCCCTTCTTGGTAAATGGTTATGGAGAATTCTGAAAAATGACCAATTACCCTGGGCCAGACTTATCTCACTTAATTGTTTCTCCCGACGTAGGATTTGGGATTTTCCCCCTCCCTTTCTCGTAAAGCATCGCCATTCTGGAAGGAGGTCTGGAAAGCTGTCGGCCCTTTCCACTGTAGCATTTTTCATGCTTGCGTTGATGGTTCTAAAACCAAGTTCTGGGATGATTTATGGTTCGGTAAAATTAAGCTTTCGTTGACCTTCCCCTCCCTCCACCAATTGGCCTCCAACCAATTGGCATTGGTGGCGGATTATATTACCATCATCAACTATCAAAAGTTCTGGTCTATTCCTTTCAGTAATGCTCTGTCATCGTCTCTTGAGACTGAGCTCAATGAGCTTTTCGCAGGCTTAAACAGTTATTCTTGGCACCCCAATGATGACTTCAAGTGGCGTTGGACTAGTTCAGGAGACTTTTCCATTAAATCCTTCTACAATTTCCTTAATTTTGAAGGTGTCAATTTGCAGTTGGCTGAGTCTTTATGGAGTAGCTGTGTGCCCTTGAAATCTAAAATCCTCACCTGGCTCGCCCTTAACAACAAACTTCTCACCGTTGATGTTCTCAATAAAATGAGCCTTGCTATAGGACAAGTATGATCGCTATTTTCTTCCGAACATGAGGATGCCGATCACCTTTTTCTCCAATGCACATTTATTCAACCATTGTGGAAGATCTGTGTTATCGCGTGGTAAGCTCCTTCTATCCCCATCTCCTATGCTTCATGCTGGATATCTCACCATCTAAGAAAAAGTTTTGCAAATCTTGGGTAATTTCTATTATGGCCATCATTTGGGTTGTTTGGTCCGAAAGGAACCAACGTATTTTTATTCACTCCGCTTCGTCGATCGACTCCATCATCGAGGAGTTTTTATTCTTTTCAAAATTTTGGCCATCCACTTTATCACACGATAAAATGGTTGCCTTACATCTTAATCGCCTGGACGAGGCGATCTTTATTTTATGTTCTTCTAATTACAACTTATTTTAGTTTTCATTCAACTTTAAGGGCTCTCTTTAATTGTTCTCTTACCTTCTCTTCGTCTATGCAGAACTTATGTGTCTGAAGCCCACTTAGCCCATTTTGGTTGTCGGTTCAGAGTTTGAGCAGGCACTTCATTTCTACTCTGCTATGGTCTCGTTTATTTTGTTCTAATTTTTGTAGCTCATGGTTTTATGTAGGTTGGCCTATTTTATCTGGTATTGTTGTATGACTTCTTGGTCTATGTTCTACTTTTTGTGCTGTTGGTGGATATTTGCTTCGTTCTTTGCTTGGGCTTCTTACTGTTATGTGTTCTGTTTTTTTAACTAATCTTGTAGTTGTAGATTCTGTTTTTGGTCTTACTGCCTGGGAGCTGTTGGATTGTCTTTATTATTGGCAATGAGATGAGTTTCGTTTGTTAATTGGCCCTTAGTGGCAATCTTCATTTGCTCTTGGCTGAGCTCGTTCATGTCTTGAACTGGGTTTTAGCTATTATTTGGATAGCACCATATGACCTTCTCAGTTGTGTGGTTTCTGCACTTTGTTCGTTTGTGGCGTTCTTTCCTATCCATTGGAGATTTGAGTGATTACGCGTCCTTCGGGAGCTACTTTGGTTGGTTCCTCCTTTCGGTGGGCTCTGTTTTGCTATTTATCTTCTTCATGCTGTGTTCGTGGGTTTTCAGCCACTCTGGGATTACGGGCATTCTGTTGTTGTGGTTCTGGGATTGCATTCAGTACAATTCTAGGGCGGTCTGTTCTTCCATCAACTTAGTGGGAGTGCTTCTGGTTTATTTTCCTGAGGCGTTTCAGTGGTCCAGTTCTGCCACTAGTTGGCTTGGGGGTCGCTTCCTACTCTCCGCGCTCTAACTTCGTGGTGTGCTCGCATCGTTGAGCGTTGGAGTTGATTCGGTTGAGTTATTAGGCGGTGGCATTTTAGCTATCTTAACGCTTTGGTCTGGCCGCATGTGTTGTCTCTTTTAGCGCTTTCACTGCTGTGTATTAGAGTTGTTTTCTTTTAGCAATTAACTCTATTGCTTCCTCGTTTTGTTATTCCTGGCTTGTTGTCAGCTATCGTTTTTACCTGTTGTAAAATCGGGCCTCTTTGTATTCTTTCATTTTATTAATATATTCGGCTGGAATCTTAGGATTCTATCATTGTTATCAAAAAAAAATGCAATACATGGTCAGAAGTGGAAACAAAATCCATACTTTAGTTGAAGATAATAAACAGTGTTGTTCCATTGAAAACACTTCCAAGTAGCAAAATTCAAGCCAAACAAACACTCCCATAGAGAGCAAAAGGCTTCACTGTCTACAATTTACCTGAATTAGTTTTAAATTTCTAATTTTTATCTCTTTTCATCATTTTTTTTATAGTTAAAGCTGATTAGTCTAACAGTTTCATCTGTTTTAAAAATGTATAGGTGTAATTAAACTTTATAATCGAAATTTTATTAGTTATTCATATCGGTGTGCAACTTTTTTCATAAGCTTCTCAGCTTAGGCTAGTTTCACCTCAGCCTGTGTAAAAGTATTTATTTAGGCAAATTGTACTCTTACTTTTCCTAACAGAGAGCTAAGGATTCCCTGTGCATTAGGTCCTCCTCTGGATTGAGGCATATCAGCTTTCCAAAACTTCAGATCTCGCCCTACTGCATACAAAGGAGTGCCTCTGTGATCCACAGTGGCATTCCCTTTACGACATATGTGAGGTATCTGATCTTCCACAAACATCGAACCTTGTTGTGTCTCTGAGTAAGTTATGAAAACTCTCATCCCGTCAACTAGCAAGGTCCCTGCACTATGCTGGGACTTTTTTCACTTTATCAGTTGTGTTTCGAATACTTTTCAGAATGCTGCTTGCGTAATTTATAACGCAAGGAATAATTCGTCAAAATAATTATATAGCAATTGAAACAGATTGACTGTGATTTAGAAACTTTAAGTAAATATGTGAAATACATTGATAAGAGCCAAGATAACTTTTAGGAATTATGCGTTGGATCTTACTGAGTCTTCGCACGATCAATACAAACCATTAAGCAACTAGTATATCACACGAAACATGAAGTACATAATATTGTCCCGGTTTGGGCAAGCCCTAGTCCAGAGGAGAAAAACCAAAATATTATTCAACTAGAGAAAATAAAAAAGTTACAACTCTCACCACGACCCTCTCTCAAGCTTAACTAGAAATACTTGTTGTTTACAATGGAGAATTAACTCACCTCTCGGATGAAATACTCTTTTCTCTATTTGGCACTCAATAGAAATTACTCTGCATTGAGCCGTACATTTATAGATATAGAGATTTAGAGAAACCATATTTGTAATCTTGATACAATAGTCGTCTGATATATCCTGAAGAAGAAGCTACACAATAGGAGTCGTACAATTTAACTAAGAAGTTGTGCTCAAAACAATTCACTAAGACCTAGCCTGGTAGCCTGCTGCCGTTGCTTGATGGTCGACTGCCCAAAGCGGCAGTCGATCGTGGTCTGGTCTTCCCAAACCTGAGACCACCAAGTCTTTACTTTGCTGTTGTGCTGCTGCTGCTCTTCTACTCCAATGCTCGCTTCGATTCCTTATTCGCTTCACCCGCTTCTCATTATATCGGCATAGTATGCAAGACATATAAACTCAACAATCTCCACCTTGGATTGCATACTCATGCTTCCATACATGTATGATTAAAACTCTTCTAGACTCTTTCCAACTCTTTTGAAAACAACCCGGTTCAATGACTTCTTTTCTAGTTGAATCTACCTCCACCTATTTTTCTCCAATCGTATGCCCCCTTCAACGGGACACCCTAGTAAGTGTCAACATGGGAGTTGCCAACCTCCGCACGAACTCCACCCCCATGGCTCTTTCCACCTTCCAACGGTAGTCGAACGTCGCATTCTCGCTTCAGTAATTCTAGTAACGACAAACTAGATAATGTTTTAGGAACAATGGGCTTCCAAACAATTGGCCAAGTTTTCCTGTTCCCCAAAAGCTGGTAAAGGCTGTGTTGACCCTTCCCAATCCCCCTCTTACCCTTCATCACCTTACGACGACTCTCCTAAACTGTGATGACTCTACCTCGAGCAATGTACCTACAACCATGAGCATCCAGAGTCCCTAAGATATCAGATTCCACTTCATCAAACGAATATGCATGATCTCTAAGGATATCATATCGGGTGCAGGTGCTGGCTGCTTGTGGCGAGGTCAGAGGGGAGGCTGTCACGGTTGCGAGGGAGTGTCGCTGTCAGAATGGTGGGGAGCGTCGTGCAGGCGGTGGCTACAGCTTGGAGGAAGGAGAAGAGGTTCTGACGATGTGCGAGTGGTGGCGGCAAGGAAGAGAGAAAGGCTTGAGGAAGAGCTGCAGTGGGTGAAGGGAGCTTCGGAGGGAAAAAGACGGTAGTGAGGATGACGGTCAAAGGCAGGGGACTGCGGTCGGTGGTGACTACGACGATGGGGTGGCAGTGGTGAAGCAAGGAGGAGTGTCGAGGCTGGGAATAAGCGGGGGTTATGAGGAGAGAGGAGAGCGGAGTGGACTTCTGATGTTGAGGTGGCGGGTGAGGAAGATGGTAGCGGAATGACAGCTGGAGTGCGGTGGCAGGTGTTGACGAGGTGGTGACTTGGAGGTTGCGGGTGGCTTCGGGTGCAGTGTAACACCCCGTAATTTCAAAAAAGATATGTATAATATATATAATATATAAGAATATAGATATTGGAGGCTAGCCCCTATAGGAATTCCTATAGGAGGTGTTATATGAGATTTCGGGGGGGGGGGGGGGCACGGGAGAAGGCAGGCAGCAGCTCTGCTGCTGCTGATGATGCCTTGACGTCACAGGGGCCCAGGCGACAGAGGGGTGGGTTGTGGCTTCTTGGAGTGCTGACGTGGGAAGTAGGGGGCCCACCAGGGAGGGGGGATTGCACTACTTGGCTGACGTCAGCGCAAAAAAGAAAGAGACAACGGGGGTGTATTAGAATTGTCCCATATCGGGAATACAAATAGATTAATTAAATATAAATATAATAGCCTAGAATTAAAGGTCACCAATAAGACACAGCACATTTTATGAGGCAGCCTGTGGTGGGCCGTTATACTATAAATAATAATTTGTTTGATAAAAATAATAAAAATTGTCTGAGTATTGGGGCGGGGCGTTACAAATGGTATTAGAACCAAATTTCGACACCGACTGTGTGTAAGAGTGGGTGAGATGTATGCCTGGCTGAGGACAGTACGCTGGAATAGAGACCAGGGGCAGTACGCTAGCTCGATACTCCTCTCCACATCGGCTAGAAAGAAGGATCCGGCGCTAAATTGCATGCCCCACCCCGTAATTTCAAAAAAGATATATATAATATATATAAAATATATAAGAATATATAGATATTGGAGGCTTACCCCCATAGGAATTCCTATGGGGGGTGTTATATGAGATTTCAGTTGTCAGCAGGGGGCCCACGGGAGAAGGCAACTAGTAGCTTTGCTGCTGATGACGCCCTGACGTCACTGGGGCCCAGGCATCAGAGGGGTGGGCTGTGGCTTCTTGGAGTGCTGACGTGGGAAGTAGGGGGCCCACCAGGGAGGGCGGATTGGACTACTTGGTTGACGTCAGCACAAAAGAGAAAGAGACAGCGAGGGTGTATTAGAATTGTTCCATATCGAGAATACAAATAGATTAATTAAATATAAATATAATAGCCTGGGATTAGAGGTCACCAATAGGCTATAGCACCTTTTATAAGGCAGTCTGTGGTGGGCAGTTGTATTATAAATAATAATTTATTTGATAAAAATAATAAAAATTGTCTGAGTATTGGGGCGGAGCGTTACATGCAGCGCACATGCACAGGTTGGCGAGGGGAAGTAGGGGTGATGGTGGCACTGCAGGGGTTTTCGAAACCAGACGAAGAAGAATAGAAGGAGATGAAGAGTTGGGTTTAATGAGGTGAGTAATTAGTGGGAGAGATTAGTGGGTGGTTATGATATTTAATAGAAAATTTACGGGGGATAATTAGTGGTTTAGAAGTGATTAGGGGATGAGTGGGTAATTGGTTGAGTAGTTTAGGAGTAGTGGAGATTGATATGTTGTGGGGGAAGTCTGGGCTGGGTCTTGATAATGGGTTGCGGGTAGAGGTTTAGGGTATGGCTAGGATGTGGGCTCACAAAATAAATAATCAGATAATAACAATATAGAATGAGTGAGGAGTTTGTCTGTGGGCTTGAGTTGGGCTTCACATTCAAAAAAATATCCAATAATAATAACAATAGTATGGATTAAAATTGGGTTTTGACAAAATAATAGATAATCAAGAAAAAGATTGTAGGATGAAATATGATTTGGGTTTACAAAATTAATAAACAAATTTACGAGTAATCAAATAACGACATTAAAGAATAGATTAGGAGTTGAGCTTCACAATTAAATAAAGTAATCAAATAATAATAATATGATATTACGAATTAGAATTCTGGGTTCTAACAAAGTAATCGAATATACAAATGAATGCAATCGGGTTCAAGAGAATAAGAGAGAATTTATATACGGGTTTGGGTTCAATCAAATAGGAGATGTACAAGAAAATGAATTCAAATGAAAGAAAAGAATTTACATGGAAATTGAAATACAAGAATACGAAGAAAAGAAAAATGAAAAACCATATAATCGGAAACCGGAGTTACAATCTTACCCACCTTACAAAAAGTATTTCGTCCTCGAAATTCATTCAGGTGGAACATAGGACAGGGCAAGTGTAAGCCCAAGAGATAATAGAGCAGATGGTTAGAGGAAGAGAAACGAAATGGTGAGGACACCGGAATTGAAGAGAACATGAGCAGGAAAGAAATGAGCTGATATGATATCAAATAATTAGTCAATGAATAAGGATGGATGGGAGAAAATAAGCAATGCAAGTGGAAAAAGAAACAGGACTAAGACTCGTGGGTTATGGGCCCACCACGCTTTTGCTGCACCACTCTGATCGAGAATACACTGTCATCAGCATCCATTATTTCTTGGAGTTTTCTATACACCTTATTGAGCGAACGATAACCCCTCTTGTCGTGGTGATATTCCAAGTCACTGACATGTCGTCAAAAATCCAGTGGTACCGATCGACAAATCGAGCAGAAAGAAGAGAATAAGGCATGTATCCAGATTCAAGATGGTTATTACATGTTTGTGTGATCAATGCAGTGTGCATGCTATTGAGCTAAACATGGTTCGAAATTGGCTAACACATTAGCCAAACCTTGCTAAACTCCAACATGGTTAGAGTCTATGCTGGCTCTGATACCACTAGAAACCTGTCACGCTCCGCTCTCCGTTATATGGAAACACGAGCACGTAACTGAGGCCCAGCGAATGATATAAGTATACCAACTTATCTCATCCCTAAGTTATACAATACTAGTAAGCTCAACAATATAATCATAATAATCACATGATTAGAATATAATACAATAACCAATATCTGGGATACAAGAAAAAAATTTGAGAATAAACAATGCAGTAAGTAGTTCACCAAGTTTCTTCAGTATCTCATCGTTGTACCTGTATAATATTAACTCAAAAAAAAGTTAGATGTTACCCGTTGAGCAAGCTACGAGCAGCAAGTAGTAACAAGCAAAATAGGAACATAAAATAAGGCACAACAGGAAAATAATAAGAACTGGCAATTCAAATATGGAACAACCATGATATCGAAAAATAATATATATAACAAGGGAGAAACAGAACTGAACAAGAAGGAAAACATGAACTGGTGATGCAATTGTAATACAACATGATCAAGTGTAATGCAAGTGGCAACTGAAACAAGTCTCAAAATATAACCAATCGGAAAACAAGGAATCCAGAATGCAAGAAACATGTCATGTAAACAGGAAACATGAAAACGTGTAAACAAGAATCATGTAGACTTGTAAACATGAATCATGTAACTTGTAAATAGGAATCATATAACTTGTAAACATGAATCATATAACTTGTAACAGAATCATGCACGTGCTCAGTGTTATCTTATGTCTATCCATTTCATCAGTCATATCTAATGCACGCAATCCTGCATCTCATACCACAGGTTCGGGTGCATACAATCAAGTAACGTTTAGACTCTAGTGGTAAATTCTATAGGATTCTGTACTCAGAAAATCATGTACACGAAAATCTGATCAAGTGGTGGATTCTATAGGTGGCCCCTGTAGATTCTAGAGGTGGCCCCGTCATCCCACGACGTGGCACTTAGTTCTACATAGCATTTAGTTCCATATGACTTGTAAACATATAACATATAACAGAAACAAGTAATCAGGAAATGGATTCTAGAGGTAGCCTCCATAGGTTCTATAGGTGGATCCCATCATACCACGACGTGGCTCTTAGTCCTACGTGGCACTAATTCCATATCATATAACGGGAATCATCATCTTGGAAAACACATGTCTCCTTCCGAGTACAATCTCCTATATCGCCCACTACTAGATCTTAGCCTTATTAACCCGGCTTGTTATTCTTTTATAATAATTAAACATGAACGTGAAACAATGAAAACAGGTATCAGAACATGATCAAGGAGGTATCAAGGGCTATGCAATTCATGCAATATATTTTAGTTCATAAAATTGAAAGAACAAACATATTTATATTTAAAAACATGAAGATACAATTCTGGACAGCAAGATATTGTTGTACGAAAACTAACTTTCCCGCTGCTACAGAAAAGCGAATTCATTTCCGTCAGGAATTCCATAAACTAGACTCCCTGCCGGTTCCGACGCATATTTGCACGATAAATTATAGATACAATAGCTAGGTCAACCAGACAGTTCTCTACTGGTCTGCTGTTCAGGCAGCAGCTCAGTACGAGGTTCTTATATATATAAATCAACTGTAAAATCATTTTAAAATCTTATAAAATTATAAAATGACTCCTAATCATGTCTAGTAACATTATAGTTAAAATCAATTATTTATTCTACTGTTAACACTATACTTTAATTAGTTAATCAAGAAGACATGCTTCAAAATAGTAATCTGAAACTAAAAACGTCACAGTACTATAAAAAATATATCTTAAACTCTACATGTTGGATTCCAGATCCGTCAGAAGTTCTAGAAACTAGATTCAGAGGGATACAACTCTCATATATAATGTTCTAATTAATTTAAATTGTAATTAGGTCATAATCTCATCACAATCTCGGGTAGACAACATGCAGAATTGCAACATTTGAAATATATATCGATTGAAATCCTAAAAATATATAGTCTTATGATTAGAATTTAGCAAGTATCCACATGCAGTAGTTAGGATTAATTATACTGTTTTTTTTAGCAAGAATCATTATTTCTATGACATTAAACATAAAATTAATATTTACATTATTATATCATGATACGATCAAATAGTGTCAATTCTTAATATGTATTTATATACTATGCCTCTTTATCATGTGTCCGTATAATGCATGTAATAATGGGGAATATTCAAGATCATATTACAAGTATGAGATTAACAAGAATCAAGTGTGCTAGTATATATACTAGTGGATCACGATCAATCAACACATGAAGGGAAGGAACGAGATTATAACATGAGGAATCAACCAAGACTACTTGCAGGATTCAAAGCAAAGCTTGTACGAGAAAAAAAAGAGTGTACAAGAGATACTTGCCTTAAATGGTGATGACAACGGGAAGAAAATAGTGATGGCAATGCACAAAGGCAGCGGATCAACAAGTCCACGAGCAAGAGTAACCTCAGTCACGATGATAGCACAACAACAAGGCGATGACATCGACAATGAGAACGACGGTAACAATGAGCGGGATAGCAACATGTTTGCATGACAACGACAATGATCGCAGCAAGAGCGGGGATGGAGCTTGGGGCAACGAGGTGAATGCAGTAAATGTTGGCTATAGGATGTTGTTGGAGGAGGTGATGGTGTGGCATGGTGGGAGGCTCAGGATGAGGAAATGGCGAAGGTGGTTGGCCGTGATCAAGGGGCTGGCATCGAGGTGGTCGAGAATAAGCAACACAGTGGAGGGAGGGACTGTTAGTGGTTGTCACGGTGGCCAGGCAGCAAGGCAGTGATGGCAAGGCAACGAGGGGATGCGGTGGTGGTTGCTGTCGGTGGTTCTTAGCCGTTAAGAAGGCTGCAGAGGGTGCTGCAAGGAAGTGGAAGGAGGTAGCAGCAATGGCAGCTACAGGTTGGTCGCGTGCGCAAGAGCGAGAGGCTGCAATGGTTGCGGTGATCACCGTTGGGCATCGACGGTCGGTGATTGCAGTGTGCTGGCTGCATCGTGGTGGCTGGAATGGAGCTATGGCGAAAGGCAGCAAGGGGGTGGTCGGCGATGGGGGCTTCGGGTGCAGGCACTGGTTGCGAGTGGCGAGGTCAGAGGGGAGGCTGTCGAGGTTGTGAGGGAGCGTCGCTGTCAGGATGGTTGGGAGCATCGTGCAGGTGGTGGCTACAGCTTAGAGGAAGGAGAAGAGGTGTTGACAATGTGCGAGTGGTGGCATCAAGGAAGAGAGAGGGGCTTGTGGAAGATTTGCAGTCGGTTAAGGGAGATTCAGAGGGAAGAATACGATGGTGAGGATGATGGTCGGAGGCAGGGGACTGCAGTCGGTGGTGACTGCGATGATGGGGTGGCAGTGGTGAGGCGAGGGGGAGTGTTGAGGCTAGGGATAAGCGGGGGTTGCTAGGAAAGAGGAGAGCGGGGTGGAATGCTGGCGTCGAGGTGGCGGGTGAAGAAGATGGCAGCGGGACGACGACTGGAGTGCAGTGGCAGGTGTTGGCAAGGCGATGCCTTGGAGGTTGCGAGTAGCTTCGGGTGCAGCGTAGGCACACGGAAGGGTGAGGGGAAGCAGGGGCGATGGTGGTGCTGTAGGGGTTTTCAGAACCAGAAGGAGATGAAGAGTTGGGTTTAAGGAGGTGATTAATTAGTGGGAGAGATTAGTGGGTGGTTACGATAATTAATAGCAAATTTACAGAGGATAATTAGTGGTTAGGAGGAGATTAGGGGATTAGTGGGTAATTGGTTAAGTAGTTTAGAAGTAGTGGAGATTGATCTGTTGTGGGGAAAGTCCAGGTTGGGTCTTGATAATGGGTTGCATGTAGAGGTTTAGGGTATGGCTAGGATATGGGCTCAGAAAATAAATAATCAGATAAGAACAATATAGAATGAGTTAAGAGTTTGTTTGTGGGCATGAGTTGGACTTCACATTCAAAAAGAGATCAAATAATAATAACAATAGTATGGGTTAAAATTGGGCTTTGACAAAATAATAGATAATCAAGAGAAAGATTGTAGAATGAAATATGATTTGGGTTTGCAAAATGAATAAACAAATTTACAAGTAATCGAATAACGACATTAAAAATTGGATTAGGAGTTGAGCTTCACAATTTGTGTTAGTGTAAGTGCCCTAGAGACAATGTGATTGTGCTTCTAGGAAATACTTTTGTTAATTAATGATTGTGTTCTATTGATTATTATATGTTAATTTATTATGTCTTAATTTACTGCGATAAAAATGTTAGAGTAATAAATGTCCTTGGAATATATAATATGTATTCTATATCTTTAAGTATGTGACTTAAAAATGAGATTATATGAATAGTGTTTATATTCCTAAATATCCCTAATCAAGCATTGTCATTATGGGACAATAATAATGCATAAAGATTAGTATGTTTGTTGACTGATGACCACATCTCATTGGTCATAGGTATAGTGATACTAAAGTCAAGAACATAGGTGCATGTAAGATTCTACATGGCACTGGATAGACCCACAGTGAGATTCTTCATGTTTAAATAAAGTCATAAGAAAGACTCACAGTGATAATGGTGTAATGATCCTCTGACTTGAGATCATTATATTTCTATACAAGGATTAATATACTTTGACTACATTAAAAGTTACCTTTGACCGGGTGATGATAAAAGTGGACATCGGGTATATTATGAGTCGTATGAGAAATATGAATGATAGATAAAGGATTTAACCCTCCTATAATTAGGAGAGATATTATTGGCCTCTTGATTGAGTGAGACTATGAAATGCATGGCCATGCTCAAATAATGATTTGTTTTAATAGTCTACTCATTGATCAAGGAAACCCGGATTAAATGTTGAAGAGGATGACTGAGAACATGCCTCGAGTTTAATCTATAATATTTGGTTAAAGGGATTATATTACACGGAAACATTAATCACGAAAGGTTTTATTGGATCACCAATTATTATTATTACTTGGGTAGCAATGATGTATTACTAGATGCCGCTCATTGTTTATAATTTTATTATTGGATATTAAAATTATTTCCAACGTAATAATAACCTAAAGGGTCACACACAAGAACGCTTGAAGGAGATTTGATTTAAATTATGAATTTAAATTAAATAGTAATTCGAATTTATTTATGATATTAATTAAGTGGGACTTAATTAATTAATTAAATATAATTTCAAATTTACTAATGATTAGAATTAGAATTATATTAGAATATTAATTAAGTTTGACTTAATTATTTATTTAATTAAGAATTCTAATTTTAATAAAAGCCCAATAGGATTGGGCTTTAGAAAAACAGATTTGTCTCTCTATATAAAGATCTTAAAACTCTCAAATTAGGGTTCATGGCTAAGAGAAAAACCCTAGCCGTTTGAGAGAAGAAGATGGAGATAGAGTGAATTTGGTTTTCGGATGCTAGTACATCGCTCCTTCAAAAAACTAAGTGTTCGTGTGGATACCGAAAGACCGTAGATCGCGTGAGCGGGATGCGTGGTGATTCAAGAAGCTTGGACCTCCATTAGTCATCCTTTTCTCAACTGTTAAAGCTTCGTTTTAAGGTAAACATTCATAACTACGAATTAAACATCTTGTTTTGCATGGATCCTGCGATTGGGTTTCGATTTTATTGTTTTAATCCGCTGCATTTATGCTCCGAAAACCCAACAATGGTATCAGAGCCAGGTTGCGAAAACGTTTTAATTCGTTTATATGTTACAGTTTTGATATATATGCATAAACTGTAAGTTAATGATGATTGGGATGATCATATGATGATCTTATAATCTGTATGTATACTGATATGTATATGATTTATGTTTGTTCTAATTACGAGAATCGTATTCGATATGGATTCTGAAACGGCTGCTGCAGATTTGCTGAAATCTATTTCTAGTGTCCGATTTTTGCAAATGAGTACCTTTTCGGAAAGGGAAACGAGCGTCTAAACAAAACTGATAGCATAAGCTCTCACCGACTCGTCTGTAAGGCGTTTGACGCCGTTTAGGGCCTGAAATATGCAATTTTATGTTTTCAGATTTAATTTCAATTTTCTGAATTGTGCCTTATATGATTTTTATGATTGGATCATGATGAAATATGATATGGTATAACATGATAAGATAATATATGATATTATTTGAATATTATATATTTGTTCTTATCGCGTAGATTGTATACGATACGGTTTCTGAAAAATTGCGCAGATTTAGTGAAATTTGCGTACTGTATCCGATTTTCGCAAACCATATATGATTTTTGACTGAAATCAGGCCACTGAGCAAGACTGACAAAGTCAGGTTCGCATCTGTAAGCCGTTTAACGCCGCTTACTGCCTATAAACAGCGATTCATGGTTTTTTGATTTAATTTCGAATTTTCTGAAAATTGTTTTCTGAGATGTATCTTATATGATCATATTGGATATGATATGTACTGTTATGTATTGATGTATGGTGACATATGATGATGTCTATTAATTGTTTACTTGAGCATGGTGCTGGTTATGGCCTTAAGACCCTTAGATTAATGGTTTATGGTTTTGGTTTTGTAAATTCGACTTGCATGTCGTTTTCTTCATTCTTGTAATTGTATAATCTCGAATGTAACTCGAGTTTTATTATGTAAGTACATAAGTACATTAGTATAGGTTGTTTTCAATTATTCAATGTAATGTACTTGAAGATTGAAGGACGATCCAAGAAGTGGAGCAACCAAGGAGAATGAAGACATGTAATTGTATTTATATTTTCCACCATAGATTGACCTCGATCCTTTCATTAGCTTGAAAGGATCATGTAGGATAAAGGCCATAACCAAGCACGTTTACATACTGCACTTTACATATTGATGTGTGAATGTCTGTGTAGAATACATTATGATGCATGCTTCAATTAGATTAATAATGTATTAATGTATGTATTAGATACATCACCCATGCCATGTCTGCTTAAACAAGATAAAATCTATAACGATTTAAGAGATGCATGCTTAATTAGATTAAGATGAATGTATTAGATACGACACCCCATTCATGCTTAAACAAGATAAAATCTATAACGATTTAAGATGAACATTAAATAAACGATCATGAGATTCTTGTGTTTATGAAACACGGTAATTAAATATGAATTTTCATTATTCAACGATTGAATGATTTTGTCAACAACCGATTACGAATCTGTAAGAAAAGGGGTGCCAATAATGCCGTCTGTGCGTTAACCTCTGATCTGGAAATCATTCATTCAACGAATTTTGATTTGAAATATTTGATTCAAGGAAAAATTGAGAATCTCTTTATGATGGGATCATGATCGTTTATAAGTAAATCCCTTAATAAATATTAAGTTAAACAAGATGCTTTCCAATGAATAACACTCATCAAGGCCTAGATCATAAGGGGTGGGTTTGCCAAAGCAGAGTGCTCCTTTTAATCGTGGTGAGGTGCGAAAGAGTAAATGTGATACTCGTTATGTTGATTCATTGGGCCTAACTTAACTAAGTCGTCACAATAAGATTATGAACTTAGAAGCATAGAGTTTGGCGAAAAAATTTATTAGATAAATTAGAGCAATGGTTGTTCACCAAACTATCCAAGAGTTATATACGTGATATAATTGACAAATGTTGTCTACCTAAATAGTTGTGTTTTGGGAGTTTCGGCCAACGCTGACTCAAGGCATGATGAAATATGGATCTTGGCTCACTAGAAAGATATATAATAAATGCTTTCCGAATTAATAGTAAGGGCTATTAATTTGATCAAAATAGTGGGAGATATATATTATGAATATATATGAATAATCATTTGAACATAAACTAATAATTCCGTAGACTAATTCTTTTATGCATTTTACATTATAGATATTCTAATGGCAAACAACTCAAATAACTTCTCTGTACGATCTGTCCTTGAGAAGGACAAGTTGACAGGAACAAACTTCCTCGATTGGCAAAGGAATTTGAGGATAGTCCTCAGGTAAGAGTGAAAGCTCTATGTCATTTCCTCGCCCTGGACCTCTCCCTGTAGGTGCATCGGTTGATCAACGTAATGTTTATCAGAAACATATCGATGATGACACGGATGTCACTTGTCTTATGCTTGCGACTATGAGTCTTGAGCTTCAGAAACAGCATGAGCATATGGATGCTCATATATGATAGAGCACCTTAAACGTATGTTTGAAGGACAGGCTCGTCAAGAGAGGTTTGATACAAGTAAAGCCTTGTATGCGTGTAAATAGGGTGATCATGATCCAGTTGCACCGCATGTTCTAAAGATGATTGGATATATGGAGTACCTTGCTACTCTGGGTTCCGCCATCAGTCCGGAAGCTCAGATAGATCTAATCATGCAATCTTTGAACAGCGACTATGCTCAATTTGTAATGAATTACAATATGAATGAGATAGACAAGACACCTACCGAATTGTTGGCTATGTTGAACTGCTGAGACCAACATACAGAAGGCATCCCCTGCTCCCATAATGATGGTCAACAAAGGGAATGCCAAAGGAAAGGGTAAATGGAAAGGCAAGAACAAGATTGGATCTAAGCCTGCTAATCCAGAACCCGCTGTTAAGGCTTTGAAGCCTACTGGAGGTGTTGCAAAGGCAAAGGCAAAGGGTGATTGTCACTATTGCAAGAAGCCGGGTCATTGGAAGAGAAACTGTCAAACTTATTTGGAGGATCTGAAGAAACTGAAGGCTGTTCAGATTTCTGATTCAGGTATTTATATTATAGAAGTCAAATTTGTCTACTTCTACATCATGGGTATTAGATATTGGATGTGGTTCTCACATTTGTATAAATGTGCATAAACAGCGAAGGAGTAGAACTTTGGCGTTAGGAGAAGTCGACCTACATGTTAGCAATAGAGCAAAGGTTGCTGCTTTAGCTGTAGGGACTTATTATTTATCGATGCCCATGGGGCTTATTTCAGAACTTGAGAACTATTTTACGTGCCTGCAATTTGCAGAGACATTATTTTGGTTTCTTGTTTGGACAAGATTGCCTTTTGATTCAGAACAATTGTTGTTCCTTTTCATTAAATAATGTTACCTATGAGGTTGCACGTTTGTTTAATGGTTTATATGTTCTTGATTTTGATACTCCTATCTATAATGTAAATAATAAACGTCTAAAGATAAATGACTCAAATCAAACATACCTCTGGCACTGTCATTTAGGCCATATAAATGAGAATCGCATTTCCAAGTTACATTAGGATGGATACTTGGATAAGTTTGATTTTGAATCATACGAAGAATGTGAACTATGTCTCATTGGCAAAATGACTAAAACTCCTTTTACCGGATAAGGTGAGAGGGCTACCAAACAATTGGAATTGATACATAGTGATGTATGTGGTCCAATGCGTATGTTGGCAAGAGGTGGCTTTTACTAATTTTAACCTTTACTGATGATTTTAGTAGATACGGATATGTGTATCTTTTGAAGAACAAATCCGAATCGTTTGAAAAATTCAAAGAGTAAGAGATTGAAGAAGAAAAACAAATAGGCGAAAGTGTAAACTCTACGATCTGATCGTAGAGGAGAATACCTAAGCTTAAAATTTCTTAAAAGTGTGTGGTATAGTATCACAACTCACTCCTCCTGGAACACCACAAAGACATGGTGTGTCTGAGAGGAGAAATCGCATTTTGTTGGACATGGTGCGTTTGATGATGAGTCTAGGGGATCTTCCAATTAGTTTCTGGGGTTATGCCCCTAGAGACGGCTGCAGAAACACTAAACCGAGTTCCTTCTAAATCAGTTCAAAAGACACCATATATGAGATATGAACTGAGAAACGTCACAGCGTGTCATTTATGAAAATTTGGGGATATGAAGCGTTTGTGAAACGTATGATCTCTGACAAGCTAGGACCAAAATCAGATTTTGTGGGATACCCAATGGAAACAAAAAGGGTATTATTTCTATAAACCTTCCGAGAACAAAGTGTTTGTTGCTTGAATGGCTATGTTTCTAAAGAGAGATTTACTTTCTAAGAAAAATAGTGGGAGGACAATAGATCTCGATGAGGATCGAGAACCACAGAATAATGTTGAACCAGAGTTGGAACATGAGCAGAATGTGACTCAAGATGTTGATAACAACACTGCTCAAGAAACACAGGTTATTCGTAGATCTAGTAGGATTCGCTATGAGCCAGAGAGATATCGTGGATTTCTTCTGACTCAAATTGGCGATGTGATGATCATAGATGATGATGAGCCTCTCACCTACAAAGATGCTATGAATAGTCCAGATTTTGAGAGATGGCTGGAGGCCATGAAATCTGAGATGGATTCCATGTATGAAAATCAAAGTATGGACTTTGGTTGGACCACCCGAAGGGGTAAAACCCATAGGGTGCAAGTGGGTTTCTTGAAGAAAACTGACGTGGATTGTAATGTACAGACCTACAAAGCAAGACTAGTGGCGAAAGGTTTCGAAGCAGATTCATAGTAGTGACTATGATGAAACTTTCTCACCGGTGGCTATGGTCAAATCCATCAGGATTTTGCTTGCGATAGCAACTTACTATGAATATGAAATCTGGCAAATGGATGTCAAGTCGATCCAAAGTTTGCTAGAATGGTCTGTGAGAAGCGATGGTCCATTTATGGATTATAGCCGGCCTCGAGGAGATGGAACATTCGTTTTGATGAAACTGTCAAAGAGTTTGGCTTCATGCAAAATGAAAATGTGTCGTGTGTTTACGAAGGGTTAGTGGGAGCCATGTGTCATTCCTAGTATTATATGTAGATGACATATTATTAATAGGGAATGACATTCCTAATCTACAGGTTGTGAAGATTTGGTTGGGAAATAGTTTCTCGATAAAAGACTTTGGCGATGATACATATGTCTTAGGGATCAGGATCTATAGAGATAGATCTAAAAGATTAATAGGCTTAAGTCAGAATACATACATATGTAAAGTGCATACTTAAGATAACGTTGCGGACCCACAAGACTAAGGCTTTGTCGCAGCAGAAGCACGAAGGTCACACTAGTTCCATGGGTATTAGATACATGAGTGATTGGCTCTAGTGCAAGTGGGAGATTGTTAGTGTAAGTGCCCTAGAGACAATGTGATTGTGCTTCTAGGAAATACTTTTGTTAATTAATGATTGTGTTCTATTGATTATTATATGTTAATTTATTATGTCTTAATTTACTGCGATAAAAATGTTAGAGTAATAAATGTCCTTGGAATATATAATATGTATTCTATATCTTTAAGTATGTGACTTAAAAATGAGATTATATGAATAGTGTTTATATTCCTAAATATCCCTAATCAAGCATTGTCATTATGGGACAATAATAATGCATAAAGATTAGTATGTTTGTTGACTGATGACCACATCTCATTGGTCATAGGTATAGTGATACTAAAGTCAAGAACATAGGTGCATGTAAGATTCTACATGGCACTGGATAGACCCACAGTGAGATTCTTCATGTTTAAATAAAGTCATAAGAAAGACTCACAGTGATAATGGTGTAATGATCCTCTGACTTGAGATCATTATATTTCTATACGAGGATTAATATACTTTGACTACATTAAAAGTTACCTTTGACCGGGTGATGATAAAAGTGGACATCGGGTATATTATGAGTCGTATGAGAAATATGAATGATAGATAAAGGATTTAACCCTCCTATAATTAGGAGAGATATTATTGGCCTCTTGATTGAGTGAGACTATGAAATGCATGGCCATGCTCAAATAATGATTTGTTTTAATAGTCTACTCATTGATCAAGAAAACCCGGATTAAATGTTGAAGAGGATGACTGAGAACATGCCTCGAGTTTAATCTATAATATTTGGTTAAAGGGATTATATTACACGGAAACATTAATCACGAAAGGTTTTATTGGATCACCAATTATTATTATTACTTGGGTAGCAATGATGTATTACTAGATGCCGCTCATTGTTTATAATTTTATTATTGGATATTAAAATTATTTCCAACGTAATAATAACCTAAAGGGTCACACACAAGAACGCTTGAAGGAGATTTGATTTAAATTATGAATTTAAATTAAATAGTAATTCGAATTTATTTATGATATTAATTAAGTGGGACTTAATTAATTAATTAAATATAATTTCAAATTTACTAATGATTAGAATTAGAATTATATTAGAATATTAATTAAGTTTGACTTAATTATTTATTTAATTAAGAATTCTAATTTTAATAAAAGCCCAATAGGATTGGGCTTTAGAAAAACAGATTTGTCTCTCTATATAAAGATCTTAAAACTCTCAAATTAGGGTTCATGGCTAAGAGAAAAACCCTAGCCGTTTGAGAGAAGAAGATGGAGATAGAGTGAATTTGGTTTTCGGATGCTAGTACATCGCTCCTTCAAAAAACTAAGTGTTCGTGTGGATACCGAAAGAGCGTAGATCGCGTGAGCGGGATGCGTGGTGATTCAAGAAGCTTGGACCTCCATTAGTCATCCTTTTCTCAACTGTTAAAGCTTCGTTTTAAGGTAAACATTCATAACTACGAATTAAACATCTTGTTTTGCATGGATCCTGCGATTGGGTTTCGATTTTATTGTTTTAATCCGCTGCATTTATGCCCCGAAAACCCAACAATTTGTAACTCCTATTTCCCGTATTTGTATTTTTATACTGTATTTTGCCCCATTGTACTCTTTTATCAATTTGAGATCCTGTATTTTGTTTCCGTTTGAATAAAATCGTTATATTGTTTCAACTCAATTTTTGGTGCCTTCATCTAACTTAATTGTATGTCCGTCCTGCTCTTTTGTGTCATTCTTCATGAAGAGATAAGCTGTTTATATTATTTATCTCTTTATCCCCATTTTTATGGATTTTTGACTAAGTCTCCTTTTAGATCCCGCTCAAACCGGATACCCTAATACCCAAAAAAACCGAAACCCTAACTATTTAAACCCTAAACACCCTTAACCCTAACTCCTAACCCCTAACCCCTATTACTGTGCTAACCTAAACAAACCCGCCGCTCTCCTTCTTCTTCCCCGTCTCTTTTTCCATCGCCCAAACCCAAAATTTCCACCGCCTTCGCTCCCTTCCACCGCAGTCGCCTCGCAACACCCTGAACCCATCGACTCCCTCTCCTCGTCAACCCCACCATCGTCGTCTTCCTCCACCGTACCCAACTCCCGAACCCATTTCGACATTACCCAACTCTCCACCTCCTCGCCCCCGCCATACCCATCGTCGTCGTCCCCAGTCTCCTCGCCTTGCCGTCACCTCCATCATCGACCTCCGTCGCATCGTCTTCACCTCCGAACCATCCTCCACTCATCGCTCCCCTATTTTCGAACTTGAAAATAGAGTCGCTGCTCTGGCCCGTCGCTGCGTCGCTCCTCGACGTCGTGCTGCCACAGTCGCGTCGTGAGCCCCGCCGCGTCACGTCGCAGTCGTCGCGCCAGCCCTATGCTGTCACACACTCTCTCTCGCTGTCGTGAGGAAGAAGACGGCCAGCGATTGGTCAAACTCGCTGTCCTATGTTTGGCCACAGCGGATCCGATCCCACTGCCCCCTGTTCGGCCAGATCCAGTGCGAGGTCGCATTTTGATTGGCTGGATCAGCTATTCGCTGTTCTGCCGTGCCAGATCCAATCCCGCTGCCCCCTGTTCTGGCTAGATCTGGTGTGGGGATTCACTGTGTTGCTGTTGATTTCTTGCACGGGGTTCGCGCGTGCTTTTGGAAGATTTTGCCCGGGGTTTTTTGATCCCGTTTTCCTCAATTATCGGATCTAATTGTCGTCCTAAAGGCAAGTATTCATCTTGTACAAATTTTTGTTCTAGTACAAGCGTTTAATTTGAAAATACCGCAAATGGTTAGAAGTTGTGACTCCTCCTTGACTCGTCATTGTTGATCAGATATTAATCCTCATAAATTTCATAATATTAAGAGCACAACAATTTTATTGTTATATTATAACTACTTAGACTCATTTTATCGTCTAAGACACATGAACACATGAAATTAAGGAACCTTAGATTTGTAGATGTGTGTTGTATCTTGGATGTGATGATCTTGCACCCATTTGAGTTGAGAAATAAATATAGCTTGCTGTTTGATAACCATTATCCCGTATATGCATCACACATTAATCTAGATGCCTAACAACCAATTATCATGCAACCTATACATATAAGACATTCCCACTTGTTGCTGTCCTGGATCTTACTATGCTGTTTCGAACCCTTTAAAGTTAGAATCTGAAACTGAGCCCTGAACAGTAAATGTAGCTATAGATTTCTAGATATCGATAGCCTCAAGAATTTTTGAATTCCGCATTACGTTCTAGGAGATATCGCATTTTTACTACAGCTGTGTCAGTAGGCACAGAGTTACAAAACTGCTGCACATCTTTAGTTTGCAAATTAATTTAACTATGTTATCAGTAAGTGTTTGACTTGAAACTTTATATGCTGTTGCTGGAAATCCTATAGGACATCCCCAATTTTTCTCAGAATTTATTTGTAATGTTTCAACCCTGTTTCACATGTTTAAACTTAGATTCACAAATTCTGCCTGAACACATTAGCAGTGTAGTTCGCTGTTTTGACACATGTTACTACAACTTTCTTGTACCTTAATTATATGCGTTGGAACCGGCAGGAGTCTAGTTTCTAGACCTCCTGACGGATCCATATTTGCTTTCTCGTAGCAACGGGAATCACACTTTTGGTACAGCAACGTCGTGCTGTCCAGATTTGAGATTTTCGTTGTTCGTGATGTTTTTATTCGTGTTGACCCTCGAATATGCTATATAAATATCTCAAACTTATTCCATGTCCATGATTATGATTTTTTGACTTGTTTCGTACACTTGCATGCTTGCTTGATAAAAATTAATATAAAAAAAAGTAACAAGCCGGAGTTTAAGGGAAAGACCATAGTAGTGGACAATATAGGTAAGTGTACTCGAAAGGGGGCCTGTATTTTCCACTTGATACATGTCTCATGAACTAGTATATTATTGAACTAGTATATTATTTGATTCATGAACTAGTATATTATTGATCCATGAACTAGTATATATGTGATTCATGACTTGTCTTGCGATGACTCGACACATGAACTAGTTATATGATTACCCGATTCATGAGCATGACTTGCTTGATACTTGATACCTGAGCACGCCGCCCTATAGACTCCGTTACTAGGCCTAAACGAAATTGTATTGACTGTAGCAACCATGTAGTAAAAGTATAGATGCATGAAGTGCTACCTAGATAGTAATAACTACAAGACTTGAACATGATACATACTTACACGATCCTTGATTACATGATATATGAGACTTGAAACATGAAACTTGAACTTGATACGCGTTTACTTGATACTTGATACCATGTTACATGAGACTTGATACTTGAATAATAACACTTGACACTTACAACTTGATACTTGAGACCTGAGACCTGACAACTTGACACTAGACTTGAGACTTGTTACCTGACACTTGTACTTGATGCCTGTCGCTTGAGGTTAGATACCCCTACATGCTCACTTGTCACTTGCTTCACTATTAGTATTTGTTATTCAGCCTGTTTACTTGAGTTGTCCTTCTTACTAGTTAGTTCTTGGATTTCCACTATTTGTTGTATTCCTGTTACATTCTTGATTCCAATTCTTGTTCCACATCACTTGTACTCATTTTTACTATTTGTGGCCCTAACTTGTACTAAGGGCGTTTTCTCTTGTTTTCTCTACTTTTCCCTTTTATATTTATTAAACAGACTTTGGAGACGTGCTACCTGCTGGAATTGGTGAGCAGAGATTTTAGTCTTCAAGTGGAGAATGGACTTGCATAGATTATTTGTTTTTCTTGAGTTATTTAAATTCTTGTTACATAGAACTTGTAACGGGCTTATGTTCCCGATTTTTTAACTTGATCCAGAGTTGAAACTATTTGGATGTTATTATTGTATTTCAATTGTTTCTGTTGCTAATAAATTATTCATGCATGCTTGGTTATATACATCTCTTGTTATGTTCTTGTTGTGATGCTGAGTCGATCCTACAGCTTTTGAATGATGTTAAAATCATTCGCTGGGCTTCGTCACGCATTCGTATTCCGTGTTTTTGGGAAGCGGGGCGTGAAACAATTGAATAAAATAATCAAATAATAATAATATGATATTATGAATTAGAATTCTGGGTTCTAACAAAGTAATCGAATATAAAATGAATGTAATCGGGTTCAAGAAATATGAGAATTTATGTACGGGTTTGGGTTCAATCAAATAGGAGATGTACAAGAAAATAAATTCAAATGAAAGAAAAGAATTTACAAGGAAATTGAAATACAAAAATTCGAAGAAAAGAAAAATGGAAACCCGTATAATCGGAAACGGGAGTTACATTTGCATTCCTGTAAAAGTGGGAAAGTAAGTTTTAGTGCAGACATGTGCTGCTGACCAGATATGTTGATAGTGTCTTTTATTATAATTATTATTATTATTATTATTATTATTATTATTATTATTATTATTATTATTATTATTATAATACAAGAATATGAAGAAAAGAAAAATGGAAACTCGTATAATCGGAAACGGGAGTTACATTTGCATTCCTGTAAAAGTGGGAAAGTAAGTTTTAGTGCAGACATGTGCTGTTGACCAGATTTGTTGATAGTGTCTTTTATTATTATTATTATTATTATTATTATTATTATTATTATATATATATATATATACATATATATATATAGAGGGAGCCCTTCGGTTGAGAACTAATTTCTTGAGAACTCCGTGAGAACTCAAGGAGTATACCCCCTATGAAAAATCTGAACTGGCCATCTCGTTCTACATGCCTTAGATAGCATAACATAAAGAAATCACGTAATTTGATGTTCTTTTTCCCATGATTTACAACATCGCAAAATTGTATGGCTGAAAATTCTACTCCATTTGATGGATGGGCAAATGAACTTCAAATTATTTGAATTCTTTATGCTATGCTATCTAAGGCGTGTAGAACGAGATGATCGGTTCAGATTTTTCATAGGGGGTATACTCCTTGAGTTCTCACGGAGTTCTCACCAAAATTAGTTCTCAACCGAAGGGCTCCCTATATATATATATATATATATATATATATATATATATATATATATATATATATATTCATGCATGATAAATTGTACTGATACAGTAGATCGATAGATTGCCTTTATATCTTGCATTTGCATATACCACTTGATACTTTCATGATTACTATCCTTGATACATGTATTTGCTTGCACCTCTTCACAAGCTCATGATTACCGCCCTTGATACTTTCTTGATTACTGTCTTAATACCACCGTTCCCACTGGTTTCACAAACTGCATGTTCATGATTGATCATAGTAAAAGAATAACAAGTCAGGGTTACAAAGGGGTACGACTTAGTAGTGAACAATATACAGGAGTATACTATGAAGGGGACCCATGTTTCCCGTAATAGTGATTCTTGATTCTTGATTATTGATTTTTGATTACTGGGTTCTTAATTACATGCCTTATTTATTGATAATGTCACTGGAAGACTTTAGTACATAATAATGTATACCTCACCACTTAAGTTCAAACATTCACTTGTTTGATATGCACCCGAACCTATGGTATGGGACAAAGGATTGCATGCATTAGATTTGTTAATAAAACTGATAGACTTATGAACTTAAGAATGACACTGAATATTATCCCTGGTACCGATTACATGACTCCTGATAACATGATTCTTGATTACATGATCCCTGGACCGATTGATTATACCTTGAAGTATTGATTGCACTTGCTTATAGTTGTTACTTGCATCATACATGATCATGTTATTCTAGTATTTGCACTGATACTTATTATTTCTTCCTTGTTATATCTTGTTGCTTCATTGTCGTATTGTTTGTTGCTACTTGCTCTCCAAAGCATGCTCAACGGAACCCCTCCCCCCCCCCCCCCCCACCCCACCACTTCAGATAATGTTTATACAGGTACAGACGATGAGATACCGAAGGAACTTGATGAGTATACTTTCAAGCCGGTCGTGACAGAAATTGCTAGTATTATTTCTTTACTTTCTAGTCACTACTTGATCTAGCTAGTCATAGCGAACTATTATTTTTATTGTATTTCTATCAGTACACTATATTCTCAGGCATTTTGACCCAAAGTTTTTGTATTTCAGATATGCATTATTTTATTCTATTCTTATTCATGTGATCATTATTCTTACCTGCATGGATGTTTTTCCTATCTTGTTAAGCTTATAACTGTACAGTTTATGAATGATGTGAGTTTGAATACTTATATCATTCGCTGGGCCTTAGTTGTGTGCATGTGTTTCCGCATATAGGGAAGCAAGACATGACATAACCAACACACACAACACAAGAGAAACAAAGATAGGTGCACCATCTGGCACATTTGCTCTGCACGAAGTGGAGAATGTGGATAGTACTAGGGATGATAATTATGTTGCCCTAAGTACGCATGGTTGTGCATAATCTAAGCATAACAGTGGCAAGCTTTTGTATCATTTCCTTTGTGTGTTGCTTGCATTGTCTATGCTACTTTATGACTTGAGCGTGCCAATCATTACGTAACTCTGTGACTTCATCCAGTAAACCATGGTCCATGGTATATTGGATCACACAACAATATGAAAAATTATTTGCATTTCAAATAAACAAATAGTTTGTTTTATATTTTAACATGCTTGTCTTTCTCAACAAGCTAATGTTCCATATTTTTATGAATTATGTTAAATATCACTTTGTATAGATAAATTAGATGAGGTGGATAACTTAAGACTTCCATCATACACATGCCCAGCATGCGCTGCAATAATATGGAAGGAAGAGCAGCTTAAGTCGAAATCAAGGGTTGACCCATGTTTGTCCTTTTGCTGCAAAAATGGACGTGTTTCAATGCCTTCGTTAGAAAAGCTCCTCCATTCTTGCAGTCAATGCTTGAACCATCTAATTCATCAGAAAATGAAAAGCACTTTCGACAATACATTCGATTGTATTATTGTGTAGCGCCCCGAATTTTCTAATATAATAACTTAGAAAATACGTGGCACAATCCCAGCATCCACTTCAATGTAACAATAAACACAACCAACACCACTAAAATTTTTAACTTTATTACAACAAATCTTTTACAAAACACAGCGGAATTCAAAAACAAACTCAACTCATGATTTCTTTTTATTTACAACACAAAGCATCTCAAATATGTCTTTACAAATTTACACCAAACTCTTATGTTCCAATTTATCTCAAATTGCATCCCACCTCCAACTCTAAGAAACCTGCATCATGTGAGGCTAGAGATGATCCCTAACCCCCAAAACTAAAGGGGTTAGCCATAAATGGTGTGAGTGACATAAAACAATCAATATAATTTAATCATAAAACGTAAAGTCATCATCAACATGTATTAACACAACAATAAATGAATAAGGAATAACAGAGATGTAAAGCATGAAAACATCATAGAATGCAAACAACAAGTGCATCTAGTCTAAAGGTCAAGTGTAGGAAAACTGGAAAACACATGCATAAAACCAAGTCAAGAAAACACAATTTCTATATGCGGACTCTCTAATGCATACTTGTCGAAGTCTATGCATCCCATTCTACATAGGTTCGGTGCAAGCCCTTAACGTCTCCACTTCATATGGGTTCAATCCCCGCTATGCGACTAATCTTAACACGATGACTACTACGAGATAAAGAAAAACTGTGAGAATTAGCCCATGCCTGATAATTCCGTAGATGGATCCCACATCTCAGGTATTTTACCTGGATAATTCAGGAGATCATCCCACATCTAGACATAGACACATCATCACATGAATACCACATGTGCGTCGCCTCGACTTCGATAATTCCGGAGTTCAATCCCACATCTCAAGCAAACCACTTGGATAATTCCGGAGATATATCTCTCATCTCAGGTAATTTACCTGGATAATTCCGGAGATAAATCCCTCATCTCAAGAAAGCTACTTGGATAATTCAGGAGATTAAATCTCTCATCTAAAGCCGTAATGAGGTGCATAACTCATGTTCCCGTTCATCATATCACCACTAGTGCCTGTCCTTATTATTTGTGGGTTATTTAATTACTCAACGAATCTCCTAGAGTGGTGTACCCTACCGGCCTAGAAATTAGACTGAATAACTGAAAATGCCTCAATGGGCCTCAACAAAATAACTTAACAAATATCTCAACACCGGTATACTAGGGTCACGTACCTCTAGAGACTCGAAAGTCTAAACAAATTTCCACTAACAAGAGTGGCTCAACTGAAAATCTTAAGATCAAATAATGAACTGAATATCTCAAAAATCAAATACTGAACTGAATAAGGTATAGACTGATTTATCTGAAACCAATCATTCGAAATAACACTAAAGATTACAAACATCCTTCAGTACCAGTCGACTGTACAGTAGACCAGTCGACTGCCCCGAGGACAATATCCCAAAAATTTCACGAGAATAGACTAAGTCATATCAGTCGACCTAAGGGGTCACCAGTCGACTGCATAAAGGCCAAGTCGACTGTCCCGAAGGGACTGAACAAATTTCACACAATAGAATTCTCAGTGAACCAGTCGACTGAACAAAGGCTAAGTCGACTGTCCAGAAAGAAAATCCAGAACTTTAAGTAAAATAATTCTAAGCACTAACAATCGATTGTAAAAGTCTTGGCAATCTGAAAGTATGAAAATATGAAGATATGTGCACATATGTGACTAGTGAAACAGTATAGAAATCTGAAAATATATACCTTTTAAATATGAAATTAATACATTGAAATTATTTACCTTCTAAGCATGGAATTATTCACTCCAAAATATGAAGCATTTAACTTTCAAAATCTGAAACCATTTAAAATCTAAAATCTGAAACTAAACTATTAGCAGTCAAAAACCGAAATCAAGTATAAATCCAATCTTAATTTAATCAACTCAATCTCCACCCACTTAAATCCCAATTCCATCTTAAACTAATCTGTTAACCACAACAACCCCATAATGTAATTAAAACTAATTCTTAGTGATGCCACCAATCTGAACCGAATTTGACTTAATTAGGATTATATCCTAATCACTTAACAAGCAAGCAATGTCTTGATACCACCATCAAGCCAGACCCGATCGTCTCTTCACAGACCCGCATACACAAACAAGATCAGATCTGATAAAAATACAGACCCGACATAACAGTAAAATAAATCCTATAAACTGAGATTTAATCAACTACAATTTTCTATTTTCATGCATATAATTGTCTTTCAATCTTTATCTTTATCTCAATACCCATCAGCAACTACTCAAAATCATGGTTACATTACATGATTTTTGAATCAATAGGGTTCTTGGGCTAGTTATGATTTTTCAGTATCATATGGATGTTTATTCCTCCACAAACTAACATAAGGTGTTCTCAGTTCTACTATAAGATGTACAATACATCATTACAAACATACCTGGTTATTACTTACATCTAGAAACATGTCATAATAGATTTATGAAACAAAACAACCAGAGTTTAATTAGGTACACCCACATACAACATTCAAAGAACAAAACAAAACAAATTACATCATGCACAAAACAAAATAGAACCAAACAAGTCACTCACAAAATCAACACAAGACAATTTCATATTACTCACAAAATCAAACAATAACACAAACAATGTCACTCACCTTTGGTTTTAGAAGAATCCACGAAAAGATCTTCCTTTTGCTAGATCCAAAAATCCTCCTCCCGATCGCCAAGGAAATAGTAATATATTAAATCTGGAGTTGTGCAGCGAATGACGGCTGCACACCCTCTTTTATACAGGCCGGGATTGAAAGAAATTAGGGTTTTGAAGTACTCTTGCAAAATAGTCATTTTTCAACTTATTACTTCACATATATAACCTTCTTTAGTTAAAATAAGTTAAATAAATCAAAACTAAATAAAATCCTTTTACCACTAAGTTTTCCAACAATCCAGCATGGTCCAGAGATAAGAAAATCCCGGATTTACACTCAGGGTGGCGATTTTGCACAAAAGCCCTCCCTTTTGTAATATTTGCAAATACATCATAAAATACTTATAAAAATCTAGAAAAATCAGAAATAATATCTAGTAATACATATTCTATTTTCCAATCAAAATATTTGACCTTTACCTTCCAGAAAAACATTTGCACTAGATTCTACATAAATTTCATATTTGCAAAAACACCCTTTTTGTTTAAATCTTCACCAAATCGACTTTAAATGAAATCTAAATATATTTAAATTTAAATGCTAACCATGGGAAACCAAAATATCAGTAAAAATGAATATTCATAGTTTATTTAAGATCCAAACGACTTTTTACATAAAAGCCCCTCTCTTTCGAGATATTTGTAAAAATAGTTTCTTTATTCAGAAAAATCCCAAAATTTAGAATAAACTCCATAATAAGTATGAGAACTTATTAAAAATATAAAATTGTATATTTACACCAAAATTATTTGCACGTGTTTCGCACGTGTAAAAGATAAATCTTTTAGAAAATATTTATTAAATTTCCAGTAAATCATTCTAATTCATTTTCAAATATAAAAATAATATTTGAAAATACGGTGTTCTACATATTGAGCATTTGCATTCACATCAATAGGGGCAAAAATAGATTATACCGTTCTTGATGGGAGAGGCCGTTATACATTCTGAATACAACCAAAATTACCATAGAATTGGCTCCTTACTTCCTAGGGAAGGTCAGGTACCACAGTTCGCCCATTTATAAATCTTTGATACACAACATGAGATCGGAAATCGGCTTAACCCTTTCAGCAACACTATAAGCCAAAATCTCAACCCTTGTATAGTTGTTGAAATCAAAGATATTTTGGATGAGTCAAATTAGTACGTTAAAAAATCCAGGGCAGTTCGTGACTGGTATGAACAACTCGAAATTGATGAGTTTAAGCTGCACATATTAGATGCAAAGAACACTGCAGGACATCAATTTAATGCACCAACTAGCGATGAAGTTGCTGCATTAATTGTGGGTGATGGCTTAGAAGACGGTTCAACATGGGACATTATTGTTTATAGCAGGAGAAACGGTTTCCAGAGAATAGATGAAACCCATCAATCTTACATGCCACTCCAATATCCATTGCTATTTCGCTACGGTGAAAATGGATGGCATAAATATTTGGAACCAACCATAACTGAAAATTCACGTGATAGATCATGTATAACTATGAATGGATATACTGCATTAGACTTCAACAACGCACAACTAAGGATGCAGCTCTATTAAAATTTGGAAGACTATTTCTTTAGTACGTAGTTGATTGTTATACCGCAGTTGAAAGATACAAACTGTGTTGTTTACGAAACAATTAATCTATTTTGTATTGTGATTTCTATAGCCGTATCGCCGATGCTCATGACTTTGGAGATACAGATGCAATAATTCTTCGAAAAAAGTGTATATTGCATTCATCTTTCACTAATGGTCCGATATACAAGGTGCAAAATTACTAGGATGCTATGGCGATATGTGATTGGGCTGGTCTACCTGATTTATTTTTCACATTTACATGAAATCCAAATTGGCAAGAAATCAAAGACTTTCTTTAGTCAATTGGAGGGCAGAAAGCTGTAGATCACCCTAATCAAATAGCAACATTTCGGTAGAGTTGTGGCTGGTATGAAAGCTGATCACATATCCTCCCAACCTTCCTTTCAATCAATCTATGGTCATGTTCTGTAAAATTCACAAAATCTTCCTTATATTTATCCTCAGATTTGTTCTTGGTTGAGTTTCAAAAAAAAGGATTACCCCCTTCTCACATTTAATAACAAATTAACTAGACACAAAAATACCTCATGCACATATCGATCAATTTATTCAAATCTGAAATCCATGGCAAAAACATTGACCCAATTTTACATGAGTTGGAGTTGGCGCATTTGAATCACGGGCAATGTAGGGTGTAAAATCCTGCATGTCCATGTATGAATAACAATAATTTCTTAACAAAGTACCCTAAAAAATATGTAGAACATACAGCAATTGATCAAAACAGTTACCTAGTTTACAGGAGGAGAAAAGACACATCATCTGTAAATTTAAAAAACATGGCATTGGATAGCTCGTGGGTTGTTCCTTACAATGCACGACTGCTTCGTAGATATCAATGTCACATGAACGTTGAAGTTTGTAATCAACATAAGGTAATCAAGTATTTGTTCAAATACATCAGTAAAGGTCCTGATTATGCAATGCAGTTATTCATAGTACTCGATAATACACGTATGATGGAATCAAACGATGTCTGCATACAAGATATATTGTAGTTTCTGAAGCAAATATGAGAATCTTTGAGTATGAAATCCATAGATGATTTCCTCCAGTTATTAGACTTCAATATCATATTCCTGAGGCTAATTTAGTTTTTTTATTTATTATGAGAATGAACATGCTTCTAATGTTCTTAACTTGGAAAATGCTTTAAAAAAACTATGCTCACAGAATGTTTTCAAGCAACTATCAATTATCAATCTTCAAGGACACTTACATATCTTCAATTCCCAACCAACTTCATTTGGAACAAGCAATTGCTTCTTTGGAAACCAAGACAGTGAGTATTCATGATTGGAGGGTTACCATATGCATCAACTTCAAGTGGTGAGTGCTATTTCCTTCACTTACTTTTGACTAACGTAAAGGGAGCTACAAGCTTTGAAAATTTGCGAACGGTAAATGGGTTTCTATATGATAGCTTCAAATCAGCTTGTGTTGCATTAGGGCTACTTGTCGGATATGATGAATGGCATGCGCAATTGTAGAGGCATCGGTTTGGGCTTCTCCATTCCAACAACGCCATACGTTTGCCACTATGCTTATGTGTTGCCAAATTATTAGTCCAAGAAAACTCTAGGAATCACACTGGAAAGTCATGATTGAGGATTATCACCATCGAATGGCAAAAATTACCCTCATGCTTCTTACACCATACCTACCTCAAAGTTACAAAACAAAGGGTTACATCACATTGAAGAAATATTGCTTGCAAATAATCAAAGCCTTGAAGAATTTCCATGTATGCCAAAGCCAATTTTTGGCCGTGATACAAATCTTGATAACAGATTAATCATAGAAGAATTCAATTACAATACAAAATATACTTAAGGAGTCAATAAATTTAGAGGATGGTTTGAATGATGAGTAGAGAATCATTTACGATTCTGTTCTGCAATCATGTTTTGCGCAAAGAGGACAAGTATTCTTTGTGCATGGAGGAGGGAGCACAGGAAAGACCTATCTTTGGAGATCTATACTCGCAAAATTGCCCAGCCAGCAACACATTGTGTTATAAGTGGCATTGTCGTGAATAGCATCTTTGTTACCTTGTAACCCATGTTTTCCATTTTATGTATTTTTGGGTGTATTTTTTTCTTTTTGTGTATTTTTTTCTTCCCATTGTATCTCTTTTGGACCTTATATTGGATCTTCTTTTTTAATATATTTATTTATTTGAAGTGTCATCTTCTTATTTGAGTTCTTGATTCTATTGTCCCCTATTGTTTCATCTCTATTTGATCGAGCTTGTATTTTTTATCCTCATTATTCAAATTGTTCGTGCCCTATTTTATTTATACATTTTGTGCCTATCTCATTATTTTTGGATCATCTCATTTCTATTTAGATTTATTTGTACCCAAATCCTATTTTAAAACCCTATACTCCAAAACCCACCAAACATCTAACCTTACCCGTTTGCATAACCTGTTAGCCCATAATACCTTACCCGTTACCCCCACATAAACTCTAACCAAACTTTATATATATACCCACTGTTCCCCGTTGTTTTTCCCCTAAACCCTATCAGTCGTCTTCAACCTCTACCCCTGTTCTCTCTCTCCCGACTCTTAAACCCATCCCGACCTCCTTCCAAAACCCCTCTGGTGTGCCCTAGTGTCGCGCCATCCCCCTGTCTCCTCTTGCGTCGTGCTCAGCAGCGGCAGCCCCGACACACCAGCCTCATGTTGCGCCATCAGAGCAGCAGCAGCCTAGCGACCCAGCAAAGCCCCCGCCTTTGCTCCGCTGTGCGCTCTCCTTCTGCAGCGTCGTAGCCACCCGCAGTGTCACCGACACCACACCCCCGTGCTTCTGTCTCCATCGGCAGCAAGCAGCAGACAACACCGTCGTGCTGCCTCCCCTCACCACTTTCTGCTGCTCCCCTCGACTGCTGTCATCTTCATCCATCTCTCCTGTTGCCTTCTCTTGGTGTGTGTGCGTGTGATTCTGTTGTGCTCGTGGTTCGTTATTCGTTGTTCGTGGTTCGTGTTTCGGAGTTCGTTCGTCATGTTCGTGCCCGAGAATTCGTTCCCTTTATTCTCTTTGAATCGTCGTTTTCGTCGTCGACTATAAGGCACGTAACTTGTATTCTTTTCTTTGTGTAATACAAGTACTAAATACCGCCTGTACTGTAGTTGTGTTCTAGAAACAATTCTTGTGCAAAACCCCTGTTATATCTTGTTCTCTATTTTGTTATCCACCCGTAGTTGCCTCATTACACACATGATATGAAATAACTTAGGGATAACCACTTCTTGTTGTATACATGCATGTTGTTCGTATGATATCGTATGCTTGGTTGTGTTATTTGTAGTATACTTGTTGTAGACGTGTTAAATACCCTATACCAAATTGCTTGGACACCTAGTATATCATATTTCACGTTTGTTATGATTTGGATGAGTTTCATATGATCTATGTTGATTTTATGCATGAAGAAGATTTCAGTTTTTGTTGTTACCCCGTTTTTGTTCAGTAATTTAGACCCTATTAAGGTCAGTATATGAAAATTATTTGTGAATATGAATTATAGAGAATTCTGTCTAATTTCTATATTTTATTACAGATGTGTTTAAAGATTCCAGATTTTGTTTTATATGAATTCTATATGGTTAATTATTTTTCTACTGATGTTAAAGATAATATTTTGATACAATAATTTGTTAGTTACAACAAGACTTGATTGGGATTAACCACTAATTTTTGTGGATTTAATTGATAACTTTTATGCACCATTCTATGCTTGCAAACAATTGCTATACTTGCAGAATTTTCACGTTGTTCAGTAAAGAACATTAATTTCAACCTGATTCTACTTACTGTTTATAAAAACTTTGTAAATATAAATTGTAGACAACTGTATCTATTTTATCACCCTTTTGATGGATCTGGATTTAGATTGATATTTTGTAAGATACCGCTGTTTTAGTACTGCAGTGTTTGTGATTCCAGATTTACAAAACTACTGTATCTTGCTGCTTTCTGATTTTACTAGACTATTTTATCTATGTTGAAAAATTATGAAACTTTATTTTCTGTTACTAAACATACTAGGGAATATCCTAGATTTTTCTTGGATTTAATCAGAAAGTTTTTATGCCATTTCCCTATTTATGAACACAAACTTCTTATTTCTGGCTGAACATGTTTTCTGGATACAATTCTGTTTTGAGCCTTGTTTTTGTGAATTACTGTATGAATTATATATATTTGCTATATTTGGCGTGGAGTCTATTTTTTAGATTTATCTGACAGATCCAGATTTGCATGTCCGTGGCAACGAGAATCCCAGATTTGGTGCAGTACTATCTTGCTGTCAAGAACTATAATTTTCGTTGTATTAGTCTATTTTGAGTCTTTCTTCACCCGTTCGTGTCCTCTGTTCCTTGTCATCTTGCCATGTTTCTTGACTTATTTGTGCACGTCCATGTTTACTTGAATAATTATAAGAAACTAAGCCGGGGTTTAAAGGGAAAGATCTAATAGTGGAAAATACAGAAACGTGTACTCAGAAGGGGATCTATTCCTACGTGATTACTTGATACTTGATACTTGAGGCTTGATACTTGATACTTGAGACTTGATACTTGAGGCTTGAGGCTTGATACATGAGACTTGATACTTGAGACTTGATACTTGATTACTTGATACTTGTCCCTGAGTACACTGCCCTCTATGATCCACTATGAAATCTAAAATGAAACTGTTTGAATGTAGAAATCATGTGGTAAAAATCTGGAACGCATGAAGTACTACCTAGATAGACTTAATACAAGACTTGAAACAACATGATCACTTGACACATGCTACTTGTTAATTGTACATGATACATGATCACTTGACACTTGCTACTTGTTACTTTTACTTGATACTTGTTACTTGTTACTCGTTTACATGATACTTGTTTACTTGACACTTGTTACATGCCACTTGCACTCGTTCATCTTGCCATGCTAGTTGTTCTATTTTGTTTCCATGTCTATTCCATGTTATGCTTGCTTCTGCTGTTACTCTATGTAGCTTATTCTTTTTCTGTACTTGTGCCTGCACTACAAGTGGCCCATAACTTGCATTGACGGACGTTTTGTTTTTCTTTTCTTTTTTCTGTAATTTGTTAAATTGCAGATTATGGTGATCAGCTGCCCCAATGGAGTAGGTGATCTAAGATTCTAGTTGGCTGGAGTTCTTTCTATATCTATTTATTTCTTGTTGCTTATCTTGAATAATTGTACTTGGTTACTTGGATTATTTTATATTGGGCAATGTGACCCAGAATTATTAACTTGTTCAGATATGGTTTATTTGAGATTATTCAGTTTTGTTTCAAGCAAATTCTTGTTGGTATATTGATTCATATGCGCATGCGTGGTTGACTTCTCTTGCTTCCTACTCTGATTATTCTTGTGAAATATTGTAAAAATCTTGACAGCTTATGAATGATGAAAATCATTCGCTGGGCTTAGTCACGTATCTGTATTCTGTATTCTCTTTTTGGGAAGCGGGGCGTGACATACCTTGTGGTGGTCGGACAGCCCATTCAAAGTTCAAGATCCCAATTATCATTGATGAACATTCAATATGCTCAATGACACAAAGTGATAGCCTCAGAAAGCTAATTCAGAATGCTTTCCTTATAATCCGGAATGAAGCACCAATGTGCAGTAAACTAGTATTTGATGCAGTTGACTGTACATTCAGAGATATAATAGAGGTCGTTGATCCTGGTGCAAAAGAAGAGCCCTTTGGAGGAAAGATAGTCCTTCTTGGAGGAGACTTTAGGTAGATACTACCAGTAGTTTGAAAAGGAAGTAGGCCAGAAATAGTTGCAGCCAGCTTGCATAAATCAGTACTTTGGATCCACTACCGATTATTCGTGCTGAGAAAAAATATGCGACCTCAAACTATTGTTTTATCGAACTCAATCAATGTAGATATTCTTGCATTTGCTAAGTGGCTTCTTGAAATAGGAGATGGTACATGTAAAACTCACTGCCTAGGCAATGAGATTGAGCCTGAATGGACAAAGCTACCAGATTACATGATTATTGATTCCTTCCATGGATTTGTTGGTCTGATTGATTGTGTATACAATGAACTCAACACAAATAATAAAAAAAATTGCTTATTTGCAAGACAAAGCAGTATTATCCGGTCATAATGATGAAGTTGACAAAATAAACAAACAAGTTTTGTTGCAGCAAGAAGGTGATGTGAAGACTTATTTCAGCGCAGACTCTAAAGTATCCTTCTCCGATGAGTCAGATGAGCAAAACCTACTATATCCAAGTGATTTCCTTAATTCTCTAACAATATCAGGACTTCCTAACCATGCTTTGAATCTCAAACTAAATGCTCCAATTATGGCCCTTCGAAATATAAATCAAAGTATCGATCTACGTAATGGTACCCAGTTAACTATTACTAAATTGGGTGAAAAGGTTATAGAGGCTGAAATTATGAGTGGAAGTGATCTAGGCATACGTGTAGCAAATCCACACATTGTTATGATTAGTGATCAAGATCAGTTATCATTCAGTCTAAGGCGATGCCAATTTTGAGTGTGCCTCTCATATGCAATGACTATCAATAAAAGTCAAGGGTAATCTCTTGGGGAAATTGGGATCTATCTGCCGACTCCAGTCTTCACTCATGGCCAATTATATGTAGCTTTCTCGTGCAAGATCTCCGCAATCTTTGAAGATTCTCGTTGAAACACAAACTAATGTTTTGTAAAACTATAATAAAAATATTGTATATAAAGAAGTGTTACATGTAGTATTTGAATGTGAACAACGGTTATAAGTTACTATAATTTCCCTGTAATTTTGTGTATTCTTTCTTACTATGTTTGTATGCAAATACTTATTTATATCACCTGGTATTTCTAACACAAATACAGTAATTTATGCACGCAATATGTTCCAATTACAATATTGATTACTGCTTTCAAATATTGTATATAATTTGTACTTCTAGCAAGCCAATTTTTGTCGCTAACTATATATATTTTTTCATGATTTTTAGCATGGATAAGGACAGTATGGAAGAACCAACAAGCTATACACAAATGACTTAAAGCTATCAAAGAAATAGAAGGTGAGGATGATAAATGATTCCGCTGGCACTGAAGTAGTCTCTTCACAGCTAAATCGTGGGAAAGTAAAGCAAGCACATAATTGTTGAAACACAACCTTCAAAGGAGACACATGATTCTCATGTTGTGTTCCCCGAAACTCCTGCAAAAAAACTTGCTCTTACAGGTAAAAAACTATGCAACCATGACGGCTTATAAAATACACAATTCATTCTCACATTTAAGTATCGATATATGAATAAAATATTTTGAATTACACACCATAACTAACTTTATCCATAGCCAAAATTTAGCTAACCTAAACTTTTATTACTTGCTGTACACAAACCAGCTACAAGGGTGGAAGACAAAGGGGATTCACCAGCTACCAAACATGCACAAAAGCGGCAAAAAAGGAGAAAAAACATAAAAGGCCTAGGAGGCAAAAACTTAACACACTCGAGATCACTCGTCTAGCGGAAGTATCACCGCAGGTATCAATCTAAAACATCAAAATCAGAGTAATGTGACTATGGTGTGGACCACTCTACAAAATGTCCTCAAATTCCCTAACAATTGTAGTTTGCGATGAACATCATTTCCTCTTCAAATAATTGTTAATGTTTCACTAGCTGTACTTTGATTTCCAATGTGTTGGCATTAAAATCATGTTTCCAATATCCACTGTGCTAATATTTACTGCATTATTCCTAACTAACTTTTTAAAAAAATCTTGCATACAACAATAGGGGGATGATATGGAAGTAACCGTTGATGACTCTGCAACTTTTAAATGGAAAGATGTTTTTGAAGAAAACAGGATCTACCTTATAACAAGCGTGAACTGTGTTGTTGCACCCAAATTATTGTAAAATGTTCGTAAAAGATGGCAGCTAGAGCTCATAAAATAAATAGCAGTTTATGAACGATTTATTTTTTTATTATAATTTTTTGAAAGGAAAGGTGGAATCTGGCAACCCTATTTCATTAATAAGAGATTAATAAAACATACTCAGAAGACTGAGCTAACTACAAAAACCTAAAACAGAACAAAAGTACATAAACTCCACACCAAACATGGGGGGTGGGACAAAAAAACATAGCTAAACAGTAAGGTAATACATCAAATCCCCCTAACAAACCCTAGGGGGTGGGCAATCAAAATCTAGTGGATCATGCTGTGCTGGCTATCAGTCGATCGTCGTCTCGATCTCGATCTCCTCGTCATCAAACTCCTCTACCTGGAAAATGCTCGCGATCCTACCCTTGGGACTTGCTGCTGCCACATTAGCCCAAAAGAAGATAAAATGCATAATGTGAGTCATATTGCCAGAAATACTATTGCAGGTTCTACGAAAGTAAAAATTATTTCTGTCTAGCCATAAAACCCAGGTCATTGCGACGATAGCTAAGTACCACACTTCTCTCATGGCCCCCCTCTCCGTTGCGAACTTAGGGCCTACCCATAGGTCCTCGTAAGTGCTAGGATATTGAGTCGCCCCTAGGGCGCTGAGTACCTCTACTAGTACCGCTTTACTTCTATGACACTGAAGAAAAAGATGGTCTCTGGTCTCGATGGTGGCGTGGCAGAAGCCGCATTGAGGGTCCGCATTCGGTTGTCGCTTAGCGAGGTTTTCTCTAGTCAAGATCGTGTCATTCAGTACCAACCATAAGAAGGCTTTGATTTTAAGTGAAGCTTTTGTCCTCCAGATGACGGTAGCCCGCTTTGGGGAACACCCCCTAAAATGGATGCGCTTGTACAAGGAGCGAACCGTGAACTTGCCGTTCTTCTCCAATCCCCAAAGTTTTTTGTCTGGGCCCTGGGAACAGCCAATACCAGTGTTGGAGATGTAGGCCTGAAGCTCCGTAAGTCTGAGGTGGTAGCCTATGTCAAGCGGCTGTTTAAAAGATGGATTCCAGGTACCTATTTTCCATGCCGCGACCACCGTGCAATGTGATTGTGATGCCTGTTCGTATAGATCGGGAAACAGGGTTCAGAGCATGTGATCAGCGCACCACTTGTCCCACCAGAACCTGGTGAGTCTTCCATTACCGATAACTGACTTGACGCCGCTAGTGAAGGGTTCGTATGACTTGGTGATGCCTTTCCAGAACCAGGACACCCGAGGGCCTATCCTGAAGCTTAGGTTTCTCATCCCATTCCCTTGCATATAGCCCTGGATAAATTGCTGCCATCCTTCCCCATTAGGGTGGAACACTTTCCACCACCATTTGCCCAGAAGTGCCAGATTCATGTCTCGCAGATCAATAATACCTAGGCCTCCATGTGTCTTTTTCATACACACCTTCTCCCATCTGATGAGATGATAACCACCTCGGTTCGGGTCAGCCCCTTTCCAACGGAAGCATTTTCGCATCCGATCAATCCTTTGGATTACCTACTGCGGCATTTCAAAGAAGGAGAGATAATAGGTCGGGAGGTTCGAGAGTACCACGTTAATAAGCGTGACTCTCCCTCCTAAGGATAGGGCTCTGCCTTTCCAGCTTGCTAGAAGTTTCTCAACCCTGTCAATAATGGGCATCCAATCCGTCTTTTTTATCTTCCGGGGTCTAAGTGGTAATCCAAGGTATTGAATGGGGAAACTCTCTGTGGAGCAGTTTAGAGCTGTGGCGTGTTCAAGAGCCTCTGCCGGGGTCAGGGCAATGGGAGTGAGAGCACTCTTGTGGAAGTTAACTCTGAAGCCAGACCAGGCTTCAAAGCAATATAGAATCCCTTTGAATACGGTGGTTTCCCCAAGGTTGCCATTGCCAAATAGAAGAGTGTCGTCTGCGTATTGTAGTATAGAGCAGCCTTGATGATTGGCTCCCATAGCCACTGGTGTGATCCAACCTGCGGTACTGCACTTAGCCATCATGGATCTAAGCACGTCTACCACTATGGTAAAGAGAAGGCGTGAGAGCGGATCAATGTAATGCCCCGATTTTTCATTTATGAAAAATTATTTATTTTGCACGTAGTGTGCACGTGTCGCAATATGAAATTTTATAATGAATGATGAGTATATGCATGTGTATATATGTTTGTTAGATTATTTTTATAAAGGCCTTTGTTCAAATAAACTTAAGCCCAAAATCTAATTTATTTATTTTTGTAAAAACTATTAGTTTGACCCATCAATTTAAGCCCATAAATTTATTCTTTTAGTAACAACTTGTAAGGTAAATATCTTTCAAAAGATTTTTTTTTTTTTTTTTATAAAAATGCATACGTACAAGTTTCATATGGAGACTAGAGTAGCACGTGCGTGCAACATGGTGTGCATTGCACACTACTTTTCTTTGGCCGGTTTTGGAAGAGAATGGAGATCATGCTTGGGTGGTTACTTAGTTGTGGGTAGTTACCACAACTCTTATTCTAATCTTAGCCCTCCATCTCATAACCATCTACTAGATCCTAGCCCTCCATTTCACCCAAAGTTTGTGTATAAATACCCCCCCTCCCCCTAATTAATTGTAATCTACACTAAAATCTATTTGAAAAGAGAAAGATATATTTTTAAGAGAGTTGTGAGTGTGTGCTCTTGGAGGCCGGTCATCATCTGCAGAAGGATTCTCGGTGGCAAAGAGCAAGGAGGAGAAGTCACATCATCACACTAGAAGGATTTACGGGATTTCGTTTATTTCGTCAATAAGGTGGGTGTTTCTCATGACTTCTAAATTAGGATTCATGTTAAGATTGAAGATTGAATTGTATATCTATGTGCAAGCTGAAGTAATAGAATGATTGCTAAATTGATATCTTCCATGCTGTATATAGTGTAGAAAATACGAACGAATGAAAAAGGACTATGATAATTAAAGAATTGGAAATGACCTGTACAGTCGACCGGTCGTGTGAGCAGTCGATTGGTATATTGAAATAAAATATGTACAGTTCGGATTTCCATGGAACGATGTATTTTAATGTGAATTGTTAACTTGATGTTCTAGCGTGCTAAATTGGGATCAATATTCATCTCCGTAAGTAAATGATGAGTAAAAGAAAAATGTATGTTTAGCATTTCTTTTGAGAAAAGAAAACACTAGTTATGTGAAATTTATATTTAATCGAAAACTATGTTGTGATGTTAATAAACAGATAAGAATTACATGTTTATGTTGGCATGAGCCTATTGTAGTGTGACAAAGAAAGATGTGTGAATAGAATGAACGAATGATTCCTTAATTTGAAAATTTAACCTGTTCAGTCGACCGAATATGTATAACAGTCGACAGTACTGAACTTGAAAAGTTACATGATTGAACTCTGCAGAACAGCCGACTGGGTTGAATGACAGTCGACTGCCCTGTAAATGATATTTGAATATTGAACGCTGCGGAACAGCCGACTGGCCATGTGCAGCAGTCGACTCTTCCGAGCAGTTTATTGAAGGACTTTGTTTGGCTGAACAAGTCGACTGGACAAGCTCTAAGTCGACTGTCCAGATTACTTTTTGACATATCAGGAATTCTATGATTTTGTTTTATGATAAAGATTGCGAATCTTATGTTGAATGATTATTAGATGTGACAGTTTAAGTAAACTCTGTTTGTCTTTGCATGAATTTTTATACCTGAAATGAAGTGAATCATTTATTTGAATTTATAAAAGTTTACATGATTATGGAAACTATGAACATGAAAAAGAAAGTCTATTGTGATTATGAAAAATGAACTTATGAGCTGGAAACGCTCAATTTTGGAAATTGTGAATTGGAATTAAAACAAAAGAGTAGCTAAGTCTCCCCCGGCATTTGGAAAGAAATGAAATGAAATTTGAAATGAAGGACCAAGGTTGGTCTTGTTTGAATGAATGAATAAGTCCGGATTAGTGGAGAGGCTAACTCTAGAGCTTTGATTTTGTTCATGATTCTAATAAAAACTAAGGATTAGTACATAGTGGAGATGTGATGAAAGTGAGAGAAAAACACAAGTATGAGAGCTAGAGTTTACGGTGCGGGTGTGAGCCACAGAATGCATGCTTGATGAGTCAAGACATGGCGTGGGCACTACTCAGTAATGATCGGACTTTAGCAACGCTTGTGGGATGTTTGGTGACTGCAAGAGGATCGTGTGCCATGAAGGAGGCTGAATTGCCACAGAATGCATGCTTGATGAGTCAAGACATGGCGTGGGATTTCCCTCCAGGTTTTCTATACACGAGCTTATACTCATAAATCATCTAGGATACTTACTGTAGTTACAGTAGTAGAGTAAGACATGACGAGGGATTGAACCCTACAAAGATGAAGAACGAATAAGAGGCTTGCCCTCGGACCTATGTAGTATGGGATGCATAGAATCCGAACAAGTGTGCATTAGTGTCATATAATATAAATGACTGTATTAAGGACTAAGTGCACAATCACAACACGACATCATTAAGATTTTCCCTTTAATTTGATATGTGAACAATTTTTGATTTGTTAAGAAATGAGAATCGTTATACTGTTCCTGGCATAGAGAGGATGGCCATGTATAATTATCGTCGGTTGAATAAACTGACGTACCCACAGTTTTATATGCAGGATAATTGGCTTGGTAAAGGTTAAAAGAGAAGTGATGCTCAAAGATTATTATTTATTGTTGCATCTTTTGTATAATGTTGTAATTGCTTCCGCTGTCATTATTTGTAAATTATTGATGTATATGCTCCCGCTGTAAAATATAAAATGTAAAATCTCTTATAACTCTGATGTATAGTGGAAAGTTCAATTCCTTGTAAAATTGTACCGAATGAGATGAAAAGATCCTGTAGAACTCTCGAATTCAGTTGTATTTGGAATTCGGGGCGTTACAGTGTGGTATCAGAGCTACGTTTCACACTGGTACAAATTTATAAGGAACGACACCCTAGAAGTGGACATTAGAGTGTGTGTTTGAGTCTAGAGATTTAAATGTAAGTGACTTACATTTGTGTTGCTCTATGACTTATGCTTCTTCCTCCATATTTCTAAGATGGCTGATCACTTCAACCCTGCTGGAGACGACGACTGGCATATCATCGAGGAAGAGTACCATCCTGGACAAGTAGATCCCGAGGAAGTGTACCATCCTGGGCAAGCGGATTCTGATGAAGATGAATAGCCTGAATCTCGAGAGATTACCCCACCTCCAGACTCATCTGATGATTCTTCTTCTGATGAAGAAGAGGGACCAGTTTCGAATAGTCTTGTGGCATCTCTTCAGAGGCAGGTTGAATCACTGCGGGAGAGAGTCGGATTATTGGAGGCTCAATTGGCAAAGTGCAAGGATGACTTTGCAGTTTACAGTCATCGTGTATGGGAACTCGAGAAGAGGAAGAATTTGACCGATGTGCTGAAGGATGAAGTTGATGAACTACGGGGAGAGCTTCGTGAAGCGAAAAGGAACCGTAGGAGTTAGATTGTTGTAGCTTCTACTATTTTAATTCTGATGTCAAGAAATGTTTTTCAATTCGAATGTATAAAGTTTGGAATTTAATGAAATGCAAGTTGATTTAAAATTCATGTCTTATACTTCGAATTTAATGGATCTTTTGCATCAGAATATGGCTAGAAGAGGAGCTAGAAACGGTGAAGGTCTGGATCTGGAAATGGAACTAGCGAGAGTCTATCAGACGCTCAATGCCGTGGCCATGAATCAGAACTAAGGAAGGGTACCTGCGAATTCGGTGCCCGAAGCGATCAAACTAGTAGAATCGTTCAAATGGATGAAACCACCTGTGTTTGAAGGGAAGTCAGACCCTGATGTGGCTGACAACTGGATTCGTCAGGTAGAGACGATCTTTGAAGTGCTGGAGACCCCTGAGGGCAGCAAGGTGAAGTTGGCGACTCTGCAACTTGAGAAGGATGCAGCTGTGTGGTGGCAGTCGATGAAGAGGACAATGGGAGGTATTGTTCTTGGCTGGGAGGAATTTTTGGAGGAATTCCACAGTCACTACTTCCCCTCCGACGTCCAAGAGAAGAAGGCTATGGAGTTTCTATCACTACAGCAAGGTGGCATGTCAGTGAGAGAGTACGAGACCAAATTTACTCAGCTCTCTAGGTATGCTTCGGAATTAGTGATGGATGAGGTTAAGAAGGCTCGTAAGTTCGAGCATGGTTTGAGGCCGAGCTTGAGGTCCCGGATGATACCTCATGGTATCAGAAGATTTGACAAGTTGGTCAAGAGAGCAGCAGCCACGGAAGAAGACATGGAGCAGTTTCATGTTGTTCAGAATCGGAGGAACAACTGCAGTCTGGAAAGAGGCCCGCCAATTTTGGGAGTTTCAAGGGACAACCATCTGTACAAAGGTTCAAACCGACAGGGGCGAACGCTATTAGTGTGGCTGGAGGACCTGGGAACAATGTTGTGAGACCTCCTGCGGTAAATTGCTTTAACTGTGGTGAGACGGGACATTACCAATCTCAATGCCCCAAGCCACGGAATGGTAATCGCAATGTACCAATGCAGCAGACTTGGAAGAGATCGTACCAACCAGGGCAAGTATTTGTCTTGATGGAAGCTGATGCCGATGAAGTGGATCATGTCATCACTGGTACGAGGGCAGATGTTTAGAGGTTTATGTTATTTCTTTTTCCCGCTATTTAGTGAACTGTTACGTAATGAGTGTGTATTATGTAACAGGAGAACTTTATTTAAATGGAATGAAAGCTGTTGTGTTGTTCGATACTGGATCCTCTCATACTTTTGTGTCTCCTAAATTTGCTAAAGTGTTAGGAGTTGAACCGAAGATTTTTTCAGGCAAGATCTTAGCAATAGCTACTCCATCAGGGGAAACTTTAACCACTGATCGGTATTATGCTGATTGCGAGATTGTGATCGGGGACAGAATCTTTGGGATTGATCTGATCGAGCTGACTATCTTGGGAGTCGATGTTATCATTGGCATTGATTGGATGTCAGTGTACAGTGCAAGCATCGAGCAGGTATCGCAAGAGCAGTTTATCCAGTTTGATTACAACTCAGAAGCATCTGATTGAAGAAATGGACCGAGCAGGTATTGAAGTTGTCTTGTCACGCCCCGCTTCCCATTATACGAAAATACAGGCACGCAACTGAGGTCCAGCGAATGATATACATCATCCATAAGCTGTGCAATTATAAGCTCAACAAGATATTTATAACATATTTACGCAGACAAATATAATGATCACATGAGCTGAAAATAAAATAACCATCATCCAGATAATACATCAACCTCGGGTCAAAATGCCCGGGAATACAAGGTGCCATAATTAAAATAATATGATAAGCAGTTCGCTATAACAACTAGATAAAATAGCGACTGAAAGAAAAACAACATGAAGTAGTAACAAAGCAGCAACGATCATCTAGAGAGTCTGCTCATCGGGTCCATCAGTACTTGTATAATCATTAACTCAAAGAAAAATAGAAAAGTTCCCGTTAGAGCAAGTTTCGGGCAGCAAGTAGCGACAAGCAGAAAAAGGGGTAATATAACAAGATATAACATGGAAGAAACAAGAAGTAATGGTGCAAATACAATATAGAAGGAAGCAAAGAACTGGGACAAGTAATAACTGTAATTAGTGTATTCTAGACTTCAAGATATAAGCAATTGATAACCTAGGCTCAGTTAATCGATAATCATGTAATCAAGGATCGAGAGTCATGTAATCAAGAGTCATGTAATCAAGAATCATGTAATCAAGAGTCTTGTAATCAATAGCCATGTAATCAAAAGTCATGTAATCAAGAGTCATGTAATCAAGAATCATGCTTAGTGAAGATCTCAAGTTTATCTGTTTTATTAACTTATCTAATGTACGTAATCCTGTGTCCCATACTACAAGTTTGGTGCATATCAATCATGTGACGTTTAGACTTAAGTAGTGAATTCTATAGGATTATGTACTCGGGTCTTCCAGTGATAGTATCAAGATATGTAATCATGAATCATGTAATCGATAATTATGTAATCAAGAATTGTGTAATCAAGAATCAAGAATCAAGAATCACTATTTCGAGAAACACGGGCCCCCTTCCGAGTATACTCCCCTATATTGTCCATTACTAAGCCGTACCCTTATAACCCCGGCTTGTTATTCTTTTATAATTAATTATGAACATGCAGTTGGTACGACTAGTGGAACGGTATAATCAAAAAGTTTAGTCAAGGAAAATATCAAGGACAGTAATCATGGACATGAGACGTAAAACGAGTACATGTATCGAGAGTAATTATTATAGAATTATCAAGTAGTATAGAATACATTCTATCAACCTATTATATCTATGCAAGTTATTATTACAAGAACAATAATACATTCAGTTCATTAAATATGAAAAGTAATGGGTTTTATATGCAAAAACGTAGAGATGAATTTTTAGACAACTTGACATATCTGCATTCAAATTCACTTTTCCGTTGTTACAGAAAAGCAAATCCGATTCCGTCAGAGATTCTAGAAAGTAGACTCTCTTTCGGTTCCAACGCATATTCACACGATACATTCTAAAGACAGTAGCTATGCGTACAAATTCATTTTTCGCTGGTTTCGATGTTTCGCGCGCATTCTAGAAATTCGGAGTCACAATACTAAAACTCCGATATCTCACAATCTATACATCGGATTGAGAAACTGTAGGATGTTTCGGATATCTAGACTCGAAGGGCTACGATTTTCATGTAGAAAGTTTTTCGATCCAGTATCGGTAATATGGTCAAATTCTCAGTACAAGATACCGTTTGTAATCCCGTGCAGGTTCAGAAATTCATGATATGTCAGTACTAAAATCGCGATATCTCACAATCTAAACATCCGATTGAGAAACCGTCAGATGTTCTGGATTCGGGACTCGATGGGCTACGATTTCCACATAGAAAATCTTCAATCCAGTATTGAGAACATGGTCGAATTCTTAGTGCAAGGTCAAAAAATTTTAGAGATAGTAAGGTTGAATATTCGATATTCGATAACACAATTCGAAATGTGTTAACGGATCACTCTTGAGTTGATATAACATGGAACAAGTGACTAGAACAGAGTTTGACAATAAAATATGATGATAACTAGACTACTTGCCACGAGTCAAAGGAAAATGCTTGTACGAGAACAAAAATAGTGTACAAGGTACTTGCCTTATAACGTGACGATTACGGTGGTAGTGTTAACCACGGAAGGAAGCGACGTCGGTAACGGACGGCGGCACAACGGCGGTAAGAATGACGGTAAGACGGTAGCTAACGGTAGCAACGGTGAGCGACAACAACAACAAGGTGGCGCGGCGTCGGGTTATTTTTCGGGGTTCACGGGATCGTAGAGGCAGAGTCATTGGCTCGAAGGTGAAATGTGAAGTGGAGCTTGGGCGTTGCTTGCTCTCGGATGTGAAGGAGGCAGAGGAAGAGAAGAAGGGAATGAGGTGGTCTGTTGTGTGTGTGTGTATATATAGAGAGAAAGAGATAGGTGGGGTGTAGAAAAATCAAAAGGGGGGTGTAGAAAAATCAAAGGAGGGTGTGGAAAAGTCAAAGGAGGTGTAGAAAAATCAAATGAGGTGTAGAAAAATCAAAGGAGGGTGTGGAAAAATATGAGAGTTAGGCGTAGAAGTTAGGTTGTAGGAGAAAATGAGAAAGTTAGGCAGGATTAGAATTAGGATTAATCAGGGTTTAAAATTTGTATTTAAACTCTAATCGAAAAATCACAAAATTATAGAATTGATCAGAAAAATATTCTGGCTTTAGATAAAGAGTCCAAAGAGAAAAATAAAACTGATCTGGAAATTGAAGTACAAAAATTTACGTAGTAAAATACGTACTACTGGAACAGGGAGTCACAATCCTACCCACCTTACAAGAAAAGTTTCGTCCTCGAAATTTACTTAGGCGAGATATAGGATAGCTAAGAATGCAATACTCTTCAACTGAGAGTACAACGGAAGATAAAAGAAACAAAGAGTACAAAGGCACGAAAACAACTAAAGATAAATTGTGCACCCTCAACTGGAGGACTCAATAATTTAATGTCTAGGCTCAGAATCTGAACCACCGACATCGCTAACATCCCAGTTCAGCTGAGTCACAAGCTCATCTCTCTCCGGCACATACTCCTCCAATTTTCTGAGTAATTCCTGGGGCCATGAAGCTGAAATCAAGATGCGTCTGGCCTTACTGGATATAAACTCCTCGGCCATAGCTGAATCTACGAAGGATAGCAGTGAGTCGTAATATCCATCAACAAATACTAGACCCACCGGTTTGCTGTGGATCCCCAGTTGAGCCCAAGTGATCACCTCGAATAATTCCTCAAGTGTTCCATAACCTACGGGTAAGGCTATGAAAGCATCAGCAGCTCGAGCCATTTCAGCCTTCCTCTCGTGCATGTTAGAGACAACTCTAACATCTCCCACAGTTCCCCCAGTAATCTCTTTCGGCATCAGTGACTTGGGAATCACTCCCAAAACGTGTCGGTCACCAGCACGAACGGCGTCAGAAACTAGGCCCATCAATCCTATGCTCCCACCACCGTAGACGAGATCGATATTCCTCTCTACAAGCTCCTTGCCGAGCTCGATCGCGGCTTCTTGGTAGCTAGCTCTTTTGCCAGAGCTACTGCCACAAAATACACAGATCCTGCTGAATCTCGATGAAGATGATGAAGATGAAAAAAACTTCTTTATATCCACTTCTCCTTCTTCTTGCACCGATTTTCTCTTCATCCCTACCACCGATTCTTGATCTTTTCTTTCCATTTGCCAAGAAAATCCGAGCTCCTATTCTCTCTCTTTCTTTCTTGCTCCCGCCTCTGCTATCGGCTTCTCACTTTCTCCCTTCTCCGAAGCTTGCTCCCGAGTTGTCTTCTTCTTTCTCTTCTTCCCTTTCTTCCCCGGCTTCTCTCTCTCTTTCTTTCTTCCCCGGCTTCTCTCTCTTTCTTCTTCCTCTCTGACTTCTCTCTCTTTCTTCTTCCTCTTTCTTTCTCTTTTCCTTTCTTTCTCTTTTTTTCTTTCTTCTTTCTTTGACTTCTCTCTCTCTCTCTCTCTTTCTCTTCTTTTTATTTCTTCTTCTTCTTGTCTTTTCTTCATTAATGCACTGCCCCCTATAACCGGCCTATGATCAGTATCTGCACTTCGGCCCCTATCCATTCCAAATATAACATCGAACCTTGAGTTGTTGATGACGATGAAGTTTGCTTTGAAATTCATTCCATCAATCAATATGGGACTCTGCTATGTTTTTGCTGCGCCATTCTGATGGTGATGCTTCTCGCTGCTGCTATGTTTTTGCTGCGCCACTCTGATGGTGATGCTTCTCGCTGCTGATACCAAGTGATAGCGATCGACGAATTGAGAAGAATTAAGAGATTTGTAACACGAAGATATTGGTTGTCAAACTTATTTGGTAAAGTGGGCCCCACCCACCAAACAATGTTGAAAAATTGTGGCAAGATTGGTGCCGCAAAGAAAAATGGGAGAAACAAGAATGAATAATTTGTCAGTTACTCATCTCTCATTTCTATAAAATGAGAGGTTTAGGAAGAGAGAAAAATTAAGCAAGATAAGAACAAGAAACAAGCAGAAAAGAAGAAAAGAAGAGTCTTCTTATTGGTATTCCAGTTTCCAATTTGTTTGCCATTTAGACCAACAAAATTCCTACTCTCTTCGAACCGAAGATTCAAGAAAAATAGGGATAGAACGAAATAACTAGTATGATACTCAATAATGGATTGATCGATGAGAATGAATGCAATGTATAGAAGGCAACAAACGACGCAGGAACTGAAGTATGACTAGATCGAAATATACCAGCAATTGTTTCTTTAGTGATCTCTGCCTCCTCTGTATTCAGGTTATGAGCCTGATTATACTCTCTAGTCTGTCCTCCACTAGGATTTGATCCTCCTATTGGTGTGACACTCTTTCTCTTTGGGCAATTCCGAACCTTGTGATCATTCGCTCCGCATGCAAGACACAGGTTGTTGGCTTTCCAGCAGTTCTTCCGTATATGTCCAACTCGACGGCAATAATAGCACTTCTGGTCCTTCGGAGTTGCCGATGAGTAAGGTGATGGTCTAGTAGTCGGGGTCTGAACTGGCCTCCGTATCGGTCCACCTGTAGACTGTGCGACAGTAAGGAGTTGTAATGCCCCCTGAACGGCAGTCCACCCTCTACGGATCTGCTCCTGGGTATCGAGCATGGCGGTGTAACTCTTATGCTGGTGCACAAACAAGTCCCATTGAATGGAGTTTGCGACATCCTGTACCCTATCCAGATTAGCTCTCACCAGTTCATTTTGCTCTTGCTGTAACTCCATCATTCGTTGCATCTCATGGAGAATGACGACGATCTCCGATAGTTCATCCCTGGGTGTAGAAGTCGAAGAGCCTCCGTGAACCATAGTCTGAAATACATATTTGAATGGGGTAAATCTCCAGATGGCAAGTTGGTTATTAACATTCATGTGATCCACGTGATGTGTATATTGTTGAGCTTAGCATGGTTCGAACCTAGGCTCTGATACCACTAAAAATCTGTCACGCCCCGCTTCCCACTATACGGAAATACAGGCACGCAACTGAGGTCCAGCGAATGATATACATCATCCATAAGCTGTGCAATTATAAGCTCAACAAGATATTTATAACACATTTACGCAGACAAATATAATGATCACATGAGCTGAAAATAAAATAACTATCATCCAGATAATACATCAACCTCGGGTCAAAATGCCCGGGAATACAAGGTGCCATAATTAAAATAATATGATAAGCAGTTCGCTATAACAACTAGATAAAATAGCGACTGAAAGAAAAACAACATGAAGTAGTAACAAAGCAGCAACGATCATCTAGAGAGTCTGCTCATCGGGTCCATCAGTACTTGTATAATCATTAACTCAAAGAAAAATAGAAAAGTTCCCGTTAGAGCAAGTTTCGGACAGCAAGTAGCGACAAGCAGAAAAAGGGGTAATATAACAAGATATAACATGGAAGAAACAAGAAGTAATGGTGCAAATACAATATAGAAGGAAGCAAAGAACTGGGACAAGTAATAACTGTAATTAGTGTATTCTAGACTTCAAGATATAAGCAATTGATAACCTAGGCTCAGTTAATCGATAATCATGTAATCAAGGATCGAGAGTCATGTAATCAAGAGTCATGTAATCAAGAATCATGTAATCAAGAATCTTGTAATCAATAGTCATGTAATCAAGAGTCATGTAATCAAGAGTCATGTAATCAAGAATCATGCTTAGTGAAGATCTCAAGTTTATCTGTTTTATTAACTTATCTAATGCACGTAATCCTGTGTCCCATACCACAAGTTTGGTGCATATCAATCATGTGACGTTTAGACTTAAGTAGTGAATTCTATAGGATTATGTACTCGGGTCTTCCAGTGATAGTATCAAGACATGTAATCATGAATCACGTAATCGAGAATTATGTAATCAAGAATTGTGTAATCAAGAATCAAGAATCAAGAATCACTATTTCGGGAAACACGGGCCCCCTTCCGAGTATACTCCCCTATATTGTCCATTACTAAGCCGTACCCTTATAACCCCGGCTTGTTATTCTTTTATAATTAATTATGAACATGCAGTTGGTACGACTAGTGGAACGGTGTAATTAAATAGTTTAGTCAAGGAAAATATCAATGACAGTAATCATGGATATGAGACGTAAAACGAGTACATGTATCGAGAGTAATTATTATAGAATTATCAAGTAGTATAAAATACATTCTATCAACCTATTATATCTATGCAAGTTATTATTACAAGAACAATAATACATTCAGTTCATTAAATATGAAAAGTAATGGGTTTTATATGCAAAAACGTAGAGATGAATTTTTAGACAACTTGACATATCTGCATTCAAATTCACTTTTCCGTTGTTACAGAAAAGCAAATCCGATTCCGTCAAAGATTCTAGAAAGTAGACTCTCTTTCGGTTCCAACGCATATTCACACGATACATTCTAAAGACAGTAGCTATGCGTACAAATTCATTCTTCGCTGGTTTCGATGTTTCGCGCGCATTCTGGAAATTCAGAGTCACAATACTAAAACTCCGATATCTCACAATCTATACATCGGATTGAGAAACTGTAGGATGTTTCGGATATCTAGAGTCGAAGAGCTACGATTTTCATGTAGAAAGTTTTTCGATCCAGTATCGGTAATATGGTCAACTTCTCAGTACAAGATTCCGTTTGTAATCCCGTGCAGGTTCAGAAATTCATGATATGTCAGTACTAAAATCGCGATATCTCACAATCTAAACATCCGATTGAGAAACCGTCAGATGTTCTGGATTCGGGACTCGATGGGCTACGATTTCCACATAGAAAATTATCTTCAATCCAGTATTGAGAACATGGTCGAATTCTTAGTGCAAGGTCAAGAAATTTTAGAGATAGTAAGGTTGAATATTCGATATTCGATAACACGATTCGAAATGTGTTAACGGGTCACTCTTGAGTTGATATAACATGGAACAAGTGACTAGAACAGAGTTTGACAATAAAATATGATGATAACTAGACTACTTGCCACGAGTCAAAGGAAAATGCTTGTACGAGAACAAAAATAGTGTACAAGGTACTTGCCTTATAACGTGACGATTACGGTGGTAGTGTTAACCACGGAAGGAAGCGACGTCGGTAACGGACGGGCACAACGGCGGTAAGAATTGCGGTAAGACGGTAGCTAATGGTAGCAACGGTGAGCGACGACAACAACAAGGTGGCGCGGCGTCGGGTTATTTTTCGGGGTTCACGGGATCGTAGAGGCGGAGTCATTGGCTCGAAGGTGGAATATGAAGTGGAGCTTGGGCGTTGCTTGCTCTCGGATGTGAAGGAGGCAGAGGAAGAGAAGAAGGGAATGAGGTGGTCTGTTGTGTGTGTGTGTGTATATATAGAAAGAAAGAGATAGGTGGGGTGTAGAAAAATCAAAAGGGGGGTGTAGAAAAATCAAAGGAGGGTGTGGAAAAGTCAAAGGAGGTGTAGAAAAATCAAATGAGGTGTAGAAAAATCAAAGGAGGGTGTGGAAAAATATGAGAGTTAGGCGTAGAAGTTAGGTTGTAGGAGAAAATGAGAAAATTAGGCAGGATTAGAATTAGGATTAGGATTAGGATTAATCAGGGTTTAAAATTTGTATTTAAACTCTAATCGAAAAATCACAAAATTATAGAATTGATCAGAAAAATATTCTGGCTTTAGATAAAGAGTCCAAAGAGAAAAATAAAACTGATCTGAAAATTGAAGTACAAAAATTTATGTAGTAAAATACATACTACTGGAACAGGGAGTCACATGTCTTGTAAGGATTAGGAGCATCTTTAGCTCAGTTGAGGCTTCAGCCTACTTTGAATGCAAGGATCGTTGTAAGTCAGGAGGTTGATGCTCATATCTTGGAGATGAAGGAGCAGGTTGGTGCTGGCAGGTTTTCCGGATTTCAAATTAAGGATGGAATGCTGTGGTTTGGAGAGAGGCTATGTGTTCCAAATCAGGCGGACCTGAAAGAGAGTATTCTTCAGGTGGCGCATGATACTCTTTTGTCGGTACATCCTGGGAGTACTAAGATGTACAAAGACATCAAACCGCATTTCTGGTGGTCAGGTTTGAAGCGGGATGTGGCTGAATTTGTGGCGAAGTGTGAGGTTTGCCAGCAAGTCAAAGCCGAGAATCAGAGACCCGGAGGTCTATTACAGCCGTTACCTATTCCGGAATGGAAGTGGGATAACATCAGTATGGATTTCATCACGGGATTGCCTAAAGGCAATGATGCGATTTGGGTTACAGTCGATCGACTAACCAAGTCCGCTCACTTTTTGGCGATGAAACTCACTGCTTCGATGGACAAGTTAACTGAGTTGTATGTTGGCGAGATCGTCCGGCTTCATGGTGTTCCGTCAACGATTGTATCCGATCGAGATGCACGGTTTACTTCGCATTTCTGGAGGAGTCTTCAGACAGCTTTGGGTACCAAGACAGATTTCAGCACTGCTTTTCATCCGCAAACCGATGGGCAGACCGAGAGAGTCAACCGTATTCTTGAGGATATGCTTCGGTGTTGTGTACTAGACTTTGGAGGTAGTTGGGAAAGGCATTTACCTTTGGTAGAGTTTGCCTACAACAACAGTTTTCAGACTAGCATTGGGATGGCACCGTACGAAGCTCTGTATGGCAGGAAGTGCAGGACACCTGTTTGTTGGTTTGAAGTTGGGGAGCGTCAGTTGTTTGGTCCTGAGCTTGTGCAGCAAACCTCTGAAAAGATTGATCTGATCAGGAAAAGGTTGGTAGAGGCTCAGAGCAGGTAGAAGAGCTATGCAGACAACCGGAGAAGGGACCTTGAATTTGAGGTTGGTGACTTTGTCTTTCTGAAAGTATCACCCAGTAAAGGAGTGATTCGCTTCGGAAAGGGTGGAAAATTAGCCCCAAGGTTTATAGGCCCATTCAAGATATTGAAAAGGATCGGGAAAACTACTTACCGGCTTGAGTTACCGGAAGAGTTATCTCAGGTGAACAATGTCTTTCATGTGTCTATGCTGAGAGGTTATATTCCAGATCCGAGTCATCATTTGTCTGAAGTGCCGGAAGGTTTGCATTTGGAACTGAACTACATCGAGTCTCCTGTCGAGATTGTTGATCATCGAGAGAAAGTCTGGAGGAATAAGACGATACCGATGGTCAAGATAGTCTGGAGAAACCATTTGGTTGAAGATGCTACTTGGGAGTCTGAGGAGAGGATGTTGAAGGACTATCCTGAGCTTTTTGCTTGAGTTGTATTTTGTATTTTTTTTTTCTTATGCTTGTTATAAGTGTTTGTGTTTTGTTTCTCACTCTTGACTGTAGTTCCGGGGACGGAACTATTCTAAGGAGGGAGTGTTGTAATGCCCCGATTTTTCATTTATGAAAAATTATTTATTTTGCACGTAGTGTGCACGTGCCATTTTTTCGCAATATGAAATTTTATAATGAATGATGAGTATATGCATGTGTATATATGTTTGTTAGATTATTTTTATAAAGGCCTTTGTTCAAATAAACTTAAGCCCAAAATCTAATTTATTTATTTTTGTAAAAACTATTAGTTTGGCCCATCAATTTAAGCCCATAAATTTATTCTTTTAGTAACAACTTGTAAGGTAAACATATTTCAAAAGATTAATTTTTTTTATATAAAAATGCATATGTACAAGTTTCATATGGAGACTAGAGTAGCACGTGCATGCAACATGGTGTGCATTGCACACTACTTTTCTTTGGCCGGTTTCGGAAGAGAATGGAGATCATGCTTGGGTGGTTACTTAGTTGTGCGTAGTTACTACAACTCCTATTCTAATCTTAGCCCTCCATCTCATAACCATCTACTAGATCCTAGCCCTCCATTTCACCCAAAGTTTGTGTACAAATATCCCCCACCCCATTTAATTGTAATCTACACTAAAATCTATTTGAAAAGAGAAAGATATATTTTTAAGAGAGTTGTGAGTGTGTGCTCTTGGAGGCCGGTCATCATCTGCAGAAGGATTCTCGGTGGCAAAGAGCAAGGAGGAGAAGTCACATCATCACACTAGAAGGATTTACGGGATTTCGTTTATTTCGTCAATAAGGTGAGTGTTTCTCATGACTTCTAAATTAGGATTCATGTTAAGATTGAAGATTGAATTGTATATCTATGTGCAAGCTTAAGTAATAGAATGATTGCTAAATTGATATCTTCCATGCTGTATATAGTGTAGAAAATACGAACGAATGAAAAAGGACTATGATAATTAAAGAATTGGAAATGACCTGTACAGTCGACCGGTCGTGTGAGCAGTCGACTGGTATATTGAAATAAAATATGTACAGTTCGGATTTCCATGGAACGATGTATTTTAATGTGAATTGTTAACTTGATGTTCTAGCGTGCTAAATTGGGATCAATATTCATCTCCGTAAGTAAATGATGAGTAAAAGAAAAATGTATGTTTAGCATTTCTTTTGAGAAAAGAAAACACTAGTTATGTGAAATTTACATTTAATCGAAAACTATGTTGTGATATTAATAAACAGATAAGAATTACATGTTTATGTTGGCATGAGCCTATTGTAGTGTGACAAAGAAAGATGTGTGAATAGAATGAAGGAATGATTCCTTAATTTGAAAATTTAACCTGTTCAGTCGACCGAATATGTATAACAGTCGACAGTACTGAACTTGAAAAGTTACATGATTGAACTCTGCAGAACAGCCGACTGGGTTGAATGACAGTCGACTGCCCTGTAAATGATATTTGAATATTGAACGCTGCGGAACAGCCGACTGGCCATGTGCAGTAGTCGACTCTTCCGAGCAGTTTATTGAAGGACTTTGTTTGGCTGAACAAGTCGACTGGACAAGCTCTAAGTCGACTGTCCAGATTACTTTTTGACATATCAGGAATTCTATGATTTTGTTTTATGATAAAGATTGCGAATCTTATGTTGAATGATTATTGGATGTGACAGTTTAAGTAAACTCTGTTTGTCTTTGCATGAATTTTTATACCTGAAATGAAGTGAATCATTTATTTGAATTTATGAAAGTTTACATGATTATGGAAACTATGAACATGAAAAAGAAAGTCTATTGTGATTATGAAAAATGAACTTATGAGCTGGAAACGCTCAATTTTGGAAATTGTGAATTGGAATTAAAACAAAAGAGTAGCTAAGTCTCCCCCGGCATTTGGAAAGAAATGAAATGAAATTTGAAATGAAGGACCAAGGTTGGTCTTGTTTGAATGAATGAATAAGTCCGGTTTAGTGGAGAGGCTAACTCTAGAGCTTTGATTTTGTTCATGATTCTAATAAAAACTAAGGATTAGTACATAGTGGAGATGTGATGAAAGTGAGAGAAAAACACAAGTATGAGAGCTAGAGTTTACGGTGCGGGTGTGAGCCACAGAATGCATGCTTGATGAGTCAAGACATGGCGTGGGCACTACTCAGTAATGATCGGACTTTAGCAACGCTTGTGGGATGTTTGGTGACTGCAAGAGGATCGTGTGCCATGAAGGAGGCTGAATTGCCATAGAATGCATGCTTGATGAGTCAAGACATGGCGTGGGATTTCCCTCTAGGTTTTCTGTACACGAGCTTTTACTCATAGATCATCTAGGATACTTACTGTAGTTACAGTAGTAGAGTAAGACATGACGAGGGATTGAACCCTACAAAGATGAAGAACGAATAAAAGGCTTGCCCTCGGACCTATGTAGTATGGGATGCATAGAATCCGAACAAGTGTGCATTGGTGTCATATAATATAAATGATTGCATTAAGGACTAAGTGCACAATCACAACACGACATCATTAAGATTTTCCCTTTAATTTGATATGTGAACAAGTTTTTGATTTGTTAAGAAATGAGAATCGTTATACTGTTCCTGGCATAGAGTGGATGGCCATGTATAATTATCGTCGGTTGAATAAACTGACGTACCCACAGTTTTATATGCAGGATAATTGGCTTGGTAAAGGTTAAAGGAGAAGTGATGATCAAAGATTATTATTTATTGTTGCATCTTTTGTATAATGTTGTAATTGCTTCCGCTGTCATTATTTGTAAATTATTGATGTATATGCTCCCGCTGTAAAATATAAAGTGTAAAATCTATTGTAACTCTGATGTATAGTGGAAAGTTCAATTCCTTGTAAAATTGTACCGAATGAGACAAAAAGATCCTGTAGAACTCTCGAATTCAGTTGTATTTGGAATTTGGGGCATTACAATCACCTTGTTTAAGCCCCCGTTTGCAAGAGAAAGGGTGGCCTGATACCCCATTTACCAAAATTGTCGTTCTGCTGGTAGTAAGACAAGCGTGAATCCATCTGATCCATCTGTCGCCGAATCCTCTTCTAGCAAGTGCTTCCAACAGACAGTTCCATTCAACAGAGTCATGGGCTTTCTCGAAGTCTAGCTTTAGGAGGTAGCTCCTAGAGTTCGAGGTGTGGCAATGATGGATAGTCTCCTCAGCCATTGCTATACTGTCCTGTATACAATGTCCTTTGATGAATACGGTCTGGTCGTGACTAATTAGACCATCCATGATCTTCCCCAGTCTGTTAGCGAGAGTCTTGGTAATGATCTTTACAGAACAGTTTAGGAGGCTAATGGGACAGAAATCTCCAGCTCATCGAGAATCCTCCTTCTTAGGAATCAGCACAACCTCTGCGTAGTTGAATCTCCCTAGTTTCAGCTTATGATCGTGAAAATCTCTGAACACCTTCAGCAAATCACCTTTGATTTCCTCCCAAAAAATCTAATAAAACATAATCGGGAAACCATCTGGACCTAGAGCTTTATCTTTACCAAGTTGTTGGATTGCCTTCCAGACCTCTTCCTCAGAGAAGGGGGCTTCGAGGGATTGCAGACTAGGGTCTGCGTAGGCTGCATGGTCAAGCCAGAAGTCATGTTGGAGAGGGATTCTGAAGTCTGTTTTTTGCCCAAAAAAGGTGCTTGAAGTGGGACTGGAAAGCCATCTTGATAGCAACGTCGCCTGGAATCAATCCGGAGTCCGAGTGGATCGAGTGAATGAGGTTAGACCTACGTCTGGCATTGGCAACCCGGTGGAAGAATGCAGTATTCGTGTCTCCCTCTTTGAGCCACGAGATTCCGGACCGCTGTTGCCACTTGATTTCCTCAATCCTATATAGTTGGTCAATCTCCTGTCTATATTGTAGCAGACGATTTCGCTCATCCTGCAGTAGATCCCTAGTCTCTTCGGTCCTTTCGAGTTGCTTAATACCTTCCAGATGCGTCTCCTTTGCTTTCCAAATTAGTGCAAATCGGGTTCGGTTCCATTTCCTGAGCTTGACTCAGAGTCTGCTAAGTTTTTCACACCTGATAGCGGATGCCTCCCGACCCTTGGTTGGGCGAGACCAACTCTCGTTAACCATATGGTGGAAGCCCTGGATTTCTAACCAGGCCTTCTCGAACCGAAACTTTGAAGGTCTTCTTGGATGACCTTCCCCTGAAGATAAGAAAATCGGCACGTGATCTGAAGTTGGTTTTGGAAGAGATTTGGTTGATGTCAATGGGAATTTGGTCTCCCAGTCTGTAGAGACCAGAATCCTATCCAGCTTGGCCAAAATGGGTGTTGCTTGCATATTCGACCAGGTGAAGAGCCTATCAGTGATGGGGATGTCTACCAGATCCAGGTCCGCGATGACTTCATTAAAAGCTTCCCTATCTGGGGCACTAGATCCTCTGCCTCTGTGTTCAGAGGCAAATCTAGTGATGTTAAAGTCTCCCCCCACCACCCAGGGATATGGCCATGGCACTTGAATCTCTCTTAGTTCCTCCCAAAAGGCCGTTCTTGAGGCAGAGGTATGCGGCCCATAGACTACCGTGATGGACTGCGTCCACCCATCGGATTTATGCTTTAGCACAACCGACAGAGAAAATTGCCCGTGGAGCTCATCGATGCAGTCAAAATGGTTGGGGTTAAAGCCCAAAGCGATGCCCCCAGATGCTCCAAATGAAGGGGTCATTCTCCAATCAGATACACGAGAGCCCCCTACTCTATTAAGCCTGTGCATGTGTGATAGTTTGGTCTCTTGGAGACCAACAATATTAGCCTTTGACCTGGCTATGACTTCCTTGACCATTTCACGTTTGCCCCGCCTACCAAGGCCTCTAATGTTCTAGAATAATGCTTCCATTAGTTACTGATAGACTCAGGATCGTGACTCAGATTAGGTTTTGAGTGCAAGTAAATGTTAGCCCTATCGGTTTCCCACCCCCTAATCTTATTGAGGAGAAACGCGTTCCTATTTGTATCGCCCTACCGCTAGACCGCAAGTAGTGGCTAGACTAAAAATTTCATTATCCGTCATGAAATTAAAAATAGAAGCAAGGAAAGACCATGTACCTCCGTCGCCAGTCTTGGTGGATTTAGCAGCCGCCGCAATTTCCAAATAATCATCTAGGGACTCCTCATTAGTCATCATTGCCACTTTCTGAACTGTGAAATCTGTGTCCTGCTGGGAAGATGGGTAGGTGGACAGAAAAAACTCAGGGGAGGTGACGCGGAAATCAACATCAAAATCATAGTCCTCTGACTCTCCCTCAGAGTAGACAAAGTCATCTTCAAGATTCTGTCTGCCTTCCCGATCGTCTTCATCGTGCTGAATTTCCAGTTGTAAGGTAGACTCTGTCGTCACGGACTCCTCGTTAAGCCCACAAATTGATGACGATTCAACCAGAGTAGCGTGGCTTCCCATAGTGGACCCCTTAATGGGCCCACTACTCATCGATAGATGTATCTCATTGTGTTTGGGCCCCTCTTTGGGCCAACTAACACACTTATAAATACCCTCCCTTAACTCCCCTATATCACCGCCAGCACCCCTTAAAATTTCCCCTTCTCCACGATGGAGTAGACACTCTATCTCAATAACCGATGCTCCTTCTGACCATTTCTCACCACCAGAATCACTTAAGAAGTTCTCTCCTTCGCGATGGAGCAGAAGCTCTTTTACGATAAATGGGGCTCCCGCTGTCTTCAGTGGGACACGTGGCATGTGCGATGCTTCGGATCTGTCGCCTTCGCCACGTGTCTCCATTTGAGTGGGGGGCGTCACGTACGAGGGCGGCACTTCCGATGCTATAATTCCCATTTCAGATCTGTGGTATTCACCTACTCTCTTTGAGCTCTCTTCTTCTTCACTGCCATTACTCACTCCCTTACCACTTTGAGCTTTCCCCTTTTCCAAAGCTAAAGCCCCAACCCCAGTGTCTCTCTCCTTTTGGGCGGGTACTCTGTCAAAAGGTCTTCCAATACTCGTCTTCTTCCCTAAAAAGAGGGTCTCCTCTCTCGACTCTCGACCCAAAGCTACCAACTCTTGCCCCTTTTGAAAACGGCTCTGCAGGTTTTGCATGTCTTGCATGTCGTGTTCAAGGGTGCTTTTGCCCTTTTCCCCTTTAGCACGGCTTGCCTGCACTCTCTGCTCCTCTCTGGCCTTTCCCCCCACCAACTCCAAAGTGTTGACTGCCACTTTGAGCTTTGCTTTGGTCCTCCCTTCCCGGAGTTCTTTTTTGAACAGCGATACCTTCCAAATCTGGTATCTTGAGCAGATCCACCATTGGGTCTGTTGAGTTAGTTGTCCCTAAAGGTTTTGGATCGTTGGATCTGATGGTCAAGCCTCTTTCTCGACCATGTTTGTACGGAGAGCCTCTCCCCCGTACTAATCCCTCCGCTGTGTGTCCTTGGTGTTGCTCCTCCTCTCTCGCTGCTTTGATGAGCTCCCGGTGAGCCCATTCCACTTCGTGGACCCCATCGATAGTCAGGTCCCACTTTGGCGAAACCACTTGCTTGTACGATCGGTTGTCTCTGAGGGCTGATGCAGGAGTGGGGGAGATGATGGCCAACTGCTCTATCTTTGGTTCTGTTCGCTTGTCGAGGACGAACCGGACGAGATATGATTCTTCGAAGGAGAATACTTTGGCAAAATGGGGCATCATTGATATGTCGGCACTCCTTATGAGGATTCTTGCCGAGACAATCTCTGAGCGTCACACCGTCTTCTCGTCTATCTCTTTGATGGACCCAAAGTCAGCGAAAATCTCTTGGAGTTCATCCCTCTTCCAAAAGTGAAGGGGGACGTTGTGGATCCATATCCAGTACCTGTCTCCTTAGGGGAGCTCCGCTCTGAAACTAGGCGTCCAAGTGCTGAATTCCAATCTGAAGTGCCTAAAGTTGACAATTCGCATACCAACAACTTCAATTACCTTCTCTGGCGATGGGAATGATACAAGGAATTGCAAGTGACACATTTTCTTTGCGACCCAGTCTCTATGGGCTCTCATTGGCCATTTTTCATTAAGAGCTTGAAGGAGACGCACCTCCAAGGGCTCCCTGATCTGACTCTGGAGATTGCGCACCATTGACGAAGCCATCGCTCTTCGTTCTTGATCGTATCTAAACTCTTTGCAAGCCGAATGAATGTGGGGTTATCAGGAGACCTGTTCATCGTCACTGTGGGTCTCGACCAGATTGGTACAAACATATGAGAGGTGCCCCCACTTCATACATTTGAGACAACGAACTTCTTTGGTGCATTCGCTCCTGTAATGGCCCAAGTCGCCACAGTTGAAGCACGGTACAGGCTTACGTCTCCCCTTCCTTTGTTTCTTTTTGTGTTGGAGGTGTTCGATTTGAGGGTTGGGAGAAATACTCTGTCTCTTGTTTCTCTTTCCAAGCACTTGAACCCACTGTTCCTCCCTTTCCCCACTGCTAGAGTACTCTTTCACTGTAATCCCGTCTTGCAGAGCCCCCACGTGGGCTCGCTCGATGCAGGATTTAAGCTTAGGAGGGGTGGTGGACTAGAGTGGGGATAGGTGCTGGGGTGGGGGGTGGGGGGGGGGGGGGGTTGGTCGGAGAGATTTGTAGAGGTTCTTGGTGAGCCCTGTGGTTGTTGTGGTGGTGGGAAGATTCTGCACCCTTGGGGTGTTCCTCTGAGTGTTTGTGTTGGTACTGTGGTTTGAACTGGGTTGGAGGATGGTACTGCCGCCGTGGGTCATGGTCGTAACCCCTCTGGGGGTGACCCTGGCTGACGCTGGCCTGAGGGGGGGCTTTCTTATGCCCATTGTAGCCGGCAGGAGGACCCCATCTTTGGGCCCGTCCCCCGTAGGTCTCCTCTTCTCAGCGATGATGTCTATAGCCACTGTGAGACTCCTCTCCATGGCGATGATGACTATAGCTCCTCTCCTCATGGCGCTGATGCGCACTTTGGTGTGTGTTGCCGCTAATTTCGGTATAGGGGCAAACAGATAGTATTTGTGAGTTCTTAGGGAAACTGAATAGTAAACCTGTATACCTGTTCCGTCGGGGTCTGATCGTCGAGCCTGCCGTACACCTGCAAAAAGTGCAAGACACCGAGGTTGTTCCCGATGATGCACCCTCCGACGCTCAAGTCAGTAATCTAGGAAGACTATGAAAGAGCGCAAAAACTGGAGAAAGATTGATTACCTCATAATGGAGATGGATGGGGGGTATTTATAGGCGTCTTAGGGAACAGATTAGGAATGTAATCCCCGTGATCTGATAAGGAATATTCTCCTTGTGAACAGATTAGGAATGTAATCCCTAATCCCCAGTGAAAAGATAGATGTGAATCAGGGCCGTTGATTAAGATTAATCAAAAACCCTAATTCTATCCCTTCTGGATCGGGTTTGCTACGGGTCGAGACCCGCACCCAGTCAAGATGGATCCGTTTGCGGGTAAGTGGGTCTTCGGGGAAGGTAACCAGTACCCGCTTCAGATCCGTTGGTAGGTGAAATTACCGTTTTACCCCTAGGCTTCAAGATTCGTGCCCGATTTGGGCAGTTCCGATCAAACCCCATTTTTAGCCATATCAGTGTGCATGCGTCGGGGAGTGATCTCGTCTGAGCCCCCGAGCTACTCTCTTTTCAGGGGAGGGGATAAGGTGTAGAGAGGGTAGCGGTGGTGCTGTGGAAATAGCCAATTCAGTGGGAATAGAAGAGGGGTTGAGCAATGTGTTGACGGTTGAGGGTGGTGGTGGAGGGGGCTGCTGAGGTGGTGGCAGGGTTGTTGTTTCAGTTGGTGTTGGTGCGGGTGGGTGACGGGCCCTCTCATTAGGCCCGCACCCACTGAGTTCAAGCTTCGAAAGCATGGGAGAGAAAGATCAGTTGTAGGGGGGGTGGAGGGGAGTTTGTTTGCTATGTGGCGTAGGTGTTGGCTGAGGGTAGGGGTTTGGGGTTTTGTAGTTTGCTTTTTTAGAAGAGAACAGGGTGAAAAAGGGCGCTGGTTATGAACAATTTATTGTTGAAGTGAATTCATCATTCCCTTACACTTCTTCAAAGCTTAGCTTTATCCCAGAGCTTGGTGAAAAGCCACAGTACCGGGTAGGTAATCATAATTTCATTAATTTCCCTCACATTAGCTGTCACACCCCGCTTCCCAAAAAAAAAGGGAATACGGATACGTGACTAAGCCCAGCGAATGATTTTCATCATCCATAAGCTGTTAAGATCTTTACAACCTTTCATGGGAATAATAAGAGTAGGAAGCAAGAGAAGTCAACCATGCATGTACATATGAATCAATATACCAACATGAATTTACTTGATACCAAAATATAATAATCTCAAATAAACCAAATCTGAACAAGTCAATAAATCCTGGGTTACATTGCCCAAATACAAATAATCCAAGTAACAGATACAATACTCAAATAAGCAACAGAAAAATAATAATAATAGCAAAATTCCAGCATCTAGAATCTTATATCACTTACTCCATCGGGCTGCTGATCTCCATAATCTGCAATTTAACAAATTGCAGTAAGAGAAAAAAAAAAAAAACAAACTCCCGTCAATGCAAGTTACGGGCTGCTTGTAGTGCAGGCACAAGTACAGAGGAATAAACTACATACCATGGAATAGACATGGCAACAAAATAGAACAACTAGCAAGAATTATGAACAGAATCGAGTAATGAGATAACAAGTAACAGGAAAACAATGTGACAGGTAACAGGTAATATGCAAACAAGTATACATGTAACAGGTGTCAAGTATCATGCAAGCAGGCAAATAGGTAACAGGTATCAAGTAGCATGTACAGGTAATCATGTAACAGGTATGCATGTAACAGGTATCATGTAACAGGTATCATGTAATAGGTAATCATGTAACCGGTAAGCATGTAATAGGTATCATGTCATGTCAAGTCTTGTATTATTACTATCTAGGTTGCACTTCATGCGTCCCAGGTTTTTACCACATGGTTGCTACTTACATGCAAATTTCGTTTAGGCCTAGTGGTGGGTTTCTATAGAGCCGTGTATTCAGGTGTCAAGTAACAAGCACGAACACGTAATCATGAACTCATGGCATCAAGTGGTAGTAACGAGCATGAATCATGTAGTCATGAAATATGGCGGCATATAGTAATAACATGCATGAATCGTGTAGTCATGAAACATGGCGGCATATAGTAATAACAAGTATGAATCATGCAATCATGAGACATGGCGGCATTTAGTAATAACAAGCATGAATCATGTATTGATGAGATATGGCAGCATAAAATAACAAGCATGAATCATGTAATCATGAAATATGGCGGCAAGTAATGGGAAACACGCCCCCCTTCTGAGTACACTTACCTATATTGTCCACTACTAAGGTCTTTCCCTTAACCCCAGCTTGGTTATTTGTTATTATTATCACACAGGCATGTACGTGTACAAAACTGAGTAAGAATAATATAGCATAAATAAGTAACAGGTTCAGATTGAAAGATAAACATTTACAGGTGAAAGACAACTCATAAAAGGGATATAACAACGAAAATTCTAGTTCAGGACAGCAAGACAGTACTGCACTAAATCTGGAAATTCCGTTGCTACAAACATGCAAACCTAGATCCGTCAGAAAATATGGAAAATAGACTTCTTGACGAATCCAGCAAATATATATAAGTCATACGTTATTTCACAAAAACATAACTCAAAACAGATTTGTATCCAGAAAACATGTTCAGCCAGAAATCAGAAGTTTGTATTCATAATCAGGAAAACAACATAAAAACTTAATAATTATATGTTTATTAACAGAAAATAAAGTTTCATAATTTTCCAACATAAATAGAATAGTCAAGAAAAATCAGAAAACAGCAAGATACGGCAGTTTTGTAAATCTGGAATCACAAACACTGCAGTACTAAAACAGCAATATCTCACAAAATATAAATCGAAATCCAGATCCATCAAAAGGGTGATAAAATAGATACAATAGGATAAAATTCATATTTACAATGTTTTTATAGAAAACAAATGGAATCAGGTCCAAATTATGTATCTTTGCTGAACAGCAAGAAAATTCTGCAGGTATAATAGTTGTTTGCAAGCATAGAATAGTTTATAAAAGTCATTAATTAAATCCATAAAATTTAGGGATTAATCCCAATTAGGTCTAGTTGAAATCAGAAAAATATTGGATCAAAATATTATCTTTAACATCAGTAGAAAATAAATTACCATACAGAATTCATATAAAACTGGATCTGGAATTTTAAACACATCTGTAGTAAAATAGTCATAACTCGCAACTCATAAATCGAAACTGAGATCTGTCAGAAAATCTGGAAAGTAGACAGAATTCTCTATAATTCATATTCATATCATATACTGACCTTAATAAGATCTAAAATACTGATCAAAACGAGAATTGGCAAAACAGAAAATATCCTTCATGCACAAAATCAACTAGTTCATATGAGACTCATCCAAAACATAACCAAACATGAAATATGGTATACTAGATATCCAAACAATATGGTATAGGGTATTTCACAAGTCTACCACAACTAACACAATCATGCACACGATATCATACGAACAACATGCATGCATACAACAAGAAGTGGTCATCCCTAAGTTATTTCATGTCATGTGTGTAGTGAGGCAACTACAAGCGGGTCAACACAATAGAGACAATATATAACAGGAGTTTTGCACAAGAATTGTCTCTAGAACACAACTACACTACAAGCGGTATTCAGTACTTGTATTACACAAAGAAAAGAATACAAGTTACTTGCCTGAGAGACGACGACAGAACGATGCAAAGAACGAGAATAACAGGAACGGATTCTCGGGCACGAACACAATAACACGAGCAAGCGAACATGAACAAGATCACGAACAATCACGAACACAATCGAACGGCTAAATCCAAGAGATCAAGATCAAGATGATCAGATCAGATCGGACGGCCAGATTAAGACTGATGATGATGGAGACGATGATCACGATCAAATTAGATGGTCTAGATCTTCCTAATGATGAAGATGATGATGATGATCAAGATCGATCGATCGAACGGCTGCGGTCAAAGGAAGTTAATGATCATCATGATCGTGATGATCAAGAGGAGATCAGACGACCTATAATCAAAGATGATCAAAACCTAAACAAACAACAAAAGCTTGCTCTATCTTAGCTCCGACGATGGCCGGCGGCCAAGGGGACAGCCGACGGGGAGTTGTTGCTGGTCTGGCCTGTCGACGGAGCAAGGGCACAGGGAGGTCGTGGGAGCCAGGGGGAACGAAGGCGGACGACGACAGAGGCTGGCACGGAGGCTGCTGGTGCTGGAGTCGCTGGTTTCGGGAGGGTGACGGCGCATAAGGAGGGCACCGGAGAGGAAACGACTGGCGACTGGTTGCAGCAGGGTTGCGAAACAAATGGTGCAGTCGTCTGTGGAGTCTGGTGGTCGGGTGGCACCGCAGGAGACACGTCTGGGCGCTGCTAACTGTAGAAGAGGAGCAGGGGGGATCAGGGCGGAGGACGGGATGAAGAGGATCGCTGGCAAGGGGCGCGGCACAGCAGGAGGTAGGGATGATGACTGAAGGTGCTGGTGGCTGGCTGCTACAGACGAGGAGAGGTGCAAATGGAGGGAGTCGATGGCTATCGAGGCGCTGGGAGAGAAGGAGAGAGAAGGAGAGGCACACATGGATGGGTTTAGGAGAAGGGGAGTTGAGAGAGAGAAGTGGGATGGGGGTGAGTTGGCGGCTAATAGGGTAGAAGATGAACAGGCTGGGTTTTAGAAAGGTTGTAAGGTATTAAGATTTAGGTTTAGCTGGATATGGGTGTATATATATAGGTTAGAATATAAGGTTAAGGTTTAGGTGGCGGCTGGGGTAAACGGGTATGGAATAGTAATCGGTATGGGTTTGGGGTGTATAGGGTATTGGGTTTAATAAAAGATTCAAGAGAAATTATAAAATAACCAATAAAAATATGTTTTATAATAAAATGTAATTTGCATTACAATATACAATTTATTTGAAATAACTACAAATACAATTAGTACATAGAAATGGATTTTTTTTAATAACCTGTCAAAATTAATAATAATAATAACAATAATAATAATAACAGTAACTATAATAATAATAGAAATCGAAGTAATAATAAAAATAGATTTGTAGTACAATATAAAAATCATTGGAAGCTAGTTAAAAATAAAATTATTGATAAAAATAGATTTTAACAAAAGGTCCAATAATACATTTTAACAAAAGAATTTGAAAGCGGAAAAATAATTTACAAAATTTTAAATATAGAAAATACACAGAAAATACGTATTTGGAAAAACAAGGGTTACATTAGCTTCCCAGTTTACTCATGTTTTTACACCATTCAACAAATTTCGATGCAGACATTATCGGTTATGTCCGAGAAAATAAACCGTTCAGATTTGTGCATGTTTTTGGAAATCAAGTTAGAGTTGTTGATTTCCACATGATCGATGAAGCGTCGTCATACAACAATCCATTTGAGGAAATAATCTGGCCTTCAGTATGATATCCATGCCAACCACACGCTCACAGTTAAGGTAAATAAAGTATCTGCAGTTTACACTGATACACGTCCATATACTATTGCTCAAATACATATAAATTCAAATATACATGCTATTCATTGAATCTAAATCATTGTCTTAAAAGGGTTGCAACTGAGCTTCCAAAGAAATGACTCCCACAGTCTGGTAGCATCTTTTCCCCATCTGAAGTAACTCGTATCACGATTAATGGGCTCATAAAGGCAACAATGAACCCTCCACAACAAGAAAACGTATCAATTTGGACCCATTATATTGCACTTGCTATTTATTAACTATAACCGACACACCTTATATCTTCAACTTTTTCTTCCAACCTCTAACTTTTGATGTGCACGCACGGATTATTTACATCTACACTGGGAATCCATACTTCTATGCATGCAAAAAATGTGGCAAGGGGATAGCAGATGATATAGAGTACTCTTTCCCAAACTGGCCTCACTCTGGTTGTCACGTCCCGCTTTCCAAAAGGAATACGGAATACGAGTACATGACAAAGCCCAGCAAATGATTTTCATCATTCATAAGCTGTAGGATTGACTCAACAGCATAACAGGAAATATTACAGAATATACTCAACCATGCATGCATGAACAAATTATTTATCAACAGAAACTATTTGAAATAAATATAAGTTTCCCAAATAAATACAAGATCTGGGTCAAAAGTAAAACTTCGGGACAACAAACCCATTACAAGTTTAAGTAGCAACATGAACTAAGTAAAGTCAAGCACAAATAACTAAAGCATAATTTCCCAGGCGAAGCTTAAAATTTTTTCTCACCAACTCCTGGAGGTAGTTGATCTCCAAAACCTGTATTTTAACATGTGGAAGAAAGTAGATAAACAAGAAACAGACGCCTGTTAGTGCAAGTTACGGGCGGTAAGTAGTACAAGCAACGGGTATGGGAACAAGTGCAAGAAAGTATGAAACAGAGATTTGGAGTCAAGAATACAACATATCCTGGAAGGAATGCAACAAGTAATGGGGTCAAATGAACTAGCAAGCAAGTAAATCGAGTCAAGTAATAGGATCATGTAACCAAGTGAGCAAGTAAATTTGTAACGGGTATCAAGTAAAAAGTACCAAGTAACATGTTATTCATAATTCAATTGTTTAATCCTATCTAAGGTAGCACTTCATGCGTCCCATTTATTTACCACATGGTTGCTACATACAAATAAGTTACGTTTAGGCCTAGTGGTGGATTTTATAGGGCTATGTACTCAGGTATCATGTATCAAGCAAGCAGGTTCATGAATCGGGTAATCATGTAACTAGTTCATGAGTCAAGCAATAACATGAAAAGTTCATGAATCAAATAATAATATAACTAGTTCATGAATCAAGTGATAATATAACAAGTCTATGAATCGAATAATCATACAAATAGTTCATGAATCAAGTGTTAATATAACAAGTCCATAAATCGAATAATCATATAACTAGTTCATGAATCAAGTGTTAATATAACAAGTCCATGAATCGAATAATTATATAACTAGTTCATGAATCAAGTAACAAATGGGAAACACGGGTCCCCTTCTGAGTACACTTACCTATATCGTCTACTACTACGGTATTTCCCTTAAACCCTTGCTTGAATACTTATTATCATTATTAAACAAGTGTGAAAGTGCACAAACAGGACAAGTAAATATGATAGAAAACAAGAAACAAGTTTAGGGAGGGCTAGGTAGGAAGCATAATCGAGTGTCAACACAATTTATAATAATTAGAAACAACGAGAATTTCAATTCTGGACAGCAGGATGTTGCTTCACCAAAACTGAGATTCCCGTTACTAAAAGAATGCAAATCTAGATCCGTCAGAAGTTCTAGAAACTAGACTTTCTGCCGGTTCCAGCTCATATAAACAAGATACATAAAAGTTGCAGCCACTGGTGTCAAAACAGCAATCTACACAGATTACTTGTTCAGCCAAAATTCTCAAAGCTGTGTTCATATGCATAAAATAGGTCTGAAAACTCAATAAATAAATCCATGAAAATTAAGGAAGATTCTATAGTATGTCTAGTCTCAGCATGGTAAATTTTATCTTATTATAATACAGATAGCATGCTCAAATTAAATTGTGAAACATGGTGATACAATGAAACTCTGAATCTAGAAGTCCAGACCCAGCAGCACTAAAACAACCATAAATCACAAAATATAATTCATAATTTGATTCCGTCAAAAGGGCTGTAAACTAGACATCTGGGGCTACAATTCATATTTAGAACTCAAGTCCAGATTCTGACATTAACACGGTCGAAAACAGCAGACAAAATTGGGACAGCAACAAATATGATTTCTTTGCATGAAATGTATTATAATTATTATTTATTATGGATCTAAGTTAATGGGTGATACAAACTAGAGGCTAATGATTTTTCGAATAGCACCCATGTCCATTCTACACTCATAACAAAGGAAACTATAACAACATATGCAACACACAACCAAACATTTACAACATACATTCATATGGATAAAATCTCATAGATCTATATAGTGTTTGTGTGATGGATATAATGATGGAATGTTTGAGAAATCTTTGTTTATAGGGTTGATAGAAGTCAAACAATGAATAGAATCAAGATCATCAATGAGTAATAATATGAAAAACAAGTTATAATGAGATCTACTGGCGGTATTTATGCTTGTACGAGGAACCAGAAAATTCATACAAGTACTTGCCTTGATTGGATGATGAACTAGATGATGATGTTGATCGACGATCGAGATTGGTTGGATCAGATCTGGCGCGGATGTTGATGACGATCAAGATCGAGAGATCGGACGGCTGAGATCGCTGATGGTGATGATGATCAAGATCGGACGATCGGACGGCCCAGATATTGCTTGATGATGATGAAGATGATGATCACGATCGGGAGGGGATCAGAAGACTAAGATTCAAATGATCAAAATCCCCTCTCGAAGCAGTTGATGCACTGATGGCTGGTGGCGGCGAGACGGTGGCAGCGTCAGGGGCTCGACTGGGGAGCAGTCGACGGAGGGCAAGCGATGATGATGGGTTTGGTCGGTGGGCATTCTGTTTTGGATACGAAACAGGGGGGATGAGGTGGGTGATGGCAATGGCGATCGACAGAGGGGATGCAGTGGTGGTGGTGCTTCAGGCGACGTGTTGATGAAAATGGTGGGGGATGATGATGAGGCTGGCGGTCGAGGGTAGTCGAAGAGATGGGTTCAGGCGAGGCTCGACGGGATGGGAAGAGGATGAGGACGGGAGGAGGTCGACTGTGACGTGGTGGCGATGAGGGCGATGGGTTCGATGGGTTCGACGGAGGTAAGGTTGAGGCGAGGGAGCCGAGGAGGTGGATGAGGGTGAGTAGGGGGTTGACGAAAGGTTGAGGGGGCTCGACTGATAGGGAGAAGGGACTGCGAGGGGAGTACAGTCACGGTGAGGGAGACAGGGCAGCAGGCGAACAGGTGTTTCAGAGGTAGGGATGAACATAGGGGTTGGCAGCTAGGGGTAGAATAGTAGAGTAGGGTAGGGTTTAGTCTAGGGTCAGAGTTAGGGGGTTATATATATAGGGTAACAGGTTATAGGGTTATTGGGTATAGGCTTAGGATCCAATAGGAAAGGGTAAGTGGTTTAAAATCCAATAAGGAAATAAAATAACCAATAAAAAATATGATTAAAACTTAGATCAATTTGGGGACATCAATATGCAAAATTTTAATGGGATGAACAACAAAAATTTTAGTAGAAAACTAAATTAAATAAATTGGGATACGAAAATTGAGTTGAAAACAAGGAAATAAATTTTATTATTAAATGCTCCAATTACAGGGGTTCATAAAATATACACACATATATATACATTAAATCAAATAATGAAATACATATAAAATGGAGTATATTCTGGTTTCTCAATAACAAAAGATGGATTTTTAGTAAACAATCGAAAGTAGTAGTAGTAATAATAATAATAATAATAATAATAATAATAATAATAATAATAACAACAACAATAACTATAATAACAACAATAACTATAATAACAACAATAATAATAATAGGATCACAAAAAAGGAATTGGGTTTAACAAATTTATTAAAATAATCCAAATAGTAATCGTACATTTGATTTGGGCTCAAATATAAATAGTCGATCAATTGGGAATATAAAATAAAATTAAAATACACCATTATTCGAAAAAAATATAATTTTCGACTAGAAAAGATTTTAATATAAAATTCAAATCGAATTTAACAAATAATGAATTTATAAATAATCAAAATACAAAAGATATTCAGAAAATATGTATTTACGGGAACGAGGGTTACACTGTTCGAGATGCGGATATGATGTACGTTACATGAACATGCACCTTTTTATTCCACTAAATGTTATACCTTCTGTTGTTTCCTTCTATCGTATAACAATAGGTACCTATCTCTAAATGTTCATTTATGTATCACTATAAATGTCTTTTTCATGATAGGTTTAAGGTCTCATGTACCATAGCTGATGAAACGGATGAGGAACAAGTTTTCTTAGTTGATCGGCAAGCCCAGTTTGTCCTCCGTATACCGGTTCAGAATTTTCCCGACATGTATAAGACGGTATGTGTTTAATCTTAGCTTTTTCTAAAATCTTATGATAGAAATTGCATACCAAACCAAATAATTATGCTCATCAATAGTAATGCACAAACATATATCTAATTTCCACTTTACTTGCAAAATTACAACATTCATTACTGTTGTCGCTAAATTTGGTGTGGGGGCAAACAGATAGTATTTGTGGATTCTTAGGGAAACTGAATAGCAAACCTGTGTACCTGTTCCGACGGAATTTGATCGTTGCACCCGCCGTACACCTGCAAAAAGTGCGAGACACCGGGGTTGTTCTCGGCGACGCACCCTCCGACGCTCAAGTCAGTAATCAGGGACGATTATGAAAAAGCGCAAAAACTGGAGAAAGATTGATTACCTCTTAATGGAGATGGATGGGGGGTATTTATAGGCGTCTTAGGGACTGGATTAGGAATGTAATTCCCGTGATCTGATAAGGAATATTCTCCTTACAAACAGATTAGGAATGTAATCCCTAATTCCCAGTGGAGGGATAGGCGTGAATCAGGGCTGTTGATTAGGATTTAATCAGAAACCTTAATTCTATCTCCCTGATCGGGGTTTCCACTGGTTGAAACCCGCTCCCGATTGAGGTGGATCCGATCGTGAGTTATTGGATCTTTGACAAAGAGATCCAGTACCCATCTCAGATCCATTGGTAGGTGAAATTACCGTTTTACCCCTGGGCATCAAGATTCGTGCTTGATTTGGACGGTTTCAATTAAACCCCATTTTTATCCATATCAATTACATATGAATTGGATTATAGATTACAACCCAATCATTAAAAAACCAATTTACATAAGAATTATGATATTAAAGTCTACATCCGATTTACAAAATTTATTCATTTACACAATAATTAGTAAATAGTCGTACGATAAGTGAAAATCCCCACTATTACCTTCGTTTTTAACAGAAAAATGAGACAAATGCTTTCAAAAATCATCTAAATGGTTGTACGGACAACTGGTACACATTCAAGATCCGAATCACGAGACTTAACCACAGATTTATCCAATCCGGTGGATACATTGTTAGTGATATTAAGAACAGCACAAAGCCATACCTAAAGCCACTTGCTATTGCAGGTAAAATGCCAATTGTAATGCTCCTTACATCATCTTCAACTGCAGAAGAAAACCATGAATCTGAATCGCAGTCTCACACAGACAGTAGTAGCAGTGAGGATGAAGATGAGCACAGAGATGATAGCAACAGTTGAAGGTCAAAGCAAAACAACAACAACTCACAGTATAGCAATATTCTAAACATTTGGTCATAGTACGGTACTCACAATGTTACGCATACTGTTTTTATGTCAAATAGAGCTACAACACTCAACAAAAAATGTCCTAAACTTATGGTTAAGTTGCAAGACTCAGTGGCGTTGTACATATTCCCTTGCGTGTTTGTTGCTGCTATCGTTGTCTTATGTAATATCTACTGCAAATGTATGCACACACCATATGCTCTATCTTTTGTCTAAAGAAATGTATTCATGTAAACCTGTGATCACATAAGCACCATCCTATTGCTCTGTTATGCCAAACTTAGTTTCATTTCCTTTTTATCAAGCATACAAAAATAAACGAACGTCTATCGTTTAGTATTAATGTTTACTTGTGATTTTATTTTCCCATATTATATATTGTCGTCCAAGGCCTACAAATATTTTGTAGTATTTCAAAATAGATGGGTTTGACTTTTCAACAATGTAAGAAGATGTCTACCTATCTATTTCACTACTTCGTATCTTATTTTCTGCAAACTTAACAATTACCCTATGCATGTATATGTATACTCTTTTGCTGTTTTTGAAGATTTTTGTGAAAAAATTCTATTTTGAGATTTTGATATGTTTTAATGTGTTGTAATAACTCCTATATGTTATATAAGATATGTTTAATCATCTAAGGAAGTTTAATTTTGATTTTACAAAGTTTTAATCGAGTATCAGTCAAAACATGCACCAAAAAACCCAACCTGTCTATACAGCAAGTCACGGTCGACCGCCTAGTCGACCGACGTGCTTCCATTTTGAGAATTTCCCATTTGACAGTCGACTGTCCCTATTGTGTGGTCAACCGTCATTTGCTTCTTTGGCTATTTTGTTGGATTTTTCCTCGTTTCTATTAAATGGTTATTTCTTTGATATTATGGATTATTACTCTACTGTTGTAGATGATGTTTTTACTACAGATTACAGTATTTTACAGAGAGTTATATTTTATTTATAATAGAGTTTTAAATGTATTCTTTTGACCCTATTAAGTATTTAAGTGAGTTATATGTGTTTTCAAAGAATTGTTGTTTTGGTGATATTCTACGACTTAAAAATATTATTTTCTATTATTTGATGGATTTAATATTTTATTTGAATTTTAGAATTTTATGAGCACATCAAATGAATTAGAATTTTGTTGATTTAAAAGGTTTTCTTGTTATAAACATTTTGAGGATGGATTTGTGAGTTTTATTGAAAGTTTTGGTGTTGATATTCATTTTGTGAATCCCTATGAGTTGAGTGGGAGTTCTATGAACCGGCAGATGAGATTTTGTGGATTTTGACTAGTTGGGGTCATTGGGGTTGTTTTGTGGAATTAAGTCCGGCAGGATACACTAACTCTAGAGAGGGGGAATTTTGTGTTTTTAATAATAACCAACTTAAGGACAGGCACTAGTGGAGATGTGATCGAACTTGGGAAACGTAAGTATATGCTCTTGGTTTGGGTCCAACGGATGCATTCCAGGACTTTTGTGTTGTTCTGTCTCGAGAGGAAATTTGTATGTTCGCGTGTCGAGGGTCTGCAGGCCTATTCACGGAGCTTGCAGAGTGCATTCGCGTGTTGAGGGTCGGCGGGCCTATTCACGGGATATCGTGGTGTATTTGCATGTCGAGGGCCTCGCAAGCCTATTCGTGGGGTACATGGCAGGGAGGTGATTCTCCGATTTTTGAGCTATTCTTACATGATGCTTGCGCGTCGAGGGTTGTGATGCCTATTCACGGAGTATTCTGGATCTTGTTTCCATCACCGTAGTAGGATTAGTTGCATAACAAGGGATTTAACCCTATAAAATGGAGAACGAAAAGGGCTTGCACCGGACCTATGTATTGTGGGATGCATAGAATCTGACAAGTATGCATTAGAGAGTTAGCATATAGCATTGATGTTTTATTGACTTGGTTTTATGCATGTTGTTTTTCTGTTTTTCTACACTTGACACTTAACCTAGTTTCACTTGATATTTTCATGTTTTATTTATTATTTCTTATTTGATTTATTCTTGCTGTTGATACATGTTGTTTATGATTCTATGTCTTATGTTTTATTTATCTTGCATTTATTTTTATGTCACTCACACCGTTGTGGCTGACCCCTGTAGTTTTGGGGGTTAGGGTTATCTCTAGCCTCATGTTTTACAGGTAGATGCTTATAGCCTTGGAATTTGGATGCATGAGATAGAATGATGTTATGGCTTATGTAAATTGTAAAAGAATGTGTTGTAAAAGAAAGAATTTGTAATTCAAGGTGTTTGTTTTTTCCGCTGTGCTTTGTAATGAATTAATGTAATAAAAGTTGGAAAATTTTCTCTGTGTTTTGACTATGTTTACTATTACCATTGAAGTTGATGCTGGGAATTGTGCCACGTATTTCTAAAATATCATATTGGAAATTCGGGGTGCTACACCTTGCTAGTTTATATTTTAAGGAACCAATTGGAATCAAAATAAGAATTGTAGCTTTGTGCCCCCTAGTTGTCGACTTCAACCCTAAAATCAAAGAAAACGTTTATTAGAACCTCCAAGAAATAGAAGCAATCAACTCATACATTATTACTGTCTTAACTGGACCGTGACGGATCTTTGATCGCTGAGTGGCTGGATTTGGTGTTCTGTGTTCTGCCCACACCGAATCCCGTGTTGCTATCCTGTGTTTGGCCCAATCCAGTGTGGAGTTTGGTTGAGTTGTTGTTTGGTTTTGCTTGGGATTTCTTTGCCGTTGTTTGCACGTGTTTGGAAGTTCGCCCGGGATTCCAATCCCGTTATTATTATTTGTACGAATCTACAATCTAACAGGCAAGTCTCTTCTTGAACCCTTTTAATTATTTGTGTTCAAGATTTCTTTGATCTCCTGCAAGTAGATCCTGTCCTTTTATTATCAAAAAAATGCTTTGACAATTCCGTTAAGATTATCGAGGGTTTACACGAGCTAACCCGACATATTCTTAACATCGTGCTTCTCTTCGATCTAAACCTAGTCCCCAATGTTTCATGCATTTGCACATTAAACAACTAGATTCATGCATATGACTGCTTGATAGATTGGACATTGAAATTGAATATGCTAGAATTGGATTTAATTGATGAATTGACACCATGACCATGATAAATGTATCTTAAACATTAGAAATTGCATGTTGACACATATGATTGCTTTGATTGCCATTTTGCATGCTATATGTGACCGTGTGAATTATTTGTTAACTTCTTATATTAATTTTATTTCTAGACTGCTGTAAGTTTCACTTTAAATCAGATTTTTTAGCCTTGTTAATGACCTAATTTGAAAGAACTTACTAAACATAAAATGTAGCCCTTGATGTCTAGATAATTTTTCCTTACTCTGGATTTAAATTTCAATTTGCCATCTGTTAGATATCAGCACTTTACTACAATTATGTTAGCAATTTTCAGACCCATAATTTCATGCGTATTCTGCTGTTGTTTATTTTATTTGACCCTGTTATTAGTAGAGGAAAATTTTGAAATAATTAATGCTGGACCTAGACATGTATAGATACTTCCCTGAATTTCCGTAGATTTTAAAAATGAGTTTTCAGAACCGAATTAATTAATGGAACATAACCTACTGCATGCTGACTGAACATAAAACCTGATTTGATTAGAACTTTCACCCTAGTTCCCATGACTTTTATATACCTTAATTATACTCGCTGGAACTGTATGGAAGTCTACTTTCCAGATCTTCTTGCAGATTCAGTTTTGCTATTGTGTGGTGACCCTGACCCATGATTTAGTATAGCAAGGTCATGTTGTCCTGATTTTGTGAAATGTGTTAAATGATGTGTTTTGCTTCATGCTTTGTTGTAGCACTTAGAATTAGTCACACATAGTAATATACAATATTGAAACTCTCTTGCATGCTCACATAGGATGAAAAATAAACTAAAACAAGCCGGGATTATTATGGATAGACTTGGTAGTGAACAATCGGGAAATGTACTCGGTAAGGCCTTCTCGCTTGCACGTGTACTTGACATAGAAGGAGTAACATTGATTGCAATAATTGATTGATGATTCTTGCACGTAAATTCTTATTATCAATGCCGAGTACACGAACCATGAATTCACCATCGGTCTAAAACGATCACTGTGCTTGCATGGAATCTGTAGTATGGGATGCAGTAGTACGTGCACTAGATAGGTTAATAAAATACTTAACAACCTGCATAATTGATCTTGTATTGATATTGACTTGACATCACGCATTTCATGTGTGATTATTGTAACCTTTTGATATTGCCTACTCTTTGTTTTGTTCTTTGTCTTTGACTATGTTTCTTTCCTTGATATTCATGCTTTTCCTATTATCCTTTGTTTTCTCTACTTGCCGCCTATGACTTGCTCTAAGGGTACTATTTTATTTCTTTTTAGACCAGGAGTTTATAGGTACTGAAGGATCTGTTCTCGAAGGAATTGGTGAGCAACGTTTCTAGTGATGGATCCAGTTTTTCGCTGCGTAGTTCTATAATTGTTGCTAGATTTATTTTTCTGAACTCTGTCATCTCTTGTGCTTTGTTTTGGGCTTTATGACCCGTAGTTTTATTTTCCCAGATGTTGGATATTTATACTGTTGGTTTATTTCATTATTATTGGAACTTTATCATTGATTCGTGTGGTTATGTTTCTTGCGTGGTTGTATATTTGTTGATCTTATTACTGAGTTAGTCTGGTACAGCTTATGAATGGTGTTTTCATCATTCGCTGGGCCTACGTTACGTACTCGTGTTTCGTATTTTGGGAAGCGGGGTGTGACAGTATCCTCAGCCACGAATCCTAGCAAGTCGACCTCTCGTAACTACGGACCTGACAGGCATACCCCTAACCCACATTCCGTGGATTTACCGGGTGTATCAGCCGTCCCGAACATTCCTAGGAACTGTAAGATCTTTACCGGCCTTTTCTCGAACCTGACATGCATACCCCTAGCCCACATTCCATTGATTTACCAGGCGTATCCTCCGTTCTCGAACCCTTAGGAACCGCAAGTTCTTTACCGGACATGTTCGTCATTGTTTCTGTCATATCTTCTTCTTATGCAAAAATATTAATTTAATTGATGCAAGATTTTAGTTCAAATGTTACCAAATAAAATATAAACTCAACGATCCCTATTCCGGACTTTACATTTCGCATAAAACTGGGATTGTGGTCATACCGATCCTATTTCACTCCTCCCTCGGAGTTCTCAAATTCTTGCCGGACTCGGGCATCACTGAGTCACAATCATTCTCAGTCTCATATATAAATTCCACTATTCAAATATTCAACTGTCTTTGGACAACAACCCAATGGTCGTACAAAAATCATATAAATTCCAATACTTATCAGAAAATTGATTTCTTAGTTTCATATGAAACTTAAATGAGTCTAATACAACATTGAAGTTAAGAACACCAAATTTTAACCACAATTTATCTGTCTAAAACCCATTTATAAGATAGTATGTTCATAACCCAGAAACTACAGCCATTGCTACTTTCAAAAATCACAGAAAATTCCACACTTCTTGGAAGTTGGATTTCTTAGACTCAAAAGAAAGATTAATGAGTCTACTTCAAGTTCTCAGTTTGTAGTTTCTTCAAAATACGTCATTTAAGAGGTTAGAACGATCAAACACCAGAAGGTGTATAAATTTCCACAATCCAGGAAAAGTGTCAACCAAATAAGTTTGAATTTATTAAAAATAGTAAACAATATTCAAAATTCATGAAAATTTGTGAACCTATAATCGACATACACTAGATTTACATATAAAAAGTTCAGCTTACAATTTTATATATTTGGAGAGATATGATTTTTGGAAATAAGTATGATATTCAGCCAGAATTATGAAATAAATTCTGTTTCATTTCTAAACCAGTAATGTATTCAGATTATGTTAAAATACCAAACGACATCCAAAAATTATGAAAATTTGAGGAGATGTTGTACACACGTACATGATACATATACAAAAGTTTCAGTCTCATAATTCATGTATTTAAATAGAAACAATTTTTCTGAAGTGAGATCAAATTCCAGACAGAATTATAATAACGTTTCTAAGATAATCATATCATAATCTCACAAATTAATTAACAACAATTAACACCCATAATCAAACAACATTCATACACAATCTAAGCATAATTACTCAATTAATTAAATTATGTAGCATGCATACATTCTATAATATAAATAGAATTGGTTAAAGTTGTTACCCACTTATTTGTTTCCAAGCTTTGGTGTTTCTACGCTCGAGTTGCAACGACGACTACGGCACCACAGACAGCAACCACGCCGACGATGATGGTATTATGAAATGCAATTGTTCGCCGAGTTCGGAAAGAGTTCAAAGAATTAGAATTGTATGTAGGTATATATATATATAATTTAGGGATGCTTTCGGATCGGATACGGATCGGATATTGGCTATACCAATATCCGTATCCGCATTCCAAAGACGGATTCGGATACGGATACGGATATGACTCGGAAAATAAAAATAATATCCGTATCCGCAATTTTCAGATACGGATGCGAATCGGATACGGTCTACCGGATAACGGATACGAATTCGGATATCAAATATAAAGTTTTTTCTATTTATTTTTCTTAACTAGTACTTAAGACATGTATACAACTAAATTGTGGATATTGATTTTCATATCTAATCATAAAATGAAAATCAACAGAATAAAAGAGGTAAATGAAAATTTATTTCAAATATATACAACTCTTATAAAAATGAATACAGTATGCACTTACCTATCTATTTTGCATTGGTTTAAATCTGACTCTTAACCTTTTTCACCAGAACGATGTGGCGTTATTGAAAAAGACAGCACTTCGGAAGAACTGCAGTAATGGAGAAATAGCGACTTGAGCTCCTGCAAACATTTTTTGTAAAAACGTATAAGAGCATGTACAGCTTAATGCTCATCTACACTGTAATACCGAAAATGATAAAATCTGTTTATGATATAAAAAAACTTGAATGATTTGCGGTACTAGGCCACTTTTTGAAACTATTTGCGATTTTAGGCCACTTCCCAAACTATTAGCATTTTTTGCTAGCCAGTACCACGTCAGCCGCGGCCGCTGTTGGGAATAGCGGCCTCTTCATAGTGACCAACACATTCGACTTCCACACTTGGCAGATTATAGAGGATATTGTATAATTGCAAACCACTTGGTGTAACTGAGGTCGCTATTGTCAATAGCGGCCTCGTCTAACTAAGGTTGCTATTTCCAATAGCGACCTCAGGTGGGCCTAAAAGCGATTGGGCCAACCTGCAGTCGCTATTGGGAATATCGACCTTGGTTATATAAGGCCGCTATTGGGAATAGCGACCTTGGTTATACAAGTCGTTTCCATTATACAATATCTCCTCTATAAGCTGACAATGAGGGGAGGTCGCAATGAAGAGGCCGCTATTTCCAATAACGGCCGCTGCTGACGTGGCATTAGCTAGCCAAAAGTGCTAATAGTTTGTGAACTGGCCTAAAATCGCAATAAGTTTCAAAAGGTGGCCCAGTACAGCAAAAAATTCAAAAAACTTCAGGTCCGCAACTCTGCATCCACCCAATACCCACATATACTTCCTAAACTTTATGGAGGATGCATTAGAACGATCTCACTCACTCACCTAAGGAAAGTTATTGCCTAGTTTAAATGATTGTGGGCTTCAGGACGGAGGTGGTCTATGCCTTTGGTCGTTGAAAGCAGAATATAAGATGGGAAAAAATGTTTAATGAGGGGAAACTACTATTTTTCCGCATCATCTTTGCCTCTTGCTGTGTAGTTCGGTGGATAATGGCTCCACTGCCACACCCACACTTGTAACCTGCTTCTTTGACACTTGGAGAGAGGAAGAAAATGAGTTTGGAGAGGCAATGCTTGAGCACAATTAACTGAAGTTGTTCAGGTTTTACTGACATTAATCTACTTAAAATAAGGAGGGTCAAACCTGAACACTTCCCTTAAAAGAGTTATGATATCAAATCAAACTCATTTTCCTCCTCTCTCCAAGCAAAGGAGAGGTAGGCTGCCAATGTGGGAGGAATTTAAAAACCAACTGTAAATAAGAATAACATATCCCAATGCCCAAAGTAAAGTCACTAATTATGACAGTGGGAGATAATAGACCACTTTTCAGTAGGAACAAAGTCGCTTTCAGTTCAGTTATTAAAACCAATATGCATGTTGTATTAAACCCTGGAATTTGAATTCCCATAAAAACCCTTGGAGATCTGATGTTCCTTCTAGAATGCTAAACCAATGAAAAAAGATTATGATCTTACCATTTTCTTCTAGTTGGTCCTCTGAACTGGGAGGTCCTCCAACACCTTGTCCGTTTGATATCCCACATTTGCTACCTGCACTATCTCCAATGAGAAACTAAAATGTTGTACGAAGAAATAGCTAAACTGAAGTCCATTCTCCCCTACAAGAATAAACTATAAAACACATTCAGATAGCTTTATAAGCATATGACTTTTGACTACCAGTCGATCATCAAAAAATAAAAAAATGCTAGTAAAATGCTACTATCAGAACAATAATTTAAGTAGATCAATAATTCAATATACACAGCGGTGTATTACTATTATGACTAGAGAGTCGCGGACTAATGATTCAAATCTACATCAACCGTCCACTTAAATTTTGGGATAAATTATTGATATACTCAAATCAATTAGGATAAATTATTGATCAATTAGAAGCAGCTGCATTATAAGAAATAGTTTCAAGAGACGGTAATTAATTGGTAGCACTGAACTTTAAAGAGAAGCAGATATAGCTGAAATTATGGGACAAAGAATGAAACAGGACCTCTTTCCTAATAAACGGTGGCAAAATTTCAATCAAGGCAGATGCCCAAGGTGAAAGATGAGAAGAAATAGTATCAGCAGAGACACCTTGTTTATTGTGACCATGAATTTCCTGAAACAATTATGTACAATGTTTCAATTTACAGTAGGTTTCAAACTTGTTGTAGTAGCGGGCAAACAAAATTGAAGCTTCAGAATTCAGACTAGTTTAAAAACCAACAACTACCTGCAAGAGCGCATACAATTCTGGAACTTTCTACAAGCCCTTCAGGGATAAGAACAATTCCATGGTATTTTTCTGCACCATGAAAATAGGTACATCAGTTAATGATACATTATAACCAAAAATAGTAAAGTCGATCATTCTTCAACCTTGTTCAGCTCTTGTTTGGACTGCATCACAAATTTGTTTTGTAATATCGATAATTGTTAACTTGGACATGGAGACCTCCTCTCCAAGGATGACCTGAGCATATATCAACAATGCACATAAATTTAAAGACTACAAAATAAACAATGTTTGGATGTTTCTTCAAAAGTTAACCTCCTTCAGCTTAACGATGTTTGGATGGTTCATCCTCTGCAAGATTAAGGAAATGATAAAATGGTGTCACAATCTAAAATCAACCAAACCTAACCAAGAGAAATGTGCATAGGATACTGCAGCTAATTTACCTTCACTTCTCGAAGACTCATACATTCTTCCCGAAGACTCACACGCTCATTCATCCATATCTACATTTAAACCCTTCAGGTGCACAACTACTAGAATAATTAACATAATATTATAAAGAAAAAAGCTGATAAACTTTGATGACTATATGAGACATTCACATGAAGAAAAGAAATGCGAGAAAATCTTTCCTTTAGTTGTTTAATTTGATTCATAACTCAAAATCTATCCAAAATAACAAACAAAAAGCTAAAACTAATGGCCCTCCATGTTGTCACCGCACATTACATCTATAAATAAACCATATGATGATCAACCAAGTCTTCAAAAGAAAGCGGGCTTCCATCAAATCAGAATGCAAAGATCAATAATCATCATCCAATTGTTCCAAGATATATTCATCCACCTCATCGTCACCTTAATAACAAAAATTAAATAAAATTATATTTGTGCAAATAACCAAAAATACCTGCAAGTGGTGTAAGTGTGTAACATTATTTGAATCTCATCATACCTAAAGTTGTTGGTATAAGAGTCACATATTCATCCTCCGTCCTAGCATCTTCATTGACCAAATTATTAGAATTAGTTCTACTTTGGATGCTACAAATTAACACACAATAGAGATAATTAGATAATGATTAATAAATATATGCAAAAAATAGGGAGAGTATTGTAAATACCTCCATCCTCTGCTCTTAGCCAATCTTGAGTTAATATCAATGCTTCAATTGTTTCCTTCTTCATTCGGCTTCTATGACAACAGATCACACAACCACTAGTGCTAAAGGTGGATTCAGAAGCTACTGTGGAAACCGGAACAACAAAAACATCTTTTGCAATTCTTGCAAGTATAGGATACTTTCCGATATTCCCTCTCCACCAAGCTAATATATCAAATTTTCCTATTGTAGAATCATTCCACCTATGAACACCCTCCTCCATATATATATTTAAATCTGTCTTCGAAGGCATGCTTTGACAACTCTCAATATATTGATCAAATCTACTCTTTCTCTTTTCACCAACACTTTCCACTCTTTGTGAAGAATTGCTTGAGCCAACTCCTTGTGATATACATTGACTTTACTCATGACAATTTTGCGAATATTCACCATAAAGTTCCTTGATTAAGTTTACAATATTTCCTAACCGCCTTACACCATCAAAACCATATATCTCTTAATACAACTTAATGGCAACTAATTTATATCTTGGGTCAAGAAAAGTTGCAACGGTAAAAAGCTTGATAGCTTTCAACCAATACTTCATGAACTTCTTCATCATCCCAGTTGCCATTCTCACAATTGCAGTATCTGAACTTCTCTCCCATTCATTTAGAAGTAATAAAACTTCACAAAATTTCTCGAAAAGAAGATTAGCAGTACAATAATCGGAGCCGGAAATAAGCTTAGTTAGATCACTAAAATGCTTCAAGCAATTACTCAAGGTATCAATATGATTCCATTCATCTCCCGATGGGCAAGAATTGTATTTGTTGTTTTTGAGACGGAATTTACTAAATACTTGCTTATATTCTAGTGTAACACTTAACATATCATAAGTGGAATTCCATCTTGTGCAAACATCAAGGAAAATATGTCTTCCATTCACACCAAGTTGTTTAGCAATATCATAGAAACTTTTTTACACTTGTGTGATATTGTAACATATTTAATGCTTTTCCTCACATTATGAATAGCTTCGGAGATTTGCTTCAAACCATCTTGGACAACAAGATTAATAATATGTGCAGCACATCTCACAAGAAAAAAAGAACCCTTGCAAGGAAGCATATCCAAAATATGATCTTTTGCCAAAGAGATAGAAACATCATTAGCCATGTCATTATCAACGGTAATGGTAAAAATCTTACTATCAATATTCTATTGAAGCATGCACGACATAAAAACATCAAAAATAATAATTCCGGTACCCCCTCTAACTTTGATAAAACCGACAACCTTCCGTTGCAAATTCCAAGCATCATCAATGAAATGAGAAGTAACACATAAGTATGACTTTTGTTGTGAAGATGCGGTCCACTTATCCATTGTGAAACTTATCCTACTTGTATGCAAGGAAAATGTGTCAAACAACTTCTTCTTGTAATCAATATAGACATTCATACACAATTCCGTGATTGTGTTGAAGGAACTATGTGTTCGGGATGAAGAGAGTGCAAATAATCCAAAAACCTTCTATGAGTCACTATATTGAATGGGTATTCATGAGCAACAATTGTTTGTGCAAGTTTATAACGACTTTTCTCATTGTCAAATTGAAAATTTTCTAGGCTACAAGTTCCATCAACTTTCTTGGAGGATGCTCGTGTCAACATTTGGCGTATATCGGCTCTCGGTTTCTTTGAACATGTTGTTATATGGTTCTTTAGGTGTGTAGTTCCAATTTTACTTTCCACACTAGTTTTGAAATGACAATGTATGCACTCGGCCTTTTTGCATTTTGTCACTATCTCTTTCCCATCCACCATTTCTTTTACATCCTCAACATATTTTACAAAATCTTTCCATACTTTCAATCTATTTCTCGGTGGTTTTCGTACTTGAGTATTTGAATTACTTGATGATTCGGTATTAATGGGCTGATAGATTGTTCATTAGGAGAAGACATGATGAACACTATTTTTCTGTTGAATTTTTTTAACATATAATATATAATTAGTCACTTTGCACCTATGAAGATGCAGCCAACTTAAAACTACCAAAATACAATGAATAATATATTCAAATATATATATATATAGAGAGAGAGAGAGATTTATACCATCTCTTGAACTCTTCGGCTTTTGTCAGTGGCAAAGACAGCGAACAGTCGCTACTCGCAAGTCGATGTAGATGATGGGGATGAGTTTCTGTAACCCCTATTTTCCATTTTTTGTATTTGTGGTTGTATTTTTCTTTTTGTGTATTTATTCTCTTTGTATCTCTTTTGGACCGTGTTTGGGATCTTCATTTTCTATATATCCATTTATTTGATTTGTCGTCTACTTACTTGAGTTTCTTGATTCTATTGTCTCCTATTACTTCATCCCTGTTCGATCGAGCTTATATTCTTGATCCTCTTTTTTTAAATATTCATGCCCTATTTTATTTGTTCATTTTGTTTTCCATCTCATTTTGGATCACCCTATATTCTACTTAATTATTCCAATGCCAAATTAAACCCTACCCAGTTCTTCTTGGACCCATTAACCCTATAAACCCTTTTTAATTTCTTATTGGATCTTTAAAAACCTGAAACCCAATATTTTCCCTTAACCCGCTACCCCCATCAACTCCAAACCCTAATATTACTACTCTGCATATATATATATATATATATACCCTCAAACCCATTATAACCTAACCCGTTCGCACCTCTAACCCGTCAGCCCCCCTAACCCTATTTCTGTCTCCATCTATATATATACTCTGTATATCCCTTCTGTTCACATCTAAACCGTAGCCGTCCCTCCTTACTTCACCCCGTGCTCTCAACATCCCGACTTCACCTTCCCCGGTGCTTTCCCTCCTGTAGTGATGCCAACGGCAGCGACCCGACCCTGAGCACCTTGCGCCCCACCTCGCCGCGACATCGATGCCAGCCCCCGCTGCATCGCCCTGTGCTGTGTCGCCCGTTCGACGACAGACAGCAGTGACAGCAGCATCAGCCGCTGCCGCTTCTTATGCTTGCCATCGCCTTCCCTCGATGTAGTGCATCCCGGTCTCTCATCCCAGTCTCTCTCTCCCTCTTGTGTGCATGTGTTGTCCACGGGTTTCGTTCGTTTGTTGTTCGTTGAGTTCGTGCCCAGAAACCCATTTCCGTTATTCTTGTTCTGGCTTCGTCGTTTTCATCGGTATCTATAAGGCAAGTAACTTGTATTCTTTTTATTGTGTAATACAAGTACTAAATACCACCTGTAGTGTAGGTTTGGTCTAGAGACAATTCTTGTGCAAAATCCCTGTTATATCTTGTCTCTATTGTGTTGACCAGCCCGTAGTTATCTCATTATACACACGACATGAAATAACTTAGGGGTAATCACTTCTTGATGTATACATGCATGTTGTTCGTATGATGACGTATGCTTGCTTGTGTTAGTCATATTATAACTTGTTGTAGACTTTCTAAATACCCTATACCATGTTGCTTGGACATCTAGTATACCCTATTTCATGTTTGGTTATAATTTGGATGTGTTTCATGTGAACTAGTTGATTTTTTGCTTGAAGAAGATTTCTATTTTTGCTTTTACCCCGTTTCTATTCAGTAATTTAGACCCTATTAAGGTCAGTATATAAACGTTATTTGTGAATATGAATTATAGAGAATTCTATTTACTTTCTAGAATTTCTGAAAGATTCCAGTTTCGATTTGTGAGTTGCAAATTATTGCTGTTTTACTACAGAACTGTGGAAAATTCCAGATTCTATTTTCAATGAATTTTGTATGACTATTTATTTTTATACTGATGTTAATGATAATATTTTAATCAAATATTTTGTTGAACACAACTAGACTTGATTGGGATTAATCCCTAATTTTTGTGGATTTAATTGATAACTTTTATAAACTATTCTATACTTGCAAATAACTACTATACTTGCAGAATTTTCATACTGTTCAGTAAAGAACCTTAATTTTGACCTGATTCTATTTGCTGTTTATAAAAACCTCGTGAATATGAATTGTAGCCTATTGTATCTATTTTATCATTCTTTTGACGGATCTGGATTTCAATTTATATTTTGTAATCTATTGCTGTTTTAATACTGCAGTGTTTATGATTTCAGATTTACAAAACTACTGTATCTTGATACTTTCTGATTTTACTTGACTATTCTATCTATGTTTGAAAATTATGAAACTTTATTTTCTGATACTAAACATATTAGGGAATACCCCAGATTTTTCTTGGATTTAATCAGTAAGTTTTTATGCTGTTTTCTTGTTTATGTATACAAACTTCTGATTTCTGGCTGAACACGTTTTCTGGATACAAATCTGTTTTGAGTCATATTTTTGTGAAAAACCATATGACTTATATATATTTGCTAGATTCGGACGAGAGTCTATTTTCAAGATTTTCTGACAGATCCAGATTTTCACATGTGTAGCAACGGAAATTTCAGATTTAATGCAGTACTATCTTGCTGTCTTGAACTAAAATTTTTGTTGTTCTATCCTTTTATGAGTCGTCTTTCATCTGTACATGTTTATCTTTCAACTTGAACCTGTTACTTATTTATACCATGTTATTTTTGCCCTGTTTTGTGACACATACATGCCTGTTTGATAATAATAATAATAAATAACCAATCCGGGGTTTAAGGAAAGATCTAATAGTGAAAAATATAGAAATGTGTACTTGGAAGGGGGCCCGTGTTTCCCACCTGATTATCTGTTATCTTTTGCCTGTGATATGATTACCTGACATGTGATTCTGATTATCTGTTATCTGATGCCTGACTACATACTTCCTTATGAGAGGGTGTACTCAGAAGGGTGCCCGTGTTTCCCACCTCTTACCCAACTACATACTTCCTACGTGAGGGTGTTCTTGGAGGGGACGTAGTCCTACATGATGCATGATTACCTGTACCTGTACCTATTTACCTGATACCTGAGTACACGGCCCTATCGAATCCACTACGAAATCTAAACGCAAACTTGTTTAAATGTAGCAACCATGTGGTAAAAACCTGGGACGCATGAAGTGCTACCTAGATAGTAATAAATAAAAGACTTGACATGACATAACATGAAACCTGTTACATTCTTACTTGTACATGTACCTGTTTATCTATTTACCTGTTTACTTGCATGCATGACACTTGATACATGTTACCTGTATCCTGTTAGTATATCATGTTACTTGATTGTGTTTCTTGATTCATATTAGTTATCCTATTTTGTTGACATGCCTATTCCATGCTATGTTGTTTCTGCTGTTACTCTATATTATTTATTTTCCATGTACTTGTGCCTGCACTACAAGCGGCCCGTAACTTGCATTGATGGGCGTTTTGTTTCTTTTCCCTCTCCTTGCAATTTGTTAAATTGCAGATCATGGAGATCAGCTGCCTGATGGAGTAGGTGATTTGAGATTTTAGATGCTGGAGTTTTTGCTATTATTATTTCATGTTGCTTATTTTTGAATAAATGTATCTGTTACTTGGATTATTTGTATTGGGCAATGTGACCCAGAATTATTGACTTGTTCAGATCTAGTTTATTTGAAATTAATTAAGCTTTGTTTCAAGTAAATTCCTGTTGGTATATTGAATCAGTTATGCATGCGTGGTTGACTTCTTTTGCTTCCTACTCTGATTATTCATGTGATATGTTGTAAAGATCCTGACAACTTATGGATGATGAAAATCATTTGTTGGGCTTAGTCACGTATCCGTATTCCGTATTCTCTTTTTGGGAAGTGGAGGGTGACAGTTTTAAATTTGGAATTTTTTTCGATTGAGGGGAATGATAGCCAAGGTTTCAATGCAGTATGCACTAAAATTAGATTTGGTATGATAGGGTTTTAGATTTGGGAAAATAGGGTTTCAAATTTTGGATGGAGATGGGCTTCTGCTAGACGATGGTTGATGGGTCGATGGGTCGATCAGGGGTCGATGACGATGGTCTTCTGCTGGACGATGGGTCGATGACGATGGTCGATGGGTCGATGAGGACCAGGGGTAGCTGGGTGGGTAATATTATTGGGTCGATGGGGATCAGGGGTATCCAGGGGATGACGAATTGAAGATGGGTAGCCACTAGCCAGGGGATGACAAATTGAAGATGGGTAGCTAGGGGATGACGATGGTCGATGGTCGATGGTCGATGGATCGATGGTTGATGGGTCGATGGGGATTAGGAACTTAGGGCTGCTATGGGTTAGGATTTAGGAATAGGAAATTAAGAATAACTATTAAGTATATTTCATTACATAAGTATATTTATTAAATAAATATATATTAAAATAAGAGGATATCCGTATTCAAATCCGCTTTTTTTAGGGATATCCGTATCTGTGTCCAAATTTTTTGGATTTGGATATCCGATTCTGTATCCGTATTCGTTCGAACACGGATTTTTATATCCGTATCCGCCAAAAAATTGGATTCAGATACGGATCAAATAGGATATATCTTATCCGAAAGCATCCCTATATATATATATATATATATATATATATATATATATATATAGAGAGAGAGAGAGAGAGAGAGAGAGAGAGAGAGAGAGAGAGAGAGAGAGAGAGAGAGAAGAAAGAAAGAGATAGAGATAGACGGAGTGAGAGAGAGAAAGTGAGATGCTTGGGTGTGGGATGGTGGCAAGCGGCAGTGAGGAGGGGCTCGGGTAGCGGTGGGGTGCGGTGGCGAGCAACAGTGGCAAGGAGGAACTCGGGTGTTTGGAGTTGTTTGGAGTTTGAGGTGAGGCAGTGGAAGCTCGGGGGTGTGGTGGAGCTTCAGGAGGTGGTTGGGGTGAGGTGAAGGTGGTGAAGCAGCCATGAGAGTTGGAAGAGTGGGTTGGCGGTCGGGTGCTGGGTGCGGGATGAAGGAGGAGGTGGAGGTCGGGGTGTTCGACGATAGGGGAGGGGGGCTCGGAGGTGGAGCTGCGAGTGGTGTTGGCCGACTGCGAGAGGAGAGGGGACTGCGATGGCGAAGGCAGTGGTGGTGGCTGGCCATAGTGAGCTTGGAGGTTGTGGCTCGAAGTGAGGCTCGAGGAGGGGACGGTGATGGTGGAGGAGCTTCGGGAAAGGTGTAGCGATGGTGATGGGTTTCGGAAGAGAACAAGAGGTTGACGACAAGACAGCAATGGCGATAAAGGGCTTCGGAGTGACGGTGGAGGCGGCTGCCGATGGTTGCGGGGTGGCGATGTGGCCAACTGCGATGGAGCTCGGAGGTGGAGAAGGTGATGGCGAGATGGTGCTGGCGATGGAGGCTGGGGTTTTAGTACCCCGTATTTTAAATATAATTTTAAATATTTATAAATGAATTAAAATAATTTTCTGGAGATTTAATAAATATTTTTCTAAAGATTTATCTTTTCGCACGTGCGAAACACGTGCAAATATTTTTGGTGTAGAGATCCAATTTTATATTTTTAATAAATTCTCCTACTTATAATAGAGTATATTCTAAATTTTGGGATTTTTCTGAGTAAAGAAACTATTTTTATAAATACCTCGAAAGATAGGGGCTTTTATGTAAAAAGCCGTTTGGATCTCAAACAAATAATAAAAATTCATTTTTACTGAATTTTTGGCTTTCCATGGTCATCATTGAAATTAAAATATATTTAAATTTTATTTAGAGTCGATTTGGTAAAGATTTAAACAAATAGGGTGTTTTTGCAAATATGGAATCTATGTTGGATCTTGTGCAAATATTTTTCTGGAAAGTAAAAGTCAGATATTTTAATTTTAAAATATAATATGTATTATTAGATATTATTTCTAAATTTTCTGGATTTTTTACGAATATTTTATGATGTATTTGCAAATATTATAAAAAGAATGACTTTTGTGCAAAATTGCCACCCTGAGTACAAATCCGAATTTTCCTTATTCCTGGACTGTGCTGGATTGCTAGAAAACACAGTAGTAAAAGGATTTGATTTGGTTTTAATTTATTTAACTTATTTTAACTACTTTATAAAGAAAGGTTTATATATGTAAAGTAATAATTTGTTAAAGGATTATTTTGCATATGTGTTTCAAAACTCTAATTCTTCTATTCTGGGTATTTAAGAGAAGTGGAGAGCAGCCGTGTTTCACTGCACAACACAAAGTTTTTATTGTTTTTATTTTCTTGGAGATTTAAGAGGAGATCTTGGATTCTTTGCAAAGGAGGGATTCTTCATCTCGCTTTGTTATATTCATTTGATCTCTCCATCGAGGTGAGTGACTCGTTTTGTTTTGCTTTGTGTATGTGGCATGTGAGTGATGTAAATTGTTTTGTTATTTTATTTTATGTATGATGTATGTGGTGTTTCATCTATTAGAAAGCATGCTAGGGTTTGGTATGAATATGTTTGTTGGATGGATGATAAAACTGGATCTTTGCGAAGAACCCTAGTTATTGTGAGTAGAATTTCATGTGGATGATTTTGGATTGTAGGAAAAACTAATATAAATTTTGAGTAGGTTATTTCTTTTGGATTATTGCTGATTTGATAGAGTATGATGGATGTTATGCATTAATTAATTAAAGTTGAGATTTTTGGACTATTGGTGAGTTGGATGAAAGCAACTTGGCCATGTTAATGATAATTTGTTTATGAATTAACTATTGAGAATAATTGAGATTGAGTTTGAGGAATTTTGAGAAAGAGTGATGGATTAAAAGACCATGTTTTGAGGATTTGAGTTATGATGTCTAAAATTGAGGAATTGATACATTTTTGATTTAATTTGGGGATTTGTGATTTTGTGAAAGATTTTACTTAAATTTGGATTTACTCAAATACTAAGTTTGATATCTAAATATTTTGTTATTTTAGCTTATGGATTTGTGAAGTTATTTTGGTGCACAAGTATGCACAAACGTTTTCATAAATATTGTATTTTTGTTGTTTAAGAAGAAATAGAGTTTTATGTGTTTCGAAGGATTTGACTATATCTCAACTTATTTTGGTATTGATATGTTTTAAAACAAAGTTATTTTGATGTATGAGTTATTCTTAAAAACTATAATTTTGATATATGCACACGTTCCTGTTTTTATTTTGAAGAAGTTCATCAAAAAAGTTATTTTATCAATTCAAGTGGTTTTTGATTGGTTTTTATGGATCCTGGTATATCCTATAAGTTGTATTTGATCATACCAGAAATATACTTTTTATAGATTTCATTTTTGTAAGGTAAATCTTCATATCGGTTAAATTATGCACAACCTAAATTGCAGTCTGTAGGTGAGGCAGTCGACTGGTATGTTTCGACAGTCGACCGTCGCTACCTGGCAATTGTGTTTTCTCGTTTGTCTTGAAATCTCGTGCGGAACAGTCGACTGAACCATTTCTCCAGTCGACTGCCTCTGCTCTATTTTGGTATTTTTTCGAAGTATTGGATTTTCGCTCTGGACAGTCGACTGGTGACTATTAGCAGTCGACTGTTACTACTTAGAAATTATTTTCTCAAAGATGTTGATTTTTCGCCCGGGACAGTCGACTGGTATCTTTTACAGTTGACCGTCAATACTTAGAATTTATTTTCTTAACGATGTTGGTTTTTCGCTCTGGACAGTCGACTGATGACCTTTTTACAGTAGACTGATACTGATGCTTTCTTGAGTTTTTCAGGTGTTCTTTAAATGGTTGAATCTTTAAATGTTTTTGGATCTATAACTTACTATTCTAAATATTATTCTTTCTACAGCACATATGTTTTCAAGATATTTTATTATTGGATTTGGATTTTGGAATTTTATAAAGATTTGGGTTTGGTTGATTGGAGAGGTTTCTCCTTATGATCGTTTTGACGATGGGTTTGTGAATTTTGGTCTTGTTAAGATCTCTAGGAGTTGAGTGGGAGTCCTGTGAACCGGAAGTTGAAATTTGTTGAGTTAGACCTGGGGGGTCTTGGTTTAGTTGTTGTTGAGTATTTAAGTCCGGCAGGATACACTAACTCTAGAGATGGAAATTTTGTGTTTTAATAATAATCAACTTAAGGACAGGCACTAGTGGGGATGTGATGGAACTTGGAAAACGTAAGTATAGGCTCATGGTTTTGTTAGTCCAACGGATGCGTTCCAGGACTGTTTGTTGTTATGTCTCGAGAGGACATTTTTGTGTTCGCGTGTCGATGGTCTGCAGGCCTATTCACGTAGCATGCAGGGTGCATTCGCGTGTCGAGGGTCGGCAGGCCTATTCATGGAATGTACCTGGTGTATCTGCATGTCGAGGGCCTTGCAAGCCTATTCGTGGGGTACATGGGTTTGGGAGATGATTCTCCGGTTGTTTTTGAGCTATCATACATGATGCTTGCGCATCGAGGGTTGTGGTGCCTATTCGAGGAGTATTCTGGATCTTATTTCCCATCATCGTGGTAGGATTAGTGGCATAACGAGGGGTTATCCCTATAAGTGGAGATCGTTAAGGGCTTGCACCGGACCTATGTACTATGGAATGCATAGAATCCGACAAGTACGCATTAGAGAGTCAGCATATAGAGCTTGTGTTTTCTTGACTTGGTTTTATGCTTGTGTTTTCCTATTTTTTTCTACACTTGACACTTAGTCTAGAATCACTTGACGTTTTCATGAATTACTATCTACTATCTTATATTCCTTGATGTTTTCATGCTTTACTTATTTGTTATTTCTTATTTCATTTTTTCTTGCTGCTTATACATGTTGTTGATGACTCAGTGTTTCATGATTTATTGCTTTGTTTTTATGTCACTCACCCCGTTATGGCTGACCCCTTTAGTTTTGGGGGTTAGGGATCATCTCTAGCCTCATGTTTTACAGGTTGTTGTTGCTTAGAGCTTGGGGTTTGGATGCTTGAGATAGAATGATATAATAGAGCTTTTGTAAAAGAAGTGTTGTAAAAAGAAAGTTTGTAATTCAAGGTGTTTTGTATTCCGCTGTGTTTGTAAAGATTGTTGTAACAAAAGTTGAAATAAAATTATCTGTGTTTTTGGACTGTGTTTAATATTACATTGAAGTTGATGCTGGGAATTGTGCCACGTATTTCTAAGATATCATATTAGAAATTCGGGGCGCTACAGGGGTTGTGGTGGAGTGCGAGGCAGTCGGGGGTTGAAGGTGGCAGCAGCAAGGTGTCAACGGCGAGAGGTGATGGCGAGGAGGAAGAAGTAGAGAGGTCGAGTTGTTCGAAGGTGGAGGAAATGGTGATGATATGGCGATCGAGGCAGCAATGGCGAGCAGCGGCAATGGTGCAGTGAGGTTGCGGGTGCTCGGGGCTGGCGTGGGTGTTTAGAGAAGGAGAGATGAGAGGGTGGTCAGGGGAGGTGACAACGGCAAGGAGGAGGAAGTGGAGGTGATCGGTGGTGGCTGTGGGTTTCGATGGAGACTCGAGGATGTTGATGGTGGTCCATGATGGAATGAGGGTGAGAGTGAGGGTGAGGGTGATGGTGGTAATGAAGATGGAGATGGAGCTCGGTGGTGGTGGTGCTCGCGATGAAGTGAGGGAGCTTGGGTTTCGGAAGGGGAAAGAAAAAGAAGAAGAAAGAAGAAGATTGTGATATATATATATATAGAAGTGAGAGAGGGATGTGTAGAGTAGGCTAATAGATTATGAGTGGATTTTTAGGGGTATAGGAGGAGGTGGAGGCAGTAGTAGTAGGGGAGGTGGGTTGATGCTGTAAAATATAGTTGGCGAGATGAGGATTGGCTGTTGGATTAGAATTTGGGATTTAATTAGGATTAGGATTAGAATTAATTGGAGTTAAAACTTAAATTTAAACTCCATTAAAAAATTGGAAAATTTAGAATGGATCAGAAAATATTTAGGTTGGGTTCAAATAAGAGATAATTTTTTTTGGAAAGAACGTAAAGAATTTATAAGAGATCGAAATACGAAAACGTAAAAGATTTATTGATAAGATACAAAACACATGTGTATAACACATGTGGGGCAAAATTGTCATAACTCAATTTTGCAGGGTGTTACACTATCCTACCCTCCTATGCACTTGAATGAACTATGTTTTATTTTCTGCAGTGTAATATTTTTAATTGAGCCCAATATCCTGGATTTGTATTATTAACTCCTTATTAATAAAATAGTGTAGCTATACTTCACAATTTCTTCAAAACAAAAGGGAGAGGGAGAGAGAGAGAGAGGACACCAACTATAACTCACGCAAACATTATCCTCATATGAAAATCCCTAAAAATTATACCAAAATAACAACTTAATCTAACAAAGTCATCATCATCACCATCCACATGGAAGTTTACTGACAATTAAGAACAAAACAGAAGAGGATCTACATGAACCCCTAGGTCTATAAATTTTTTTAATCCTCATATGAAAATCCCTAAAAATTATACCAAAATTATACTATATCTTAAGCTAATTGGGCTACCCCACTCTTCTTTCTCCATTTTGAAATAAAGAAAGGAGAGCTAAAGTAGATATTAACACGTGACAACCCCGTGTACTTAATTTACATAAAATTTAAAAAACAAACAAACAAAAAAACCCATCATCTTCTGCTTCTCATCCTACTTATTGCTACCAAAAAAAAAGAGAAATGTTACACTTACATTGTTTCTTACCCCAAACATACATGGGGTTTGTCTTTTAGTGATCATTGGGTCCATCCCTCACTAAAAGACAAATGGAAAAGGTCCAATCACCACTAAAAGACAAACCCCATGTATGTTTGGGGTAAAAAACAATGAAAGTGTAGCATTTCTCAAAAAAAAAAACCCCCTCAACTTCTATCAAATCCCGCTTACCCCCGCACCCCGACTGTTTTCTCCGGTCAATTTGGGCCCAATTTTGGCTACCCGACGCCGCTTCCGACACCTCGCCGCCTTTCCTAACGCCGCCTCCGACGCACCCCCAACCCTGCCATATCTTCCCCTCAACTTCAGCCTGAATTCGGTGGTGAGTAAAAAATCGGTGAGTAAGAATTCGTTGGATTTTTTGGGTATGATGGCAATTTCATTTTGTTTTTAATATCCTCTCTCCTTCTTTACTGGATTTATATGAACAAGAACTATCACCATATTATACACTTCTCCATTCTCAATTTACTACATTTCTAAGTTTGTAACTTGAACTTTAGACTCTCTGTTATGACTCAATCATACTTTTGAAATCCACCTTCTTAGATAGGAACTTCATTTTCTCAATGGCTGAAGTTATTTTGACAAATGAGAGAGACTATTGAAACCTGCATGTCTTCTTATCTGTGAGATTAGGGAACTCTCCTATACAAGAACCCGGGTTGTGTAACAGATGATTTATTTGAACCACATTCAAGTCGATGTACTTCGGGCTCATATTCAAGCTATCAATGCATGTACATTTTAGAGTTATGAGAGCAAAAAAGTATAGAGAAAGGTATTTTCTCCACTTAAAGTGTGCACTTCTATTATCATACAGTTTATATGCTCTTCACTACATGCAAGTGAGATTTATTCTCTTACATCTTTACTTATTAGTTGTCACTAAATGTTATTATTATCTGATGAATGTAATTTCCATTGTTTTTTATTTCTCCTTCCTTCTAACCCTTTCTTACTCATTATTGCATATGTTATTTGTAAATTAGAAAATCACGATATACTTAAGACATTGTACTTATTGTGACAAAAAAAATTCTTCATGAGAATGATCAAGTTTGACTATAGAGCAATAATTTTATCTACATGCAATTCTTGCAGGAAAGCTGAATCGATGTTGTGTTCGTCCATCATATACATGAAGGAAACGCTAAGCTCATAGCATTATTCTGGAAAAGATGGTTGTTTAATGAGTAAGAAGATCACTTTTATATATAGTATCTCTATATTCCTTCATAGTTTAGTACCTTAATTCTCTTATTACTCATATAGAATATTAAGTCTTTTTGCTCTATGGTTATGGTTAAGTTATAGGAAGCTTAATTCAAACTATTATCAATTAGAATTTACGTTTCAACTAAAATAATGGAAGCTTGGGTATTATCATATAAACTTTGTTTTTTTTTTTTACGTATTAGCCCTGGACCAACTTACCTTTACTATATATGACAAAATGGTTCATAAAGCTGAGAAACTTAAATAACTATACATATTTTCTGCATAAATTGTGCTAGGTGTTCTTTTCATATCGATCTAGATCGATAATTTAGAGCATTAAACACATTTCAAAAAGTATGTTCAATGTCTTATACTAATAAGAGAGAGAGAGAGCCTACTACCTCCTCCCTCACCTCTCTATTTTGAAATAGTGAAAGAAGATGAAAAGCAGAAATTCCTATTTAACTAACATGTGTACTGCACACGATTTTATTAAAAAACCAAACAAAATAAAAACCCCAATCCCTCAAACACAGTCTCTCCCCCTCCTACTTTTTCAATCTCACAAAATCTCACATCTCTTCCCAAACCCACTCTCAGCAAACACAATTCTTAAAATTATTTTTATATGATTTTCTTAGTCTATTATCTTTACCAGAACCTATGCTATAATGCATGGTTTATAATGTATAACCGAATGCTAATGATTTTATAATAATCTGTTAACATAAATTAGTTTAATTTGCGATATCTTTTCATTACATGCATTTTTTTGCTTCAGTGATATTCAATTGGATAACATTATGGTTTGACAATGATTCTCTAAACCATCTGCTTATATGAGGATGATAATAAAGATTTCAATAATTACGGTAGGAATGATATTTATAAGTTCCTCCCAATTCTCTCATTTTTTTTTGGGAGTTTTATATAATTTTATGAGTTCCTTATTGCGACGTAACGTGTATGTAGCAAACTTTTTTGAGGTTTTCTATAACTGAGCTTCAATTACATAAACATTTTCCTTTTGTTTTTCTCCCAAACAGTTCATCTCTCTCTCTCTCTCTCACACACACACACACTCTCACAAACCCTGACCCAAATCCCTTCCCACTTCCTCGCCGTCGTCGTGCCCCCCTCCACCGTCGTCTTCCCCTGCCTCCAGCTAGATGCCTCCCTTGCTTTTCGATTCCCGAGCCCGACCTCCCATCATCACCACCAACACCATCTTCTTCTCAGTCCCGATCCATCTTCTCTTCTACATCGCCCACTCCCTCTCCCAATCCCAGTCTCGAACCCTAACCACCTCAACCCCACCCTCTCCCTCCAAACCCTAGATCCCACCTAAAACCTAGCCGAACCCCGCCCCCGAATCCCCCCAACCTCTCCGACTTCGCCTACTCCGTGGTGGTTGGCACCAAGAAGAATCCCATCAAGAAGCCCTAATGGATGAAGCTGCGATCCCCGGTGGGAAGGATTACACCGAGATTAAGGGGCAGCTGAGGAAGCTCAACCTTCATACTGTCTGCGAGGAGGAGGCCAAATGTAGGATGACCAACTATTGTTTAAAGTTAGCTGCTGAACATGAGAAGGTTATCACTGAGAGAACTTGGAAGTGCAGTCTCAGATGCTGAGAGATGCTTGGAAAATTGCCATCATGACAGGGGTTTGGTAAGTATTTTTTTTTCTTTTGGTTTCGCAATCAGTCAGCCATTATAAAAGAATATAGTTGCTTGATTTCTTGTACTTTTTGGCGCAATAGTGTTTATATATATATATTGATATGGGTCAGATGACGTGGCATCTCCTGGGCCCTCAGATCTCCTCAAACCCGCTCTTCCCTGATCATCAGATCAACCCAGAGCCAGATGGACCTCTGCCACGTCAGGCCCATGAGCAAACAGATCCGACCCGGTCCAGTAGGGTCTTAGACCCATTTTCTCTACCTATAAATACCATACCTCCTCCTTATTGAAGAGGTAATCAAACTTTCTACCCCTGAACCCTTGCTACTGTTTCTTTTCCGAGTAACTGACTAGATCATCGAGGGCCTGTCGCCGGGACTTCTCTCAGTGTTTCAAGGCAGTGTTCAGGTACCTAGGACCGAGCTGAGCCCACAGATCCGAACCGAGCTGCTGGATCCGAGCAGAGCACCCGGTCCCTACCTCACTCCTGATACTTCCAAGCCGGCTCCCGCCGCCCGGGGTCGGACCGATGCCAGTACCGAGACTTCCCCTATACAAATTACAAGAACTCACACTTGTTGCAGCCACACCCCAAAAACAAACCGCATCATGTTGGCGCCGTCTGTGGGAAATTCCTTTTAGGTACTGTTGCCTTTCCGAGCCCAACCAGAGTCGTCACCTCGGGTCCGAGCTCTTCCATGGCTCCCAAATTCAGAAGGGCCATCACCTCGACACGACATCCAGACTCCCTACATCATAGCCACGCGAATGACCAGGGTTCCAACCAACCTCGAGTCAACAGCGCGGCCCGACCTTCAAACGAGTCTGATTTGCGTCGCGTCATCTCAGACAGACAGGTCAGCCGGACGAGGGGAGAGGCCACTTCCAACTCGGTCTCGAACCATCGTCGATAGCCTTCCCAGGTGCGCGATCCCCCACAGGACTCGGTGGGTCAAGCCCCCATCACAAGAGTCAAATTCCAGAATTTCCGGGATGAGATTCTCCAAGCCATTCGAGGTGGCCAGACCACCGAGGTCCGCAACAGTTCCGACCCCCAGTCAAGAATAGGAGCCGGCAAGTCCCACAGATCGGCTCGTCCCCAGGAACAGACAGATGCCATCCTTCGTCGTTTGGAGGAGATGGAGAACCGCTTCACCCATCTTGGCGAGGGCAGACCAGTACCGGGTCGCGGTCATTAACAAATCGGACCCCCTTCCCCCCCCCCCCAAAAAAAAATCCTAGAGGCCGAGATCCCTCGGAATTTTAGGCCTCCCCAATTCGAGACCTACAATGGCGAGGGTGATCCTGCTAATCACATGGAGGGATTTAAGACCCTCATGATGATTCACAGTGCTGTAGATCCCCTTCTCTTCCATGCCTTTCCTGCTACCCTCCGTGGACCGGCTTGGGAATGGTTCTCCATACTTACCCCCGGGTCGGTCTTCTCTTTCGAGCAGCTAGAGGCGGGTTTCCTAGCCCACTTCGTGACCAGCAGGAAGGTCAAGAAGACAAACTCTTCCCTTCTGGACCTAAAATAGAAAGATGGGGAATCCCTCCGGGAGTTCATTCGGAGGTTCACCACTGAGGGATGGTTAGTTTCCTCCATCGACGCAGGGGTCACCTCCGCATCCTTTTGACACAATGTCCGCCACGGCCAGCTCAAGGCTTCTTCAGCCAAGAAACCACTCGTGGACTTCCCCGACCTACTCAATAGGGTCGAGAAGTATATCTGGGCCGAAGAAGCCCTTAATCTCGAGGGCGCCAAGGAAGCCGCTGCTAAGGGAAAGCGTAAGGTCGATGATGCTAAGCCTTTCAAGAGACCCGTGAAAGAAGCAACTAGTCTCAAAAGGGTCCTCCCGATCTCCCGATTCGAGAGATATGCACCCCTGACACAGAACATCTCAGCAATCCTGATGGAGATCGAGGACAAAGGGATCGTCCACTTCCCTCCCCGACAGATGAACAACAGCAAGAAGCAATACTAAAGGTTCTACTGCCGCTTCCACCGAGACATCAGACATGATACAGATCATTGCCGAGCAATCAAAGACGAGATCAAAATCCTCATCCAATGAGGGTATCTGGGGGAGTTCGCCCGGACCGGTCCCAAAGACCGAAGAGAACCAAGGAGCCCGAGGCCTTCGCCTCCTCCTCAAGCAAACAACCGTCGACCTGAGCAGGACCCCGAACCTGGGGAAGTAAAGGGACTGGCTATCCTCCACTACGTCCATGGAGGACCCATGGGAGGAGACTCCAATACCTCCCGCAAGGCCTTCGTTCGAGAGGTCAATTATGTCCGGGACCATCCCTCCCCCCGTGTCCAACAGCTGCCTGTCTCATTCTCGGGAGAAGACCTCGAAGGCGTCTGGCTTCCGCATTGTGACACCCTCGTCATCAGCCTTGTCATGGCCAACTTCGAGGTCCATCGTATCCTGGTGGACAATGGTAGTTTGGTTAATATCCTGCTCTTAGAATGGTTTGAGAACCTCAAGCTCCCCCGAGAAAAGCTCAAGCCTGCCGGCTACACCCTTCACAAGTTTTTCGGGCGTTCCCGTACAAATTGAGGAGATTGTGACACTAGATGTAACTGCAGGCACGACCCCCATCCTCCGAACCGAGTCAACGGATTTCATGGTGGTCAACGTCAAGGCAGCATACAACGCCATCAAAGTTCTCCTCAAGCCCAACATTGACCTCCCCGAAGCCTCCTACCTTGCCACTGATCTCCAACCAGACAACTGGACGGCACCCATTCGAAAATTCCTTTCAGACGGCAAGCTCCCTCAAGACCAAGTCGAAGCAAGAAGGATCAGGGTTCGCTCCGAAAGATTCACCCTGATTGAAGGAACGCTCTTCAAGCGCTCATACACATCAGTCGACGGTAGGACATACCTCCGTTGCCTAACTCCAGACGCGGTGAAGTACGCTCTGAAGGAACTGAACGAAGGGATCGGCAGATGCCACATGGGGAGCAGGTACTCGCCCAAAAGGCCTTAAATCACGGGTACTACTGGCCTACAATGCTGCAAGACTCCCAAGACCTCGTCAAGCGATGTGGCCTATGCCAAAGATTTTCGTCGGTGAAGAGGCTTCCCCAGGCCAACCTCTGATCCCTATCCAGCCTGACCCCTTTCTTTATGTGGGGGATGGACCTAGTCGGCCGCTTCCCATAGGCAACGGGTCAAAGGAAATTTCTGGTGGTAGCCATCGACTACTTCACAAAGTGGATCGAGGCAGAACCCCTGGCCACGATCACCGAGCATCAAACTCAACAATTATTCTGGAGGAACATCATCTGTCGATTCGGTATCCTACAGGTACTCATCACCGAAAACGAGACCAAGTTCGCGGGTAAAGGCTTTCAAAAATTTTGCGAAGACTTCGGCGTTTGCCAACGCTTCTCATCGGTGTGCCACCCTCAATCCAACGGCCAAGCCAAAAATGCGAACCGCCAGATCCTAGTTAGCCTCAAGAAGCGGCTGGATAATTCGCCAAAGGTACTACAGGTCGACAAGCTACCAAGCATACTCTGGGCACACCGAACAACTAAGAGGCTCCTACGGGCGAATCCCCCTTCAACCTCACTTACAGCACCGAGGCTATTATCCCTCTCGAGATCGGCCTTCCTTCGCCCAGGATCATGGCCTTCAGCCGGGACGACAACTCTTCGAACCTCAGAGCCAACCTGGACCTCATCGACGAGGTCAGGGAGAGATCCGCCATTCACAGAAGCATATACCAACAAAGGATCAAGAAATTCTACAATAAGAAGGTCCGCCCGACGGACATCAAGCAGGGCGACCACGTGCTTAGAAAGCTCGTGGTCTCTGACCCCAGAGGAAAGCGGAAACTCTCGCCTAATTGGGAGGGCCCTTACAAGATCTCCGAAGTGGTCCGTCCTGGTACGTACCGACTAGCAGACCTGGGGGACAGGATTATCAAGAGGCCCTGAAATGCAGAGTACCTCATCAAGTTCCTCGAAGGAGAGGGCTAGACTTATGTAACCGATCTATTGTAATCGGCACTTACGTGCTATTTCATTTTGTAAATAACAAAGTGTAACTTTATGTTTTCTTCTACACTTGTTTTTAATTTTTTAGAACAAGTTAAGGGGGCTCGACCCTCGGCACTCACCTCGAGCCACGCCCTAGCTTTCTCAAGCTAACAGGGCTTCGCGCTCGGCAGTACCCCCGAGCCATGACCCAACGGCTATTCCAGGCTACGGGGGCTCGGCCTTCGAGATTCCAGCTCTCCTTCCTATCCAAAAGTTTTTATTAAGATTTAGGGTGCTCGCCTTCGGCAAATTCCCCGAGCCTCGAACCTTGGGTCGACCCACCTCTCGCCCGCTGTAACTCCCTGTCCAGTTGTACGTATTTTATTACGTGAATTTTTGTACTTCAATTTTCAGAAGTTTTATTTTTCTTTTTGGACTCTTTATCTAAAGCCAAAATATTTTTCTGATCAATTCTATAATTTTGTGATTTTCGATCGGAGTTTAAATACAAATTTTAAACCCTGATTAATCCAAATTCTAATCCTAATCCTAATCCTAATCCTGCCTAACTTCTCATTTTCTCCCCCCCATTTTCTTCTTATACGCCTAACTTCACATTTTTCCTAAACCTATGATGCATTTAACTACACCTCCACCACCCTACACTCTCATTTTCCTAACCTATCCCTTGATTTTTCTACACCCCTTCTACACCCCTACACATGCATGCACAATTGCAACCAGCCAACTCTCTCTCCCTCTCTCCTTGTTTAAATCTATATATATGCATACACACACACATGCATAACACATCAACCCCCCACCTCTACGTCTCGTTTTTCATTTTCCCTTCTTCTCTTCCTCTGCCTTCTTCACACCCGAGAGCTCAAGCAATTACCTTTCACCTTCGAGCCAACGACTCCGCTTCTACGATCCCGTGAATCCCGAAAAACAACCCGACGCCGCGCCACCTTGTTGTTGTCGTCACTCACCATTGCTACCGTTAGCTACCGTCTTGCCACCATTCTTACCGCCGTTGTACCACTGTCCGTTGCCGACGTCGCTTCTTTCCGTGGTTAACACCACCACTGAAATCGTCACATTATAAAGCAAGTACCTTGTACACTATTTTTGTTCTCGTACAAGCATTTTCCTTGGACTCGTGGCAAGTAGTCTAGTTATCATCATATTTTATTGTCAAACTCCGTTTGAGTCACTTGTTTCATGCTATATCAACTCAAGAGTGAACCGTTAACACATTTCGAATCGTGTTATCGAATATCGAATATTCAACCTTACTATCTCTAAAATTTCTTGACCTTGCACTAAGAAGTCGACCATGTTCCCGATACTGGATTGAAGATTTTCTACATAGAAATCGTAGCCCATCGAGTCCTGAATCCAGTACATCTTACGGTTTCTCAATCGGATGTATAGATTGTGAGATATCACGATTTTAGTACTGTCATATTGTGAATTTCTGAACCTGTACGGGATTACTAACCGGCATCTCGTACTGAGAATTCGACCATGTTCCCGACACTGGATCAAAAAACTCTCTACATGAAAATCGTAGCCCTTTGAGTCTAGATATCCGAAACATCCTACAATTTCTCAATCCGATGTATAGATTGTGAGATATCACAGTTTTAGTATTGTGACTCTGAATTTCCAGAATGCGCGCGAAACATCGAAACCAGCGAAGAATAAATTTGTACGCATAGCTACTGTCTTTAGAATGTATCGTGTGAATATGCGTTGGAACCGAAAGAGAGTCTACTTTCTAGAATCTCTGACGGAATCGGATTTACTTTTCTGTAACAACGGAAAAGTGAATTTGAATGCAGACATGTCAAGTTGTCTAAAAATTCATCTCTATATTTTTCCATATAAACCCGTTATTTTTCATATTTAATGAACTGAATGTATTATTGTTCTTGTAATAATAATTTGCATAGATATAATAGGTTGATAGTATGTATTTTATACTACTTGATAATTTATAATAACTACTCTCGATACATGTACTCATTTTACGTCTCATGTCCATGATTACTGCCCTTGATATTTTCCTTGACTAAACTATTTGATTACACTGTTCTACTAATCGTACCAACTGTATATTCATAATTAATTATAAAAGAATAACAAGCTGGGGTTATAAGGGTACGGCTTAGTAATGGACAATATAGGGGAGTATACTCGGAAGGGGGCCCGTGTTTCCCGAAATAGTGATTCTTGATTCTTGATTCTTGATTACACAATTCTTGATTACATAATTCTCGATTACATGATTCATGATTACATGTCGTGATACTATCACTGGAAGACCCAAGTACATAATCCTATAGAATTCACTACTTAAGTCTAAACGTCACATGATTGATATGCACCGAACTTGTGGTATGGGACACATGATTGCGTGCATTAGATAAGTTAATAAAATAGATAAACTTGAGATCTTCACTAAGCATGATTCTTGATTACATGACTCTTCATTACATGATTCTTGATTACATGACTCTCGATCCTTGATTACAAGATTATCGATTAACTGAGCCTAGGTTATCAATTGCTTATATCTTGAAGTCTAGAATACACTAGTTACAGTTATTACATACATGATCATATTGTCCCAGTTCTTTGCTTACTTCCATATTGTATTTGTACTTCTACTTCTTGTTTCTCCCCTGTTATATCTTGTTATATTACCCGTTTTTCTGCTTGTTGCTATTTGCTGCCCGAAACTTGCTCTAACGGGAACTTTTCTATTTTTCTTTGAGTTAATAATTATACAGGTACTGATGGATCCGACGAGCAGACTCTCTAGACGATCGTTGCTGCTTCCTTACTACTTCATGTTGTTTTTCTTTCAGTCGCTATTTTATCTAGTTGTTATAGCAAACTGTTTATCGTACTGTTTTAATTATGTCACAATATATTTTCGGGCAACTTGACCCGATGTTTATGTATTATATGGATGATGGTTATTTTATTTTCAGCTCATGTGATCATTATATTTGTGCGTGATTGTGTTATAAAGATCTTATTGAGCTTATAATTGTACAGCTTATGGATGATGTATATCATTCGCTGGGCCTCAGTTGCGTGCCTGTATTTCCGTATAGTGGGAAGCGGGGCGTGACACCCGCTGACAACTCGGGGTAAACGGCCCTCTAAGCCGAAACCCCGAATTGTCAGAGGGTGGCAGGGGAGCCACCGATCCGGGACTCTCGGCCAAAAATTCCGCTTTAGGGCGCCCGCCTTCGGCAAGCACCCCGAGTCCTACCCCCGGGATCGACCCACCTTTCACCCGCTGACAACTCGGGGTAAACGGCCCTCGGAGCCGCAACCCCGAATTGTCAGAGGGTGGCAGGAAAGTCACCGGTGATGAGTTTTCACGGTGAAGTGAAACAATTCCTGATGAACTCCTGGTGAAGGGGGGAGGGTTATATAGCCATCCGGAGAGGCGCATTTATGACATCGGGGAGTCTAAACGATGAAAGATGAAACGTCCCTATTAATTGTTATCGAAAGGTGAAACGTACCCTATTAAGTGCTATCTGCGGGGAGTAACGGCTCGGCTCCCGAGCAAAGCAGGGGGCAGTCAACATCCTATTTTTTTCAAGTCAACAAAGATCGGACAAATCAAATCTTATTCATAAGCACCCTCAAAGGCTACGGTACAATTAAAAAAACGTTACAGCGTTCTCCCTTTACTTCTACCTAAGGGTCTCTCCCTAGACCCTCCGGACTCACAAGAGCCGCCTCGAGCCAGGCTGAACGGCTCCGCCCCTCAGCAATCTCATCCCCCAACTTGGGCATTGCCATTGTCGACGTCCCCGCAACCGAGCTCTGCGCGTCCACAGGCCTTACCATCTCCAGATACAGGGTCGACGAGGAGCATAAAACAGAGGGGCCTCCTGGCTCCGGACGGCCGAGTCGAGGTCGTTCGACGCCTAACAGCACCTTCAGCCTCTGAATCTGCAACACTCCTTTTCAACAATGACCTCACGAAGAACGAATTCGGAGGTTTGACGCCTGGTGGAGGCATCCGATAAAGCCCAGTTCGTCTCAGCACTCCCCTAATTGCGGTCGACTAGGGCCTTCTTCAGACGAGCCGCCTCTAGGTTGAGCTCCTTGGACTTGTTCATAAAATAGTCCACCGCAGCTTCTTGGTCGCGAGCCTGCTTACAATAGCGAATCAGCACACTCTCCTTGGACTCCAGCTTATTCCGAAGTCGCCGGACCTCGGCGGAACTAAGGTCAGCCCCGACAGTCTCGTTCATCTACCAAAAATAGGGAAGAGGCAACAATTCACTAAGAAAGCTTGCTCTAAACAAAAAGTCACAGAGGATCAGCCAAAATTTTGTTTTTATAAATTCAAAAAATGTGTTACAAAAAGCGATGGTCAGTCCACACAAGGCAAGTACAAATCAAAAAGAAAGCAAAAATCCTACACTACTTTGGCACATCTTCGGCGGCTGGTTCATCCCCTGCCTCCTCCTCCAGACGAGGGTCCTTCGGAGCCTCGTCTGGAGGAGGCTCCTTGGCCTCCGGGTAGAGGTGCAGGAAGTGCTCCTTGGCCCGGTTGTAGGCATCATCTTGAGCTTGGATCAGCTCGTCCGCAGAGGACATCTCCAGCTCATCATACGCCAACTTCTCCACTGCACGAATCGCCGCATCCTCGCGCGCGTGCTAATCATGCAGAGTAGCCATCTCTGCTTGGAGGACCGCATGGGCTCCTTGAGCCGCCGTCAGCTCGTCCTTTAGCTTCTTTCCCTCTCGGATGTACCGCTTGGCATTCCGCTTCTCGAGCTGAACCTCCTTCTCCAGGCACTTCCATAGATGTGCCCCGTGCAGCAGTGCCTGGCCGAGGAGAATTGAGTTAGACGCAAAGCTCATAAATAGTTATCACAAAGCGGATAACTAACAAATACTTACTGTGACCTGTGCCTGAGCCCACATCATGTAGGCCACCTCGGACGTCTCTGTCGCTAGATTCATCCGGTCACACTCCGTGACGACCTTGTCCGCCACCTCCACCGCGATCGGGCCCTCCATCGTGGAATCGCCCTCCTTAACTGCCCAATCAAGGGCGAACGGCCTTAGATCCCTCTGGCCTACCATTTCCTTGGCGTCAGGGCGAAGTGCTGGGGTCCCCGCCTTCAAGACCTCCGCCACTTTCTTACTACTGAAGCTCGGCTCCGACTCCTTTGGCCCCCTAGATGGGTGGCTTCTCTTCGACTTCTTCGGAGGCCACTCCGAAGATCCTTGGTCCGCCCCCTGGGTGGACCCTGCTGCCGGGGCAGTCTTCTCCCTGTCAGCTCTCCTCTTCGCGGCCAAGGCCAGAAGGGCATTCCTCGTCTCGAGGTTTTTTGCATCCATCGCTAAAGAAAAAGAAAAATGTTAACACGAAGGCAGAAAATTAAGCAAAGTAGAAACAAAAACATACGAGGCACTGGGCTCAGTCTGGCTCTGGCCAGATGTAACTCTGTGAGCGCGGCCAACCGATGCTGTGTCCCTCTACAATCTTATCCACTTTCGCCCATTCCTTTTCTGTCAAGTCCCTTCGCCTCGAGGGTTTATGATTCAGCTTGTAAAAATTCCAGACTGTGGGGATTTTCCAAGGCGTCTCGCTCTGGACAACAAGGTACTTCTCCTTTCAGGCCTTTATCGAGTTCGGGTGACCATGCATCACTCTCTTGTAGGGGGCGCGGAGACATATAGAAGATCCCCTCCATATCTCCGAGCGAGCTCACCTCCAAGACGGCGCGGAAATACTTGAGCTTCAGCTTGACTGTAATACCCCAGATCTCGGCGAACAAGTCGACTGGTGGGTAGATCAGTCGACTGATATGCGCGGAATTTGAGATTGAGATTGAGAAATTTAGTCCCACATGGGAGGTTTGATAGGATAATTTGAGTATAAATACTATTAGCCAATGATCAAGAGTCACCAATTCGGTTAACCACCTTTTGAGAGGCAGCCTGTGGTGGGCAGTTGTACTACATAGTATTTATAATTTGTCTGAGTATTGGGGCGGGGCGTTACAGAATGGTATCAGAGCCGACTTTCGACACACCAGGTGTATCTGCACGTCGAAAGGGTCTTGAAGGCCTATTCGTGGGGTACACAGGAGATGATTCTCTGGTTATGTTCGCGTGTCGAAAGGGTCTACGGGCCTATTCACGAAGCATACAGAGGTGCTAGAAAGGGCGGTCCTACACTAGATGTGTGCCGTGTACTCAGCGAGGACGCTGATCCCTAAGGGGGGGTGTATGTAATACCCCAGATCTCGGCGAACAAGTCGACTGGTGGGTAGATCAGTCGACTGGTATGCGCGGGATTTGAGATTTAGATTGAGAAATTTAGTCCCACATGGGAGGTTTGATAGGATAATTTGAGTATAAATACTATTAGCCAATGATCAAGAGTCACCAATTCGGTTAACCACCTTTTGAGAGGCAGCTTGTGGTGGGCAGTTGTACTACATAGTATTTATAATTTGTCTGAGTATTGGGGCGGGGCGTTACATTGACCCCCTTCTCCTGGCACTTTAGGATGAAGCGACCAGGTGCTTCCACGAGTTGGGGTCGTACTGCATCGACCCAGCTCCCCCCACCTCAGCACCCTCTTGATAAACGGGTGCAGCGGCAACCTCAGTCCCGAGACGAAAGCATTCTCAGGAAACATACAGAAACTCTTCTCCAACTCAGTGGTTGGACAAATTTCGGGGCTCGAAATCAACAGCTCAAACTCCCGAGGAATGAAGTAAGCTGCTCTTAATATCGGCAGGTAATCCGCCTTCAGCACGCACTGGACGCTGTCCATCTTTATCATGGTCCGATCCAATGCACGCTTCCCCGTGGTAAATTGGAAAAGTTCCTCAACATCGTCAGGGTACATCCTGATTGACCCTGGGTTCCTATTGGTCAGGGGAGGAACCGCCAGCCCTTTTCCGAGCTCATCCGGCGTGCTCGGACTATCCGGCTGAATCCATTTTCTTTTCCTCCTACGAAGGCGAGGCTTCCTCTCCGGAGACGGAGTCGACAACGGGGGAAGAGGGGGGAGACCTGTTTCTTCCTCGGCTACCACTCCCTCCACTCCTCCTTCTCACCCCTCCTGGTCGCCCTCTTCCTCGACGAGCTCCTCCTCAGACCCCTCCTCAGTCTCCTCCCCCGACGACCCCTTTTCTGGCATACGACTTCGCAAAGGGGCCACATCAAGAACCACATCACTGGCGCCTCCGGATATCGAAGTCGACTGTTCTTCCTCCTCCGAAGTAAGGTCGTCCAGGGACCAAGACATCGACTGGGACTCGACCTCCACCACACCGTGACCCGAAGAGCTTGCCTCGGAATCAGACTGAGAGCGCGACATAAGGAAACAGAATACTAACCTGATTATCGGAAAACGGGAGGATCACTGTAAAAGTTATCGCCAACAACAAAGAGATGAAAATTCCTGTTACGAAGAGAGAAAGAGCGAAGTGAAGAAATGAAGGGAGAGGTAGGGGACTTATAGAAGTGAGAAAGACTCCTTGAATTGCGCAAAAGAACCTCCATCGTCCAATCTTGATCATCAAGATCTAACGACCACTAGAATCTCAGACGCCTCGATTTCCACCTCCATGACATCAGCCTAACACATCAAATTCCGGTTTTACCCTCAGTCTTGTCAGCTGGCACAGTGGCTCATCGCTACCCCTTCCTCCCACGACAGAGGAGTAAGTTAAGCCTCTTCGTTCCGTAAAAGTTCGGAATACACCAAAGCTTTTCCAACAAGTTTTGGAGCTCGGCACTCGGTAGTAACCTCGAGCAACACCAAAGCTTTTCCAACAAGTTTTTGGAGCTCAGCGCTCGGTTGTGACCTTGAGCCATACCAAAGCTTTCCAAATCTTTTCCACCAAGTTTTTGGGCTCCGCGCTCGGTTGTGACCTCGAGCCATACCAAAGCTTTTCCAACAAGTTTTGGGGCTCGGCGCTCGGTCGTAACCTCGAGCCACACCAAAACTTTTCCAACAAGTTTTGGAGCTCGGCACTCAGTAGTAACCTCGAGCCACACCGAAGCTTTTTCAACAAGTTTTTGGGGCTCAGTGCTCGGTTGTGACCTCGAGCCATACCAAAGCTTTTCCACCAAGTTTTTTGGGCTCGGCGCTCGGTTGTGACTCGAGCCATAACAAAGCTTTTAAAAGCTTTTCCAACAAGTTTTGGGGCTCGGCGCTCGGTCATAACCTCGAGCCACACCAAAGCTTTTCCAACAAGTTTTGGGGCCCGACGCTCGGTAGTAACTTCGAGCCACACCAAAGCTTTTTCAACAAGTTCTTGGGGCTCGGCGCTCGATGTTAACCTCGAGCCACACCAAAACTTTTCCAACAAGTTTTGGGGCTCGATACTCTGTAGTAACCTCGAGCCACACAAAAACTTTTCCAATAAGTTTTTGGGGCTCGGCACTCGGTTGTGACCTCGAGCCATACCAAAGCTTTCCAAATCTTTTCTAACAAGTTTTTGGGGCTCGGTGCTCGGTTGTGACCTCGAGCCATACCAAAGCTTTCCAAAGCTTTTCCAACAAGTTTTTAGGCTCGGCGCTCGGTTGTGACCTCGAGCCATACCAAAACTTTTCCAACAAGTTTTGGGGCTCGGCGCTCGGTCATAACCTCGAGCCACACGAATGATTTTCCAACAAGTTTTGGGGCTCGGCGCTCGGTAGTAACCTCGATCCACACCAAAGCTTTTTCAATAAGTTTTTGGGGCTCAGCGCTCGGTTGTAACATCGAGCCATACCAAAGCTTTCCAAAGCTTTTCCAACATGTTTTTGGGCTCGGCGCTCGGTTGTGATGTCGACCATACCAAAGCTTTTCCAACAAGTTTTGGGGCTCGACGCTCGGTCGTAACATCGAGCCACACCAAAGCTTTTCCAACAAGTTTTGGGGCTCGGCGCTCGATAGTAACCTCGAGCCACATCAAAGCTTTTCTAACAAGTTTTTGGCGCTCGGCGTTCGGTTGTGATCTCGAGTCATACCAAAGTTTTTCCAGGCTTTTTCAACAAGTATGGGGGCTCGACGGTTGGTAGCGATTCCGAGTCTCTCCATGGCTTTTCCAACAAGTATGGGGGCTAGACGGTCGATAGCGATTCCGAGCCTCCCCATGGCTTTTTCAGCAGGCAAAGGGGCTCAGCGCTCGGCAGTGACCTCGAGCCACCCCCTAGCTTTTTCCCCAATGCTTGGGGCTCGACGGTCGGCAGCAATTCCAAGCCACGCTTGGCTCCCACAGACAAACTTCAGGGCTCGGCATCCGAACGTTTAGCCTCACCACCCGAGCTCAGAGAGACTCGGCGCTCGGCGCTCGACAACGGATCCCAACATCCGAGCGTCCAGGAGCTCGACGCTCGGCCCACGACCTTCTGTTCTCAGCTCTCGATGCCCCTAATAAGGGGATCCCCTTCATCCTACCCCACTGGCCTCTCCAGGAAGATACAAACCATATTTCCAGCGTACACACCGCTACGCTCTTCCTATAGAGGCGAATCACTCCTACACGGCTCCAGGAGTGGGGGGCTCCTGATATGGGTTAGATGACGTGGCCCTTCCTGGGCCCTCAGATCTCCTCAAAACACGCTCTTCCCTGATCATCAGATCAACCCAGAGCCAGATGGGCCTCTGCCATGTTAGGCCCACGAGCAAACGGGTCCGACCCGGCCCAGCAGGGTCTCATACCCGTTTCCTCTGCCTATAAATACCAGATCCCCTCCTCACTGAATAGGTACTCAAACTTTCTACCCCTGAACCCTAGCTACTGTTGCTTTTTCGAGTAACAGACTAGATCGTCGGAGGGCCTGTCGTCGGGACTTCTCCCGCTGTTTCTAGGCAGTGTGCAGGTACCCAGGACCGAGCCGAGCCCACAGATCCGAGCCGAGCTGCTGGATCCGAGCCGAGCACCCGGTTCCTACCTCACTCCTGCTACTCCCGAGGTAGCTCCCGCCGCCCGGGGTCGGACCGATGCCAGTACCGAGACTTCCCCTATACAAATTACAAGAACTTACAACTGTTGCAGTCACACCCCAAAAACAAACCGCATCATGTATATATATAAACATTGTAGGAATCGTTTTATCTTGGTCTTGTTTATTTACACCTTATCGTTGAAGTTAATTCTCATGCAGGCAATTCTATCCTCTTTCCCTTTCTGTACATTTTACAGTTAATAGGAGAACTGGGAAGTTGTCAACTGATTTTTCAAGGATGAGTCAAACCCCTCTTTAGTTCATAGTTTCCTCGTTTAGAACTTGACGCTAATGTTTGACATGACATCTAATCAGAAGTCAGTTATTAAATTTTGAGTCTCTTTCAAGGAGACTTACGCTTCATAACCTTCCATTTTCTGATGGGAAATGGGTCTTCTGCTTATATCTCATAACTTTGCATGATGGATTGGGTAACTTCATAACTGAAAAAATATGTCTTATTTATGTGGACACCTTGAAGTGTGTACATAGTGTATTGGCTTTTTACTGCAACTGCTAGTCCTACATTTTAGGAAATTTGGCCTTGCCCTTTCCTTGTGTCTATGTTTCTTAGCTCTAAGGCTGGATGATGAACAAAAGAATCACACTCTAAGATACTTTGTCCAGCATATACTCTCTCTTTCGATCAGGGATTTCCCTCAAGGTATCTTTTGTGTCTATGCTTCTTAGCTCTAATACCTCCATCATTGTTGATTGTTGTTAACGTTATCTTTTGTGTCGGATAACTTCCTACCTGCTTATGAAGAGGATAATCCCACTTGCAATTTTTCATTACTTTGTGAGTATAAGATATGGTTGTGCATTTGCCTTTGAATGCATGTTGCGTGTCTGTCAAAATGAAGATGATTCTCACCTATCTTATTAACAACATGTTGAGTATAAACTTGAAATGCGTTATCAACACCACGACAGAGGCTGTTCAATTCTCCGACCCTCATTGGAACTTTTAGAGCAAAAAGTTGACCAACTGTCTGCAGTAGGAATAAAACAATTACAATTAAATTATTAAATGTAAATACCATCAAACATGTAACTCCAAAAGCAACATTAAACAGTTCAGAAAGAAATCTTTCTACTCTGGCCAACTGAGCAGAATTTTCTCACAATATCCAACATAATAAACAAAAAATATTCTCACAATGAGTAATGCAATCAACATTCCGAATTTATAAAGTGGAAAAAGAAAATATCTAGAAACCTAAATACCGATACAGTGATAATGTTTCTGCTAATTATCTGAGATTTCCCTATCAACCTTTCCTTCTTAATTACTTGACATAGTCATAATTGTGTGAAGCCCGAGTGCACAAATTTAGGGTTGCATATTGCTGAAGGACTTGTCGTGCAAAAAAGTCCATCATTCCTGATGTTACCAAATCCGTACTTAGTTACCTTTGAACATATATATTTTGTGCACAATAGCAAACTGAATGCCCATACAAGTACTAAAGATCTTGCATTATTTTCTTGTGTTACTAGTGGCTCTTGCATAATTTTTCTCTGCCCAAGGTTCTTAAAAAACAAAATATGTTCCTACATATGCCTTGAAGACTAATGGGACTTGACACAACAAGATTCGGAATGACATTTTGTTGTTATCACTTCCTTTGTGGTCATCACTTCTACTGTCATTTTGGCACTGCTGGGTGTTTGATAAAATGTAGTTAGTTACGTTTGGATGCAGTTGCATTTCCACTTGCAAGATGCCTTTCACTTCCAAATGCAAGTTGCAAAGAAGAACTAAAGGGTTCTTTTACTTTTCACTTGGCCAACTTGCGTTTACAAATCAGGGGAATCTTGCAAGTGGAAATGCAACCGCATCCAAACACATCCACCTATACTTTACTAAACACCACAGAAAAAGAATAGAGAAGATTTAGGAATTGTACAAATAAATATATGGTCTCGGTTGAGCGGACTTCAAATTTAACCAACCTGTCACATAATCTAATGTCAGTGGGTCCGAGTGGATCAAATCTGCACGCCCCAGCTTATATTTGATCCGACCTAATCATTCTTTTAATCATGATTGGGTTGAAAGAAACCAAGTCCTTTTCTGAATTTTTGAGAAAAAGAGAACGTGAACCCTTCTTTTCATCTAGCTCAAGAGCAAGATAGCCAAATAACATGACCATATTTGTCAATTTCTCTGCGCGACTGTCTTACGAGTCTTCATCAACACCAAGCGGATATCTCCTAACATTATACCATAGATGTGTCAGGTTCCCTTCTCTATGATTATAACAAATATTATTGTCTATTTGTCTTGTTGATCTTTACCTGAAGTTTTAAAAAATATTTCCAAGTCTGCCAGTATTGAGAAATTCAAATTGAAATATCATTTTATGTTCCTTAACATTATTATATTTAGATTGCCTTGCGAAATTTTGGTCTCTATCATTTTGACAGACATGCAACATGCACTCAAAGTATGTCACTCTAGCATTACTTTGTGAGTATAAGATATGACTAAGTCTTAATTGTTTGAGAATCCAAGATTATAAAAAGAAAAAGATAGATTAACTTTTAAACGAGTTTAGTGGAAAAAAGTTTAAAGGAAAAAAGGAGACTGGATATGCACACTCTGATAACTATTACAATATCAGATGCTTGAAATAGCTGTGGTGGTGGGACTGACTTCCAAGTGTGCTCTATATAATATGGTCCAACATATGGCGTACATTGATTTTCTCGATCAGTCAATAACTCATTGTACTACTTTCTCTGTATAATTTGGATCAAATACTTGATTTATAACTACCTCCCCTATCTTAGAAGTTTTAATCGAGTTGATTTAAGTAACTGCATTTGGCTTATTATGGTATGAAATCTTTTTAGTAATTTGCATTGTACATTTATTTAGCAGCTAACTATTTATTCCTATTTATTCTTTTTCTCTGTTTCATAGTAACTCAAATGATGTGGAGCTTGATGTCAATCGATTAATTAAGGAGTTGGAATCAGTGATAGGAACCTTTCGGTCCAATGAAGCTGTTAATCATACTGATGTTGAAAAGAGCTCTACCTCATTATCAGAGATGGACTTCTTGTAGGTCTCTTATATTGGTACACTATGTTTTTCTTCTTTAATCATGTATGTATGATTCTTTGTAGGTTATCTGACCCACTGCAGTGTCAATCAATAGTTGATGAAGAGTGGAATATCATCTATGACAGGTTAGATAAGTGTGTCTAGAGTGGTGCCAAAATTGTCCTCCCATGATTGGCAATTGGGGACCTTGCAACCCAAGTAAGTATCTTTTAATGCTCTGCATATTAGAACTAGTTCATTACATAATGGCTTCTTGTATTGCAGTACTTTGCAGATAGAGATATCTTCTGTGCTGGCCGTGTAACTGAAGAAGATCTGCATCGGGTTGCTGCTGCTAGTGGGGGAACTGTTCATACTTCTGTCAACAATATCATTAATGAGGTTTCCTTCATGCCTCTTTATATCTTTCTTCAAATATAGTTTTGGTGAATGACAAGGAGTAAGAATGCAAGTTAGCCTCGCTGATATTGTTTTTATATGTTCTTTGTATTAAAGGTCATGGGGTCTTGTGATGTATATGAAGAAAGACAAATTGGGAATGAGCGGTTTAACATATTCAGTGGCTGCTTTTCTGGTCAGACAGCAACCATAGTTCTCCATGGTGGAGCAGACCATGTGAACTATCTACTGATTATTTTTTTGAAATTCTAATAGTTGTTAACCTTATTTCACATTTTTTTTCGTAGTTCATTGTAGAAACTGGAACGAGGTTACATGATGCAATCATGATGGTCATAAGAGCTTTAAAGAACTCCAATGCTGTGGCTGGTGGTAGTGCTATTGATGTAGGCATTGAAAATCTAATTGATCTAGGCACTTATAACTTCTATCTAATGAAATATATCTGAATTGATCTAGACGCTTCTAACTTCTATCTAATGAAATATATCTGAATTAATCTAGGCGCTGCTAACTTCTATCTATGGACCCATATTTTGGAATGATTTGAAGTTTGATTATTCATATTTTGGAATGTTTTAAAGGTCATTATTTTATATTTTGATACACTGGTTGCATTTGGATTTTTTTTACTCTAGTGATGAATGATGATTTTTGACATATTTTGGAGTTTGTGATGGATGATGATTATAATGAAATTACAACTTTTTCTTGGAATTGTGTTGTAGTTAATTTTATGGGATTGAATCTGTTCAACTTAGAGTTTATTAAAATTGTGAGGTTGCATAGGTACCTTAAAAAGGGAACAAAACAATAAAAATAGAGGACAATTGAAAAACTACTTGCAACAGTTTTAGAAATCGCAGCTACCCAAAAAAAATTAAAAAATTGTGACACTTCTAAATTTTAACGCAGAATAAAATGTGAAGTAATTGAATTTTTTTTATCGCAATAGTTTGTGAGAAAAATAAAGTTTTCATCGCAAAAAATTAGCAATGAAAAATTTTCGGCACAAATAGTTTGCAACGAAATTTTTTCGCACATACGACTTTGTGACACAAAGTACAAGTAAATTTTTTGCTATATTAATATTTTTAAAATTATTTTCATAATTTTTATTTTCAAATTTTAAGTTTAAAAAAGAAAATATTGCGACATAAAATCTACAACATCGCAATTTGTGACCGTTTTGGCTAATAAAATCATCACAAGTAGGGATGATAATATCGAGGCTTTGCGATCACTTTTTTCGCCGCAAATCCAATTTTTTCATTGCAATTATTGCCTTTTCATCGCAATTTTTTTTCGCTAGTCTGCACATTTCTAAGGAACAGCAGACAAGGAAGACCGAAGGCTGCATAGGATCAGTTCTGCACACAAAGAAAAAATAACTCATAAGTAGAATAAACTCAATCAAAGCTTAAGGAGGTAGAAAGCTATTATGCAAAAAAAACTGCAACAACATCAAGAAGATGAAGATGAAGTGCATAAACTTTGTTTTGTGATAACACTAACCTAGAATTTTGTGAAGAAAAGAAGTTCTTCAATTAAACAATCAATCTAGCGAGATGTATTAGAGAATATGCAATTATTTCTCTTTCAAATAATCAAAATGAGAGCTGTCATGAATAAATCCCATGATATAAGAAAATAGCCAAGCGATTTAGGTTGAAACTCTTATAATACAGTACAGGTGTAATGGTAATATAAAATTTGGATACTGATATGGCTAAAAATAGAACCAAATCGGGACCATTCAAATCATGTACAAATCTTGAAGCTCCCAGGGGTAAAACAGTAATTTCCACCATAAACGGATCCGAAATGGGAACTGGGTCTTTTCCAAACCTAATAACCTAAAAACGGGTTTGTCCTACTGAGTAAGAGTGACGGTCCATTATAAACCAGCCCAGGTCATTTAAAGAGTAATTCAAATTCATGATTATCTCTAAGAGACAGTTTAAACCAAATCTCTTATCATGAAATGATTTAAATTCTGTTTCTTATCCAAAACACCGAGACAGAGAGATAAATGATTATCTTTAAACTGTCTCTAAAGGCGACTATAAATACTCCTCTCCCCCACTATAGAGAAAGTAATCAATATTTTTTCCACAAATCGCTCTTTCATAATCTTCCTGATTACTGACTTGAACGTCGGAGGGTTCGTCGCCGGGAATAATCCCGGTGTATCGAACTTTTTGCAGGTTAGTGGCAGCGGCAAGAAACAATCAACACCGGCAAGATTTCAACAGGTTTGCTTTTATTATTTCCAGAACAATCTACAAATCATCTGTTTGCTCCCACACCAAAATTAGCAGCAACAGACTGGCGCCATCTGTGGAAAACAGAAAAAGCAATCCAGTCACATATCGCCGGTGAAGGTAGTCTCTAAGCCATGCCTCCGAAAGAAAAAGGGAACGCAACGACGTCCAGCCGAAGAGCCACTCCTCTTCCTCCTCCTCCACCATTCCAAGATATCCATCCTCAACCAGACCAACAAGTTCAGCAACCGCGGCCTGAACAACCTCCTCTCAGGTCTAGGGGAGCTGCCCCGGGGGGTTCCTGCCGAAGCCATCAGGGACAACACCCCTACCATGACCACATCTCAGTCCACAATCCTTCAACTAACTCTATGACTTTTCAAAGCCCTCCCAGGCAGGATCTCCGCCAAGTAATTGTTAACCGTCAGCAGGGGGTCGACCTCCGAACTCGCTTGAATGAAAGGCGAGCCCTTGAGGAAGTCCATCAACCCGAGCGCCAAAGTGCTCCTAGAGTCCGGTCCCCCCCCCCCCCAGGCCAAGGCCTAGAAGAACCCCCTCTCCGAGGAGGCGAAGAGAGTCCCCTCCACGTCGTCCACGGGAAGGTCATACTCCAATAAGCCGAGCCGCACCTGGGGACTGCCGAGCTGGAAGGGCACCAATCACTCAGGCCGAGTTCCAGAACTTCAAAGAAGATATCCTCCGAGCTCTTAATATTGCCACAAGTCACGACCAGGGTACACCGAGCCCTCGCCATACCGCCACTCATGTAGGAGAGTCCCGAGGGTTGACTAGAACCACTCGGAGGGATGACTCGGTCCACCGCCGTCTCCACGAGATGGAAAGGCGCCCCAACAAGGTCAATCCCAAAGAAGAACAACGGACCAATAAGTTCTTCCTAAGCAGACCCCTCTTTTCCAGGGCCATCATGGAAGCTCCGGTCCCCGAAACCTTTAGGTCGCCCCCCTTTGAATCCTATAGTGGGGAGTCAGATCTGGCCGATCATATGAGAGTTTTAAACTCTCATGGTGATTCATCAAGCCACGGACGCACTTCTCTGCAAGGCATTCCCAGCAAGGTTGAGGGGACTAGCGCGAGAGTGGTACTCCCATCTATCCCCAGCCTCCATCTTGTCATTTGACCAGTTTGAGGAGCTCTTCCTCACCTACTTCATTAGCAGTGGTCGAGCCGAGAAAACAAGTGCGTCTTTGCTAGCCCTCGGCCAAAGAAAGGGTGAACGCCTAAGATATTATGTTCGGTGCTTTACTGCCGAAGCCCGGTCTATTGTCTCCTTCAACCAATCAGTAGTCTCTGCAGCATTTAGACACAACATCAATAATGCCGATCTCAAGGCATCCCTTATCAAGAAGCCTCATCGGGACTTTTCGGAACTCCTGCTTAGGAGTGAGAAGTACATTCGAGCGGAAGAGGCTCTCCCCCCTCCCCCCCCCCCTCAGTGGAGAGGAGTCATCTTTCGGGAACAAACAGAAGAATACAAGCGAAGAAGGATCCCAGAAATTTCAGAAAGATGACAATCGCCAGCGCCGCCCAGCTCCTCGTTTTGAGATGTACACCCCCCTCAATGCTAGTATATCAGCAGTTCTTATGGAGGTGGATAAGGAATGGCTACTCCGTGTTCCCCCTAGAATGAATACCCCTAACAAGAAAAGGAACAAAGATAAGTGGTGTCGCTTTTATAGGGACCCGGCCACGACACGGATGATTGTCGGGCTCTTAAGGAGGAGATCGAAGAACTCATACAGCAGGGACACCTAGCCAAGTTCGTCAGAAAGGACGGGTCCTTTCCTCTACCCCGAGGAGCCAACAAGCGAACCGAAAGGCCTGTCAAGTTCCAAGACTCCGAACCTGTGGCCATTCTCCACCTTATCCATGGTGGGGAGAATCTAACTCCTCCCAAAAGGCCTTCATCTAAGAGGTGAGTTCGGTTCACAACTTTTCCCCGGTCAAGAACCTTAGGGTCTCGGTGGCATTCTCAGACAAGATCTGGAAGGCATCCGAACGCCCCACTGTGATGCGCTCGTAATTAGTCTCCACATGGCCAACCACGAGGTGCGCCAAATCCTAGTCAACAATGGCAGTTCCGTCAATATCCTCTTCCTGGAAGCCTTCCAAGGCCTTAAACTTTCTCGAGATCGTTTCAAGCCTTCCGGATACACACTCCAAGGGTTCTCTGGGGTTCCGGTCCCAATCAAAGAAATAGTCACTCTTGATGTGACTGCAGGAAAACTCCCGACTACCTGAACAGAGGCAATGGACTTCATGGTCGTCGGTGTGAAGGCCCCTTACAATGCTATCCTGGGCTGACCAGGCCTAGCAGTACTTCATGCCGTACCCGCAGTCTTTCACATGAAAATGAAGTTTCCAACCTCTGCAGGAGTAGGAGAAGTCAAAGGAAACCAAGAGACAGCTCAGAGGTGCTACACAACCACAATGGAGGGCTCGGTCCTCCCCCTTGAATCATTAGAGCTCCATCAACAGAATAGTCAAGTCTTTCCCGAACTAGTTAATGAACTTAAGGAGATCCCCCTCTTCGGAGAAGGCGAACTTGGAATACTAAGCATCAAATGAAATACCACGAGGGTGATTAACACCCTCTTGTAGAAATAGGTTTTCAGTTTTCAATAAGGCCGCCACTAGCGATATGGCCAAAGCATGTAATAAAGGTTCACCCCATGGAACCGGGCATTTAGTTTGTTTCAATAAAACTTAGTTTTTTCTATTAAAAATTATTGCATTTGCCTCATTTCTATCTCTTTCAGTCACATTTACAACTCATTAAACGGCAAGTTTGGAGTTCAGCTTGTCCCACATGGCTACTCCCACAACTTACTAGGCTCAAAAAACGAGTTTGGAGTCCAACACTTGGTTCGACACCGCTTTAGCCGCTTGTAAACAAGTAAGTGCAGAGCAGCTCACCATTCGGAATTGCTCATACAACTCGTTAACCCCCTCAAACAACAAGTTTGGAGTCCAACACTTGGTTCGACGCCGCTTTAGTCGCTTGCGAACAAGCAAACGCGGAGTGGCTCACCATTAGGAATTGCTCGTACAGCTCGTTGGAGAATCTTAAGTAGCTAGTTCGGAGTTCACAATCATGGTTAGAAACCGCCCTCACTGCCTGCAAGTATGTGGGCTCGGGGCTCGAAAACAACCATTTAAGCAATCCTACAACTGGCGACAATATGAATACATGCTATCCAATCCTCTACGAAACTTGCCTCCGAGCGACCCTCTTCTTCCAAACGAGTTCGGAGCTCAACTCTCCCCTAGAGTTCTCTTCAAACTCGTCTCCTGAAAGGCTCTCTCCTAGAGCCTGATGATGTTGTTCGTCCCACTCGCCTCCCGAGTTGCTCTCTTTCCAAACGAGTTCGGAGCTCAACTCTCCCCTAGAGTCGCTCATCAAACTCGTCTCCCGAACGACTCTCTCCTAGAGCCCGGTGAAGCTCTTCGCTCCGCCCGCCTTCTGAGTGGCCTCCTCCCAAACGAGTTCAGAGCTCAACTCTTCCCTAGAGTTGCTCCTTAAACTCGCATCCCAAAGGCTCTCTCCTAGAGCCTGGTGAAGCTCTTCGCTCTGCTTTCCTCCCGAGCGACCTTCTTCTAAATGAGTTCGGAGCTTATCTCTTCCCTAGAGTTGCTCCTCAAACTCGCCTCCCGAACGGCTCCTTCCCAGAGCCTGGTGATGCCCTTCGCTATGCTCGCCTCCGAGCGGCCTTCTTCCAAATGAGTTCGGAGCTCCACTCTCCCCTAGTGTTGCTCCTCAAACTTGCCTCCCAAACATCTCTAGTGATGCTCTTCTCTCCGCTCGCCTCCCGAGCGCCCTTCTTCCAAAAGAGCTCGAAGCCCAACTCGTCTAGAGACGCTCCCTAAACTCGCCTCTAAGAATGGATCTTCCCAAGAGTCATACAAAGCTCTTTTCAACTTCATGAAGGAAAAGATGTCGCAGGACTATTTTGACCATGAAGAAGGGTGATTCTTCAACTGACTTTTGAAGAGAAGTTGTAGATCTTTGAGTCAGCTTCGAAACAAGGGGTCAAATGCCCCGATCCGACCTCTGTAGCACCGGAAGAGACAGTCACAATATAGCCGCGCCACCGCAAATCGAAGGGTTGAATAAGTCAACGCATACTGGGTCAAAATTGCCACGAGTCGTCTCGCCGACACACCGATGGCGTTTGGCGACATGCGTCGAGCATTCTCGGTACCGACGCCATAGTTGGAGAAATGGCATTGACTGGTCAACGGTCAGCGATCAAAATTCTCCACGTATCGCTTTCTCGAAGCCTCTCTAGACCGGCAGCGCTCCCTGAGCATTCTTGTCACCGATGTCGAAAGGAGAAGAAAATTGCAGTCAACAGTCAATCCGACCACAACTCGGCAGCATTCCTCGAGCCTCCCATGCAAACGTGAAAAAAGTGAAAGAAAGAGAACCCACAAGATTATTAAAAGAGGTAAAGAAATGAGCAGGTCGGATCCATTATCCAAACCCACAAACAAAGAGGCTGATAAGCTTGCAGGTTGGGGTATGGGTCTCAAACCCATAATCTAAACCCACATCACAAACCAATCTCTCTTCTTCCTCACCGAGCTCTTCAAAAATCGTCGCCAAGCTTCGAGCTATTAGCCGAACCCTCGCCGAGCCGCTTCCCCCTTGATGCAGCAACGCGTCGAGTCTTCTCCCCGAGCTAGAAGGTTTCGACGAACTCCGAAACTCCACAAGCAGCCGAGCTCTCTCGCCAAAGCTCGAAGCTTCGTCGAACCCAAAACTCCGTCGTCGCCAAACTCCCCCTTTGTTGAGCTCCAACCCCTCCTCGCCAAACTCGACCTCACCTCCAGTTCGCCGAACTTCAGCGCCAAGCCAATTTTGCAGAGCTCTAGAAGCGTCGAGCTCCAAATCCTCAAATACCGGGCGATAACTCCTCCTTGCCAAGCTCAACCTCACCTCCAGTTCGTCGAACTCCTCGCCAAGCTCCCCCTCTCGCTGAGCTTCGAACCCCTCGCCGTACTCGAGCTCCTTCACCTCCAACTCACCGACCTCCATCTCCGTACTCTGAACTCCTCGCCATAAGCTCGACCTCGTGCTCGGAGAAGAAGGAGAATTCGGAGTAAAAAAAAGGTCAACGGTCAACTATTCACCGCCACGTGTCAGCACGACGATCCATCGCTAGAGTTTGGTGATGCCCGCTGAGCACTCTTGACACCGAGCTTGAAATGGAGAGAAAAAATGTGCCTCCCAATCCGTGCTTGATCGTGATCAACGATTTGATTAAATCAAAAAAGTCAACTTCAATGTTGACTGATTCAACGGTCAAGCGTTGATCGCCATGTGTCAGCACGCCGACCCATCGCTGGAGCTCGGTGATGTGCGTCGAGTAATCTTGACACTGATTTTGAAATGGAGAGAAAAAGTCTGCCTCCAGATGTCGTGCTTGATCGTGATCAACGGTTGTGATTAAATAAAAAGGTCAATGGTCAATGTCGACCGAGTCAATGGTCAACCGTTGACCGCCACGTGTCAGCATGCCGACCCATCGCTGGAGCTCGGTGATGCGCGCCGAGCACTCTTGACACCGATCTTGAAATGGAGAGAAAAATTCTGCCTCCCGATGGTGCTCGATCGTGAACGATGGCTGTGATTAAATCAAGGTAATTTATTTTATTTAATTCTTTTATTTAATTATTAAATTGAACTAATTATTCAAAAATTTCGAAAAATAATTTAAAAAATCATAAAAAGTTAATTAAAAATTCTAAAAATAATTATTAATTCGGAAAATACTTTTTCGGAAAAATATAATTATTAATATAGAATAATTAATTAAAAATTTCGAAAGTCAATTATTAAAATTCGAAAATTGAATAAAAAAATCAAAAAATGATTAAAAATTGGAAAAATTTTAGAAAAATCTGGAAAAATCACAAAAAATCCAAAAAATTCTAAGAATATTTTTGGATATTTTTCAAGCTCAGAATGACACTGTTACACCTCGAGCAAGATCCAAACTCCCCCGAGAACACCGATAAATTCTATAATCCATTACAAACGGGCGAACTACTCCTCAAAGGCTGTGAAACACAGTCTTCAGGAGTGAGGAGATTGTAATATGGCTAAAAATAGAACCAAATCGTGATCGTTCAAATCGGGCACAAATCTTGAAGCTCCTAGGGGTAAATCGGTAATTTCACCACAAACTGGTCCGAAATGGGAATTGGATCTTTTCCAAGCCCAATAACCCAAAAACGGGTCTGTCCTACTGGGTAAGTGATATGGTATAAATGATGTGGCCCAATCTGAGCCATCATTTCTCCTCAGATTTCGCTCCCGTGTGATAATCAAGTCAAACAGGTCCAACGGGCTTCAGTCAGTTCAGGCCCACTGGCTAACGGGTCTGACTCGGCCTATCAAGGCCCGAGACCCATTAGCCCCTGCCCATAAATACCAAACCTCCTCTTTCATTCCAGAGGTAATAAACTTTTCCCCACCTGAACCCTAGTTATTGCTGTTATTCCAGTGACTAACTAGATCGTCGGAGGGCCTGTCACCGGAACTCTCCCAGTGTTTCTAAGCATTGTGAAGGTATCAAGATCCGAGCCGAGCCATCAAGATCCAAGCCGAGCCACAAAGATTCGAGCCGAGCACTTAGCCTCTACCTCTCCCCGGTACCCCAGAGCCGAACGTACAGCCCTAGGACCAAATCAACGCAAGTGCCGTCCCTTCCGCTTCACAAATAACAAGAACTCACACCTGTTGCCCCGACACCCAAAAATAAGCAGCATCAGGTTGGCACCGTCTATGGAAACGCGTCACTGACATAGGTCTCACAGCCATGCTTACACCCATGGCCTGGTCAACCTCGAGCCAATGGTGCGGCAGGACCCGAACCGAGTGCCTCATGCTCAGTCGCAGCTCACGACTTACGACATGTAATCCAAGACCGGCAGATCATGCGGTCGAGGGGAGGGGCCACTTCCAACTCGGCCCCGAACCATGGCAGGCAACCAACCCAAGAACGGGAACCAGCATACAGCCACTCACCCCCGGGGCCTTTGCCTTCACATGGCCAAGTAGAGCAGACCCCGGTCACAAGAGCCAAGTTCCAAAACTTTAGGAACGAGATCCTCCAGAGTATCCAGGGCATTCCCCGGGCTGAAGCACGCAATAATACCGAACCGCGACCAGAAGCCCAGGGCAGCGAATCTCACGGTTCGACTTGCCCACAGGAACGAGACAATGCCATCCTTCGGCACCTCCAGGAGATGGAGAACTGCCTCGCCCATCTGGGCGAAGGAGGACCACAATCCGGGCAAGGGAACTGGCCGAACCGACCTTCGTTCTCCTTTCAAATCCTAGATGTCAAGATTTCGAGGAATTTCAAGTTGCCCCAATTTGAGACCTACAATGGCGAGAGTGATCCAGCTGATCACATGGAAGGGTTCAAAACCCTCATGTTGATTCACAGCGCATCGGATCATCTCCTATGCCGTGCCTTCTCTGCCACCCTGTGTGGTCCATCTTGGGAATGGTTCTCGAAGCTCACCACCGGCTCAGTCTTCTCGTTTGACCAGCTAGAAGCAAAATTCCTAGCCCACTTCGTAATCAACCGGAAGGTCGAGAAGACGAGCGCGTCCCTTCTGGACCTCAAGTAGAAGGAAGGAGAACCCCTCCGCGAGTTCGTTCGGAGGTTCACCTCCGAGGCGAGGTCGGTCTCCTCCCTCGACACGGGCGTCGCTTCTGCAACTCTCCGGCACAATGTTCGCCACGGCCAGCTTAAGGCCTCATTAGCCAAGAAACCTGTAACACCCCAGAATTTTAAATACAAGGTTTTGAATTAATAAATAATTTTAAAATCAATTTATTTGATTATTTTGAATTTACGTAAAATCGACATTTGTACACGTGCAAATATTTTTAAAGTGCAAATTACCACTTTTATAATTTTTGATAAATTATCCTATTTATAATTGATTACATTCTAAATTTTGGGATTTTTCTGAATAAAGAAACTATTTTTATAAATACTTCGAAAGAGAGGGGCCTTTTTGTAAAAACTAATTTAAAGGTGAAAATTGAACTTAAAATTTTATTTAGGGCCGACTATTCAGTCTTGGACTCTAAGAAATTAGATTATATCCATATTTGGTTGAATTTTATCGATTAATTGAACAAATATATAATTATGCAATTTTGAGATTTGTTGAGGACTTTATTGCAAATATTTTTTTGGGAAACTCAAAGTCAGAAAATATTTTGGAAAAATCTAATATTTATTAGTAGATATTATTTATGAATTTTCTGGAATATTTATTTTCATATTTGCAAATATTACAAAAAGAGGGGCTTTTGTACAAAATTACCACTTGGAGTAAAACTCCAGATTTTTGGATTTTTTGGCTAAGCATGATGGCCGGCCAACTCAGAAATAAAGAATTGAATTTTTATTCTAATAGGTTTGGTCTATTTTGCTAATTATTAAAGGAGGTCTATATATGTAAAGAGATAATTTGTTAAAGGATGTTTCCATAAACTCGTAAAAACCCCTAATGCATCAGATTTTCAGCTATGTTAGAGCCACTACAGCCGTCCTCCCTCTGCAAAAAACAAAAATATATTTTATTATTTATTTCTTGGAGTTTCGAAGAAAGGATCTTGGATTTTTGCAAAACGAAGGGCTTTTTCTTTTTTCTTTATTATTTCGGTTGGTTCTTCATTGAGGTGAGTGACATATGTTTGATTTCTTGTTGTTGTATGCATGTTATATATGACTTTTTGCCTAGTAGAATGCATGATGGATGATTGTATGATGATATAATGAATTTATTGATGAATGGATGGATGATTAAAAATAGAACTTTTCTTGAAACTATGCGATTGATGAATAAAAATTCTATATAGATGACTTGAGATTGATAAAAACTTAGTAGGAATCATGGGTATGTTGTTTTCATTCATATTTCTTACTGATTTGATTATGTATAATGAGTTTGTATGATGTATATTGCATGTGTAACCCCCCTCCCCCCAATTCAACGATTTTTCTTAACAACTGCCCACCCCAGGCTGCATCTCAAAAGGTGGTTAACCAGTTAGGTGACTCTTAATCATAGGCAATTATATATATATATATATATATATATATATATATATATATATAAATTAATCTTGAATACTCCCGATATGAGACTAATCAAATCCTCATCCTCTCTCTCAAATCCCGTAACAGCCCCCAACAGTGGGCCCATGCACACGTCAACAATTCCAGAACAGTGAGTGTTGTTCCTCTTCTCAATCCCGGGTAGGCCCCCCTGGTGAAGCCAGCAGTGATGTCACCGCAACAACAGCAGCGAAGCTGCTGTTATCAACCCGTGGGCCCCCCTTCTCTCTCCTAATTAATCCAAACTCAACCCCCAAAGAACCTTTCTATAGGGCAACTCCAATTTTAATTAATTATATTTTTATATATTATATATTCTTAACACGGAGTGTTACATACACCGCCCCTTAAGAAATCAACGTCATCGCTGAATTCGGGGCATGCAACCTAGCGCAAGACCTCCTTTCTAGCCGATGTGGAGTCACCATGATCCCTATAATTCTGGAGATCAATCCCACACCACAGATAATTTTGGAGACTATTTCACTCACACCTCAATAATTTCGGGGACCATCTCATATCACAGATCATTCTGAGGGTACTACTCCACGCCTGGTGTCGAAAGTCAGTTCTGATACAATTTATAATGCCTCGCCCGAATTCAGCGATTTTTCTTAAAAACTGCCCACCACAAGCTGCCTTTCAAAAAGTGGTTAACCAATTAGGTGACTCTTGATCATAAGCAATTATATATATATATATATATATATATATATATATATATATATATATATATATAAAATCTTGTATACTCCCGATATGATACTAATCAAATCCTCATCCTCTCTCTCAAATCTTGTGACACAGCCCCAACCATGGGCCGATGCACACGTAAGCAATTCCAGAACAGCGAGTTTTGTTCCTCTTCTCAATCTTGGGTAAGCCCCCCTTGGTGACGTCAGGAGTGACGTCACCGCAATAACAGCAGCAAAGCTGCTCTTCTCAACCCGTGGGCCCCCTTTCTCTCTCCTAATTAATCCAAACTCAACCCCCATAGAACCTTTCTATAGGGCAACTCCAATTTTAATTAATTATATATATATTATTTATTCTTAACACGGGGTGTTACAAAAATGCCCGTCGACTTCCCCGACCTCCTCAATAGGGTCGAGAAGTACATCCGGGTCGAGGAAGCTCTACACCCGGATGGCATTAAAGAAGCCACTACCAAGGGGAAGCGAAAAGCGGACGACTCCGAGCCCGCCAAGAAAACCCCGAAGGATGTATCCGGCCAGAAGAGGCCACCTCTGGTCCCCCGTTTTGAAAAGTATACGCCGCTGACCCAGAACGTATCAGCCATCCTCTTAAAGATCGAGGACAAAGGGATTGTCCGACTCCCTCCCCGACCGAGCAACAACAAAAAATAGGACCAGAGGTTCTACTGCCATTTTCACCGAGACCATGGGCACGAGACGGACAACTGCCGTGCCCTCAATGATGAGATCGAGGCCCTCATCCAGCGATGGTACCTAAGGGAGTTCACTCGGACCAACTCAAGAGACCAGAGGGACCCGAGGAATCCGAGGCTTTCGCCTCCTCCTCGAACGGTCAACCGACAACCCAAGTAGGGCCCTGAGCCCGAAGAGGCCAGGGGGACGGCCATCCTACACTGCGTCTATGGAGGACCCATAGGAGGGGAAGCCAACACTTCCCGTAAGGTCTTCTTGCAGGAAGTAAATTCAGTCCATGACCTCCCCCTCCCCGGGTTCAGCAGCAGGCGGTCTCCTTCTAAGGAGAAGACTTGGAGGGCGTCCGGCTCCTACATTGTAACGCGCTCGTCATCAGCCTCGTCATGGAAAACTTCGAAGTTCGCCAAATTCTCGTAGATAACGGAAGCTCGGTCAATATCCTCTTTTTGGAAGTCTTTGAAAACCTCAAGCTCCCCCGCGAGAAGCTAAAACCGGCCGGGTAAACCCTTTACGGGTTCTCCGGCATCCCCATCCAAATTGAGGGAATCGTTACACTTGATGTGACCGCCGGGACGACCCCGATTATACGGACCAAATCAATGGATTTCATGGTGGTCAACATCAAAGCCCCATATAATCCAACCCGGCCTCTACTAATTTCAGGCATTCCCCTCGGCCTACCACCTAAAACTGAAGTTCCCCACCGACCTCGGGGTCAGTGTCGTTCGGGAAAACAGGAGTCCGCACGCTAGTGTTATATGACCGCGGTAGGGGGTGGGGTATTCCCCCTTGATGCATTAAAACTTCTGCCCGAAAGAAACCAGTCCAACTCGGAGCCCGTGGGCAAGTTGGAAGAGGTCTCCTTCGAGGTGGAAGACACATCTAAATGGTTAGGTGTGAGCCGGTCCCTATCCCCAGATCTGAGCCCACCCTCATCGAGTGTATTCGCCGGAATATTGACCTCTTCGCCTGGACCTCGTCTGACATGCCCGGGATTTCCGAAGACCTCATCATGCACAAACTGAACGTCCAACCGGGCTCCAAGCCGATCCAGCAGTAGCGACGTAAGTTCGCTCTCGAGAGGCAATAGACTGTGAAAGAGGAGGTTGTAGCGCCCCGAATTTCTAATATAATATCTTATAAAATACGTGGCACAATTTCCAGTATCAACTTCAAATGTAATATTAAACAAAGTCAACACCAGTAAAATTTTCAATTTTCATTTCAATAATCATTTACATAACACAGCGGAAATACAATACACCTTAAATCACAATTCTCTTTTCTTTACAACACTTTCTTTTACAGTTACATAAATCATTACATCACTTGAACTCAGGCATCCAAATCCGAGTTATAAGAAATCACCTGTAAAATATGAGGCTAGAGATAACCTTAACCCCTAAAACTAAAGGGTCAGCCATAAAGGTGTGAGTGACATAAAAACAAACAACATAAGTTAAGCATAGATTCATAAACAACATGTAATAAACAAGAAAACATAAAATGTGACGTAGCAAGGAAACATGAAACATCAAGTGAAACTAACTAAGTGTCAAGTGTAGAACACAGGAAACCACATGCATAAAACCAAGGCAAGAAAACACAAGTCTATATGCTGAATCTCTAATGCATACTTGTCGGAGTCTATGCATCCCACTCTACATGGGTCCGGTCCAAGCCCTTAACGTCTCCACTTTAAAGGGTTTAATTTCCCCGCTATGCAACTAATCCTAACACGATGACTACTACGAGATGAAGATAAACTGTGAGTATTAGCCCATGCCTCGATAATTCCGAAGGTCAATCTCTATCCACAGATAATTCCGGAGACTATTTCACTCACACCTGGGAATCTTCGAGAATACCCCACACCGCAAGAAATGGCACCTCATCACACGAATACCACATGTGCGTCGCCTCGACCCCGATAATTTCGGAGATCAATCCCACACCACAGGCAATTCCGGAGACTATTTCACTCACACCTAGATAATTTCGGGGATTATCTCACACCGCAAGCCATACTGAGATCCATAACCCATGTTCTCGTTCATCATATCACCACTAGTGTCTGTCCTTATCATTTTTAGGTTATTTAATTACTGGACGAATCTCCCAGAGTTGGTGTACCCTACCGGACTTAACTCAAACAACTGATCAACTCAATGCCTCAACAGGCCCAACATAAATATCTCAACTGCCGGTATACTAAGGTCACACGCACCCTCTAGAGACTCACACTCAAATATCCAAACCAATCTTCTAATATGAATTGCTCAGTCAAAATAACTTGAAAACATATGTTCAGTAGAAGATAAAGTATAGAATAGTAAGTTATAGATTAAAACATTTAGAGAATAAATCATTTAAAAGAACATTAAAATATGTATAGATATATCAGTGTCAGCCGACTAATAACCAGCGTAAGTCGACTGTCCAGAAAGAGAATTCCATGGTTTTAAGAAAATAATTCTAAGTATAGCAGTCGACTGTAAAGGGTATAGGTCGACTGTCCAGAGAGAAAAATTACAATAACTTCGAGAAAATAATTCTAAGTGGTACCAGTCGACTGTAAAAGTCATCAGTCGACTGTCCAGAACGAGATTTCAAGAAAAACTGGAGAACATTGCAGCTGGGTCGTGTCGGTCGACTGAGAAGTCATACCAGTCGACAGTCGACCTACAGACTGCTGACTTTTGGTTGTGCACATTTCAACCGATACGTAGTTTTACTTTATGAAAATGATTTCTACAAAAAGCTTATTTCTTATATGATCAAATACAACTTGTAGGACATATTATAGTCCATAAAACTAAATCAAAACTACTTGAATTTATAACAATAGAGATTTTGTTGATTTCTTTCGATTTAAAACATGGATTGTGCATATAGTCAAAATAGAGTTTCTTAAAATTTATTGATCACTGAAATAGTTTCGTATTCAGATCTAAACCATATAAATATCAAAATCTCAAGAGAATCCCCAATTTGAGTATATTTCCTCAACTCAACTAAATTTCCAAATTTCGATTTTCTTGTCATGATCTCTTGATTCATACTTTTCCTTTCAAATTTCTCAAACTGAATTACCACCACAACTCACAGCCATACTCAATTGATAACATCACCATATCAAATTTGTGTTCAACCAATACTCAAAAGTAATAAAGGTCTCATCTTTATTAGATTTATGCATAAAATCCACCATATTCAATCAATCCAACATTAATCCAAAAGAAATAGCCTACCCACATACAATCTCATTCACAAACAACTAGGGTTTCACAAGATCCAATTTTTCATCCATCCGTCCAATTCATCAAGTACATAATCATACTCAAACCCTAAACATGTTTTCTAGTAGATGAAATTCAACATCCAAGATCAATCAAAACATTTATATCACTCGCATACAATATACACAAAACAAGGGAAAACAAACAAGTCACTCACATACAACATGCACAAAAGAAAATAAAACACAACAAATCACTCACCTCGAATGAAGAAAATCTGGTAAGAAAACATTTCTTTTGCGAAATCCAAGATCACCTCCTTAACTCTCCAAGAAATAATAAAACCCTTGTGTTGTGCAGCGAAAGACGGCTGCACTTCTTTTAAACAATCCGGAATAGAAGATTTAGGGTTTTCAAACACATTTGCAAAATAACCCCTTGAAAATATAACTTTACATAAATAGATCCCTATACTTGAAAACTTGCTAAAACCAATTAAATTGAGATTTAAAACTAAAATAGACACCTTATTTCCAGCTGGCACTATTTGAAAAGTCCAGAAAATTAGTTTTGCACTTTCACCCCTCAAAATAACAATTTTGCAAAAAGATCCTTCTTTTTCCTAATATTTGCAAATAGATCCAATAAATATCAGAAAAATCTAGAAAAATTACAATTAAATCCCAAATAATAAATGATGATTTTTCATGAAGAAATTTTGGTTTTTGAACTTTCCAAGAAAATATTTGCACGTGTTTTGTACGTGTAAAAAGATAGATTTCCAGAAAAATATTTATTAAATCTCCAAAAATCATTTTAATTCATTTGTAAACTTTTAAAAATAATATTAAAAAATACGGGGTACTACATCACTCCCTCCTTAGAAGAGTTCTGTCCTAAGAACTATTGCTAATGAGGTCCAAAATAAGAATGCACAAAGAAATTGAAATTTCATAAATGAACCATAATTCAAAACATTCACATAGAAGGACATATCAATTAAAAGAAATACAACTCAGTCCAATAGTACAATCATCCAAAGAAATATCATCACATAAATAAGATACAATCATATAAAAAGCTCAGGAAAATCCTTCTGCATGCGGTCTTTTGGCTCCCAAGTAGCCTCTTCAAACTGCTGATTCCTCCACAACACCTTGACCATAGGTATCACTTTGCTCCTAAGAACTTTCTCCCTACGGTCAACGATCTCCGCAGGCTATTCCTTGTAACTCAAGTTCACCTGTAGACCTTCAGGAATCTCTACCAACTGATGATTCTGATCTGGCACATACTTCCTCAACAATGACACATGGAATACATCATGCACCTATGCCAACTCCTCTGGAAGCTCCAACCTATATGCGGTCTTGCCAATCCACTCCACAATCCTGTATGGCCCAATATACCTTGGCGCCAACTTGCCTCCCTTACCAAATCTGATCACTCCTTTGGTCGGAGACACCTTGAGGAAAACTGCATCCCCAACCTCAAACTCCAAGTTCCTTCGTCGAGTATCAGCATAACTCTTCTGCCGACTCTGGACCTCAGCCAACCTCTTGCGTATCAGCTCAATCTGCTCTGATGTCTGCTGCACGATCTCAGGACCAAATATCTGCCTCTCGCCAACCTCGTACCAACAAACAGGTGTCCTGCACCTCCGCCCGTACAAAGCCTCATACGGCGCCATTCCGATACTCGCATGGTAACTGTTGTTATAAGCAAACTCAACCAATACCAAGTATCTCTCCCAGCTACCACCGAAATCCATAACACAAGCCCTCAGCTTATCTTCCAGCACTCGATTCACCCTCTCAGTCTGACCATCAGTCTGTGGATGAAACACGGTACTAAAATCAATTCTGGTGCCCAAAGCTGCTTGTAGGCTCTTCCAAAACCTTGAAGTGAACCTTGCATCCCTGTCGGAAATTATCGACACAGGAACTCCATGAAGCCTCACAATCTCACCAATGTACAACTCAGCCAATTTCTCCAACGACCAAGTAATCTTCATGGCTAGAAAGTGAGTCGACTTGGTTAAACGGTCCACGATAACCCAAATCGAGTCATTGGCCTTCGAACTCCTCGGCAAACCCGTGATGAAATCCATACTGATATTCTCCTATTTCCACTCCGAAATGGGCAACGGCTGTAACAAACCTCCAAGTCTCTGATTTTCTGCTTTGATCTGCTGACAAGTCAGACATCTTGCTACAAAATCTGCCACATCCCTCTTCATACCAGACCACCAAAAGTGCTGTTTGATGTCCTTGTACATCTTCGTGCCTCCACGATGTACTGATAACAGGTACTGTGTGCTTCCTGCAAGATACTCTCTCCCAAATCTGCATTATCGGGAACACACAACCTCTCACCTATCCAAAGAACTCCATTTTGGACACGAAACTCTGATAGCTTGCCTTCTGAAATCTGTTGCAGCATCTTCTGAATCTCTGAATCTGATCTCTGACCTTCCACAATCCCCTCACTCAAGGAAGGCTGCAGCCTCAACTGAGCCAAAGACGCCCCTAAACCCTGCAGCACCACCTCTGTAACACCTCGAATTTTTAAAATATCGAAAATGTCTGTTTTAATATATTTTGAGTGGTGAAAATTATTTTTGATATATTTTATTTAAATATTGATATCGGTAGGGATATTTATGGTAGGTTGGTATTATTGCTATATATTGAAGCCATGAGTCGAGATTTTATGTGAATAAATATTGTTTGTTTTATTTTATAATTTTGAAGGATTATTGCGAGATAATTGCAATGTATTTTGTATTGTTGATGCTATTAAAGAAAAGAGTTGGGTTTACTTGAAATATTTTGGAGGTCTAGGGGTCTATTTGTAAATATCCATTTCTAAAAATATTATTATTATTATAATTTTATCTCTACTACTATAATGGTAGAACATCTTAGTGTAATTTGTCCTCAATCCAAATATTTTCGAAAATAGACCAGTTATGGACTAATTTTGGTAAATATTTTCAAAAGTGGACCAGTTTGGTAATTATTTTCCATAGTGGATCAGTTTGGAAATTATTTTCTTAAAACCCCTCACTTTTCTCTCCTTCTTCCTTCTCCCTTCTTTCTTTCTTTTCTGATCCGATCGAAGCCAACCGAACCCCACTTCGGTCTCTCCCTCTCTCCTCCAATCCACTTCGTTTCTCCACCAAATTCGAATTAAATTGAGGAGTATGCTAATTGAGGGGTTCTCTACATCGTGGAAGTGTCAGATTTTCAAAAGGATTCCGAAAAGGTATACCCTAATTTATTTATTCGTATAAAATTTAGTGTGATTAGTTTTATTGAATAGGATTATGATGGTAGAGAGATTTAGAGGTATTGGAAGTGGAAGATTTAGGGAATTAGTGGATTGTTAGAAAAATTACAAGTTGTTAGTAGATTAGGATTTTGGATTTGTAAAATAGAGATATATATATATTAGAAATATCCTTTAGATGGTGGTAAAAATTTTAGTGAGCCATTAGAATAAAATGGGAAGTAGTGATTTTGGCATAAACTCAAATTATGGAGTTTATGAAATCGGGTAGAAAACTCGATCCAAATAATTATAGAAAATGCATATGAGGGTGTAGAGTATTATGGAAGTATTAATATAAATTTAGGATGATTTTTATAGGCTTAAGCTCAATTAAATTGAGTGAAATAGACTATAGGTGAAAAGTACACGCCGGGTGTTCGATGAAATGCCCGAGCGAGATTTAGTGAGAATTTGATGGGTTCGGAGGTGTAGTTGAGTCTTATTATTATTATTAACCCTAATATGTGAGATTAGGACGAAGGGGATTAAGGAATTTAGAAAATGTGAATTTTTCTTAGTAGAAAGCCTCCGATCAATAAGGGAGTATTTGTATTAGAACCCGAATTCGAAATCTATCGATGTAGCACACCTACATATGTCATTTGTGACGTGTGGGTGAAGACGGATTCAAATTTGGAGATCCGTAAGTTGAGTTTTGAGTTTTAAACTAATCGGTTCTTTAATTTTTCAATTAGGAGGAAAAAGTCGAACTTCGACTGGCTACAGGACGGACGTGGGACATCATTTGCTCGAGCCGTCAGGTGAGTATGTTGTAATTAGGTATATTCTATATTGTGGCCAAATTTCGTGGCATTTCGATATATTTGATAGAAGTTATGCTAAAAATTCAATTTTCCGAAAAATACGGATTTTTAAGGCCCGAAAATGGAATTTTGAGATATTTGATGAAATTAACTATTTTAAATATATAAAACCTATATTATGGGTTAATGTGATGTGTTGATGTATAAAAACTAAATATATTAAATTATTTATGCGTATTTTTACCCCGTGCATGTTTTGTGCATGTTTTTGGGGTATATAGGCCGATATAGGCAATCGGGTATATGCAGAGCCTGATGTATGGGCTAGCATGCCATGGATGGATGTTATAAGATGTAATTAGACGAAATTAGAGATTGTGATCATGTTTTGAAGACCCGTGTAATTATAGTACATGTTTGTGCATGTTTTGGGGCATATAAGCCCTTATAAGTGATTTTACTTATATGAAACAGGATGTATGAGCTATTATGCTATAATTAGATATTATAAGATTTAATTAGAGGAAATAAGTGGTTTTGGCCCCTTATGATGGAAAATCTGCCCATGTGGTGTTTATTGTAATATATATATAGATGATTATGATGTGTGATGCAATAATTGATGAAATTAATAATTGGGTACATGTTTACATTTTAACTATGTTTAAAATGAATTAATGGGCAATAATATGACATTTTGGTTTATATGATAAATGACTTGGTGTATGTTTATATGAGATTTAATGAAGTAGTGAATGACATGGTATTCATAATGGGTGATGCTATGGTAAATTAAATAACATGATGGTTTCTATGATAAATGACATGGTGTATGTATATATATATATGATACAACGAGATGATAATCAATATCGTGGACATCATATGTTCATCGAATGGTAAGATAAAAGGTAAGATGGTAAGTGTTAATTAAATGTGTTATCATTATACGTGACTAAAATCAAAGTGGTAGTTATTCTTGAATAAATAAGTGAAGCACTTGTGTGATAAAGTAAAATGGAAAGATGTAATGATTAATGCTAATAACAGATGGCTTTGTTGACCAGTACCTACAGCAATCCTGGGGGTTTGGGCTAGACCTCCTAATACCCAAGGACCGGCTTGGGGTGCGGAGTTTTTCCCTCCTGGCTTCGGCTGGGAGGAAGTACCCAGTTTATCTGGGGTGCGGAGTTTTATCGCCCAAGCTATCGGCTTGAGGCCCGGTTTCCCTCGATGACAGCTGTCGCGAGGAAGTACCCAGTTTACCTGGGGTGCGGAGTTCCCTCCTGGCTGTCGGCTGGGAGGAAGTACCCAGTTTACCTGGGGTGCGGAGTTTTTCCCTCGATGACAGACGTCGCGAGGAAGTACCCAGTTTACCTGGGGTGCGGAGTTCCCTCGCTGGCATAGGCTGGGAGGAAGACGTAGCCTCGGACGAGTAAGACTCTGTGTGAGCATCGGTCCGCGTGTTTTACTGGGCTGTCGGCTTTCAGTATAGTGGGATACTGTGGCTCACTGGTCGACAAACTAATAAAATAAATAAGTGTTAATAATAGATGTGGTAGTAAGAGAAAGTGAATGGTAAAATGTGAATTGCGTGGGAAAAGAAAGTGGATAGTAAATTGTGAATTGTGCGTGAAAAAGAAAGTGGATAGTGAAATGTGAACTGTGTGTGGAAAAGAAAATTGTGTGAATGAAGTAAATGTAAAAGTGAACGTGCTATGAGTTAATATATGAAAAGAAGTGATAAATGCCGCTTGTGATTAATTTAAGATGGCAATAATAAAAGAGATGTGTTATCATGAATAATATGGAGTAATTGTATTATGTGTGTGATCATTTAAGTAAAATACAGTTGATATGAGTTGTACCTTGGAATTGTGTCAAGGAACTACCTGCCCGCAATGTCAGTGGAAATTGTGGGAACTACCTGCCTTGGCATAATTCGCAGGGTGAATGGATATAATAGTGGTAATGATTAATAGAAATGAGAAATAAAGTGAAGTAAAGATGATAAGTGATTGAAGTGAAATTAATAATCAAGCTATCGGCTTGAGATGTGATGTGATATTACCCAAACTGTGTGTTTGAGGTACAGTGATTATTACCCAAGCTACCGGCTATGGGATGTGATATGTGGTGGCCCCAGAGTGTGTTTGGGGGATTAAGTGAGAATGATAATAAGATGTATTGTTATAAGAAAAAGTAATTACTAAAGTGATATAATAAGATGTGAATGAGCTATAAAACATGGTTTTGATGCAATGAGTATAAGTATTCTAATTAATGAGGTGTTAATGATGTGATGAAATGTGAGTAACTCCCATGGGCAATGAGATGTGGTAATTATGTCATGAGAAATGAAGGAATGTGGTAGTATGAGAATAGATACATATGTTTATGATGTGATACTTTTATAACATAATAAAATAAATACCTGTTTTATGAGATTTGATATGACAATGGTTAGTAAAGAAAGTATGTTGTGATAGGAGTTTGTGTACCTTGGAAGTGTGTCGGGGAACTACTCGCCTGCTATTTTCGTGGAAATGGTGGGAACTACCTGCCTCGGCACAACTTCCAGGATGAATGTGTGTGTTGATGACATAATATAAGTAAATAAAATGCATGGCTAAATAGAGTTGGAGAAATGATGTAATAACATCATGTAGTTATGTTAATATAAATAGTGAAATGCTGATATGATGATAAGTGTGGAAAGATGAATATTCGTATTATGCGAATGTAAGATAAGTATATTTATATATCTATACGAGGTTGATGTGAAGTGTATTATGAAATGTGGGAAGTATGGATAACTAAATAATTGAATGCAGGATTGGCAAAGTATGTGATTTATCACTGTATTGACGATGTTGTTGTGTTCAGGATTCAGGTGGCATTATTTTAATTTGGTATTTGTAAGTTTAAGTATTTTCTTTATACTATTTTAATTTGTCGTTAGATTAGTAATTATACTCACACCAGAAATGGCTAACCCCTTAGTGTTTGGGGGGTTAGGGGAGTCTGAGGACTACCCTAGATCCCCCACTGTTGCAGGTTCTCATCAGTGCAGAGATGAGGCGTGGAATGGTAGTATAACTTTTTATTTTAAAAATTTGTATTATTTAGTTATAGGAATAGTGAAATTTATGATTTAAATTGTATTATGAATGTATAAGCCTGTATATGACGATGATGAGTGTAGTGTGAGGTGGTGTGGTATGTTGGTGACCCGTACCCATCTTGTCGTGGAGTACCAGGCTCTGTGGTAAGTTTTACAATGATTTTTCTAAGATTTTACCTCGTTTTTCAAAGAAATTCATAGTTTTTAATTGATATTTGATAATTCGTTATGAGTTTGGCCCCCAGAGCATTATATTATATTGCCTGTGTGTATCTGCTCATTTTGGCCTGGGGAGCCTATGAAAATATTCTGTTGTTTGTGAGCTACGGAATTTTGAGCAGAATTCCGTAAGCTTTTTGTGTTTCGGGGCAAAATTTACAGGGGAGACTCTGCCAAAATTTTCCCTGAAATATAACTTTCTTAGTTTATGATTAAAGTGATATAGAAATTGAAAGAATTGAATTTGGAGGCTTAGTTTTGAAAAAAAAAAAAAAAAAAAAAAAAAAAAAAAATTTGGGGTGTTACAGTTTGGTATCAGAGCTTAGGTTAACTAGGAAATTGTTAATCCTAGCGATCTTACCATGTGAGTATGGGTTCATTTTCGCTTAGTTGGAGATAGAGAGTGTATTTTATGTGGGTGATTTGTTGAAAAATAGATTCTATTGTAGAATGGTGTGATCCACATTAGACTTTTGTCTGACTTTGAGTCAGCATTGCCTTTCCTGGCCCTGCATATAGACCTCTATAGAAATTCCAGAGTGAAGTTGTGTACTATTGGGGTATTCTATTATATTGATTGCTGTGTGCTGTAAGAGGTATCTCCTGGAGATTTTGTGTGAGTCCTATGGGCATATGTCCTATAGGTGTATTTTATAGACTGTGGAGTGATGCGTGGTTATGGGTTTATCCCATATTTGGGAAGATTGATTGGTTGTAGAAGGTTATGTAGGTTATCTGTGTAGTTGGGGCATGGTGCAGGGAGGATTCGGGTGAGACAGCCCGATGAAACCCAGCTTTGATTGTATGTAGCGCCTAGGACGATGAAGATTATGCTCGTTGGGTTTGGTGGAAACATTTAAGGCAAGGATTGAGATTGTTGATGTGGTTTGCAAAGTTTCTGGTATATTCGATGGGGTTTTTGGTCCCCCATCTTGGTGAACTCGGGAGTTCAAGATTGGTTTGATATTTGGTATGACTCCAATCTCTAAATCAACTTGTGGGATAGTACCTTAGGAATAGGTAGGGATAAAAAGAGTTTGAGGTGATGTTTCTGGAAAAGGTTATCGGTTCAAATGATATGCCGTGGGGCGCGCCGACAGTTTTGTAACAAGGAAGATAGTTCACCGAGAAGGTGTACCGAGTAAGGTGACTATTAAGTATTCATTGTTGAGAATAGATAATTGGTTGGATTAGTTGCGGGGAGTGTCATTAACCTCCCGATTAGAGTTGCACACCGAGTACTATCAGATAATCCCGAGAGAGGGAAAACATCTCAGGAATTGTTTTTCGTACTCGGTATGAATTGTATGAGTTCTTAGTGATATCTTGGGACTGGCGAACGTCCCTGCAATTTTTATAAATTTGACGAATTGGGCCTTTCACCCTTATATTAACAGGGTATGATTGCATATGTGAATGATATTTGGTGTATAATTGCTGTATGGTGGAACACTGATCGATAGGTTGAGACCAGAAGTGGTATTATAAGTCTGTAAATTGCTATTTTTGGGGGGCGAGAAGTGTGAATTTTGGGATACATTGTGTCTGTTGAAGGCGTATTTATGGATCCGAAGAGAATTACAAATGGTGAAAAGACGGGAAGTAACCATCGGATGTGTTGGAAATTCATAGTTTTTTTGGTTTTCACTGGCTATTATCGGAGGTTCATCCCTCGATTTAATATTATTGCTATACTGATGACTCATTTTCTTATAAAGAATGAGCCGTTGGTATGATCCGAACAGCGTGGAAAGATATTTTCAAGAGTTAAAGGAAGATTAGTGATAGCTCATGTTTTTATCATCCCGAGAAGGGAGTGCATGTAGTACAGGATCAGGTGGGGTTTGATGCCTGAAGGCACGCTTGTGGCTTATATATGAGGCAGTCGTGGTTATACGAGGTGCGTGAATTACGCAAATTTGAAATTAGTAATTGTAAGGCATGTATTGAAGGTGTTGAGAAGTTAGTATTTCAGAGAATAATTCAGCCTTTTCTGTGATTGTAAGAGTTTGAGCACTTGTTTGTGTAAATGATTTTAGTAGGAGGCAATAAACGTGGCTTGAGTACCTTGGTAGCTTGGTATGGAAATGAAATACCACATGGGGAAGAAATAAGGTGATGAATGCTATTAACAGAAAGAAGATGTTGGCTTTTAATGACCTCCCAGGAGTGGACGATGTTAAAGATCATTGGAGCAAATTAATTTTATTTCAGTGGCAAAGGGCGGCACGATTGTAGATGTGGGCAATTGATCAATACAGCTGTTTATCCTAATGCCTGCAGCTGATTGGTTGAACTTGGATTCAAAATTTCTGTTGGTGACAGAGGACGCGGAATCGAATTCTGGAGGGGATTAATGAATGTAAGGCAGGTTGGTCAGTAACCCGTAGGGAAAATTCTTGTTATTATCGTAGATTTGGTTGTTCATGATGAGGATGTCTCGTGATAGCGGGTGATGGAGAATGTTCCTTATATTCAGTATATTGTCTATTCCGGTGGCACGAAGATGTATCAAGATTCTAGGAGAATATTTTAAAGGACCGGAACGAGGATAAACATTAATTATCAGGTTAGCATGAATAAACCTCTTTTGAGGTGTGTAGTTGACAAAAGGAAATGAAAATGCATATTCGCGGCAAAAGCCTTTTGAAGATATAAATTGAAGATTTGGGTAATCTGGATGAATTTCTTGTTCTATGTCGAGACAGGTGTGAAAGACCAATCAAGTGGTGAAGCAGTAGTAGATTAAAGTTCAGCTAGAGGTGACATTGGATGTGATATATCCTATCAAACTAGTAGTTATTGTAAAGCTATAGTGCAGTTAACCCGACGACCAGGTGGGTAGTTGTTAATGGTACAATGAAGGTTTGATGCTGATAATGTACCTGGAAATCCTAGGTAAGGGTGTGGAGGAAGTATCTTGACTTTGTTCGAGGAATTTTCATAAACCCCATAGCTCGAGGACGAGCTTCTTTTGAGGTGTGTAGAATGTAACACCTCGAATTTTTAAAATATCGAAAATGTCTGTTTTAATATATTTTGAGTGGTGAAAATTATTTTTGATATATTTTATTTAAATATTGATATCGGTAGGGATATTTATGGTAGGTTGGTATTATTGCTATATATTGAAGCCATGAGTCGAGATTTTATGTGAATAAATATTGTTTGTTTTATTTTATAATTTTGAAGGATTATTGCGAGATAATTGCAATGTATTTTGTATTGTTGATGCTATTAAAGAAAAGAGTTGGGTTTACTTGAAATATTTTGGAGGTCTAGGGGTCTATTTGTAAATATCCATTTCTAAAAATATTATTATTATTATAATTTTATCTCTACTACTATAATGGTAGAACACCTTAGTGTAATTTGTCCTCAATCCAAATATTTTCGAAAATAGACCAGTTATGGACTAATTTTGGTAAATATTTTCAAAAGTGGACCAGTTTGGTAATTATTTTCCATAGTGGATCAGTTTGGAAATTATTTTCTTAAAACCCCTCACTTTTCTCTCCTTCTTCCTTCTCCCTTCTTTCTTTCTTTTCTGATCCGATCGAAGCCAACCGAACCCCACTTCGGTCTCTCCCTCTCTCCTCCAATCCACTTCGTTTCTCCACCAAATTCGAATTAAATTGAGGAGTATGCTAATTGAGGGGTTCTCTACATCGTGGAAGTGTCAGATTTTCAAAAGGATTCCGAAAAGGTATACCCTAATTTATTTATTCGTATAAAATTTAGTGTGATTAGTTTTATTGAATAGGATTATGATGGTAGAGAGATTTAGAGGTATTGGAAGTGGAAGATTTAGGGAATTAGTGGATTGTTAGAAAAATTACAAGTTGTTAGTAGATTAGGATTTTGGATTTGTAAAATAGAGATATATATATATTAGAAATATCCTTTAGATGGTGGTAAAAATTTTAGTGAGCCATTAGAATAAAATGGGAAGTAGTGATTTTGGCATAAACTCAAATTATGGAGTTTATGAAATCGGGTAGAAAACTCGATCCAAATAATTATAGAAAATGCATATGAGGGTGTAGAGTATTATGGAAGTATTAATATAAATTTAGGATGATTTTTATAGGCTTAAGCTCAATTAAATTGAGTGAAATAGACTATAGGTGAAAAGTACACGCCGGGTGTTCGATGAAATGCCCGAGCGAGATTTAGTGAGAATTTGATGGGTTCGGAGGTGTAGTTGAGTCTTATTATTATTATTAACCCTAATATGTGAGATTAGGACGAAGGGGATTAAGGAATTTAGAAAATGTGAATTTTTCTTAGTAGAAAGCCTCCGATCAATAAGGGAGTATTTGTATTAGAACCCGAATTCGAAATCTATCGATGTAGCACACCTACATATGTCATTTGTGACGTGTGGGTGAAGACGGATTCAAATTTGGAGATCCGTAAGTTGAGTTTTGAGTTTTAAACTAATCGGTTCTATAATTTTTCAATTAGGAGGAAAAAGTCGAACTTCGACTGGCTACAGGACGGACGTGGGACATCATTTGCTCGAGCCGTCAGGTGAGTATGTTGTAATTAGGTATATTCTATATTGTGGCCAAATTTCGTGGCATTTCGATATATTTGATAGAAGTTATGCTAAAAATTCAATTTTCCGAAAAATACGGATTTTTAAGGCCCGAAAATGGAATTTTGAGATATTTGATGAAATTAACTATTTTAAGTATATAAAACCTATATTATGGGTTAATGTGATGTGTTGATGTATAAAAACTAAATATATTAAATTATTTATGCGTATTTTTACCCCGTGCATGTTTTGTGCATGTTTTTGGGGTATATAGGCCGATATAGGCAATCGGGTATATGCAGAGCCTGATGTATGGGCTAGCATGCCATGGATGGATGTTATAAGATGTAATTAGACGAAATTAGAGATTGTGATCATGTTTTGAAGACCCGTGTAATTATAGTACATGTTTGTGCATGTTTTGGGGCATATAAGCCCTTATAAGTGATTTTACTTATATGAAACAGGATGTATGAGCTATTATGCTATAATAGATATTATAAGATTTAATTAGAGGAAATAAGTGGTTTTGGCCCCTTATGATGGGAAATCTGCCCATGTGGTGTTTATTGTAATATATATATAGATGATTATGATGTGTGATGCAATAATTGATGAAATTAATAATTGGGTACATGTTTACATTTTAACTATGTTTAAAATGAATTAATGGGCAATAATATGACATTTTGGTTTATATGATAAATGACTTGGTGTATGTTTATATGAGATTTAATGAAGTAGTGAATGACATGGTATTCATAATGGGTGATGCTATGGTAAATTAAATAACATGATGGTTTCTATGATAAATGACATGGTGTATGTATATATATATATGATACAACGAGATGATAATCAATATCGTGGACATCATATGTTCATCGAATGGTAAGATAAAAGGTAAGATGGTAAGTGTTAATTAAATGTGTTATCATTATACGTGACTAAAATCAAAGTGGTAGTTATTCTTGAATAAATAAGTGAAGCACTTGTGTGATAAAGTAAAATGGAAAGATGTAATGATTAATGCTAATAACAGATGGCTTTGTTGACCAGTACCTACAGCAATCCTGGGGGTTTGGGCTAGACCTCCTAATACCCAAGGACCGGCTTGGGGTGCGGAGTTTTTCCCTCCTGGCTTCGGCTGGGAGGAAGTACCCAGTTTATCTGGGGTGCGGAGTTTTATCGCCCAAGCTATCGGCTTGAGGCCCGGTTTCCCTCGATGACAGCTGTCGCGAGGAAGTACCCAGTTTACCTGGGGTGCGGAGTTCCCTCCTGGCTGTCGGCTGGGAGGAAGTACCCAGTTTACCTGGGGTGCGGAGTTTTTCCCTCGATGACAGACGTCGCGAGGAAGTACCCAGTTTACCTGGGGTGCGGAGTTTTTCCCTCGATGACAGACGTCGCGAGGAAGTACCCAGTTTACCTGGGGTGCGGAGTTCCCTCGCTGGCATAGGCTGGGAGGAAGACGTAGCCTCGGACGAGTAAGACTCTGTGTGAGCATCGGTCCGCGTGTTTTACTGGGCTGTCGGCTTTCAGTATAGTGGGATACTGTGGCTCACTGGTCGACAAACTAATAAAATAAATAAGTGTTAATAATAGATGTGGTAGTAAGAGAAAGTGAATGGTAAAATGTGAATTGCGTGGGAAAAGAAAGTGGATAGTAAATTGTGAATTGTGCGTGAAAAAGAAAGTGGATAGTGAAATGTGAACTGTGTGTGGAAAAGAAAATTGTGTGAATGAAGTAAATGTAAAAGTGAACGTGCTATGAGTTAATATATGAAAAGAAGTGATAAATGCCGCTTGTGATTAATTTAAGATGGCAATAATAAAAGAGATGTGTTATCATGAATAATATGGAGTAATTGTATTATGTGTGTGATCATTTAAGTAAAATACAGTTGATATGAGTTGTACCTTGGAATTGTGTCAAGGAACTACCTGCCCGCAATGTCAGTGGAAATTGTGGGAACTACCTGCCTTGGCATAATTCGCAGGGTGAATGGATATAATAGTGGTAATGATTAATAGAAATGAGAAATAAAGTGAAGTAAAGATGATAAGTGATTGAAGTGAAATTAATAATCAAGCTATCGGCTTGAGATGTGATGTGATATTACCCAAACTGTGTGTTTGAGGTACAGTGATTATTACCCAAGCTACCGGCTATGGGATGTGATATGTGGTGGCCCCAGAGTGTGTTTGGGGGATTAAGTGAGAATGATAATAAGATGTATTGTTATAAGAAAAAGTAATTACTAAAGTGATATAATAAGATGTGAATGAGCTATAAAACATGGTTTTGATGCAATGAGTATAAGTATTCTAATTAATGAGGTGTTAATGATGTGATGAAATGTGAGTAACTCCCATGGGCAATGAGATGTGGTAATTATGTCATGAGAAATGAAGGAATGTGGTAGTATGAGAATAGATACATATGTTTATGATGTGATACTTTTATAACATAATAAAATAAATACCTGTTTTATGAGATTTGATATGACAATGGTTAGTAAAGAAAGTATGTTGTGATAGGAGTTTGTGTACCTTGGAAGTGTGTCGGGGAACTACTCGCCTGCTATTTTCGTGGAAATGGTGGGAACTACCTGCCTCGGCACAACTTCCAGGATGAATGTGTGTGTTGATGACATAATATAAGTAAATAAAATGCATGGCTAAATAGAGTTGGAGAAATGATGTAATAACATCATGTAGTTATGTTAATATAAATAGTGAAATGCTGATATGATGATAAGTGTGGAAAGATGAATATTCGTATTATGCGAATGTAAGATAAGTATATTTATATATCTATACGAGGTTGATGTGAAGTGTATTATGAAATGTGGGAAGTATGGATAACTAAATAATTGAATGCAGGATTGGCAAAGTATGTGATTTATCACTGTATTGACGATGTTGTTGTGTTCAGGATTCAGGTGGCATTATTTTAATTTGGTATTTGTAAGTTTAAGTATTTTCTTTATACTATTTTAATTTGTCGTTAGATTAGTAATTATACTCACACCAGAAATGGCTAACCCCTTAGTGTTTGGGGGGTTAGGGGAGTCTGAGGACTACCCTAGATCCCCCACTGTTGCAGGTTCTCATCAGTGCAGAGATGAGGCGTGGAATGGTAGTATAACTTTTTATTTTAAAAATTTGTATTATTTAGTTATAGGAATAGTGAAATTTATGATTTAAATTGTATTATGAATGTATAAGCCTGTATATGACGATGATGAGTGTAGTGTGAGGTGGTGTGGTATGTTGGTGACCCGTACCCATCTTGTCGTGGAGTACCAGGCTCTGTGGTAAGTTTTACAATGATTTTTCTAAGATTTTACCTCGTTTTTCAAAGAAATTCATAGTTTTTAATTGATATTTGATAATTCGTTATGAGTTTGGCCCCCAGAGCATTATATTATATTGCCTGTGTGTATCTGCTCATTTTGGCCTGGGGAGCCTATGAAAATATTCTGTTGTTTGTGAGCTACGGAATTTTGAGCAGAATTCCGTAAGCTTTTTGTGTTTCGGGGCAAAATTTACAGGGGAGACTCTGCCAAAATTTTCCCTGAAATATAACTTTCTTAGTTTATGATTAAAGTGATATAGAAATTGAAAGAATTGAATTTGGAGGCTTAGTTTTGAAAAAAAAAAAAAAAAAAAAAAAAAAAAAAAATTTGGGGTGTTACAACCTCGATACCCGCCTGATCAAACTCTACTGCCAACTCGCTTCGAGTAGTGATCAAACTTGATAAACTACTCTTCCTGCTAAGTCCATCAGCTACCACATTCGCCTTGCCCGGATGATACTTGATCTCAGGACGAATATCTTCTAACACTTCCAACCACCTTCTCTGCCGAAAATTAAGATCCTTCTGTTGATAAATGTACTTCAGGCTCTTGTGGTCAGTGTACATGTTGACCTTCTCACCATAAACATAATGCCTCCACTTCTTTGAGGCAAAGATAATAGCTGCTAGCTCCAAATCGTTCGTCGGATAATTCTTCTCATGCGGTTGCCTCGAACCGTAAGCAATAACCTTGCCTTCTTGCATCAAGACACAACCCAAACCTCTGAGAGATGCATCACTGAAGATATCATAATCCTTCCCAGCTTGCGGCAAAGCTAAGATAGATACAGTAGTCAGTCTCTCCTTTAACTCAAGGAAGCTCGCCTCACACTTATCAGTCCATGAAAATGCCATATTCTTCCGGGTCAAACCTGTCAAAGGAACTGCAATCTGAGAATAGCCTTGGATGAATCTCCTATAGTAACCAGCCAAACCCAAGAAACTCCTGACTTCCTTTACAGACGTTGGCCTGGGCCAATCCTTTACTACTTCAACCTTCTGAGGATCAGTGGCCACTCCCTCCTTAGAAAGGATTTGACCAAGGAAAGCTACCTCAAACTTCCAAAACTCACACTTTGACAACTTGGCATACAAACTATGCTCCTGCAATTTCTGTAATACCGCTGTCAAGTGCATAGAATGCTCCTCCTCCGACTTCGAATAAACCAAAATATCGTCGATGAAAAACACTATGAAGGAGTCAATAAATGGCCTCAAAACCCGGTTCATCATATCCATGAACACTGCTGGCACATTCGTCAACCTGAATGGCATCACCAAAAACTCATAGAGCCCATGACGAGTCCTGAAAGCTGTCTTACTCACATCTTCCTCCTTGACTCGAACCTGATGATCCCTGATCTTAAATCAATCTTCGAAAACACAACTGCTCCTCGAAGCCTGTCGAACAAATTATCAATCCGCAGAAGTGGATACTTGTTCTGAATAGTCACCCTATTCAACTCCCGGTAGTCAATGCACATCCTCATTGACCCATCCTTCTTCTTGACTAACAATACTAGCGCACCCCACGGTGAGGAACTCGGCCTAATAAGCCCCTTGCTCAACAACTCCTCAATCTGGTTCTTCACTTCGTCTTGCTCTACAGGTGCCATCCTGTACGGATCCTTAGAAATCGGAGCACTACCCGGCTGAACATTGATGCAAAACTCCACATCTTTCTGCAGCGGTAATCCTGGAAAATCTTCCAAGAACACCTTAGAAAAGTCTCTGACAACCGGAATGCCTTTGACTTCATCTGGAATTGCCATCTTGGATACCATTGCAGCCACCTTCGGAATCTTCTTCCTCCCTTGGAAAGTCACTGCGGGACCACCTGGTGCTTTCACTAACACCTCTTTTTGCTTGCATTCAATTGTGGCATCATATATTGCCATCCAATCAATGGCCACGATCACATCCACTCCTAAGACTTGCAGCTCGATCAGATCAATGCCGAATAATCTCCCGCCAATCTCGATATCACAGCCCTCATAATATCGTTCAGCAATCAATTCTTCACCTGACGGCATTGCCACCGACAAAACCTTGCCTGGAAACAACTTAGGCTCCACACCTAAGACCTTTGCAAAATTGGGCGACATAAAAGTATGCGAAGAACCAGTATTAAATAAAACCTTTGCCTTAATTCCATTAATCAAAACAATCCCTGTTACATGAAGAATGATAGTCAATCTCCAATTATTCTCAAAATAAAAGTTTTACTTATTACATTGATTAAAAATAAAATCAAAACTCTTGCATACCCTGGATCACATCTTCCGAGTTACCCACATCCTCCTCGGTTAATGCAAATACTCGCCCTTGCCTCTGGAATTTACCTCCACCTGGACCATCCTTCCTCAACTGTGGACAATGAGGCTTAGAATGTCCCGCCTGCCCACACTGGAAACAAGTCTGCTTCGCCAACTTAGGATACGTTGACCTGTAATGAACTACCTCCTTGCAGTAGTAACAAGTCCTTCCTGAGTTGCAGGTGCCTTCTGTACTGAACCACTGAACTTGAATTGCTTCGCTGGGAAACCCTTCCCACTCTAACCTGATGCTGGCCTCTTGTTCCTGTTCCAGGTCTCTTGCTTATCTAGAACTGGTCCATGTCTTCCTCTGTCATAGCTGCTCTCCTGACCAGCTTGTCGAACCTCCTTATGCCCAACGGAATCATTTTCGACCTCAAGTTTGGCCACAAGCCCTGCTCAAACTTCTTGGCCTTCTTCGCCTCGTCAACTATCAGCTCCGGTGTATACCTTGACAGCTGTGCAAACTTAGTCTCATACTCTCGCACGGTCATGCTGCCCTGCTGAAGATTCAAGAATTTAGTCACCTTCTTCTCCTGAATATCCAGAGGAAAGAAACGATCCCTGAATTCTTCCAGAAAAGCCTCCCAAGTCATTTGCTGGTTCCCTAAAGTCCTCTTTACCGTTTGCCACCAAACACCAGCGTCCTTTTCCAATTGCATAGTGGCCAACTTCACCTTATTGGCTGCCAGAGTTTCCGAGACCTCGAAGATTGTCTTCATCCGTCTAATCCAATCATCAGCTTCGTTTGGATCAGATTGCCCTTCGAAAACTGGCGGTCTCATCCTTTTGATGAACTCAAACTGCTTGATGGGATCAGCGTTAACCAATCCTGGTCCAGCTCCATGATTCTGATTTTGGTTCTAATTCTGAGCCAAATTAGCTGCCATTAGTACATTCAAAGTCTGATACACCCTGGCAAATTCGGCCTCGAGATCAATTCCAGTTCCTTGGGAACTTCCAGCTCCATCACCATTATTACCAACCCTGGATCTGGGTCCAACCATTCTAAATACTGCAAAATGAGGGAAAAATTAGAGCACCACAACACGATCCATATCCACATTAATACCCTTTGGCAAAACCTCAATTGTACCCCAAAAGTAAAACATCATGTTTCAATTCTATGTGATACTCACTCTCTAATGTCCACACCTAGGTACTCACACTCTAGTGTCCATACCTAGGTTATTTTTTATACCATGTTTATTATTACTATTGAAGCATGCTCTGATACCAATCTCTGTAGCGCCCCGAATTTCTAATATAATAACTTAGAAAATACGTGACACAATTCCCAGCATCAACTTCAAATGTAATATTAGACAAAGTCAACACCAGTAAAATTTTCAATTTTCATTTCAATAATCATTTACATAACACAGCGGAATACAATACACCTTAAATCACAATTCTCTTTTCTTTACAACACTTTCTTTTACAGTTACATAAATCATTACATCACTTGAACTCAGGCATCCAAATCCGAACTATAAGAAATCACCTGTAAAATATGAGGCTAGAGATAACCCTAACCCCCAAAACTAAAGGGGTCAGCCATAAAGGTGTGAGTGACATAAAACAAACAACATAAGTTAAGCATAGATTCATAAACAACATGTAATAAACAAGAATACATAAAATGTGACGTAACAAGGAAACAAGAAACATCAGGTGAAACTAACTAAGTGTCAAGTGTAGAACACAAAAACCACATGCATAAAACCAAGTCAAGAAAACACAAGTCTATATGCTGACTCTCTAATGCGTACTTCTCGGAGTCTATGCATCCCACTCTACATAGGTCCGGTGCAAGCCCTTAATGTCTCCACTTTAAAGGGTTTAATTCTCCCGCTATGAAACTAATCCTAACACGATGACTACTACGAGATGAAGATAAACTGTGAGTATTAGCCCATGCCCCAATAATTCTGGAGGTCAATCTCTATCCACAGATAATTCCGGAGACTATTTCACTCACACCTGGGAATCTTCGAGAATACCCTACACCGCAAGCAATGGCACCTCATCACACGAATACCACATGTGCGTTGCCTCGACTCCGATAATTCTGGAGATCAATCCCACACCACAGGTAATTCCGGAGACTATTTCACTCACACCTGGATAATTCTGGGAATTATCTCACACCGCAAGCCATACTGAGGTCCATAACCCATGTTCTCGTTCATCATATCACCACTAGTGCATGTCCTTATCATTTTTAGGTTATTTAATTACATGACGAATCTCCTAGAGTTGGTGTACCCTACCGGACTTAACTCAAACAACTGATCAACTAAATGCCTCAACAGGCCCAACATAAATATCTCAACTGCCGGTATACTAAGGTCACACGCACCCACAAGAGACTCACACTCAAATATCCAAACCAATCTTCCAATATGAATTGCTCAGTCAAAACAACTTGAAAACATATGTTCAGTAGAAGATAAAGTATAGAATAGTAAGTTATAGATTAAAACATTTAGAGAATAAATTATTTAAAAGAACATTAAAATATGTATAGAAATATCAGTGTCAGTCGACTAATAACCAGCGTAAGTCGACTGTCCAGAAAGAGAATTCCATGGTTTTAAGAAAATAATTCTAAGTATAGCAGTCGACTGTAAAGGGTATAGGTCGACTGTCCAGAGAGAAAAATTACAATAACTTCGAGAAAATAATTCTAAGTGGTACCAGTCGACTGTAAAAGTCATCAGTCGACTGTCCAGAACGAGATTTCAAGAAAAACTAGAGAACATTGCAGCTGGGTCGTGTCGGTCGATTGAGAAGTCATACCAGTTGACTGTCGACCAACAGACTGCAAACTTTTGGTTGTGCACATTTCAACCGATACATAGTTTTACTTTATGAAAATGATTTCTACGAAAAGCTTATTTCTTATATGATCAAATACAACTTGTAGGACATATAATAGTCCATAAAACTAAATCAAAACTACTTGAATTTATAATAATAGAGATTTTGTTGATTTCTTTCGATTTAAAACATGGATTTTGCATATAGTCAAAATCGAGTTTCTTAAAATTTATTGATCACTGAAATAGTTTCGTATTCAGATCTAAACCATAAAAATATCAAAATCTCAAGAGAATCCCCAATTTGAGTATATTTCCTCAACTCAACTAAATTTCCAAATTTCAATTTCATGTCATTATCTCTTGATTCATACTTTTCCTTTCAAATTTCTCAAACTGAATTACCACCACAACTCACAACCATACTCAATTGATAACATCACCATATCAAATTTGTGTTCAACCAATACTCAAAAGTAATAAAGGTCTCATCTTTATTAGGTTTATGCATAAAATCCACCATATTCAGTCAATCCAACATTAATCCAAAAGAAATAGCCTACCCACATAAAATCTCATTCACAAACAACTAGGGTTTCACAAGATCCAATTTTTCATCCATCCGTCCAATTCATCAAGTACATAATCATACTCAAACCCTAAACATGTTTTCTAGTAGATGAAATTCAACATCCAAGATCAATCAAAACATTTATATCACTCGCATACAATATACACAAAACAAGGGAAAACAAACAAGTCACTCACATACAACATGCACAAAAGAAAATAAAACACAACAAATCACTCACCTCGAATGAAGAAAATCTGGTAAGAAAACATTTCTTTTGCGAAATCCAAGATCACCTCCTTAACTCTCCTTAGCTTGTGTTGTGCAGCGAAAGACGGCTGCACTTCTTTTAAACAATCCGGAATAGAAGATTTAGGGTTTTCAAACACATTTGCAAAATAACCCCTTGAAAATATAACTTTACATAAATAGATCCCTATATTTGGAAACTTGCTAAAACCAATTAAATTGAGATTTAAAACTAAACTAGACACCTTATTTCCAGCCGGCACTGTTTGAAAAGTCCAGAAAAATAGTTTTGCACTTTCACCCCTTAAAATAACAATTTTGCAAAAAGATCTTTCTTTTTCTTAATATTTGCAAATAGATCCAATAAATATCAGAAAAATCTAGAAAAATTACAATTAAATTCCAAATAATAAATGATGATTTTCCATGAAGAAATTTTGGTTTTTGAACTTCTCAAGAAAATATTTTTACGTGTTTTGCACGTGTAAAAAGATAGATTTCCAGAAAAATATTTATTAAATCTCCAAAAATTATTTTAATTCATTTATAAACTTTTAAAAATAGTATTAAAAAATATGGGGTACTACAGAGGTGAAATTTTTTTTGTCTGCCCGGTTCATACAAGAGGTCAGTTATCCCAAGTGGCTGGCTAACTTCGTGATGGTGAAAAAGGCAAGCGGGAATTGGAGGATCTGTACAGACTTTACGGACCTCAACAAGGCGTGCCCCAAAGATCCGTCCCCCCTCCCAAGCATCGACGCCCTAATCGACGCAACGTTGGGTCACGAGCTGTTGATCTTCATGGATTTCTTTTCGGGCTATAACTAGATCAGGATGTTCCCTTCGGATATCGCCAAGACAGCCTTCGTAACTGACCAAGGTCTCTACTGCTACCGGATCATGCCCTTCGGGCTAAATAATGCCGGGGTCACCTACCAGAGGCTCGTCAATCGGGTCTTCAAAGAACAGATCAGTCAGAACATGGAGGTAAACGTTGATGACATGCTCGTCAAGCGAGGGCAGGATGATGTGACCGACCTCGAGGAAGGTTTTGGTGTTCTTCGGCTCCACAACATGAGGCTCAATCCCGCTAAGTGTGCCTTCGGCATCTCCTCGGGGAAATTTCTTGGGTTCGTTGTTAGCCAGCTTGGCATAGAGGCGAACCCCGAGAAGAATTAAGCCATAATCGACATGGCCCCTCCTAGAAATAGAAAGGAATTTCAACGGCTCACGGGACGACTAACGGTTATCGGCCGCTTCCTCTCCAAGTCCGGAGAAATGTCGATCCCCTTTTTCAAGACCCTACGAGGGGCGAAAGGCTTTGAATGGGGGGACTCTCAGCAGCAGGCGTTCGACCAACTGAAAGTCTACCTCGCTAACCCTCCTCTTCTAAGCAAGACCGAGCTAGAAGAATCCCTCTCCCTCTACTCATCGGCCTTGGAACACATGCTAAGCACCGTGTTAGTTAGAAAGGAGGACGGGGTTCAGAAGCCGCTCTATTACGTCAACAAAGTCCTGCTCCTAGACCCGTTACGCAAAGATGGAAAATGTCGCCTACGCTCTAGTCATGGCCGCATGGAAGCTTTGTCCATATTTTTAGGCCCACTCAATCCAGGTTCTCACCGACCAGCCCCTCAAGGTCGTCCTCTACAAGCCTAAGAATTCTAGCCACTTAATCAATTGGTCGATCGAGCTGAGCAAGTATGACATCAGTTATTAAAGAGCATGCTCTCGCCAAATTCATCACGAAGTGCACCATTTCTGATTTTTTCCGAACTTCTGGAATGGAGCCAATGTGGGAGGTTTATGTTGACGGCTCGTCCTGCGAGGTCGGAAGCGGCACGGGTGTCATACTCAAAGGTCCCGACTACTTCGTCCTCCAGTATTTTCTACGCCTAAACCTCCCCGCCTCCAACAACAAGGCAGAATATGAGGCGATGATTGCAGGACTCACATTAGCACATACGGTGGGGTCAAGGCAAATCAGAGCCTTCAGTGACTCCCTGCTCGTGGTCAACCAGATCACCGGGGAGTATGAGGCTCGGGACACTCGGATGGTCCAAACTTAGCACTAGTCCAGCAACTCTTAACCGCCTTCGACTTTGCCTCGATGGAAAGGATTCCGAGAGAGCAAAATGCTCAAGCTGACACTTTGTCCAAGCTCGTCTCATCGTCTTTCGAAGGCGTCGACCACATCGTCTTAATCAAAGTTCTCCTAAAGCCTAGCATCGCATCCCTGAGGTCCTTTGCCTCGCTGTTGAGGCTGAATCGAAAACTTGGATGGCTCCTATCCGAAAGTTTCTGGTAGATGGCGAACTTCCTAAGGATCAGGCCAAGGCAAGAAGGGCCAGAATCCGCTCAGAGAGATTCACTATGATCAATGGGACACTCTTCAAATGCTCATACACAAGGTTGGACGGAAGACCTTGTCTCCGTTGTTTGGCCCCCAACGAGGCCAAATACACCCTGACAGAGCTACACGAGGGGACCAGAGGATGCCACATGGGAAGCAGATCTTCGCTAGGAAACCCTAAACCACTGCTATTACTAGCTGACCATGTTACAAGACACCAAGGACCTCATAAAAGGATGCGGCCCTTGCCAGAGATTCTCCTCGGTGAAATGACTTCCACAAGCCAACGTCGTGGTAGCCATTGACTACTTCACCAAGTAGATCGAGGCGGAACCCCTGGCTATGATCACTAAGCATCAAATCCAACAATTTTTCTAGAAACACATCATCTGTCAGTTCGGGATCCCACATGTACTCATCACCGACAATGGAACCCAATTTACGGGCAAGAACTTTCAGAAATTCGGTGAAGAAATCGGCATCCAGCAGAACTTCTCGTCGGTATCTCATCCCCAGTCAAATGGCCAGGCAAAAAACAAATTGCCAAATCCTTAACTGGCTCAAGAAGCTGTTGGATAATTCTCCCAAGGGACTGTGGGTCGACGAGCTACCGAGCGTCCTTTGCTCGCACCGAACAACTCAGAGAATCCCACAGGCGAATCACCATTCAACCTAACTTACGTCATCGAGGCAGTCATCCCCTTAAAAATCAAACTCCCTTCGCCCAGGATCATGGTCTTCAATAAGGAGACCAACTCAACCGACCTCAGAGCAAATTTGGATCTGATCGACGAGGTTAGAGAAAAATCCGCCGTCAAAAGAAGCATATACCAACAACGGATCGAGTGATTCTATAACAAGAAGGTATGCCCCACCAAAATCATGCAAGGTGACATCGTGCTCAAAAAACTAGCTATATCCGAACCCAGCAAGAAGAGAAAGTTGGCCCCAACTGGGAAGGTCCATATAAGGTCTCCGAAGTGGCACACCTCGACACGTACCGACTCGAAGACCTAGGGGGCAGGGTAGTAAAGAGGCCCTGGAACGCGGAGCACCTCATCAAGTTCCTTGAAGGGGTGGACTAGACTGCTTTTGTTACCGAGCCTGTGTAACCGATCCTTTGTAATCGGCAGCACATGTCACCCCTTTTGTGTAAACATAAAAATAGTAGAAAGAATAATGTGTAGTCTTATTTATTTCCCTTCTTTGTTCAAATTTTTGTGTACTCTCACATGCCGAAGGGTTTCGACGCTCGGCATGTACAGCAAACAACGCCCTAGATTTCTCACAAGCTGACGGGGTCCGACGCTCGGCATGTACCTCGAGCAATGCCCAAGCTTTCTAACAAGCTGAAGGGGCCCGATGCTCGGTATGTACTTCGAGCAATGCCCTAGCTTTTTCACAAGCTATGAGGCTCGATGCTCGGCATGTACAGCGAGCAAAGGCCTAGTTTCCTCACAAGCTTGGACGCTCGATCCTCGGCAGTGACTTCGAGCAAGGCACTAGCTTTCTCAGAAGCTAGAGGCGCTCAACGCTCGCCACTAACTCCGAGCAAAGGCCTAGCTTTCTCACAAGCCGGCATGCTCGGACATCGGCTACTCATGTCCTAGCCATTTGGCGTGGAATTCGAGTACCCACAAGGGATTCCCTAATCACTCATCTCCTAGCCCTCGGCTCGAACATCATCCGCTCACGTCCTCGCTACTCAGCATGGACTTCAAGCACCTACAAGGGATTCCTCAATCACTCAACTCCTAGCCCTCGGCTCGGACATCATCCGCTCACGTCCTCGCCACTCGGCATGGACTTCGAGTACCCATGAGGGATTCCTCAATCACTCAACTCCTAGCCCTCGGCTCGGACATCATCTACTCTTGTTCTCGTCGCTTGGCTTGGACTTCGAGCACCTACGGGGGTTTCATCAAAATTTCTCAAGTCTTAAACCTTCGACCGGGACTTCAGCTAACCCCCCTACCCAAAATTTTTGTTAAGGTTTACGGCCCTCGCCCACGACGAGAATCACCGACCACCAGCCACGGATCGACCCACCTTTCACTTGCTGGCAACTGGGGATAAACAACACTCATAGCCGTTATCCCCAATTGTCTGAGGGTGGAAGGAGAGCCACTAGTCCAGGACTGTCGGACAAAAGTTTTATTTAGGGCGCTCACTCTCGGCAAGCACCCCTTGCCCCGTCCTCCGAGATCGGCCCACCTTTCACCCGCTGGCAACCGGGTATGAAAAACACTCATAGCCGTTACCCCCAATTGTCAGCGGGTGACAGGAGAGCCACCGGCAACGAGAACTCACAGTGAGGTGAGAAAATTTCTGATGAGGGGGTGAGGGTTATATAGCCCTCAGGAAATGTGCATTTATGGCATGGGAAGTCGAAACGTCTGATAGTCATTAATGATGTTGGAAGACAAAACGTCCTCCATTACCAGGTTTTCAGGATGCCTCGCCCTCGTCATCACCCTTCAGGTCGAACACCTCCCTCGGCCTGGATGTGGAGGACCTGTCCTCGGAAATTGAAAGTCCTAGCTTTCTCACAAGCTGAAGGGGCTCGGTTCCAAAGACGAACTGGGCTTCTCGGCCCCATGTCCTCGCCACTCAGTAATGACTACAAGTGACAAATGGGAGATTTCTCAATCTGCCAAGTCCACGACCCTCGGCCCGGCTCCCATGCCAAACGAGACTTCTCAGCCACATGCCCCCGCTACTCGACAAGGACTACAAGAGACAAAAGTGAGATTTCTCAATCTCCCAAGTTCTCAACCCTCGACTCGTTTCCTGAGGCAAACAGAGCGACAGACAAGAGATTTTTCGATCTCTTGTCCTCTTCCAAGCCCTTGACAGTCGTTCTAAAAAAATCTAGACGGATCGAAAGAATCATTTTTATTATAACACCTTGGAAGGCCATGGTACAATAATATTTTATTACAAATGGCTATCACCTCAGCCTAAGTTTTCCTCAGAGGCCCTTCGGGCTAACACAGACTAACTCGAGCCCCACTGAGCATGTTTGCTCTCCGACGGGCTCACCTTGCCCCGTCGACATCGCCAAAGTAGACGCTTTAGCAACGGAGCTTTTTGCATCCCCCTGCTTTGCCATTTCCAAGAGTAGGGCCGGGGAGGGACCCGCGTCGTAGGGTCGACCTCCCCCAGAAGAATGAAGCCAACCTCCGCCCAGCATAATTTTCATCCTCTGAATCTCCAGCTCCTTCTCCACCACGACCTCACGAAGGAAGAACTCAAGGGTCAGCCGTCTGGTGGAGGCATCGGACAACGACCATGCCGTCTCAGTGCTCCCCCAGTCACGGTCGGCGATGGCCTTCTTCAGGCATGCTGCCTCCAAGCTCAGCTCCTTAGACTTATTCATGAAATAGTTAACAGCAGCTTTCCGATCACGGGCCTGTTTGCGATAGCGAATCAAGACTGACTGCTTAGACTCCAGCTTGCCCCGAAGGCACTTAACCTCGGCTGAGCTGGGAGCGGCTCTGAGGGTCTCATCCATCTGATACAAAAAGAGAACGAGATTTCCTCCAAAATTTCAAAACAACAAGTCGTACAGTTCTGCCAAAAATATATATATTCATTATCTCAAAAAAAAATCGTTACAAAAGGGGGTGGCCTATCCACAATCGGCAAATAAAAAAAGAAGAGGGGGGAGGGGATTAAGACTACTTAGAGGAAATCAGCACCTCTTCATCGGCCGCCCCCTGAGCCTCAGCGTCCGCCGCTCCTCCCGCCTCCTTCTCAAGGTTTGACTCTACCTCCACCTTTTCACCATCTCCCCCAGGCGTCTTCGGATGGACGGGCGGCTCCTAGCCATAGTAAAGTTCATCGATCTTGGCCTCGGGGTAAAGGAACAAGAAGTGCTCCTTTGCTCGATCATAAGCCTCGTCCTCTGTGGCGAGTACCTCGTCCCCTACTGCAGCCTCTAGCTCCTTGTACTTCAGGTCCGCCTCCACCCTAAACCGTGACAGGGCGGGAAGGTGCTCATCCGCTTGATTTGCAAGGTTGGCTTGAAGGGCCTGTGCGCGCCCCTGATCCGCCCCCAGCTCCAACGTAAAATCCTTTGCCTCACACAAGTACCGCCCAGAGTTCCTCACCTCGTTCTTCACCTCCTTCTCGTAGTACCTCTTCAGCTGTGCTCTGGCCATAGATGCCTGCGAACGAGGAGCCAATAGTTGTAAATTTCAAACTAAAGCAATATCACTAAGTATGAAGCTAACGGACGAGCGGAACCTTACCATCACGTGGGCTTGTGCCTGCCTCATGTAGCACATCTCGACGGTCTCGATCACCAAGGTAGCCCGGTCGTGCGGCGTGGCTAGGCAATCCACCACCTCGACCGATATGGGACCCTCGACCAAAGTGTCGGCCTCCACCGACCAGTCAGGGGCCTATGGCCTGAGCCCTTCCTTACCCACCATCTCCTGAGCATCTGGGCGTAATGGGGGAATCCTGTCCTTCAGAGTCTCAGCAACCTTTCGGCTACTGGAGCTCGTTTTCGGTGCCTCTCTGACGAAGAGGGTATTCGCCATCTTAGGAGGTTGTTCCGAGGGGCCTTCGGAGCCTCCCTGAGCAGACCCCCCTTCGGCTTAGACATCTCGGCCCTCCTCTTCTGGGCCTTCCTCGCATCAACCTTTCCCTGGCCCATCGCTGCAGAGGAAAAGGAAGGATGTTAACACAAAGGGAAAAAGTTAAATAAAAAAGAAACGCTACATACAAGGGTCAACTGGGCTCAGTCTGATCCGAGCCAAGTGCAACTCGGTTACATTTGGCCAGCCGATGCTGTTGCTCCCCACAATCCGATCAACTTCAGCCTACTCTGCTTCAGTCAACTCTCTTCGCTTCGGGGGTTTGTGGTTCGGCTTGTAAAAATTCAAGCAGTAGGAATTTCCCAAGGCACCGGGCTTCGGACTACGAAATATTTCTCCTTCCACCCTTTTATATAGTCCAGATGCCCGTGCACCACCTTCTTATGGGGAAGAGGCGATATGTAATATATGCCCTCCTGCTCTCCCAACGAGCTCACCCCTAGAACAGCCCAGATGTACTTCAGTTTCAAAGGTACTCCCCTCTCCTCGCAGAGCAACATGAAGTAAACCAATTGCTTCCAAGAATTGGGACCATACTGCATCAGGCAGATGGCCCCCCACCTCAGCACCCTCTTGATAAATGGGTGCAACGACAGCCTTAGCCCCGAGACGAAAGCATCCTCGAGAAACATACAATATCTAGGAGCCAACTCGGTGGTCAGACGAAGGCTAGGACTGGGAATCATCAGCTCATATTCCCGCCCTATGAAGTAATAAGCCCTTATCATGGGCAGGTGATCGGCCGTCAAGACACACTGAACTTTGTCCATCTGGATCTGGGTTCGGCCTGACGAAGATATTTCCACCCCGAACTGGACCAAATCCTCGATGTTGTCAGGGTACATCCTGATAGATCGGGGCTGCTTAAAGTACGGGACGTCGAGCCCATGCTTAGTCGCAAACTCGTCTGACATCCTCGGACTGTTCAGGAGATGCCATTTCTTCCTCCTCTTTCGGATACGAGAAGCCCTCGAAGGAGACGGTGTTGCCAAAGGCAGGAGAATGGGGTAAACTTCCACCGCTTCACCCCACTATCCTCATCAAGGGCACCCTCGGCTCCCTCATCCACCACACTTCCTCGACTTCTTTACCCTGTACCTCTGCCTCACCCTTTGAATCGCTAGACTCCACCACAAACGGCTTACGGTTGCGGAGCGGTACTACATCCAAGACTTTGTCGCTCAGATCCCATGACGTGGATGCCGACAGACGACCCTCCTCACCCCAGCCAGAGGCACTCGCTTCGAAACCAGACTGAGACCGCGACATAACAGAAAAGATACTAACCTGGGTTTCGAGAATGGGATGTCACCGGAAAGATCGTCTCCAACAGCTAGAGAGAGAAGCTTCAATGGTTAGAGAGAGAAAGAAAAGTGAAGAAATGAGAGGGGGAATTTTACAGAGGAACTCTCAACGCCTCGAATTCCGTGAAAGGATCAAAACCGTCCAATCATAATCATCAAGATCTAACGGCTGATAAGGTTTCAATGCCTCGATTCTCCCCCCTTGACGTCAGCATCACACGTGCAGCTCACAAGTTGTAGGGACTCGACATCCGGTATGTATAGCGAGCAACGCCCTAGCTTTCTCACAAGGAAAGGGCTCAATGCTCGGCATGTACAGCAGGCAACGCCCTAGCTTTTACACAAGCGAAAGGGCTCGACGCTCGACGTGTACAGCGAGCAACGCCCTAGCTTTCTCACAAGCGAAGGGGCTCAATGTTCGACATGTATAGCAAGCACACCCCTAGATTTCTCACAAGTTAAGGGGCTCGATGCTCGACATGTACTTCGAGCAAAGGCCCAGCTTTCTCACAAGTTGGTAGGGATAGACGCTCGGCATGTATAGCGAGAAACACCCTAGATTTCTCACAAGCTCGGGGGTTCAATGCTCGGCATGTATTTCGAGCAAAGCCCTAGCTTTCTCACAATCGAAGGCGCTCGACACTCAGCGAGCCCGGCCCTAGCTTTCTCACAAGCTGAAAGGGCTCGACGCTTGGCATGAACTTCGAGCAAAGGCCCAGCTTTCTCATAAGTTGGAAGGGCTCGACGCTCGGCAAGTACAGCGAGCAATGTCCTAGCTTTCTGACAAGCTGGGGTGCTCGATGCTCGGCATGTACTTCGAGAAAAGCCCTAGCTTTCTCACATGCGAAGGGGCTCGATGCTTGACGTGTACAGCGAGCACAGTCCTAGCTTTCTCACAATCTGAAGGGGCTCGACGCTCGGCATGTACTTCGAGCAAAGGCCCAACTTTCTCACAAGTTGGAAGGACTGGACACTCGGAATGTACTTTGAGCAAAGCCCTAGCTTTCTCACAAGCGAAGGGGCTCGATGCTCGACGTACACCACGAGCACAACCCTAGCTTTCTCACAAGTGAAGGGGCTCGACGCTCGATGTGTACAGTGAGCACAGCCTTAGCTTTCTCATAATCTGAAGGGGCTCGACGCTCGGCATATACTTCGAGCAAAAGTCCAACTTTTTCATAAGTTGGAAGGACTCCAAGGTCGGCATGTACTTCGAGCAAAGCCTTAGCTTTCTCAAAAGCGAAGGGGCTCGATGCTCGACGTTCATAGCAAGCATAGCCCTAGCTTTCTCACAAGCTGAAGGGGCTCGACGCTCGGCATGTACTTAGAGCAAAGGCCCAGCTTTCTCACAAGTTGAAAGGACTCGACGCTCGGCATGTACAACGAGCAACACCTTAGCTTTCTAACAAGCTAGGAGGCTTGACGCTCGGCGTGTACAGCGAGCAACGCCTTAGCTTTCTCACAAGCGAAGGGGCTCTACGCTCGGCATGTACATCGAGCAACACCCTAGCTTTCTCACAAACGAAGGGGTCCGACGCTCGGCATGTACAGCGAGCAACGCCTCAGCTTTTCACAAGAGAAGGGGCTCGACACTCGGCATGTACAACGAGCAATGCCCTTGCTTTCTCACAAGCAAAGGGGCTCGACGCTCGACATGTACAACGAGCAATGCCCTAGCTTTCTCACAAGCTGGGAGGCTCGACGCTCGGCATGTACTTCAAGCAAAGCCCTAACTTTCTCACAAGAGAAGAGGCTCAACGCTCGACGTGTACAACGAGCACAGCCCTAGCTTTCGCATAAGCTGAAGGGGCTCGACGCTCGACATGTAATTCGAGCAAAGGCCCAGCTTTCTCACATGTTGGAAGGGCTCGACACTGGACATGTACAACGATCAACACCCTGGATTTCTCACAAGCTGGGGTGTTCGACGCTCGGCATGTACTTCATGCAAAGACCTAGCTTCTCACAAGCAAAAGGGCTCGATGCTCGCCATGTACAGCGAGCAACGCCCTAGCTTTCTCACAAGCAAAGGGGCTTGACGCTCGGCATGTACAGCGAGAAATGCCCTAACTTTCTCGCAAGCGAAGGGGCCCGACGCTCGACGTGTATAGCGAGCATAGCCCTAGATTTCTCACAAGCTGAAGGGCTCGATGCTCGGCATGCACTTCGAGCAAAGACCTAGCTTTCTCACAAGTTGGAAGTGCTCGATGTTTGGCATGTACAACGAGCAATTTCCTAGCTTTCTCACAAGCTGGGGGGCTCGACACTCAGCATGTACTTTGAGAAAAGACCTTATAACGCTCCTACCCCAGCTCAGACAATTTTTATACAATTTATCAGATAAATTATTTATAGTATAGTACAACTGCTCACCATAGGCTGCCTCTCAAAAGGTGGTTAACCGGAATGGTGACACTTGATCATTGGCTATATTATTTATTATTATGTATTCTAATTCAATTCCCGATATGGGACTATTTCCAACACACTCTCTCTTTATTGCGTGTACATCTGAAGAGTGAGGGAGCTCTTCACATTTCCCGGGTGGGCCCCACTGCATGATGTCTGTATGCGTCACAAACAGAAGCACATTCTGCACTTTGCTGCGTCTCAACCGTGGGTCCCCCCATTACTTCTCTCAATTTACATTTATACCACTCTCTTTATATATATATATATATATATATATATATATATATATATATATATATATATATATATACACTACTATAGTATAGCTCTTGAAATTACGGGGTGTTACACCCCCCCCCCCTTCAGAAATCAGCATCCTCGCTGAGCATGAGGCATGCATAATCTAGTGTAGGATCTACTTTCTAGCCGATGTGGAGCATCTGCTCTCATATCCGCCCGACTAATCATGATCCCAATCCACCGCCCGATCAATCATAGTCCCAGATTTAATTGAGCTACCCTCCTATCCGTCCGACTAATCTTGATCCCGGAATCCACCGCCAGATCAATCACAGTTCCGGATTTAATTGAGGGCTCACCACAGTCCCGAAATCCACCGCCCGACTGGGTCTATAGTCCTGGAATCCAACCTCCGACTATATAGATATGCCCGACACTCGGTGTCTAAAGTCGGCTCTAATACCATTTGTAATGCCCCTACCCCAACTCAGACAATTTTTTTACAATTTACAAGACAAATTATTTATAGTATAGTACAACTGCCCGCCACAGGCTGCCTCTCAAAAGGTGGTTAACCGGATTGGTGACTTTTGATCATAGGCTAGATTATTTATTATTATATATTCTAATTCAATTACCGATATGGAACTATTTCCAACTCTCTCTCTCTCTTTCCTGCGTGTACAGCCAAAGAGTGAGGGAGCTCTTCACATTTCTTGGGTGGGCCCCACTGCATGGCATCAGCATGCATCACAAGCAGCAGCACATGCTGCACTTTGCTGCTTCTCAACCGTGCCCCCCCACTCCTCTCTATTTACATTTATGCCACTCTCTTTATTTATATTATATATATATATATATATATATATATATATATATATATATATATATATATATACTACTATAGTATAGCTCTTGAAATTACGGGGTGTTACAGACCTAGCTTCTCACAAGCGAAGGGGCTCGACGCTCGGCATGTACAACGAGTAATGCCTTATCTTTCTCAAAAGAGAAGGGGCTTGACGCTCGGCATGTACAGCGAGCAACGCCCTAGCTTTCTCGCAAACGAAGGGGCTAGACGCTCGACATGTACATCGAGCAACGCCCTAGCTTTCTCACAAGCTGGAAGGCTTGACGCTTGGCATGTACAGCGAGCAATGCCCTAGCTTTTTCACAAGTGAAGGGGCTCGACGCTCAGCATGTACAGCGGGCAACACCCTAGCTTTCTTACAAGCTCGACACTGACCCCAGTTACTTCTCAGGAACTCAATAATCCATCTTTGAGAAATACTCCCCTCCACTCTTCCTACAAAGACAAAACTACTCCTCCACGGCTGGTTTACATAGCCCTCCCGGAGTAGGGGGCTCCTGATATGGTATAAATGTTGTGGCCCCATCTGGGCCATCAGATCTCCACAAATTTTGCTCGCCTATGATCATCAAGTCAAACAGGTCCAATGGGCTTCAATCAGTTCAGGCTCTCTCGCTTATGGGTCCGACCCGACCCATCAAGGCCAAAGACCCGTTAGCCCCTTCCTATAAATACCAGACTCCCTCCTTCATTCCAGATGTAATAAACTTTTCCCCACATGAACCCTAGTTACTGTTTCTATTCTAGTGACTGATTAGATCATCGGAGGGCCTGTCGCTAGGAACTCTCCCAGTGTTTCTAAGCATTGTGCAGGAATCAAGATCCGAGCCGAGCCACGATGATCTGAGCCGAGCACTCAGCCTCTACATCTCCCCGCTACCCCCGAGCTGAACGTACATCCCTAGGACCAGATCAACGCCAGTGTCGTCCCTTTCGCTTCACAAATTACAAGAACTCACACATGTTTCCCTCATACCCATAAACAAGTAGCATCAGTATGGGTGATGGCCTATTACAAACCAGCCCAGGTCATTTAAAGAGTAATTCAAATTCATGATTATCTCTAAGAGACGGTTTAAACCAAATATCTTATCATGAAATGATTTAAACTCTGTTTCTTATCCAAAAATACTGGGACATAGAGATAAATGATTATATCTAAACTGTCTCTAAAGGCTACTATAATTATCCCTCTCCCCCCCCCCCCCACCATAAAGAAGGTAATCAATATTTTTTTCACAAATTGCTCTTTCATAATCTTCCTGATTACTTGAGCGTCGGAGGGTTCGTCGTCGGGAACAATCCCGATGTATTGAACTTTTTGCAGGTTAGCGGTAGCGGCAAGAAACAGTCAACGCCGGCAAGAAGTCAACATATTTGCTTTTATTATTTCCAGAAGAATCTACAAATCATATGTTTGCTCCCACACCAAAATTAGCAGCAACATATACAAAATGGAGTATTTGTATGCAAGTATTCAATTGTGCTAGCATAAACTAAAATAAAATTAATAGGAAAAGCTGTTTAAATAAAAATGTATATCAGATCACAAACTCAACACTCTCATCCTTCCTGTAAGTTTCAGATCGTTAACATTTCCAATTTGTGTTTAAAAATTATAATATATAAGTAAAATTAGTGATGCTGATAGTAATTCATTACCTTGTGGGTTTCAAAGAACATCAAAGGAATCTTGAGTGCAACACTTGTTAGAATTGTATATCTTACATACTTAGGTTAGATAAAAAGCGATGACAGTGAAGTGAAGAAAGAACGAATAATTGATGGAAAGACGAAGCAGCAATAGCAGCAACACAACAATTGACAGTCGAGGGCTGTCGACCGTCCAAATCTACTGGATGGGTATTGATTAATTGCAGTAGACTGCCACTTTGGGCAGTCGTCAGCGGCATGCAACAATATATTGGGCTGATTATTGTGAATCTTTTCGGCTCAACTTCTCCTCCAAGTTAGATCGTATAGCTCATATCGTGCGGCTTCTTGTACATGATACATCAGACGGTTATTGTATCAAGACTACAACCTAGGATTTCTCTAGATCTCTATATATTGTAATAGCTTCTATTGAGAGAGGTAAATATTTCATTGATATTTCTTGCATTGTAAGTGAGGCTCGATAAATATATAGTTCTTGGTGAGTGAGTTTATAACTAACTCCTTGTAATTTTCTCTAGTTGAATAATATGAGCCTATATTTTTCCCGAATTAAGGTTTGCCCAAATTGAACAAATCTTTGTATGATTGGTGCAATCAACTTGCTTAGTTGTTCATCATATGTATTTGGGCCCCTCGTTACCTTACTCTACAACTCTACTGTGCCACAATTCTCTAACACCACTGAAGCTGTCTTTCTTAAATTCTTCCACTTTCCTTTAGTCTCACAAAGGTAACTTAGATTAGCGAGTAAAAAAACCCAAAGGATTATAATTAATTAAATAAAGGGCAAAAAACAAAGTACCCTCCCTAACGTTTGGGCTTAATACAATATGTCTTTATAACGTTTGAAAAAGTACATTTAACCAATTTTTCTGTTGACTTAAACCTTATCCGTTAAGTTAGAATTATTGAATTACCTTTCTACCCTTACCCTTTCATAATTAAATCTCTTCTTCATTCTCACATTTCTTCATTCTTTTTTCTTCATTCACAAACAAGAGGGGAAGATGCTTTGGCTCTAGAAGTATTACTGGATAAAGAAAATCCTTGTGCAGGTTTTAATCTATTCTTTCCTTTCTCATGAAATTATTCCATTTCTTTATACACATCTTTGTTCATCAATTTAAAATTGCATAAGTCTCTGTTTTCCTAAAGATTTTATAAGTTGTTTCTTTTACTACTGCATCAGTAATTCAGTTTATTTAACTCTTAGTGCTAACTACATATCTTATGTCAAACTAAAAAAATATTTTATGTGCTTATCAAATTTATTGCAGTTCATATAGAAAAAGAAAATTATATAAAAGAAGGGAATTAAATAATTTTTTGTAAATTTTTCCTTATAACAAAACATGCCAGGACATTGACTTCAATTTACAGGAGTTTATCATCTATGGCTAGCTGATATGGATCTTAATTATCATCTATCGACATGTATTTTGCTGAAATTGTATTAGAGTAAGGATCAAGACACTCATCTTAAGCAGAGAGCTTTAGCATTGTTTTTGGCATATTTTAAAAAACCTCATACTCAATTACCGAGTACTAAAGTTTATGGGAAGCAGCTTTCAAGAAATTGCAAGTGGGTTCATCCGTTTCTGTCGGATGTAAAGATGTAGTTTATGAAATTATTCCGTTCATGTTAGGGCTAAGATTGAATATCTTAGAGATTCGTGACAGGGTACTGAAGGCAGTAAGTGAAATACATCATAGGTATAGTGAAATATGTACGTGAAGAGATGGGATGAGTGGGCCTAATTTTTTCGATTCCCAGTCAAAGAAATCATCAGTGAATTACCCCTTGTATTTCTCCTTCAAATTTGCTATAATTTGTTACCATCTACCTGGTTTAGGCCATATAACAAATTACTACAAAATCACATTTCAATTCTTTTCAGTTTGAATATTGGCAAAACTACAAATATAATTTTCTCATGACCATTGTAAGAGCTAGCAAGGAGTTGAGAACTTTTGGAGCCAAAGCATCTCCCCCTCTTGTTTGTGAATGAAGAAAAAAGACTGAAGAAAGAGAAGAAAGAAGAAGAGATTTAATTATGAAAGGGCAAGGGTAGAAAGATAATTTAATAATTCTAACTTAATGGATGAGGTTAAAGTTAATGGAGAAATGTGTTAAATGTATTTTTTCAAACGTTATATGGGCATATTGTATTAAGCCCAAACGTTGGGTGGTACTTTGTTTTTTGCCCTTAAATTACAATAATCTTCCTTCATACATGTGTGAACAAACTCAAAAAAATCAGAACAAGAATGAAAAAATTTCATAAACTACATATAAGAGCTAATTTGACAAAATGCACTAACAAATAAGAGAGGGGGAAAAATTCATAAAATTAGCAAGCAATATTTCTAAGAACTCCACTAATAACCCAAAATACACATACAGAATGACTAAAATGTGATATTTAACTCACAAACAATTATTTTAACAATCCAAAAAAAACCACCAAAGAAACCCTCCTAAAACTACCCACAACTAAAAACTACACAGAGAAAGCAAAGGGAGAAGAAGAAGAAAGAGGTATGCAAAAGAAGATTCTGAAGGGATCCATGGGAACGGGTTTCGGGTCTCAAATCCGATGAGAAGATGGGAAAAACAGTTACTGATATCGATGATGAAGGCGGAGGCATGAGGTGGCTGGTGGTGGTGATTAGGTTTTTCACTTTTTGGTTTGGAGAGAAATCGAGGGGGAAAGAAAAAAGGAAGAGGTGGATCACGTTGTTGGGAAAAACACAGAAAGACGAGTGTAACGCCCCTGCCCCAAGCTCAGACAATTTATACAATTTATCAGACAAAAACTGCCCACCACAGGATGCCTCTCAAAAGGTGGTTAACCGGATTGGTGACCCTTGATCATAGGCATTATTATTTTAATATTATTTTATTATTGTGTATTCCCCATATGGGACTAATACAATGCTACCTCTCTCCTTAATCACCGTGCACACACAGGCCACTTACGGGCTCCATGCCATGCCATGCCATGTCATCAAGGAGAGAGACAGCACAGTTTTTGTTGTGATTTCCACCGGGTGGGACCCTCTAGCCTGGTGACGTCAGCATGATGTCACCGCATACTCAACAGCCCATCCGCTGTTATCAACTGGTGGTCCCCCCCCCCTTTTCAATTTATTTACTCTTTTGCCACTATATATATATATATATATATATATATATATATATATATATATATTTCAAATTACGGGGTGTTACATACACCCCCCTTTCAGAAAATCAGCGTCCTTGCTGAGCACAGGGCATGCACAATCTAGTACAGGATCTACTTTCTAGCCGTTGTGGAGCAGTCCGTGAGCGTCGGTCTCGTCTTTGGAATTCTACCTCTCTCCTCAATCCCCGCGCACACACATGCCACTTGCGGGCCCCATGCCATGCCACTCCATCAAGGAGAGAGACATCACAGTTTTTGTTGTGATTTCAACCGGGTGGGACCCCCTAGCCTGGTGACGTCACTGCATACTCAACAACCCATCCGCTGTTATCAACTGGTGGTCCCCCCATTTCAATTTATTTACTCTTTTGCCTCTCTCTCTCTCTCTCTCTCTCTCTATATATATATATATATATGTATGTATGTATGTATGTATGTATGTATGTATGTATGTATGTATGTATATTTCAAATTACGGAGTGTTACAACATGCTTAGAGCATCCACTATCATTGCTTAGGGCACCTGTAGTTGTTGGCCTAATATGAAAAAAAATAGATAATTTGGCCAAAAATTAGCTGCAGTCGTTGGCCAAATACCCATATTTTAGGTTGGCGATGAATAGTCGACTGCCAGATTTAGGAGAAGAATTGGCAAAAGCCAAAACTTGGATTTTGGAACATAATATCTTGTTCGATTGAATAGTTTTTTTTTTTTGTTTTTTTTTTGAATTGGACGGATATCCTGTCCAATCGAATTAAAATAATCTAAAAAGTCAAATCCCGAAATCATCTCCCGTCCCACTTCATTTCTTCTCAACTTTTTTTTATCCTGCACATCTCAACCTATACTCATCTATATGGGTAGATTTACTCAAAATGGTCAGAAGTGTTTTTATCGGACTGGATATCATATCCTGTCCGATATTTTTTGGAAAAAAAATACTCACACAGTAAATGATCTTTCATACCTTGTTTAATAGCCAAAATTTGAGTTTAGACGACTACAACTCATTTCCATATTTTCGATTGTCATATGCCAAATACCCATATTTTGGGTTTAGACGACTACAGATGCTCTAAAAAGTCAAAAAACCTATTTTTTTTGGCAATTTCGTCTTCACTATCGTTCACTAAAAATCTATTTTTTTTTTAAAAGGAATGAACAGTGAACTACTAAATATAGCAGCAGATTATACCAATCCCAAATATAGAAGACGAAAGAAGATCTTTTGTCTGTGAAATTTTTAATATTAAAAGATGACAGACGTCCACCAAATTCTTTAATAAAGTTTTTCAGAAAAATTACTAAAATTTCATCAAAATAATTACCAAAATGTCATTTGAATAAAATAAAAAAAAGAAAAAATACTCAGACGGAAGATCATCTTCTGTCCAACAACTTTCTCTTTAAAAAATCTTTCAATATTAACCAAATTGCCATCCAAATTTTTACCAAAATGCCATTTAACCAATTCTAATTTTTTTAAAAAATTCAAACGGAAGATGATCTTCAGTCGCACAATTTTTTAATTTTTAAAAAAAAAAATTAAAAAAGTGTAAGACGGAGGATGTTCTTCTGTCTCAATATTTTTTGATTGTTTTCGGCCAAATTTAGCTCTTAACGATTGCAGCGATACTCGTTCATTGCTATTTTTCAATTGCCAAATATCCAAATTTTAGCAGTAACGATAGTGGATGCTCTTACAAGTTAGAGAGTGTATGTTAGTAACTGACCCACTTTCAATATTTATTTGTTAAACTAACCCACTTTCCAAAACATTAATCTAGCCGACCCATTTCCAGAAAATATTACCCCTAAGTGACCCAGTTGAATATGAAAACTTAAAAACAAAATTTTCTATATAACCCTGCTTTAGAAATTATAAACTATAATATCCCGTAGCCTTATAAAAACTGGATACTTCATGAAAAATAAGGAAACTAAGATTAAAAAATCTCGCAAAATTTAAAATAAGACACGTTGATAAAAGTCTGATAGAAGAAAGCATATAACTGATAAAGAAACAACAGAATATTTATTAATAAATAGTAGAGTAATAACAAACTTACCTAAGAAAATACAAAAAGTTATAGCATACAAGGTATTAAATTATAGAAATGAAGAAGCAATTATCACAAAAAATATTAAATTATAAGAACTTGGTATGGATAAGATTACGGAAATAGAACTATCAAAATACTTAGAAATTTATATGATAAACATTCAAGAGTTAGAAGATGATTCCAATGGTCCAGAATTTGTAGAAACTATAAGAAAAAAAATTTAAATCATAAATAAGAACATAAAAGAACTATGTAAATATATGACAGATGACACTGATGTCAATTATTTGGAAGTGTACAAAATCGCAACACGTAGTATAGCAAGTGAAAAGAGTGTCGAACCCAGGAGGACTAATTATTTTATCGAGTACCGAAATTACTAGATTAACTACTATTTGGGAAATCGAAAATATGATAAAAATAACAACTAATACTAAATTAAACTAAGGAAAGAAATAAACTAATTAAAATGAACGGAATCTGAAATTTGGTTGTTTGTTAATAGCAAAATTAATTCTAGGGCTTTCGATTTTGCCTTGTTAATCCCACACAATTCATAACTCCGTGTGAATAAAAAATATTATTTTTTCAAGTTGTAGACCAAAATTTCCAAATTATTCAATATTCTCTCTCAAGAAATATAAAAAATATTCTCAACTAATTATTTTTCATAGTTCATGAACAAATTACTAATTGAAAATTTATTAAGATCTATGGATTTCTTAACGGTCACATTAACAGCGGTCCGCTCTTGTAACAGTGTTTAATTTTATTAATTCGAAATCACAAATTACCAGTTCTGTCTCTCCATGATTTAATAAAATATACAAAAGCTGGCCAAACAATTATAAGCATTAAGAATAAAAATCAAACACACAACCATGGAAAAATAGAAAAATAATATGGAATTAAAATTATGTTCTCAAAACTAGGCTGCATCAAAGTTCTAGAAAAATAAAATTAGTTCATAATAAATTTGCAACTAACAAATATGTTCTTTGATTGCATAATAAAAGTTAGAAGAGAAAAGAAAAACTTGATTTTGCCGAAGAATCCACGCTTCAAAATCCGTGCTTCTTCTTTTCCTTCTTCCTCTCTACCTTTTTCTTCATTTTCCGCACCTCCAACCTAGGCAGCCTTCTTTGTTGTTTTTTTTTCCTTGGCCTCGAGCCGCGTCCAAGAGCCGCCCACCTTTTCGATCTCCTATAGCCCCTTTATATAGAAGTAGGTTTAAGGTTTTTTTTTATATATGTGAGATTAATTAATTAATTTAGTTTAAATAGTTCGGAGTTAAGAGCTAAGAGTTCCGAGTTCGTCTTTAATAATTTAAACTAATTAACTAACTAATCTTATTCCTAATCCACCCACATTCAGATTCCTTTTATTTTTTAAATTTTCTATTACAAAATTTTATTCCACCCCCTAGTTGACCGACATATTTTCTATTGGTTCTTCCACCGGCCAATTCGTAAAAACTTGTATTTGGGTACTTGAATTTTGAAATCTTCATCCTTGTTTTCTTCCATAATTTTATGCAAAACGTCCACCTTTTGCATTTATCCATCTCATTCCTACAAAAAACAAACAAATAAATAATATTGAGTAGAAATAAGATAAATTTTCAAAAAATAAACTAGAACGCGCAATTTTAATGCATAAAATAGTACTAAAAATTATATATAAATTTCACTCTCCAAATACCCCCAAACTTAAGATTTTGCTTGTTCTCAAGAAAAAGGTAAAACCATGAATCAATGAATAAAAATTATAATTAGGCTTAACTTATCACACCAAAAGATCTTATCATGCAAGCATCAAAATTTCAACTTAAAACATAAACAATAGCAAATAAAGTAAAACTAAGCATCTCACTTTCTCCAGTGCAATTATTCATTCATAATTTCCAACCCAATCATATTTGTTGTGCAGTTAATGTAATTATATCATGTAACAACTCCATATGTGATCACCCCTTCTCACTACTACAAACCGAGTAGTAAACAAGAGGTTTTTTTTTTTTTTTTATTGGAATCTCTCTCTAAGTTGTCACTTGTCCATTGACGCGAATGCAAACATTTGTGATGAATTCACCCGGTTACTCAACAAGTCACAAACTTAGAGTACTTTTGCATACTCATATTTCAAGTTACCGTTTGATGTAAAAGTAAACATTTGTGATGAATGCCCCCTAGTTACTAAGCAACTCAAAATATTGGAGTAGATAGAAATTTATTCATTCAATTATTTAATCATTATCACTCTATTTACTTAAACTCTGTTTAGAACTAGATCAAAGGGTATAATCACAAGAAAAAGCATCACATTTTTCTTTTATGTATAATCACATGACTCACAATATTTGTAAGGAATTATGTAATTCAATAATTCTAAAATAAATAAGTATGATTAATCTTTCTTTATAAGATATTGTCTATCTAAAATTAAAAATATGCAATGCTTCAGCACAATAAAAAAATATACCCACAAATGCGATGGTCATTCTCATTTAAGTCGTTTTTCTTTATATATATATACAGCTTAAATTTCCTCCCCCTAACTTAAATATCACATTTTCCTCAATGGAAAAGGAAAAAGAAAAACAAAAGGAATGCAAAAAGTTCATAATTGCTTCCCTGATTCATGTTAAAATTATGGACGCGTGACGTTTATTGTTTCAGTGATACCTGGAGCTGTATCGAAATTGCCTGATTCTTTTTGTTCTGGAAAGCTAAGACAATTTTATTCGATCGGTATTTTATACACTTTTCTAGATTCTGACTGTATCCGGCTAAAAAACAGCCATCAATGTCGGTCCAGAAAATAGCTCCACCCGGCGACTTCCAAACTTGTAACTCCTGTATCCCCTTTTCTGTATTTTTGTACTGCATTTATCTTTCAAGTGTATTCTATCTGATTGTATTCTTTCATTTTTTTGGACCATGTATTGTTCTTCATTCTCAATTTAAATTCATCTATTGTTTTTGTCGCCTGTGATTTCAATCTTCTTGATTCAATCTTTCTGCCAATTATTTATCTCTGAATGATTTGTTGATTCTAATTTGTTTCATTCATGGCCTAATTATTTATCTATTTGTTTCTGGCCTATTAAGATCTGGTTTCTAACCCAGTCTACCCTGTTTAAACCCTATTACCCACCATATTGGATCTTAATACCCGCTACCCAGTACCCTCCTTGACCCAGTCTCCACCAATTTCTCCTTCACGTTCTCCATATCTGCCTAACAAGCATATCATGTTTCCCCCTACCTTCTCTTGATTTTTCAAATCCTAACTTACCTCAAATCTCATTATAATCCCAACCAAATTTGTTACTTTTCTTCCCTACAAATTTTTTATCTCCTAAACCCTATACTACAAACCCTAATTATTATCATCTCTCTCCCTCTCTCCCTGTGTGCCCCCCCGACCACCGGCTACCCTCCATCGGGCCGCCCTCCGACCGCCGATTACCCTCGACATCGCTGCTTCCTGTGCACCCACGTCTGCACCCCCACCATCTCCACCTACTCCTCCCGAGTGCAGCAGCACCCACGACAGCCCCCCCTTCGGTCTCCTCCGCTTTCCTAAGCCAGCAGCACCCCGACGTCGCCTGTCCACCGTCGCTCTCGCCGTTGCGCTGCCGCTTCGCCATCTTCCTCTTATTCCGCAAGCGTTGTGTTCGGGAGCGTTGTGTTTGTGATCGTTGGTGCTCGTTCGCGTGTTGTGTTTATTGCCCGGGATCTGTTTCTATTATTCTCATTTTCATCGGATTCGTCGTCTACACCCCCAAGGCAAGTAACTTGTATAATCTTTTATTTGTATACAAGTACAAAATACCGCATGTAGTCTCGCTCTCTTTTTGTTCGTCTCATGAAGATCTCTTGATAAATCTTGATCTCATTCTTTTGATCCATTCGTAGTCTTGATCCATCATCATAGTGTCACACACACGACATGAAAATAAACTAGATTTAGATAGACTCTTGATGCATGTATATATGTTCTTCGTGATCTATGATATGTTGTGTATTGTTGCATGCTTGGTGTGTTAAATATGTTATCTTGTGGTAAACTTGTTAAATACTCATACCATGTTGTTTTGAATATCTAATATATCATGTTTTGCATTATAATTTAATTTGGATTTAGTGCATATGAGTTGTTTGATGAAATGCATGAGAAAAGATTTCGTTTTGCTGCTGCCCTGATTTGGTTTGGTGTTTTAGACCCTGTTAAGGTTAGTAAATTAAATTATTTTGTTAATATGAATCATAGGCCTCGTTCTCTATTTTTCATAACTTTTGACGGATCTCAATTTCAATTTGTGATGTGTGAGTTATTGCTATTTTACTGCAGCTATGTTGAAATTTCCAGATTCTGCTTTATGAGATTGTTGTATGTTTATTTATTTTAAAACTGGTGTTAAAAGAAATATTTGGATTCAATATTTTTCTGGATCAACTCCTAATTTTTGAAGATTTATTTAATGAATTTTATAAATTATTGCATGCTTGTGAACATACCAATATATTTCCAAACTGCATGCTGTTCGATGAAAAACTCTATTTTCAACCTGTTTCCAGTTACTGTTGATTAAAACTTTATGAATATGAAATGTATCCTGATTTTTCTATTTTACTACCCTTTTGAAGGATTTAAATTTTGAGTTATACTTTGTGATCTATCATTGTTTTAGTACTATTGTGTCAAAAATTTCAGATTCATAAACTTGATGTATCTTTGTGTTTTCCGAATTTATTTAACTATGCTATCTGTAATGAAATATTATAAAATTTTATTTGATGATACTAGAAATGCTAGGGAATCTTCTAGATTTTTCTTAGATTTAATCAGTAAGTTTTTATGCTATTTTCATGCTGATAAATATAAGTGCAGTTTTGAGCCTTGTTTCTGTAGTTATTATATGACTTGCATGTATGTACTGGATTCGGCCGATAGTCTATTTTCTAGATTTTTTGAAGGATCCAGATTTGAATTCTTGTGGCAATAGGAATCTCAGATTTGGTGTAGTAGTGTCTTTCTGTCCAAGATTGGAAGTCTCGTTGTCTTAGTCTATTATGAGTTCTTTGTCATCTGTTTATGTAATCTATCCAACTTGAACTTGTCTCTTATTTCTTGCCCTGTTTATTTGCCTTGTTTAGTGCATGTTCATGCTTGCTTTAATAATAATAACACGAAATAAAGCCAGGGTTAAATGGAAAGATCTAGTAGTGAAAAATATAGAAATGTGTACTTGGAAGGGGGCCCGTGTTTTCCACTTGCTTACCCGACTACATGCTTTCCCAAAGTAGAGGTGTACTCGGAGGGGATCCACAGATCCTACTTGCTACTTGATACTTGACACATGATTACTTGATACTTGATACTTGACACGTGATTACTTGACACTTGATACTTGATACTTGATACTTGACACGTGATTACTTGATACTTGTACCTGAGTACACTGCCCTATATGATCCACTACGAAATCTAAATGCAACTTGTTTGAATGTAGGAACCCTGTGGTAAAAATTTGGAACGCATGAAGTGCTACCTAGATAGGATTAGATACAAGACTTGAAAATAACATGATCACTTGCTCATCCTTGTTACTTGCTTGAACATGTTACTTGACATTTGTTACTTGTTACTTGCATACTTCTTGATACTTGATACTTGTTACCTGCCACTTGCACCTTGTTATCTTATTATGTTACTTGATTCTATTTCTTGATTAAGAGTTAGTTGCTCTATTTTGCTATCATATTCCCTCCATGCTTACTTCGATACTTGCTTCTTGTTGCCGCTCTGTATATTCTTTATCTGTTTTAGTACTTGTGGCCTGCACTACATGCGGCTCGTAACTTACATCGACGGGCATTTTTTTTTCCCTTTTCCTGCAATTTGTTAAACTTGTAGACTTTGGTGATCAGCTGCCCGAGGGAGTAAGTGACCATGTGTTTTAGGCTGGCTGGAGTTTCTTGCATGAGTTTATTTCTTGTTTTAAATAAATTGTAATTGCTACTTGGATTCTTGTATTGGGCATTTTGTCCCAGAACTTGTGACTTGTGTGTTCCAGATCTAAATATTTGAGAATCTTGTATTTATTTCAAGTATTTCTGTTGATCATATTAATTTGTCTCATGCATGCATGGATGATTCTTCTTGTTTACTTCTTGCCATTTCTTGTCACTTGTTGTAAAGATCCTGACAGCTCATGAATGGTGAAAGCTATTCGTTGGACTTCTGTTGTGTATCCATATTGTGTACTCCTTTTGGAAAGCGGGACGTGACAGGGTTTTTTAGTGGTATCAGAGTCCAGGTTTGGCTAATGTATTAGCTTGACTAATACGTTAGACAAGTTTGGCTCGATCAAGGATTGGCTCAACAGTACACAGACCATGCATTACATAAACAAATAATAATCAACTTGATCTAGATGCTAATTATTTTTGGATTTGTGCAGACCATGGCTCGCAGAGGTTCCACTTCCCGTCCACAGGACGAACAGCCTGGGCTTGAGACTGTTACGAATGTGCTGGAGCGACTGATCCACATGCAGCAGAATCATAGTGACCTTGTGATGGCCGCATTGAAAGGTGCCCAGAACCCGACTCCCGTTGTGCCTACGCAGGCAGCTCTCCCTCCTCGTCCGGGTACAGTTGCAGACTTCATGAGGTTGCACCCTGAAAAATTCTCCGGCACTGAGATGATGCTTGAAGCCGAACAGTGGTTGATTAGGATGGAGCAGTTGCTATTGGCAGCAAGAGTTGCGGACGCCGATCGTGTGGATGTGGTGAGCATCCAGTTGGTGGACCTTGCCCACATATGGTGGATGGTTGAGTCCGAAAGGCTCGAGCGGCCCATTTCTTGGACTACGTTCACCAGGAGCTTCTTAGAGAAGTTCTTTCCTAGCAGCACTCGGGTTGAGATGGAGTAGCAGTTCCTTGCCCTGAAGCAGGTTGGTCATTTGTTCTATTTTGAAACTTTGTTACATATTGTTCAAGAGAAACTGTAACTTGAGACTCTCTTGAAACAGGGTGCCAGGTCAGTGGACGAGCACGCAGCAGAATTCACCAGGCTTAGCCACTTTGTAGTCGCTTTGGTGGCGAACGAAGATGATAGGGCCCGGAGATTCCTATTTGGGACTTGAGCGAGATATTCAGATGCATCTCGTTTCCCTTCACCTTCGTACTTATGCTAAGGCTCTCGAGGCAGCCCAAGCTCAGGTGCAGGCTCACAGCAGGTTGGCTCCTTCCCAGCAGACTGTTCAGCACCCCACTACCGCTGCTGTTAGGCCCATCGGGTCAGGACAGCTCCCTACTCTTCTGCTGGCCCTCAGAGAGTTAGTTTTTGCGACTTTTGCCGACTAGCTGGGCATGAGCGTAAGGACTGCAGGAGGAGAATTGCCATTGCTTTGGTTGTGGCACTACTGACCACTCAGTGCGAGATTGCCCGCAGTAGAGGATGGCTCTTCCAGCCAGGGGTCTGACTCAGCCGGGAGCACTAGCTCGTGGTCTGGTCAGGCCATCGCTTCCCCCTCAGCGCCAGATCGTCGGTCAGAAAACCGCGGCTCCCAGGTCCAGGCTTACAACCTGACAGCTGCAGAAGTTAAGACGGCAAAAGGAGTCGTTGCAGGTATTTTGCATTTTGTTGTTTTGTTATTTTCCCTTGCTTCTTTCATTGTTTTGCTCTATTCTTTCATGTTATCTTTTTTGCATTGTTATTCCTCATTCCTTAATCGTCATTTCTTTTTTCCTTGCCTTTTGACTCTATCTTAGGTGTTATCCTAGTTTGTTCTTTCCCTGCTCATGTTCTCTTTGATTCTGAGGCAACCCATTCCTTCGTCTCTTCCCATTTCTTTCTTGAAGATGGAGTCTTTGATATTCCCACCTCTTTGAATTTCAGTTGAGAAAATGGATGAATAGATGGTGCAGCATCCAAATACACAACATATTCAAAAATATTTTCTTTCTCTGATTCAAGAGTTGCTTAATTTGTTAGACATACTTCAATTGGTAACTTTTCAACTTCAGCCTTATGTTTCTCGCCCAAAATTAAATCAATTTAACTTACTTGAAAATATGAGCGTACTTCAGTAGGAAACTCCATGGATTTAAAAACATAAAATGTTACTTGCTCATCCTCAACCCTCAAAATAAGTTTTCCTTGTTGTACATCAATCAAAGCTCTCCCCATAGCTAGAAAAGGTCGCTCCAAAATTAACAGAATTTGTTCATCTTCCTCCATGTCAAGCACTATTAAATTAGTTGGAAATATGAACTTGTCTACCTTTACCAAAATGTCTTCAATTATTCCTCTTGGGTACGTGATAAATCTGTCCGCCAATTGCAAAAAAATTGTAGTAGGTTTTGGTTCTCCAACACCTGATTTCCTGAAAACAGAATAGGGCAAAAGATTAATACTTGCTCCTAAATCACATAATGCTTTATGAAAAGAAGAATTTCCAATAGTGCAAGGAATTGTAAAACTCTCTGGATCTTTAAGTTTAGGAGGCAGCTTCTTTTGTAAAATTGCACTACTTTCTTCTGTTAGCATCACCATCTCATGCTCTTCCAGCTTCCTCTTGTTTGATAAAAATATCCTTAAAAAATTTAGCATATTTAGGCATTTGTTCTAAAGCTTCAATAAGAGGAATATTAATCTGCAATTGATTAAAATATTTAAAAATTTTGAAAATTGATTATCAAGCTTGTTCTTTTAAGTCTTTGTGAAAAAGGAATAGGTAGATCATAAGGTGAATTAGGATAAGTGTCAGAATTAAATTCCCCTAAAATTGTTTATCTTGAAACTCCTTTATCCTTCTTAGAATGATGATTGGCCACCTGCTGCGTTTGTTCCTCCACAATTTGCTCGATCTTACTTAGCTTTTCAACCACATTTTGGTCGGCAGTTTGATTTGTGGCTGCTTAATTGCGGTCCCACTTCTAAGTGTTATTGCTTTGACATGCTCCTTGGGATTAACCACTGTATTACTAGGTAATGTTCCTGCCGTTCTTTCTGTAAGAATATTTGAAATTTAACCAATTTGAGCCTCAAGATTGCGAATTGAAGCTGAAGTTGAAGTTGCAACATTTTGGATCGCAAAATCTGTCTTTTGCATGTACTGCATGAACATCTCCTCAAGTGTCGGCTTTTTTTCCTATTGTTGAAAATTTTGTTGTGGTCTAGCTCCTCCTTGATTGTTGCTCCAAGAAAAGTTGGGGTGATTTCTCCATCCTAGATTGTATGTGTTTTCATAAGGATTGTTTTGCTTTTGAAAATTTGACACAAAATTTGCTTGTTCGGCATTTGATCGAGCAAAAGGGTTCCCCACTTGGCAATCCATACTTTAGTGATTTCCTGCACAAAGATCACAAATCATATTAGTTTGAATAACACTAACATTCATATTACCTATTTGTTTTGATAAAATATCAATTTTTGCAGTTTAAGTAGTAATAGGATCAAGTTCAAAAACTCCAGCCACTTTTCTTGGCATTGTTCTCTTTGAAGACCACTGGTAATTATTAGATGCCATCTCCTCTAAAAGCTCATAGGCTACTTCATGAGTTTTGCTTATTAGTGCACCTCCAACTGCTGCATCTACATAGATTGATTTGTAACTCCCAAACCATTGTAGAATATTTGAATCTGCAGCCATTTCGGTAGTTCATGATGAGGACACTTTCTCAATAACTCTTTATACCTCTCCCATGCATCATACAAAGACTCGGTCTCAAATTGAGTGAATGTGGTAATATCATTCCTTAGCTTCGCTATTTTTGCAGGTGGAAAATACATAGCTAGAAATTTTTGTGCAAGTCCCTTCTAAGTAGTAATAACACCCGGTGGTAGAAAATTTAGCCAAGCCAAGCCTTATCTCTTAGTTAAAAAGGAAAGAGTCTCAATCGAATTGCATCATCTGATACTCCATTATGCTTGAAAGTATCATAAATTTCTGGAAAGTTTGTAATGTGAACATTAGCATCCTCGTGCGATAGTCTCCCAAATTGAACAGTCTGTTGAATCATTTGAATGATCGCCGGTTTAATCTCAAAATTGTTGGCTTGTATAACTGGCCTCTTTATGCTTGATGTTGCTCCATTAAGGGCATAGCATAATTTCTCAAAGCCTTGTTTTCCTCATTGTTTGTCAATGCGATACACTTATATGTCCTGAAATACAGCTATTAAAAAAAACTAAAACTAAAACTAAAAACTAAAAATAAAATAAAAATAATTAAAATAATAATATAAATCCAAATTAGTAACAATCTAGCAATTATCAATATCAATAAAAAAAATAATTAGTCTCCAGCAACGGTGCCAAAAACATGATGTGAATTATTTGTAAGTGTACAAAATCGTAATACGTAGTATAGTAAGTGAAAAGAGTGTCGAACCCACGAGGATTAATTATTTTATCGAGTACCGAAATTACTAGATTAACTACTATTTGGAAAATAGAAAATATGATAAAAATAGCAACTAATACAAAATTAAACTAAGGAAAGAAATAAACTAATTAATAGGAATGGAATCGGAAATTTGGTTGTTTGTTAATAATAAAATTAATTTTAGGGCTTTCGATTTCACCCAGTTAATCCCACACAATTCCTAACTCCATGTGAATAAAAATATTATTATTCCAAGTTGTAGACCAAAATTTCCAAATTATTCAATATTCTCTCTCAAGCAATCAAAAATATTCTCAACTAATTATTTTTCATAGTTCATGCACAAATTACTAATTGAAAAATTCATTAAGATCTATGGATTTCTTAACGGTCACATTAACAGCGGTTCGCTCTTGTAACAGTGTTTGATTTTATTAATTTGAAATCAGAAATTACCAGTTCGGTCTCTCCATGATTTAATAAATCATACAAAAGTTGGCCAAACAATTGTAAGCATTAAGAACAAAAATCAAACATACAACTAAGGAAAAACAGAAAAATAATATGGAATTAAAATTGTAGGCTACATCAAAGTCCTAGAAAAATAAAATTAGTTCATAATAAATTTGCAACTAACAAATATTTTCTTTGATTGCATAATAAAAATTAGAAGAGAAAAGAAAGAACTCGATTTTGCCGAAGAATCCACGCTTCAAAATCCATGCTGCTTCTTTTCTTTCTTCTTCCTTTCTGCCTTTCTCCTCGTTTTTCGTGCCTCCAACCCTGCCAGCCTTCTTTGTAGTTTTTTTCCTTTGCCTCGAGCCGCGCCCCAGAGCCGCCTACGTTTTCGATCTCCTGTAACCCCTTTGTATAGAAGTAGGTTTAGGGTTTATTTACATATGTTAGATTAATTAATTAATTTAGTTTAAAAGATTAAGAATTATCTTTAATAATTTCAACTAATTAACTAACTAATCTTATTCCTAATCCACCCACATTTAGATTCCTTTTATTTTTTTAATTTTGTATTACAAAATTTCATTCCACCCCCTAGTTGATAAACATATTTTCTATTGATTCTTCCATGGGCCAATTCGTAAAAACTTGTATTTGGGTGCTTGAATTTTGAAATCTTCATCCTTGTTTTCTTCCATAATTTCACGCAAAACGCCCACCTTTTGCATTTATTTATCTCATTCCTACAAAAACAAATAACTAAATAATATTGAGTAGAAATAAGATAAATTTCAAAGAAACAAACTAGAACACACAATTTTAATACATAAAACAACACTAAAAATTATATATAAATTTCACTCTTCAGGCACTGTAGAAGAATTAGGCATAATAGAAGAAGGTATGAAGGAGTTAGAAGCTATAACAAAACTTAATATATATATTTTAGAAATAGAATATTTAATGACAAATCCCAATTTAGAGGAAGTGAGGAAGCTTTGAGAAATCTAGACATACCAAATTGTTACCGCTGATTCTGGTGTGGGGGTAAAAAGATGAGATTTGTGAGTTCGTGGAAAAACCTGAATAGCGGATCCAAGCCTGTTGATTCCTGCCGCTCACCTGCAAGGAAGTGCGATACACCGGGGTTGGTTCTGGCGACGCACCCTCCGACGCTCTTGTCAGTAACCAGTGATGATTAAGAAAGAGCTTAAGTTGGAAAAAGAGTGATTACCTGGTCACAGTGGTAGGTAGGAGGTATTTATAGTCGCCATGGGAGTCTGATTGGGGACCTGATTTCCTGTGAAACCGTTAGGAGTAAAATCCTCATAATTAGTTTAGGAAACTGATCCCTGATTCCCGGTGAGAGGATAACTGCAAATCAGGCCCGTTGATTTAGTCAAATCAGTGACCCTGATCTCCTCTTGCTGGTCTGGGTTTATCTTGGGTCGGGACCCGTACCCAGCTAGAGTGGATCCGTTTTGCGGGTTATTGGATCTGTGAAGGGGAGATCCAGTGCCCGCTTAGGGTCCATCTATATGCGAAATTACCGTTTTACCCCTGAGCTTCAAGATTCGTTCCCAATCTGGACGGTTCCGATTTAACCCCATTTTTAGCCATATCACGAGCCCCCCACTCCTAAAGACTGAGTGTGATCAGCCTTTGAGGAGTAGTTTAACTGTTTCAGTGGCTAGTGGAATTGTATCGGAGTCCGAATGGAGGGTTTTGAATCTCGAAGGGGGTAGTGAGGTGATTTTTGAAACAGTAAGCTGTTCCGAAGCCTTGTTGAATATTCGACGGTTTTTATCTATTTTTTCGGATTATTTATTTAATTTTGCGATGTGTTGACCAGTCGTTCGGGGGCCTTAACAGTACATTCTAGGCAATAATTGTTCGTTCAGGGGCTCAAAAATATTCTCCTGAATTTATAATTATTTTCTAGAATTTTTAGTTAATTTTCCTGAATTTTTAGCAATTTTTTCGCAATTTTTAAATAAATAAAACGATTAAATAAATAAAAACTAATTTTTAATACCTATTTATGGCGTGGCTTGATCTGGGCCCTTGATCTCGCGCGAGCACGAATATCTGAAAGATCTGGCGGTTGTAGTCGCTCGGCAGTCATTTTCTCACTTTTGGAGCTCAGATGGGCACTTGCTCGGTTAGCCGACCGGGGGTATAAGGGTTCGGCTGTCCGAGCGACGTGGCGCAATCTTAGCCATTGGATGGTGGCGCGAATCTTGAGACGGGCTCCGTTCCCAAGAAAACGCTATCTTGTCGTCTAGCGCACGTGGCACGATCTGGATCGTCCATCATCAGAAGCACGAATTTCTGGAAGATCCAACGGTCGTGGTCGCTCGGCGGCTTTTTTCTCTGTTCTGGAGCTCGAATGGGCACTTGCTCGGTTGGCCGACCGGAGGTGTAAGGGTTCCGCTGTCCGAGCGACGTGGCGCAATCTGAGCCGTTGGATGGTGGCACGAATCTTGAGACGGGCTCCGTTCCCAAGAAAATGCTATCTTGTCGTCTAGCGCACATGGCACGATCTGGACCGTCCATCATCAGAAGCGCAAATTTCTAGAAGATCCAACGGTCGTGGTCGCTCGGCGGCTTTTTTCTCTGTTTTGGGGCTTGGATGGGCACTTGCTCGGTTGGCCGACCGGAGGTCTAAGGGTTCGGCTGTACGAGCGACGTGGCGCGATCTGAGCCGTTGGATGATGGCACGAATCTCAAGATGGGCCCAGTTCCCAAGAAAATACTATCTTGTCGTTTAGCGACGCTGGCAAGATCTAAGCCGTTGGATGGTGGCACGAATCTCAAGACGGCTCAGTTCCCAAGAAAACACTATCTTGTCTTTTAGCGATGCTGGCAAGATCTGGGCCGTTTGATCGAGATTTTACGCGAATGTTGAGGAGAAAGTGAATTTTCTCCGTTTTGGGGCTCGGATGGGCACTTGCTCGGTTAGCCGACCGAAGGTATAAGGGTTCGGCAGTCCGAGCGTGGTGGCGCGATCTGGCCCGTTGGATGGCGGAACGAATCTCGAGACGGTTCAGTTCCCAAGAGCATTAACGGCGCCCCAGGATTTGTGCGGCGTTCCACCTTCCCGGGGTCATTAAGAGTGGTGTCCTCTAATTAATGCGTGGCGTTTCAGCTCCCTAGGCGTGACCGCTGGGCTTCCGTCGCTTGGTCTCCCGAGGGTCATAATGGCTGGTCCTTGGGGGGAGGTTATAAATACCCCACTCCCCTTGTAGTTTTAGTCACAGCAATGTTGATTTTTAGCCATCGGAGGTGTCTGCCTTGGGCGGATGCCTTTTTTTTTTGAAAAGTTTTAACCCTGAGAGCGTCGGAGGGGTGGTCACTCTTCCGCCATGATCTTCTCCTGATTCTGACGGCCCCAGTGCGGATGTCAGGGTCAGGGGGGATCAGGGAAGAAGTGTTGACGACCGGAGTCCGGACCCGGGGGACAAGGTGCTTCGGAAGGATGGGTGGTCATTCTTCCGCCATGATCTTCTCCTGATTCTGACGGCCCCGATGTGGGTGTCAGGGTCAGGGGAGATCAGGACAGAAGAGGTGACGACCGAAGTCCGGACCCGGGGGACAAGTTGCTTCGAAAGGATGGGTATCCTCCGATCTTTGTCTTCCTTTCGAGCTAACGGCTTCTGATGGTTGTCAGCCCGAAGGAGCTAGAGATGGGAGGTGTGCCGATCTGCTTTCTGACCGGGCCCCATGTGATGGTGGTTTTTCTCCAACCCTTGAACGATTCGTGGTTTCAGCTTCCGAGGTCGTAAGCCTCGAGTTGCTCACAGGTGAGAGGGGAATCGACCGAGTCCTGGGGCCCGGGGGGCTCACCGAGGGCGGTGCCTTAAAACTTTTAATCCAAATTTTCTCCCGCTTCCTGGGACAGATGCGGGTGTCCGGGTCCGAAGTGCTTCATCCGGGCGACGTGGCACGATCTGACCCGTTGGATGGCGGCGCGAATCTCGAGACGAGCCCAGTTCCCAAGAAAACGTTATCTTGTCATTTAGCGACGCTGGCAAGATCTGGGCCGTCTGATCGAGATCTTACACGAATGTTGAGGAGAAAGTGAATTTTCTCCGTTTTGGGGCTCGGATGGGCACTTGCTCGGTTAGCCGACCGGGCCCTTTGATGTTGGGGTCGGATCGCACGTCGCTCGGATTTTGATCCTGTGTGTGCCGAGCTACTTGACTTGTATCGAAACTTTTTGTCTTTTCGCCAACAGTTGCTGCTCGGTCACAAAGTCGTTTTGGGCTTTCGTAACGTTTCAATAGCAGGCCAAGAGTCGCGCCCTTATATTAGTAAGCCCAAGAGACTTTTTCTTTTACTATAAATCTTCACTCCCCCACCCCAAACCTCATTATTCACTTTTACTTTCTCTTTCAAGTTTTTACTTTTCACCATCGAAGTTTTTAGCTCCTGGGCGGTGCTGCTAGCTGTCGCGGCAAGACGTTTCTTTGCTCCGGCGAACTTTTCCGACCGTAACAGTCACTTCAAGGTCAGTCTCTCTCCTTTCTCTTTAGAAAAAAAATGGTTAAGATTACTTCTTCGGATGAGACCCCCGCCTCAGACCAAGTCGTTAGCCGAGCGGGTAAAGGAAGGGAGGTGGTAGAGCCGACTGAGCAGACAGTTGTTCGGCCGAGCAAGAGTGGTGAGGTCGCCGAGCCACCCCAGGAGGTTGTGGCTAAGTCCCAAAAGGGTAAAGGAGTGGTCACGATCATTGAGCAGCCGAAGACGGCAGGCGAGTTCGGTCGGCAGCCTATCGTTCTGTCGAGCGTGGGGGGTGTTCGGAGCTACTCCGAAGAGATGCTGGAGAAGGTGACCCAGGGCACTGCCAAGTCGGTAGAGGAGAATGAGCTGAGAGAGTTGTCCGAGGTGGACCAGATCATTTCGTCTCTTACGGAGGCTGATCTGCATCGGATCCGGACCAGATTCCAGATCCCTGCCGAGTACGGGCTACTTCTCCCTGGACCGGGATTCTGAGCCTGCACGTCGTCTTCGGCTGACGCGTGCGTTTTTCCCCTCGACTCCTTGGCCGCCGGGCTTCATTTTCCGCTTCATCCATTCATCGTCGAGGTTCTTAATTGGTACGGTTTGTGCCCTGCCCAGCTGATGCCGAACACTTGGAGGCATGTCTTGGCGTTTGTTCTTCAGTGTCAAGAGATCGACACCGAGCCAAGCATGTTTCTCCTTCGGAGCTTCTACCGCCCTTGCCAGCCGAACAGGAACGAGCAGAGGTTCTACGTTTCGCCGCGGACAGGCGTGAAGTTGATCGAGAACCCGGACTCGATCAAGCATTGGAAGGAGAAGTATTTCATTGTCCCGAGCTCCCGCACCCTGGGCAATTCCGATAGCTTGGTCGATGGAAGGCCTGTCCAAGCGAGCGAAGAAGGAGCCGGTGCTGAGTGACGAGGAGACGGAGGTCCTCAAGAAACTCCTCGGCCTGCCGACGCTAAGTTGGGAAGACATTACCGAGGAGGCTTTGTTCCGAGGGGGTCTCAGTCCGATCGACCCCAGTACGCTTCTGGTATTTTTACTTTTTGCTTGAAGTTCATGAAAATTTTTCTAAGTTTTTTCATTCGGTTTGTGCAGAGTCTTCTAAGATGGACTATAGGGCGTTGATGGCAAAGGCCAAGGTGGCTAGGGAGCAGAAGACGAGAAAGAAGAGACCCTCGACAAGGCCTCAGGGCGGCCGAGCGCCGAAGATACTTTCGGTCCCGCAGACCGCCGACCTGCAGGGGGTCGTTGTTCCGGATGTCGATCCCGAGCAGAAGGTCGCTGCCTCCGACCCTCCTGTCTCGGATGTGCCGATTCCAACGGCGAAGGCAGATGCTCCCGGCTCGTCGAGCGGAGCGTTCAACGTGAGCAAGGTGTTATCCCTCCAAGTTCCGCCCCTCACTGCCGAAGCGGAGAAGATTCTGACCGAGGGGCACAAGCAGATCTTCATCTCCGACTGGCAAGTGATGAAGGTCGACGGTTTTTTGGGCGACGGCAACATTTGTATGCAGGCGGTGAAGCACCTGTCGACCCCAAAGGACCGAGCGGCCCTTAAGTCCGGGGAGGTCGGGGACGCCACAATGCAGATTGCTCGGAACACGATGTCGGTAAGTGGACCGAACACTTTCTTCTTGAAGCATTTTTTTCAAAATTTTCTAAGTTTCTAGGTCCGGACCTTAACGGTTTGTTCTCTTTTCAGACCCTCTGCCACTTCAACTTCTTGCTCGAAGAGTTTGCGAGCAAAGAACAAGAGCTGACGGCGCAGTACGACCGGGAGAGGTCGGAGCGCGCAAAAGCTGTGAAGCTGCTCGATGCTGAGCAACTCCTCTCGGCAAAACGTGGTGTCGAAGTGGCAGGGTTGGAGGCGCAGCTGGCCGATGCCGTTCAGCGGTCGAAGGACGAGGCAGCCAAGCTCGAGGCCTTCGGAGAAGAGAATGCCGAGCTTAAGGAGGAGCTGGCCAAGGCTCGATCAGAGGCAGAGAAAGCTCGGAAGAAGACCAAGAAGATCATGGCCAAGCACCGGTCGAAGGTGGCGAAGGCGAAGAGGGCTGTCCAGGACGAGGCCGAGCAGCACATGTTTAAGAACATGGAAGACGCGTACGGCCGAGCCCTGCTTCATATCGCCGCTCGGAACCCCAGGTTCGACACGTCCTCCTACCACTTCTACGACCCCGTGGAGGGGGAGGAGGAGCTTCCCCCGGCGATGCTCAGCCCCGAGGGACAGGCCGACGGTGTCGAAGGCCCGGGCGAGACTGAGGCCGAGGGTGAGGGGGAGGACGACTCTGAGGAGGAGAGCGAGGGCGAGGACAAGGCTGAGGGGTCGACAGACCCGAGCGACAAAAAGGTCGACCCCTGACTTGGTTGCGTCTTTGGTCTCTCTCTTTTTTTGTAAGGCCTGACTGCGGACTGGCCACCGCTTTTGTAACGCTTTTTGATTTTTGAATGAAAACGTTTTTTGTTTGGCCAAAAATTCTCCAAGTGTTAGTCCCCAGATTTTGTGTTTGATTAGTCGTTTAATTTCTCCAAGTGTTGGGCGTCGGATTTATCTCTGCTTTTCAGGTGAAGTTTGGTCCGATCACGGAGGTTTCGTACCTTCATAAGTAGCTGACCAAAACGAAGCGAGAGCTTTCCCTTAGCCGAAAGAGGCGGTTTTATATGTTCTTGAAGCTGGAGGAGATAAAGGTAGCTGTGAGGGGATATTGTCGCGAGTTGAAGCAACTGCGGAAGCAACCCCAAGCTCCTTGTCCCGAAGGTGAGACTGAGCGGCTTCGTAGGGAGCTTTCCGTCGTCGAGCAAAAGAATAACGAGCTCTTGGCCGAGATCCGTCACTTAGAGTTAACGGAGAAAGAACACTCGGCGGAAGAAGAGAAGCTAGCTTCCGAGTTGGAAAAGGTGTCATCCGAGCGCCAAAAGTTGTTGGCCGAGGTCGACAAGCTTAGGAGGATTACGATAGACAGGGGGATCGAGGTCACCCATTATCGACGACTCGCGACCGATAGCGCCATTGTCTCGGGCTCGTCAAGACCTCCTCGTTTGAAGATGTCGGCGAAGGATGATGCTCTGAGAGATAGGATTATCGAGTTGGAGGAAGAGGTCACGTCGCTCAAGCCTCTGCCTGAGAGGGCCAACGTTCGTAGTACGTCATGTACTCACGAAGAGAGCGAGAGAGGGATTACCTTCTACGAACTTGCGACTCGTTTGCCTGCGGCGAGGCGGAGTCCTGCTAACGCTCAGAGTAGTGTAGCTATCTCGTCTAGCGGTGCCTCGGTCGGCGCCACAGTTGGAGTTAGCGGCGACGGGGGATCTCGCTTCGCTGGTTTGGAATCGGGCTCGGAGGTTAGGCGTCGCCGCCCCCGCGTTTCCTTGAACCGAAACGTACCCCTTCCGAAGAGGCACTAAACAAGTTGTCTTATGTTCCTTTAAGCTATTGTAAAACTCTGTTGTAGCGTCGGTCTTGTTGTATGTAGAGTTACTCTATTTGAATAAAAGTCTGAAAGTTTGTTTTGAAAATTCTTCAAGTGTTGGACTTCGGCAATGTTTGAAATTTTGTTGTTCGTCTCTTCCTCTTTTCAGCTCGTGGTGGTAGCTCATGAAGCCGACCCCAATCGCTCGGATGACCACGCTCGAACCAAGGCTGGCTCGGGGGTGACGAGGTTGAGCTCGGCGAGGTGCCGAGAGCAGCTCTATGAAGTCGAGTTGGGATTGCGCCGAGCCGAAAGCGAGCGGGGCCACCTTCAGCTCATCCTAGGTCAGCGAGACGTCGAGATCCGGCGTATGGAGAGCAGGATCGCCAAGATGACCCCTACTGGAGAGGACGAAGATTCGTCGACCGCATTTAGCAATGCCCTTCGGACCCAGTGCGTTCGGCACAATTTGTCGAAAATAATAGCCGAAAGGGACGATCTGCTCTCTGAGATCCGTCACTTGCAGACTGTAGAGGCGGAGCTTCGGACGGAGGAAGGGGAACTGTCGGCCGAGGTTGCCAAACTGACGACCGAACGGGACGTTGATGATTCTTCTTTTAAAAACCAAGTGTAGTGGGTCGGCATTGTAACTTTCGTTCTTTAAGGCCTTGTAACCTTGTTGTATGGAAGAGTCGCTTTGTACTGTGTCCCAATTATTAATAACATTTCTTTCTCGAACTAGCACGTCCTTTGTAGCTCTGCATAGTTGTTTCATTTGTGACTGTGTTCATCGCGCCGAGGTCTCCAAGCCGACCCCTCTCTCGTTCGCGGTTCGGCGCCGTAGCGCGATCTGAGCCGTTGGAATTTGGCACGAATCTCAAGGCGACTCAGTGCCCAAGGAAACGCTATCTTGTCGTTTAGCGACGCTGACAAGATCTGGGCCGTTGGATTTTGGCACGAATCTCTAGACGGCTCAGTTCCCAAGAAAACGCTATCTTGTCGTTTAGCGACGCTGGCAAGATCTGGGCCATCTGATCGAGATCTTACACGAATGTTGAGGGAAAAGCGACTTTTCTCCGTCTTTGGGCTCGGATGGGCACTTGCTCGGTTAGCCGACCGGAGGTCTAGGAGCTCGGCTGTTCGAGCGACGTGGCGCGCTCCGAGCCTGCCTCTTGTTCGTTCGCGGTTCGGCAACAAGAGCGTTCGGCCAGTGGTGCCGAGCAGCTCTTCGGTCTCCCCCTTCTTGCGAAGTTGAGAGATGAGTCGAGCCTTACCCCATGGTGGGCTCGCCGATCATTGTGAGAGTTCAACGGTCGTGGGAGCAATTCCGAATGGCGACCCACTCCTAGCCCGCTGAGAAGCGAGCTTGTGGAGTGGAATTGAACAAAGTGTTGGACTCTGGAACCATCGTTAGAGTTCAACGGTCGTGGGAGCAATTCCGAATGGCGACCCACTCCTAGCCCGCAGAGAAGCGAGCTTGCGGAGTAGAATCGAACCAAGTGTTGGACTCCGGAACCATCGTTAGAGTTCAACGGTCGTGGGAGCAATTCCGAATGGCGACCCACTCCTAGCCCGCTGAGAAGCGAGCTTGCGGAGTAGAATCAAACCAAGTGTTGGACTCCGGAACCATCGTTAGAGTTCAACGGTCGTGGGAGCAATTCCGAATGGCGACCCACTCCTAGCCCGCTGAGAAGCGAGCTTTCGGAGTAGAATCGAACCAAGTGTTGGACTCCGGAACCATCGTTAGAGTTCAACGATTGTGGTAGCAATTCCGAGCGGCGAACTACTTCTGGCTCACTTAAGAGCGAGCATGCGAAGTAGAGTCGAGCCGGGTATTGGACTCCGAACCATTGATTGAATTAAAGAATAAAGGCGGAGAGACACAAGCAACTTTATAAATACGAAAAAACATTTTTTATTGATAATTGACGGTGAGCCGCTTTTACACATGACAACTTAAGAGAGGAATTACAAGTTAGAGAAGAGGAATGGTTCGACACCCTGTGATACTCAGAGAGGCGCCGGGGCGCTTTCTTGGTATTTTAAAAGGTGGTCGGCATTCTAGGTCCTCAGAATCTCCCTGCCCTCGAGGTCTTCCAGACGATAAGCTCCGGGCCGAACTACCCTTGTGATCTTGTAAGGTCCTTCCCAATTCGGGGCTAGTTTGCTCTTCTGACTGGGGAAGGAGATGGCTAGTTTCCTGAGGACTAAGTCCTCCTCCTTGAGATCGGTGGGTCGGACTCTCTTGTTGTATGCCAATTCGATCCTCCTCCGGTAGTTCTGTTGGCGGATCGACGCCCTTTCTCTCAGTTCGTCCACCAGGTCTAGGTTCGCCCGGAGGTCTCTGGCGTTCTGTTCCTCGTTGTAGGCTGCAAGGCGAGGAGAAGGTATTCTGACTTCGAGAGGTATCACTGCCTCGGACCCATAGGTGAGGTTGAACGGGGACTCTCTTGTGGGGGTCCGTTTGTTGGTGCGGTAGTTCCACAGCACGTTGGGGGGTTGGTCAACCCATAAGCCTTTGGAACATTTGTCCAATCTCTTCTTGATACCAGAGAGGATCTGCCGGTTAGCGTTCTCCGCCTGGCCATTCGACTGTGGGTGGGAGACGGAGGAGAAGCGCTGTTGGATGGTAAGGTCTTCACATAGAGCTCGGAACACGGCCCCAGTAAACTGAGTTCCGTTGTCTGTTACGAGGACACGGGGGACGCCGAATCGGCAGATGACGCTCTTCCAGAAGAATTGAAGCACCTTGTTCTCGGTGATAGTGGCAAGGGGCTCAGCCTTAATCCACTTCGAGAAGTAGTCAATGGCTACGACCAAGAACTTGAACTGGCCCGGAGCTGGAGGGAATGGCCCTAGTAAATCCATCCCCCACATTGCGAAGGGTATAGGACTTGATAAAGAGGCGAGGTTGGCTTGGGGGAGGCGACGAATGTTGGAATGTCTCTGACAAAAGCCACATTGCCGAACGTGCCGCTCGGCATCTTGGAGGAGAGTCGGCCAGAAGTATCCGTAATTCAGAGCTTTCTGAGCCAAAGACCTAGACCCTGAATGTGCTCCGTCGATGCCTTCGTGGAGCTCCTGTAAGGCGTAGTCGGCCTGTTCCAGGGGAAAGGCACCTCAGGTACGATCGGCCGTCAATCTGCGAGAAGGAGTGCTTGTACAAGATCCCCTCGATCAGGACGTACCGCTCGGCCCTGGTTCTTACTCGGCGTGCCTCCTTGGGGTCCTCAGAGAGGAGTCCGTCTCTTAAGAATTCCACTAACGGCTTCATCCAATTATCTTGCAGTAGGACCAGCAATGACTCCACTAAGTCGAGGGTCTCGTCTTCTATGCTCGGTTTCAAGAGGACCTCGATCAAGATGGTCTGCTCGAGACCTTGGAGGGAGGATGAGGCCAACTTGGAAAGGGCGTCGGCTTGTGAATTCTCTTCTCGAGGGACTCGTTGGATGAGTGCCTCTTTGAACCGGGCCATGAGGGTTCGGACTTTGGCGAGGTACTTCGCCATCCGTTCGTCTCGTGCCTCGTAATCGCCCAAGACTTGGTTCACAACCAGCTGAGAGTCACTATGGATTCGGAGGCGCTGTGCCCCGGCACTTCGGGCAAGTCCGAGGCCCGCGATTAGTGCCTCATACTCTGCTTCGTTGTTTGAGGCCTTGAAATTCATGCGGAGGGCATACTGGAGGACGAAGTCATCTGGACCCGTCAGGATGATACCGACGCCGCTTCCCTCGTTGTAGGAGGAACCATCCACAAAGACCGTCCAAATAGGGGGTCCGTTCAGGACATGGTTGACCTCGGGAATGGTGGTCTCGACAATGAAGTCCGCGAGGGCTTGGGCTTTGATCGCGGTCCGGGGCTGGTAGGAGATGTCGTGTTGGCTCAGCTCGATGGACCATTTCATAAGCCGGCCTGAGGTTTCCGGCTTGTGGAGGACCTGCTTCAGCGGTTGGTCGGTGAGGACCACAACCGAGTGGGACTGAAAGTATGGGCGGAGCTTCCTTGCCACCATAACCAGGGCGTAGGCCATCTTTTCTACCTTCGGGTAGCGGAGCTCGGCGTCCCGGAGTACCTTGCTCACATAGTAAATGGGCCTCTGAGCCCGGTCTTCTTCCCTCACCAAAACGGCACTTAGGGTCTGCTCGGAAGCAGCTAAGTAGATGAAGAGGGTTTCCCCTGGAACGGGCTTGCTGAGCAGGGGAGGATTGACCAAGTAGGCTTTCAGCTGTTTGAACGACTCCTGTTGCAGTTCGCCCCACTCGAAACCCTTGGCCCCCCTGAGAGCCTTGAAGAAGGGGAGGCACTTTTCCACAGACTTCGAAAGGAATCCCCCAATAGCAGCGAGGCGACCCGTAAGCCTCTGCACTTCCTTGACGTTCCGGGGCGGGGCCATGTCCAGTATGGCCTTAATTTTTTCAGGATTTGCTTCGATCCCTCGCTAGCTGACCATGAAGTCGAGAAACTTTCCTGACGAGACCCCGAATGCACACTTGTTCGGATTAAGCCTCATGTTGTGCTTTCTCAGTACGCCCAATTCCTCCTGTAGGTCGGCCACGTGGTCGGTACCTCGGACGCTCTTCACGAGCATGTCGTCAACGTATACTTCCATGTTGCGGCCTATCTGGCTTTGGAAGACTTTATTGACGAGGCGCTGGTAGGTGGCTCCAGCATTCTTCAATCCGAACGGCATAACTCTAACAGTAGAGGCCCTGGTCGGTAATGAAGGAAGTCTTCAGAATGTCCGGGGGGAACATTCAGATCTGGTTGTAGCCGGAGAAGGCATCCATGAAGCTGAGGAGCTCATGGCCCGAGGTGGCATCAATGAGGGTGTCGATATTCGGGAGAGGGAACGGATCCTTCGGACACGCCTTATTCAAGTCTGTGAAGTCGATGCATATCCTCCAGGAACCATTGGACTTCTTAACCATGACGATATTGGAGAGCCACTCGGGGTAGTTCACCTCCTGTATGAACCAAGCTTTTAGGAGCTTGTCCACCTCCTCCTTGATGGCTTGTTGTCGCTCGGGAGCGAATTTATGCCTCTTCTGCTGAACCGTTCTGCACCCCAGTTCGACGCTGAGGCGGTGCACTAGAAGCTCCTCGGAAATCCCGGGCATATCCGCGGCGGACCAAGCAAATAGGTCGCGGTTCTCCCGGATGCACTGCACCAAGTCAGAGCATATGGCAGTCGGCAAGGACTTGCTGATGAGGAACTTTCGACTCGGGTCCTCGTCCGAGAAGAGCACTTCTTCCAATTCGTCCGCCGGCTCGGACGTGGGTCGGACGTTCGGCTCGGGGATCTCTAAAGTCTCGAGGGAGAGCACTGAACCCCCAGTGGAAGTCATATAGCACTTCCGAGCCGTCTCTTGGCTGCCCCTGACTTCTCCCACTCCCGCCCGGGTGGGGAACTTCATCTTGAGGTGGTACGCCGAAGGAACGGCTTCCAGGGCAGCCAGGCCAGGTCGGCCCAAGATGACATTGTATGCAGCCGGGACATCGACGACCATAAAGTCCATTGGCTCTGTCCGGGTGGTAGGGGTCTTCCCAGCAGTTACGTCCAGGGTGATAACCCCTTCGACAGTTACTGGTACCCCCGTGAACCCGTGGAGCGTGTAGCCGGCCGGTTTGAGGCGATCCCGGGGTAGTTGCAGCCCTCGGAAGGCCGAGAGGAAGAGTATGTTCACGGAGCTCCCGTTGTCTACCAGGATTCTCTGCACTTTGAAGTTCGCCATGCGGAGGTCGATAACAAGTGCGTCGCAGTGGGGAGTCCGGACCCCCTCGAGGTCTTCATCAGAGAAAGTTACTGGGACGCCGAGGCCTTCGGGGGGAGGGGCACCGTGAACTGAGTTGACCTCTCGGACGAAGGCCTTCCGAGAGGAGTTGGAAGAGCCCCCCATTAGACCCCCGTGGATAAGGTGCAGAACACGTTCCTCCTCGAACTCGGGGGTTTCATCTCGTCGCTCGGAGCGCTTGTTAGCCCCCCGAGGTGGAGGAGTGGTGCGATCTCCCCGATCATTTGCCTTCACAAACTTAGCCAACTGCCCCCTCTGAATGAGGACCTCTATTTCGTTCTTCAGTGCCCGGCAATCGTTGGTGTCGTGGCCATGATCCCGGTGGTAACGGCACCACTTCTTCTTGTTCCTCCTCTTGGCCGAGGTGTTCATCCTCGGAGCGGGAGGTATAACTCCCTCCTTCTCGACTTCCATCAGGATGGTGGAGACGTTGGTAGTGAGAGGGGTAAATTTCTCGAACTTGGGAGGAGGACGGCGCTGACCACTATTATCCTTCTGTAGCTTCTTGGCCCCTTCCTCTTCCGTTATCTTTCTCTTCGACCCGAAAGCGGATCTTCCGAAGCCCGGGAAGCACTCGGCTTCCTCCGCCCGAATATATTTCTCGCATCTAAGGAGAAGATCGGCGAAGTTGTGCGGGGGCTTTTTGGCGAGGGACGACCGAAGGTTAGAGTTGAGGACGTTGGACTGGAATGCGACGGTCGCCACAGACTGGTCGAGGGAGGCGATGGACCTGACCTCCGCAGTAAATCTCCTCTCATAGTCCCTCAACTTCTCTCCCCTCTCCTGCCGGAGGTGGAGTAGAGAGAGGCTGGTCTTCTCCGTTCGTCTGCTGCTCACAAAGTGAGTTATGAAGAGCGTTTCGAACTGCTCAAAAGAGAAGATGGAAGAGGGAGCGAGCCGGGAGTACCATTCCCGTGCCGAATCCTTGAGAGTGGCGGGGAAGGTTTTGCAAAGCATGGCGTCGAAAGCTTGGTGGATTAGCATCAAGATCTTGAAGCTCTCGACATGATCAACAGGGTCCGACTCCCCTGAGTACGTTTCAAACTGCAGAGGCTTGAAACCCCTCAGATGGGAGCCTCCATGATAGTCCGAGAGAAGGGGGGTCTGCTGGAGCGAACGGTCCTTCCTCTCGACTCCTCCTCCTTGTCCATTCGACCGATGCGCCTCTCCATCTCGTGGAGACGACGGTAGAGGGCATCGTCCCACCGGTGTAGTCAAATGACCCCCTGGACTCGTCTTCATAGGAAGGGGAGCGGGGACTACGGCGTCGATAGTCCTGGGATCGGCAAGAACTATGAGGGTGTTGCTGGTGACTAGGAGCCGAGGGAGGACTTATGGATCGGTGGCGAGGACTTAGGACCCGTGGGGGTGTTGGAACTCTTTGGGCATTATTGTTGTTGTGGCGAAGGTTGAGGGCTTGCAACACCGTTGCCTGGAATTGTTGGAACTCGGCACGAGTGATGGGTGCCTCATCGTTCCTCGGATGATGCCGACCAGCAGGGGAATGTGGCCTCCTCCTACGATGCTCGGGAGATTTCCCCCATCCTCTTCGGTCCGGAGACCTCCTGCCATCTCGGCGATGAGGAGATCGCTCACCTTGATGTTGGTAGGAGACTCCCTCTTGGGCCCGCTTCTCATCTAGGCGGTTGCGAAGGTCCTCATCTTTCTGCCGATTTAAAACGGTGTTGTGGAGGTCGGAAGCTCGGGGATTATGGGAGGCCATAGAATCCGAGGAGGCATTATGCACTGAGACATGGTCAGGGTGGAGAGGTTGCTTCTGCTTCTGCTGGTTCTGACCAGTGGGACCATTAAGGGGTTGTTGATTCGGAAGAAGGTGCTGGCCCTGTTGGAAATGGTCTTGGACCGGGGGAGGAAGTTGTTCGGGCTGCAGAGCAGGATGTACGGGGACTTCCTCCTGTTGATCGGTGGGGTTGGGTCCACGGTTGGACCCCCTGGACCTGACCTTTCTGGGAGGCATGGCTGGAGAAGAGCTAGTCGACGGGAAGAGGAGAGGCTGCATTCGTATGGTTTCCCACAGACGGCGCCAATCTGTTACCGCTGATTCTGGTGTGGGGGTAAACAGATGAGATTTGTGAGTTCGTGGAAAAACCTGAATAGCGGATCCAAGCCTGCTGATTCCTGCCGCTCACCTGTAAGAAAGTGCGATACACCGGGGTTGATTCTGGCAACGCACCCTCCGACGCTCTTGTCAGTAACCAGTGATGATTAAGAAAGAGCTTAAGTTGGAAAAAGAGTGATTACTTGGTCACAGTGGTAGATAGGAGGTATTTATAGTCGCCATGGGAGTCTGATTAGGGACCTGATTTCCTGTGAAACCGTTAGGAGTAAAATCCTCATAATTAGTTTAGGAAACTGATCCCTGATTCCCGGTGAGAGGATAACTGCAAATCAGGCCCGTTGATTTAGTCAAATCAGTGACCCTGATCTCCTCTTGCTGGTCTGGGTTTGTCTTGGGTCGGGACCCGTACCCAGCTGGAGTGGATCCATTTCGTGGGTTATTGGATCTGTGAAGGGGAGATCTAGTGCCCGCTTAGGGTCCATCTATATGCGAAATTACCATTTTACCCCTGAGCTTCAAGATTCGTTCCCAATCTGGACGGTTCCGATTTAACCCCATTTTTAGCCATATCACAAATGACGAAGTGAAAATGGATCAAGAAGATGACAAGATTTTAACAAAACCTACAGAAAATCCAATTAATACATACGAAATCTTAAGACCGCCACCTAACAAAAGGCCTTATCACCTACCATGGAAAGACACAAAAAAATAGTAAGATAGGAAAAGGAAAAGAAAAGGAAACTCTAAAATATGGACCTGCAGAACACTACAAAAAAAGGAATAGCAAAGAAATAGGGAATGGCTAGATTTGAACTGCGTAAAAGATGTAGATAGAACATTAGAAGAATGGGTAAAAGTTTCACTAATAGCAGGATTTAGGAAAAACCTATCAGGAAATACATTTGAGAAATTTATAGAAGCAACCTTTATATAAGTAGTAGCAAAATGGTGGAATGGACTAAAGGTAGAAGAAAGAAATACTATCAAAAAATTAAGACCCATTGTTGATAAAGGAACACAAGAGGCATAACAACGAACCTTAGGACTAAAAGAAATAATTACAAATTACGAAATAGCAATAAGAACAGAATTCGGTGTTTACGAAAAATGAGAAAACACACTATATATAAAAAGAACCAAGCAAGATTGAGATTAAATAATTTAGAAATATGCGATATGTGTTATTTTGACAACTATGCTTGTGAATTCTGAGAATATTTTCAAGACAGTTATTATACAAAAAATGAAAAAAGTTCAATCTTGGACTCATTTTTCCTAAAACTACCTGACCCATAGAGTATAAACATATATAGTGCATACATAAATAAGAAAGTAAAACTAGAAGTAAATACTTTAGGGTATAGAATACAATTTGTAAAAGATTATAGGGATAAAGTGTGCCAAGAAGCTAGAGCAACTATAAAATAATATAGAACATATAAATAAAGAACATTTTGTGAAGAAGCATGTCCAAATAATTGGGGATGTGATAATTATATAAAAAGACATAAACAAAAATTCTAAAAATATAAACCAAAATATAGAAAAACTTTTAAAAGATATAAAAACCCTATAAAAGATACTTCAAAAGAATAAATAAATACAAACAATATCCAAAAAACTCAAAGAAATGTAATTGTTATATTGTGGAGAAGTAGGACATATATCATCAAACTGTCCGAAAAGAATGAAAAAAGAAAATATAAAGTATGTAGAAGAAAATTGAAGAAATGTATAACACAAACTATAAACCCATAGAATATGAAGATGATTGATCAGAAATAAGTGAAGATGAGAAAATAATGGTAATAGAAGAAGATAATGGAAATAGTGAGGATGAAATAGAAAAATATGAAATAAATGTGATAACAGAATTAAGAGAATCATTATAAAGAGAAGAAATAATGAACAAGTAATAGAAAGAATGAGTTTTGACATACAAAAATATGATAAAATAAGAGCGACCAAACTTGATATAAACCCAAAATAGATATTTAAACTTCAAATATTTGAAAGAAAAAGAAATACCATAATTATAGCAAGAAATAATGAACAACCTGTAGACATTGAACAAGCCCAAGGAAAAACTATAATTCCATTAATAACAGAAAGAATAATAAGACAGAAAATGAAAAAATAAGTGAGAAAACCATAAAGAAATTAAGGCATATACATTTAGGAGCAGTACAAATAAAAATAAAAGCTTATTTTAAGGAAGGAATAAATACACAGTTCGAAATATACTTAATAGATGATAGAATAATATCAAGTATACAAGATGCCTTGATTGGAATAGTAAAATAAAACTTAATATCAAAAAATAAAATTTACAATAAAACTTAACTTCCCTATAAGTATGACCGAAGAAAATAAAGACAAAAGTTTAGTCATGTATCACAGATTATCGGTAATAGAAATGATAGAAAGGAGTAAGGTTATGAGTATACAAATAAGAAATATTTATGTTTTGATGGTGTAATACCCCAGATTTTTAAATAATGTTTTAAGATATATAAATAAATTTAAAAAGATTTTTGGTGATTTAATAAATATTTTTTCTGAAAATTTATCTTTTTACACGTGCAAAACACATGCAAATGTTTTCCTGGGAAGTGCAAAGTCAAAAATTATTTTGTGAAAAATCATTATTTATTATTAGTTATTATTTGTGAATTTTTTGGGTTTTTCTGATAACTATTGGACCTATTTACAAATATTACAAAAAGATTGACTTTTGTGCAAAATTACCACTTGGAGTAAAAACTCTACATTTTCGGATTTTTGGGCTGGATATAATGCCTAGTCAACTCAGGGTTAAAAACTTTACATTTTTTTTTGATGATTTTGATTTATTTTACAAGTTTCTATAAAAGAGGATCTTTTTGCAAAATTGTCATTTTGAGGGGTAAAAGTGCAAATTCATTTTCTGGGCCTTTTAAACAGTGCCGGCTAGCTTTATGATAGTTGTTTTTATTTTTAAATCTCAAATAAATTGGTTTTTATCAAGTTTCCAAGTATATGGATCGATATATGTAAAGATGTGTTTTAAAAGGAGTTTTTTTGCAAATGTGTTCAAAACCCTAAAACCTTAGATCCCGACCTATTTAAGGGTGGAGTGCAGTTGTCTTTCGCTGCACAACACAAGGGATTTCATTATTTTATTTTCTTGGAGTTTTAAAGCAAAAAATCTTGGATTTCTTGCGAAGGAGGAATTTTTCGTATTGCTTTATTACCTTCGTTTGATCTCTTCAACAAGGTGAGTGGCATGTTTTGTTTTGTTTTGTTTTATGTATGTTGTATGTGATGGTCTATCTATTAGAAAGCATGCTAGGAGTTTGTATGATGATATATGAAGTTTTGATAAGTAGATGAATTAAAAGTGAATCATCTCATGAAACTATATTATTGATGATTGGAACCCTAATTTGTTGACTTGAAATTGTTAGAGAACTGAATAGAAATCATGAGTAGGATGCTTTCCTTCATATACTTGCTGTTTTAACTTATCACGATGTGTTGTATGATGATATTGCGTAAAAGTGGATAAAAAGATTACCTTGTGTATAAATGCATAAACTCTATTTGGGGGCTTTTCGTTGAGTAGAAACTTGATTAGTGATTGTTATAATTGCTCATATGCATGGAAAAATTATTGTGAATGATTATGGATGAGTTTAATGGCTATTGAAACTAAGAATCAAGTCTTGGAGTTTGAGAAAGGGGTTTAGATTTGGATCTATGCATTATGATCAATTTGGGAATTTCGTGATTTTGTGAAGTTTTTACTTAAAATTAAATCTGCTCAAATACCAAGTTTTAATTTGAATATTTTGTTATTTTTAATTGATGGATTTGTGAAGCTTTCTTGGTGCACAAACATGCACAAACATTCTTATATGAATATCCTATTTTGTGGTTTTGAAGAAATTGAATCCTTGTGTGTTTTATGGATTTTTATTATATCTTAATTTATTTTGGCATTGATATGGTTTGGAACATAATAGAAGTTATTTCGATGTATAATTGATTCTTAAAAACTCTATTTTTGAAGATGTATATGTACATGTCTTATTTTTGAAGAAATTTAACAAATTGATACTTTTATTAATTTGAAGTAGTTTTGATTTGTTTTGTGGACTCTCATATACCCTACAAGTCATATTTGACCATATCAGAAATGTACTTTTTTACATATTTCATTTTTATAAAGTAAAATTCCGTATCGGTTGAAATGTGCACAAACTAAAACTGCAGTCTGTAGGTATGACAGTCGACTGGTAAGTTTCGACAGTCGACCATCGCGATCCTGACTACAATGTTTTCTCGAGGTTTTGGATTTTTAGGTGGGACAGTCGACTGACCACTTTATACAGTCGACTGTCACTGCTCAGATTTGTGTTTTCTTGAGTTTGGATTTTACGCGGCACAGTCGACTGGCTACAGTATGCAGCCGACTGCCACTGCACTGCTTGATATTTTCTTAAGTTTGGATTTCACGCGGGACAGTCGACTGACTACCCTATGAAGTCAACTACTACTGCTTTGACTAATGTTTTCTTGACTTTTCTGATGCTTCTTCTGAACGATTGTTTCTTCAATATTATATTGTTTTAAAAGATGTTTTGCTATAGATTTAAAATGTTTTACAGAGATTATAGTGGAGCTTTAAATGTATTCTTTTGGACCTTATTTGAGTTATATGTGTTTTCAATGGAATTGATATTTTGTGATATTCTACAATTTAAAAATATGATTTTCAGTTATTTAATAGATTTAATATTTATTTGGATTCTGGAATTTTATATAAGATTTGATTTTTTTGTTGATTTAAGAGGTTTCTTCATATAATCGTTTTGACGATGGATTTATGAGTTTTATTGAAAATTTTGTTCTTGATGGATGAGTTGTGATTTCTCTAGGAGTTGAGTGGGAGTCCTGTGAACCGGCAGATGAGATTTGTTGATTTAGACCTGCGGGATCTTGGGTTTGTTTTGTGGAAATTAAGTCTGGCATACACTAACTCTAGAGATGAGGATTTTTGTGTTTTAATAATAACCAACTTAAGGACAGGTACTAGTGGAGATATGATGGAACTTGGGAAACGTAAGTATATGCTTTTGGTCTGTTAGTCCAACGGATGCATTCCAAGACTGTTGTTGTCCTGTCTCGAAAGGACATTTGTATGTTCGCATGTCGAGGGTCTATAAGCCTATTCACGGAGCATGCAAGGTGCATTCGCGTATCGAGGGTCGGCGGACCTATTCACGGGATGTACTCGGTGTATCTGCACGTCGAGGGCCTCGCAAGCCTATTCATGGGGTACACGGTTGGGATGTGATTCTCCAATTTTAGAGCTATTCTTATATGATGCTTGCGCGTCGAGGGCTGTAATGCCTATTCGCGGAGTATTCTGGATCTTGTTTCCATCACCGTAGTAGGATTAGTTGCATAACGAGGGATTTAAGCCTATAAAGTGGAGATTGTTAAGGGCTTGCACTGGACCTATGTATTCTGGAATGCATGGAATCCGATAAATATGCATTAGAGAGTCAACATATAGTGATTGATGTTTTCTTGACTTGATTTTATGCATGTTGTTTTCTGTTTTCATACACTTGATACTTAGTTTAGTTTCACTTGTTGTTTTCATGCTCTACTATTTACTATCTTATATTCCTTGATGTTTTCATGCTTTACTTATTGTTATTTCTTGTTTCATATATCTCTTGCCATTAATACATGTTGCTATGACTCTATGCCTTATGTTTTATTTATGTTGTTTTTTTATATCACTCACACCGTTATGGCTGACCCCTATAGTTTTGGGGGTTAGGGTTATCTCTAGCCTCATGTTTTACAGGTAGGTGCATATAGCTTTGGGATTTGGATGCTTGTGCTAGAATAATGTTATGGCTTATGTAAAATTGTAGAAGATGTGTTGTAAAGAAAAGATTGTAATTCAAGGTGTTTTGTATTTCGCTGTGTTTTGTAAACAAGTGTTGTAATAAAAGTTGAAATAAAAATTATCTGTGTTTTTGGCTATGTTTACTATTGCAATTGAAGTTGATGCTGGAAATTGTGCCACGTATTTCTAAGATATCATATTGAAAATTCGGGACGCTACAAATGGACTACCTGCATGCAAGTTGCTGAGTTCCAAAGGAACCCATCATGCTTCATAACTCGTCAGTCCAGGATGAAGAGCTTCTTATGCTCTTCCGTAAGAATCGCCTCGGCTCTCACTGTGAGGGGAGGAGCCTCAAGTGCAAGTGCGGCACCCAAGGAAAATCCCCTAGCATATGGGGCAGGTGAAGCAGTAGGTAAGTTCACCACCCGGGAGGCGATCACGGGGCCCATAGCAACCTTCGCCACCATAGGTTTGGTGGCCGTTCTCTTCCTCTTCTTCTCCTTAGGGGATTTGCCACTCAACTCTGCAGGCTTAGAGATAATCGCGTCGAAGTCCATGCCAGCAGCTCCTGCGAAACAAGACACAAAGTGATTAAGAAAATAAAGGAAAAATAAGATGTAACTACGAAAGCAAAAGTAAAGTGCAAAGAAAAATCAAAGATGCGTACCAGGATTGATCGGACTAAGACCCCCCCAGAAGAAAAACTCCTCAGTCACCTCTTTCCAACTCAGAGCAGGACGATCTAAAAGTGTTCAAACCATTCCATCCTCCTCTAGACTCAAGACAGGGTCGACCTTTGCTTTCTTTGGCACTTCCTCTCTCCACCTCATGGGAATTTTCCATGGCTCACGTCTGTAACACCCCGAATTTCAAATAAGGATAAATTCGAGATTTCACAGAATCTTTACTTCACTTCGTACAATTTTACAAGGAAATTTTAAAACTTTTCATTCACAATACATCAGAGTTCAATTACAACTTGGTTTTACACAGCGGAAGAATGGAATTTACAATGAAACATTTACAACATCTTTAAAATAAAACAGCACCAGCATATCCACTTTATAGCTTCATGAATAGTCCATTACCTGCATGTCAATCTGTGGGCACGTCAGTCACTTACAACTGACGAAATGTTATACACGGCTATCCTCTCTATGCCGGGAATAGTATAACGATCTCATACTTTAACAAATCACAAAAAAAGATTGAATGAACAAATAAAGTATCAAAAGTGATTATTCTAAATATAAGTGTATGTCATGCCTTATACCTAATGCACACAATTCTACACTAGGATGACACTAATGCACACTTGTTCGGATTCTATGCATCTCATACTACATAGGTCCGAGGGCAAGCGCCTACGTACTCCACATTGAAGGGTTCGATCCCTCGCCATGAGACTACCCAGTAATAAAACAAGTTTTAGAGTTATTTCACAGATACGGATCTCAGCCTCCCTGGCTAGCCTCCCTGGCTTATATTAACAGATCCCAGCCTTCCTGGCTATTATATCGTGATGATAATCCCGTAAATGCCCTTCTAGCCCCAGTATATACATATTCTTTGGAGTATGGTAAACATCCGTCGACTACCCTAAGTCCCGGATAAAATACAGTCCATCTCCTATGGGGCAACCACAGTCCACCAACTGGGTCTATAGCCACGGAGATCCACCGCCGACTATATAGAAGCACCCATTTACGTTTGCACAAGTTTATCACATCTTCACTTAAGAGCCTAATTAATTTTAGTTCAAGACATGAATATGTTATCACCCTAGAATCAGTTTTACCTCATACCGGATTTATTCACGAGATCGCCCGACGGCATTATCTCGAAATCATATCAATTCTTTCTTTCATTTTTGCCGGTAACCGAAGTCTTACTAATTCTTAATCATAATCTTTCATGTACAAGAAACATGGGTACACATACCCTTTTGTAATCATGTCTTAAACTTATATAATTTCATCTTTCAATTCACTTCACAAAAATAATCAAATCTTGTCTTAACACTTATCCACAAAGTAATCATTTCATAGTCTTGCCACTATTCATGATCTAGTTATTCATAATAAATAATAATTCATTCACAATTTCAAATTCATACGATGTCTCATTTTAACACGATTCAATGTCACATCTTTAGCACTAAACATGATTTACTCATTCACAACAAAATCTTTCATGATCTCAAAAGTCACATAACTCAACCATATTGCATTTCTAGAAATAAAGAGATTTCAATTCATCCTAAATCATTATTTTGTAAATTAAAAGTCATGCTCTTTACTAATACTTTTGTAGTCATTTATTTTTCTTCCTATCTCAAATCCTCGTTAAAACTTATCAATTACACAAAAACAATCTTTAAGAATAAATTCTTCATTTATGTTTTATGAATACTAAAATTTACCCAAAATGAAACACTTTTGAAAGTTTTTACCCAACTGACCCACTCTCGAAACTATTTACCAAATTGACCTACTCACTATCAAAATTACAGATCTAGCTCCCACGGAAGTTTTTACCAAACTGACCCACTTTCGAAACTATTTACCAAATCATTTTAAAACCCCAAAATAAAATATAAGTCACCAGGGAGTTTTGAACCCGTGACTATTTTCAACCAAACCCAAGTTTATTACGCTAACCAGTAAGTCTATGTGTAATCTCTGTTTAAAAAGCACAAATCTTTTTTTGTTCAACTATCCACAAAGTGTGTCTTTTTTCATAAAATGTGTTCATTCCAAAAGATCAATTCTTTCACAATTTTAGAAATAATCCTTTCCATGATAGTAACTAATAAAAAGATAGCAACTAATAAAAAGATAGTAACTAATAAAATTTCCAATTATTTTAAAAATACTATTTTTCACTTATTTAAAGAAATTCCTTTTTTTCTCATCTTTTGCAAAACTTAGACTTTTCTTAAGGAACTAAATCCTACAAAAGAAATGAAAACTAGTATCCATGTCTATTTGATTAAATGGGTATTCGGAATTTATCCTTTTTAGTTATAAAGTTTAATGTTGTATAGTCTACACAAAATCTCCACGTTCCATCTTTCTTCTTAACCAATAAAACTGGTGATGAAAATGGACTCTTGCTATGCCTTATAATGCCTAGCTCCAACATCTTAGCTACATGCTTCTCTAATTCTCTTTCTGAAAATGGGGATACTTGTATGGCTTCACGTTTGTGGGTGCAACACCAGGGATGCAGTGAAGTGGATGATCATAATCTCTTCTAGGTGGAAGGCCTTCATCAAATAATGACACATGTTGTTGAAGTAGGATCTCAATGTTAGCATAGATAAATTGGTCACTTTCCTCCTCTTGCAAAACCAAGTGAAAATATTGCCACATAGAGCCAGTGTCTGCTTCCCTTCTCAACGCAGTCAATTGCATTTGTGTTGGACTCTGCACATCCCCTCCTTGCAACTTCACCTCTTGCTGATTATGAGTGAATTCCCTAGTCATCTGCTTATAATCAAATGCTATCTTTCGAAGTAGCCTCAACCATTGTACTCCCAAAACAATCAGCACCATATATAGGTAGAACATAAAGGTCTATCAGAAATGAGTAGCCTTGGATTGTGACTAGTAACCCTATACACTTTCCTTCATAGTGAAGTGTTTCCCCATTGTCTACCATCACACTAAAATGAGTAGTAGGCTGCACTGGAATGTTCAAAAATTTCACTAACCTTTCTTGAACGAAATTATTTGTGCTACCTGAATCAATGAAGGCTTGCACCTGAGTGGATGCAATAGATCCTGAGACTCAAAGTTCTCAAAGAATCATGACCTGCAAATTCTTGAAATGATATCTCAGGTAAACCAGTGTAATTTCCCACAACATCAGCCTGTACAAATTGATCTGTTGCACATTCATGCTTTGTTAGATGATCAAGTTGCTCATCCTCATGAAGCAATAACATGAAGAATTGCTTCATACACTTGTGGTCAGGTATGTATTTCTCATCACAATTAAAACACAGTCCCTTCTTCTTTCTCATTGCCCATTCTGATGGAGGAATTCTCTTAACAGGTAGCTTCGATTGTACTGAGTTTTGTGGTTGTGTAGAGGGTGTGGGTAACAGAGGGGGAAGATTACTAGGTGGAGGCTGCCACGGGGGTCTGAAATTGCCACCCCTATTCCAAAAAGTTCTTCTCTCATTAAACTTCTCTTCTTGCAATCGAGCTAATCCAATTGTGTCAGCTAATGAAACTGGCTTGTATGCCAAAACTTCTCACCTAATTTCAGGTTTCAACCCTGAAATATAATTTCTCTTGATATGTGCATCAGATAATCATTTTGTTTTGTTCATCAGGACATCAAATTGATCCTGATACTCTGCTAAGGACGAGATTTGTGTCAATTTGAACAACTGGCCAATGTGGTCAACATAGGGAGAGACACCAAGTCTAATATCCAACTCTTTAACAAACACCTCCAAATTCACAAAGTCACTATTATTAAACTTGTATTGAAACCATGCTAGAGCTTTCCAATCCATATAGAAAGAAACTATATTCAACTCTACTCATGAGGTATTCGATGATATGCAAAAAATTGGTTGGCCTTAAAGAGTCATCCCATTGGATTACTGCTATCAAATCTAAGGAAAATCCAATCAAGGATTCTTGAAAGAACTTGCACGATGTAGAGTTGTGTTAGGAGTTCTTACAGTGATCGGATTGTCAGATGAAGGATTCTCTGATGTAGGTGGTCGATTCAAGATCTGATCAAGCATCTCTTCCATTACTTGAAAGCGACGAATCATCTCTGCCATCAATGTCTTCTGCGTCTCTACATCATTCGTAAGTGTTTGTAACTGTTCACCGTGGAACCGAATGGTCTCCTTCACTTCAACCATTGATCGCCTCCCATCAGCCATTGCTGCGATTGAAATTGATGCAATACAGATCAAATTTCTGATTCCAAAACGGTGAAAGCATCAATTGATACGAAATTGGGAAATTGATACGAAATAGGGCTCGTTCTCAGTAAGATAGTAAGATTCACCAAAGAATAGCTATTCAAATTGAAGTTTGTAATGACAAATTGAAGATACAAGAATTAGGGTTCATAGATTGGGGAAGAACAAGAAGGTCTGTAGAAAAGGACAAAGAAGTTTGTTACAAATTTCTCAATACCCTCCTTCTCATTCTCTACTCCTATTTATACCCTTCTAGATGCTACAGCTGTACATTCTTTCTTAGGCGCCTTATTTTCCTTCAAATCTCATTTCTCCAACCCGTGCATGCCCCGTGCTTTCTTCACAGTGTATAATCCTTCAAGTACTCAGGTTAGCTCTGTTTCTCTTCACTCCATCTTCAAATGTCACTGCTGCTGCTACTTGTGTATCTGTATCAGCTCCTGGTTCCACTCTTGTATCCGTATTATTGTCATTGTGATCTAGTGGTAATGATCTAGTGGTAAACCTTTTAGCTAGTGAACAAGAGGTCAGAGATTGAATCTACCGATTGCATCTACCTTTATTACGACATTATTGTAAGAGGGTGTGCGTGTGCGGCTAGGGCCTTGTTAAAAAAAATGAGAAAAAAAGAAAGAAAGCTGCAGCATAGAGAATAGAAGAAAGACGTGCTATATAATGAGAGATAGACCTCTAACTGTACGTGAGTGGGGGGTGCCATTGTGAGCAATGTTTCTGATAACAACAGTTAGAAATATGAAGCTGCCACCAACAATAATCATCATTATCACAATAACTACTTCGACCCAAGGAATTTTGTGGATTTACGACACAAACCATCCACTTTCCATGGCTCTGAGTTCTCCCCCCCCTCTCTTCCTTCCGCAGCTGTTTCCCCCTCCTTCTCCCTCCTTCGCTGGCCTTGAAGCACCTTGATATCCTCTCTTCTCCCCCGTCCATACCCCCAGCCCCACATCCTCTTCTTCTCCCCCACCGGTTTCCCACCCACTTCCTCTACACACCAGGTCCTCCTAGTTTCGACCAAACTACAATCCAACTTCTTCTTCACACTGCTTATTCCTATTGAGAACTCCGCGAGGCTGTTCTTACCAACCGTTCACCTTCTCCCACCATGCTTTCTGAACTAGAAATGAGTGGTTGCGGGCCCAAGGAGAGGGCCCGCCAGCCGCCGGCATCCCCTGCTGATCTTCAGCTAGGTTCCTCCACAGCTGCTGCCCCGGAGCTCAACACTGTTGCTACCGAACAAGCTCACGATGGTGCTACTTCGGTCCAAATTCAAGAGGTGGTCACAGTTAGTTCGGGGCTCAGAATAGCTTCTCCCCCCCCCCACGGGCACATCATGATGCACGTCATGACGCGCATCCAAAGCAGGGAGGCAAGCTTCTTGATCGTCATCGCCCCGTGGAGATGACGCCGTTGATAGGGAGGGCCCAAAGAGGGGGTCCCCCTACTGACCGTTCCCGGCGTAGGCAGTCCCCCCCGATGAGTCGGCATCACAATCAAAGGCAATACATCTCAAATGTAGACAGGCATCAACTACGCAGGGATTACCCCGCCTCTAACAGAGTTAGCAAGTACAGAGACCAAGTCCAAACATCTAGTTCTCACACACTTCCAAAAGAGCATCATCAGCTGCCAAACCAATCTTTCCATCATAGCAGAATGCAACGACAGCAACCAAGGTCCTGTTCTCCTCCCAACCCTCTACGGGCTGAACCCCCTCAGGCGGGTTCAGTGCTACCACCAAGGTGGCCATCCAACGCTCTTCCAAGCTCCACGGCAAATTGGGCCCAAAGAAGGGGTCCAAGTGCGCCAGCTAGGGAAGAGGACGGACTACCACCAGTTGGGGTAGATGCGGAGGGTTGGCAAGAAGTGGTTCACAAAAGAAAGAGGAGGTCTAAATCCCCACCTCCAGAAACATCCGAGATCAAAAAACAAAAGAGGAAGGGCAAAAGAAAACCTTCACCGTGTTTTAATTGCGGGGAGCTAGGGCATTTCCGAACCGAATGCACTAAGGAAGTCAGGTGTTTGAGATGTTTGATGTGGGGGCATATGTCCTATTCTTGCACTAATGTTATCAAGTCCAGTGAGGACGAAGAAAGAAGGGTCTACAGGGGACGCTCACCGGACAGTCCATCTTCGATTAAACTAGCTACTAGTCTCGCGGCGATCAAAAAGGAAGAGGTTTGGCTGCGATAGTGGTGCGCAATTGCTAGGGTGACAGCCGGCAGGCCATCGGAGGTGCACGTGTCCAATGCCCTGAGCGAAAAATGGCCCATGAAGGCGCACCGCGATTGGATAGTCAAACGGATTTGCCCCCTTCAATTTCTTGTATCCTTCCCGTCTCCACAAAAGATGGAAGAAGTTACTGGGGCTGCCAAGGTGGACTTCGGCCACTTCCGTTTGGAATTCACGGCTTGGACGCCTAGTTTTGGGGCGGAGAAGCCTCAAGGTGAGAGGTTTTGGGTGTGGATTCAAAATGTTCCTCTTCATTTTTGGAAGAGAGAAGCATTGCAAGAAATGGTTAGCGACTTCGGAACAGTCGAAGAAATTGATGAGAGCACTGTTAGGCGATCGAACCTAGTTTCGGCTAGGATCCTTATCAGAAGTTTAGACATCAATTTGATGCCTAGATTCGCTAAAGTTTTTTCATTTGAGGAATCTTATCTAATTCGATTCGTTCTAGACAAATGTGCTGATAGAGGGATTGATCATACCTCCATCATGTCCCAATCGCCACCAGCGTCGCTTAGAGATGGTCGGAGCTACAGGGAGGTTGCGTCGCCAACCTGGGAGATTTCCCTAGATGGGAGCCACGAAGTGGAGAGGGCCCATCGAGAAGTTATCAGAGCGGCAAGGGAGAGCGACGCACTGCGTGCAGCGGCAGCGATGGGATCAGAGAAGACGCCTGAACGGAGGGACGCCGATGAACGGACGAGAAGCCCAGTCAAAGGGTCCAACGACCACGCGGGTCTTCTTCCGGATTCGGCAATTCAACGGTCGACTACAGCCTATCGGATAAAAGAGAAACCCCAGAGTTCCAAAATTGGCAACAAAGAACCCAAAAGGAGTCAACAGGATCTTCCGCAGCAGAAAGCACGTTCTGTGGAGCAGAGACGGGGGTCAGGAGACCCGCATCGGGGGTTGAAACAGCAGAACTGCTCTCAGGCTACACGACAAGAGGTGGTGGGGGGTGGTGCCAAATCGGGGCTCGAGACGAACTTGGGTAGACTGTCAACGAGGGAGTGGGTGGAAAAACGTTGGTTCTCAAAAGAACCAGCAGATCTATCTGTGCAACTTGCTAAGAATCCAGACCCAAGCGTCGGTGTTGAGAACCACCCACCAGCTGCTTTTGTTGGTTTGCCCAAATTTAGCAAAGTGCTTCGGAGTGAGAGGGAGCTCGCAGCAGGTGGTGAGGTCTCGTTTAAGGGGGATTTGACTTTGGACGTTTTGGGTAAAGAAAGAAGTGAGGTTGAAGATGAGATGGGTGCTCTAGCTTCTGTTATGACGAAAGGGGAAATGGAGATCAAGTATCCAGTCCAAGCTGCAATTTCGAAGTCTTCGTTGGCCTTCACGCCTACTGTCCCCTCCAATGAGGAGGCAACAGCTGGCGCGTTGGTTTGCTCGCCTACTGTTTTCACCGCCAGCTCCGCCAATGAAGGGGCGACATCTGGCGCTCTGGTCTACACGCCCCCTATTGATGCCGTTTGCTATTCCAATGCTAAGGTGACAGCTGGCCTAGGGGGTGTGCTTACCGCCCTTATTGATACCGCGGTGGGCGCCAATGTCGAGAGAAGTGGGGAGTTCACAGGGGAATTATCTGCTGTTGGGCTTATTGTTCACGAAGCTTGTTCTGATGGGCCTTATCTTCGCACTGCTAGTGGGCCCAAAGAGGGGACCACTTTGCACTACAGTGGACCCATAGCTGAGGGCGGGTGTAAACAAGTGGATCCAGACTATTTTGCTGCGTGCAACCAATATAGGCCCACTGAGGGGTCTGGTTTCACTGGTATCGAGACTGCGGTCATTGCTCCAGTTGGCGGGTTCAGTGAGGAATCCGGTGTTAGAGCACCCTCCATCCACCAAGCATCGCTGCAGTCAGAGGAGGAGGGGTCCGAAGATCGTCTGAATCTTGATGAGGAATTTTTCCTCTCTGATGATGAGTCAGAGGAACTAGAGTGCATTCCCAACACACAGCTGTCGCCAGAAATGGTCTGCTCCACCTTCCCAGATGATGCACCTATGGCTAGCTCTGGTACAACGCAAAGGACGGTTGGTTTTAGGATGCAGAGGTCACCTAAGAGGGCACATGCGGAGTCCTTAGATGATTTCTTGGAAAGAGCGACGGCGGCCAAAACGGCCAAACACATCAATGGAGGTACAAAAAATTTTCTTGCGAATATTTTAAATTTTATGTCAGACTATGATATTTTCTTACTTGCAACGACCTGTGGTTTGGAAGTCTGCGATAAAGAGCGCAACGCTTTTCTTCTTAACAAATTGAGGGGTTGGGAAACGGATAGGGCTAAAGCTACTGTTTGTATAGATTTAGCACCCAACCCCAGGGGGATAACGGTCTCTTTGGGCGACACCAGCCAGAGTCCCTCAATCGATGTCAACCAGAACACGGTTCCCAAATGAATACACTATTCTGGAACGTTCGGGGGTTGGGGGATAAAGGTAAAAGGGGCATGGTTAGAGACGTTATCACTAAGTCCAAGGCTGAAGTCGTAGGGCTTCAGGAAACTAAACTTACTCATGGTTTCAAGCTTAAGAGATTAGGGGGGAATAGGATTAAGGAATGGGTTTTTCGTCCATCCGCGGGAGCCTCGGGGGGAATCGCCATTGGTTTCAACTCGGACCTGCTAACTTGTTCAGAGGTCTTTCATGGCACTTACTCCCTAACCATTAGACTGGTACGACGGGCTGATAAGTTTGTGCAAACTATCACAGTGGTCTATGGGCCTAATGTAGCGTCAGAGCGTGACACATTTTGGCAAGAACTTGTCGAGATTCGTCAACGTTGGCCGGGGCCCTGGATTGTCGGCGGGGACTTCAATATTACCCGTTTTGCTTTCGAACACAAGGGTAGAGGCTCCAGTGATAGTGACAGAGCTGAGTTCAACAGAGTGATTACGGAGCTTGAGTTGATTGACATTCCTATTAATGATAGATTATTTACGTGGTCGAATATGCAATCGACTCCAATCATGGCAAAATTGGACCGGATTCTCGTGTCTTTGGATTGGGAAACTAAGTTCCCCCTTGCATTGGCTAGATCGATCTCGAGACCAACGTCCGATCATACTCCAATCCTCCTTGACATTGGGCATCAGGGAGTCAAAAGACAGAGGAAATTTCGTTTCGAGAAGGCCTGGCTGGAGATCCAGGGGTTTCACCACCTGGTGATGGAAAACTGGGCGCTCCCAGTGACTGGTCAAGATGCTGCGAGCCGGTGGTGTGAGAAAGTTCGCAGATTAAGAAAGCGTCTACGGAAATGGAACAGAACTAGATTCTCGACTGTATGGCGCGCTAAAGACTCTATATTGGAGGAAATCGACGATCTTGAAAGAGCAGAGGAATCTAGAGACCTGGCACAGGGTGAAAGGAACAGACTCCTGGAGCTCCGGGAGAATATTGCCAATATATACAAAATGGAAGAAATTAAATGGCAACAAAGATCCAGAGTTGTGTGGCTCAAAGAGGGTGACGCGAACACTGCATTCTTCCACCGAGTCGCAAGTGCAAGACGTAGGTCCAATCTTATAGTATCCTTAGAAACAAGTTCGGGGACTGTGCAAGATGAACTCCAGATATCCGCTGCCTTCCAAGGATACTATAAGGACCTCTTGGGGAAGAAGACTGACTTTCGGGTCCCACTTAGGAATGACTTCTGGCAGTCTTACCAGACTGAGTCCGCGCCAGCGCTATCAGGCCTGGAGCTTCCATTTTTGGAGGAGGAAGTAAAAAAGGCCATTAGCCAAATGGGTGCAGACAAGTCTCCAGGGCCAGACGGCTTCCCAATGATGTTCTTCCAAATTTTCTGGGAAGAGATTAAAGAGGACTTTATGGCTCTACTGGATGACTTCTTCAACCATAAGCTCAGATTGGGTATGTTTAACTTTGCGGAGGTTGTTCTGATCCCCAAGCGGGAAGAGGCGTCGAAGGTGGGAGATTTTAGACCGATCAGCCTCATTAACTGTTCGGCGAAGATTATTTCTAAACTCCTAGCGATTCGCTTGGGGAACATTATGGACAACCTTATCAACAAATCTCAATCGGGATTTATTAAGGGAAGAAATATCCTTGATTGTGTGGCAACGGCGGAACAAGTTATTCACCGTTGCCATACGTCCAATTCGAAGAGTTTTCTTCTTAAGCTGGACTTCGAGAAAGCCTATGATTCGGTTGATTGGGAGTGCTTGCTGGAAGCTCTCAGGGGCAGAGGTTTCGGCCATAAATGGATCTGCTGGATCAAGCAGTGCCTGCAGTCTAGCAAAACGGCTATATCAGTGAATGGTAGGGCAGGGCATCCGTTCCCCTGCAGGAAGGGCCTTAGACAAGGGGACCCACTGTCCCCACTCCTGTTTACTATTGTAGCAGATGTTCTGAGAGTGATGCTAGAGAATTGTCAAGAAAAAGGTTGGATTACGCCGGTTGCCTGCTCCGCGTCTTCTAAAGGGTGTACGATCCTCCAGTACGCAGATGATACCTTACTCTTTGGTAATGGTACTAGACGAGAAACTGCTTGCTTTAAAGGGTCACTGTACTGTTTTGAGGCCTGGTCAGGCCTTAGGATTAACTTCAACAAAAGTGCACTGACCCCAATATCACTTTCTGAGAAGGAAGCTGGGGAACACGCCACCATTTTTAATTGTACCACGAGCGGCTTCCCTATCAAATATCTGGGGCTACCACTCACACCAGGAAAATTATCGAAAGCAGACTGGTTACCTATCATTGACAGGGTGGAGGGTAAACTGGCAGGCTGGAAGGGTCAATCGATGTCGATCGGGGGCAGAGTGGTGCTCATCAACTCGGTATTGTCAAACCTGCCTATCTACTACATGTCCTTCTTCGAGCTTCCAAGGTGGGTTATCCTGAGGATTGACCGAATTCGAAAACGATTCCTCTGGAAGGGGGCAGACTCGAATAAAGGAGGGTACCACCTTATCAAATGGAACATTGCTTGCATGAAGAAGATCCACGGAGGGCTAGGTATCATCGACCTCAGAGATATGAACCTTGCCCTACTAGGGAAGTGGTGGTGGAAGGTGTTCCACAACTGCGGCGAAGGGTGGCAGGATTTCATTCAGCCTTACCTCAGGGGAAAAGGCACTAGATCTCTTGGCTTCCGTGTTGGTACCAAGGTCTCGCGATTCTGGAAAGGAATCTCCAAGGCTAGTGGCCCTTTCAACTCGGCAGTCACGTCATCTATCGGCAATGGGCGGTCCACCAGATTTTGGTGGGACAGGTGGTGCGGTGCTCAAACCCTTGAAGGAGGCGTTCCCGGAACTGTACGAGAGAACGAGTCATCCGAATTTGACCGTTGCTGAAGGATGGAAAAGGGGAGGCTGGAAGCCGGCGCTGAGAGGACCGCTCGCCCTAAATCTTCAGCAGCAAGTCATCGACATGCAAGCTCACATCTCACGGGCAGGCATTAGGTGCACACAAGGCCCCGACCAGAAGCGATGGGGACTTGAGTGCAATGGCGCTTTTTCAGTACGATCTCTATATCATCGGATCCACTTTCGAGGGTGCAGTCCTAGCTGGGCTCAGGTGCTGTGGAAGGCGAAAACTCCCCTTAAAATCAGAGTGTTCCTGTGGCTAGTGCTTAATGATGCTATCCTCACGAGACAAAATCTTGCCAAAAGGCAACCACAAGTAGCGACTAACTGCGGTTTCTGTGATGCTCAGGTGGAAGATCTCAACCACCTTTTCGTTCACTGCCCCAGAAGTAAGGCAACCATGGTGGAGGTTCTCCGAGCCTTAGGAACTTGTGATTACCCCGGGGTTTACGAGGATTTGTGGGTGGGGCCCAAATTCGCTTCGAGTCGCCATGATATGAAGGATGCGTGGTACATCGCAATGGCAGCAACAACTTGGGTGTTATGGCTTGATAGAAATAATTTTTATTTCCGTGCTTCATGTAATAGTATTTCTGGTAACCTGTCTCACATTATGCATCTTATATCTTTCTGGGCTACAGCTGCGGCCACAGGGGCGAGAGGAAGGATTGCTAAGGTCTTCCAGGTAGAGGAGTTCGATGATGAGGAGATAGAGATCGGACCGACGCTGGACTGAGGTACTGGCTTCACCAGTCATGTCAGGGGTTCTAATTTCTGGAGTTTGTGCCTCTGCCCAGGCTACTTTCGGGTGGATTGATGTTTGTGTAATTTGACCCATCCCCCAGGGCTTGTTGGGGGTGTATGTTTTATTTCTGTCTTTTCTTTCCGCACTGTACTTTTGTTATGTTGTATCCTCCCGGTATGCCGGGGTTGTTTTATTAACTGCTTATTAATGAAACAGGGTGGCCTTATTCCACCTTTTCCTTCAAAAAAAAAATAATCATCATTATCCAGATGGTGTTTGTGGAGAGGGACATTTTGCAATTGTACAAAAACCATGGCTTGACATTGATCGCATAACTAAGCAGCAGAATAGGAAATGGAGTGGAAAAATAGACCTACCAGGAGAATGATTATTGGCCAAATATTAACCTAGTTTTTTCGGGAAAATTTTGCCGTACTGCCCCACTTTTTGAAAATATTTGACGCTCTGCCCCACTTCCGAAAATAATTAGCGATCTGTCCCGGTTTAGGACACGTCAGCATAAACCGTAACGGCATAGGTTATTTACGTGCCGTTATTTCCAATAACGGCATCTATTTTACATTTTTTTTCATGCCGTTATTTGGAATAACGGCATCAGTATAATTCTCTTACAAGTGTGAATCTTCTAACTTTAAAAAATTCTAAGTGAGAAAAAAACTTATAAATAATGCCGTTATCCTGAATAACGGCATTCGAATGACTGATGCCGTTATTGGAGATAACGACATCAGTTATATATAAATGAACTCTTGCCGTTGTTTGGAAACAGAGAGAATGAATAATAAGTGTAAAAAAAAAAATTATAACTGATGCCGTTATTTGGAATAACGGCATCAGTTATAATTTTTTTTTTTTAAACTTATTCGTCAGAGATGATGAATAATAAGTTACTTTTTTATATAAAAAAATTTATAACTGATGTTGTTATTCCAAATAATGGCATCAATATTGAGAATGCCGTTATTTGAAATAACGGCATCTGTTATAAGGTTTTCACACTTGTAATTTTTTCTCTAAATGGAGACTACAAACTGTCGAAAAACAAAATAACCTATACCGTTACGTCAAATAACGGGCTGACACTTTTTTTAAATATAGATGCCGTTATTGGAAATAACGGCACGATAATAATCGTGCCGTTATTTCCAATAACGGTTTATGCTGACGTGTTCTAAACATGGGCAGATCGCTAATTGTTTTCAGCGCTAAATATTTGCTAAATATTTTCAAAAAGTGGGCAGATCGCTAATTGTTTTCAGCGCTAAATATTTGCTAAATATTTTCAAAAAGTGGGGCAGTACGGCAAAATTTCCTTTTTTCGGTTGATAGGTTTCACTGGTGATCTGATATGAGGCTTAGGACGTAGACAGATGGAACTTATTTATGCTTGTACAAGCCTATAAATACTGGGAAAATAATTATGAAAACATTCTCTGTTCCAAAATGTAAGTCCAAAATGTAAATTGTTTAAGGTATGCACACCTTTTTTTAAAACATCTAAATTAGTGTATTAGAAAATAAATATCTCTCTTAATAAAACCTATTAATGAACTAATTATATTATACTAATAGGTGTACCCCGTTCTCTTTTTTTCCAATTGCTTACAGCTTTTATGTAATACTATAGTTATGAAATAGAGAAAGGAAAGCAAAAGTAGGAATTAACATGTGTCCAGCATGTAAAGAAAATAAAGAATAAAAACAAACCACATCACACATTCAAATCCTTGTTTCCAAAACTATGTTTATCATTCCTATATCCAAATCCCTCTCAAAAATTCACAAATCCCAAAACCCTAATCACCACCACCACTGCCACCACCAACATCCATTCCCCCCCATGGGTTGCGCCATCCGAGCCCGTAAAGGTGCCAACTCTGTCTTCAAATCCCACACCTACCTCCACAAGGGCCCATCCCGCTTCTGATCCCTCGATTTCGGCGAGCCCAACGACTGCCTCAAGGGCGTTGTCACCGACATCATCCATGACCCCGGATGCGGTGCCCCCCTCGCCTGCGTCACCTTTCACCACTCCTTCTGCTACGAGCACCAGAAGGAGCTCTTCATTGCCTCCGAGGACATGTACATCGGCCAGTTCCTCTACTGTGGAAAGAAGGTAGCGCTCATGGTCAGAAACGTGCTGCCGCTCAGAGCAATTCCCAAGGGGTCGATGGTTTGCAATGTAAAGACTCATGTCAGGGATCGGGGCGTCGTTGTGAGGGCGTCTGGGGATTACACGATTGTGATCCGTCACAACCCTACTAATGGAACCTCAAGGTAGATTTCTTATTTATGTTTTTGTTGATTAGGGTTTGGTTAGTTTATATATTTTATAACTTTCAGATTTAGGGTTCATATGTGGCTGTTTTTAATCTCATGTTGATTTTAATCTCTTAAATAGAAATTAATTAAGTTGAAATGCTGATACATTTTATAGCTATAAACATTTTTTTTCCTTTACTTTTCTTAATATAAGTAGTGATGAACTGTCGAACAACGGTTTGTTCAAATTAAATGTATTGTATTTACTTATCTTAGGACATTCAGTTGTAACAACTCTCCCAAGTCATTAAGATAGCATCTAATCATAATAATATCAATCATGGGGGTAATGTATATTTTTCTTTTATAGAATAATTTTCTTCTTGAGTACACTGTTTATGTTGTGATAATATACTTACTGGTGCAGGCATGATATATATTTGCTTTGTTTTGCTTATGTATTTTGAAATAATGTGTCGTGCATGTAGTGGTTGATGTGTACATGAAGTTGTTGTTGTGGTGTTCATATAAGCATTGGACCTTACCCAAATTTAATTTGAAATCTAAAATGATTTTTCAAAAGTTAAACATAGATGGAGAATAGCTTTGGCTGTGAGATAATTTCTGTTATGGTATGGAATTTGAATTTGTGAGTAAAATTCTTATATGGTTTTTTCGGACTCAGATTCTTAATCCCGTTTTTTTTTTTTTGTTGAGAGTAATTAGGTGTTGATATATGAAAAGCACAGAAGAAATTTTGTTGTTGAAAAGAAGAAATAACCGAAGTTTGTCTCTTTATTTTACTCCCACAATGAGAACATTAAGTTTTGAATTTTATGAATTTAAAGAAAACAGATTGTCAGTTGTGTTAAATTTATTAATTGTTGCTAATAGTAGTAATTGTGTTAATTGTTTTGTTAATTGCTTTGTCTTTCTTGATGTTCCTGGATAATCGTTTGCGTCTTGACTTGCCAAACAAATGGGCGGTTTTTAGGTAACTCGACTTAGTCAAGCTTTTGCAAATATGATGCAGGATCATTGATCTGCCAAGCTGATACATTTACTTCTTCGTGCAGGGTCAAGCTGGTAACTGCTGGAATGAGCATGAAAAATCAGACATTTTGTTGCGAAAGGTTCTAATTCATTTCTTACTAGCAAACTTTTTGGCCAACGGAGAAATATGCACAGCTAAAAATGGGCCAAAACTGTAAGAAATCATCAGCCATTTTAATATAAATTCATGATAATGATAGATCTCCCTCTTGCACTGGTAGACTTACTGTTTATGTAGGCCAACGGAGAAATATGCACATGCTAAAAATTGGCCAAAACTGTAAGTAATCCTCAGCCATTTTTATATAAATTCATGATAATGATAGATCTCCCTCTTGCACTGGTAGACTTACTGTTTATGTAGGTGTACTTATTTATTGGGTGACAATTTTGTAACATGATGAATGTTAACCTTGGTAATATGGTATTGTCATCATTCTTGCCTTCTAATTTACAAATTTCGGCATGTTAGTGTTTTCTGTTCAGTAAGTGTATAACAGTAAATTTTGTAAAGTTGGTTGATTTGGGGTTGGACTTTAGAAACCTCGACCCATGACAAATCATCATCATATGGTATTCTGTTCAGTATGTGTATAGAAGTAAACTTATGGTTCTAAACATTATATTTGGGGCCTTTTTATCAGTAGACTTTATTGTTCATCGGTGATACAGTTAGCAGTTTGTTATATTTATATCTTGGTATCTAATATACTAATAGTTTGCAGTTTTTTTATATTTAAAGCTTGCATGATAGGGGCTTTCAATTAAGTTAGCATAGACATTAGAAATTCAGATTGTTAAGGAACTAATACAGATTGTCAAGGAACTAATACAGTATCTTAGTTTGGTTTGTTTTTGTTGATGTCCATGGTTGCCCAAAACAGAAAAGGAACTAAATTCACACATGCAATTAAAAATGCATGAAGGTCTTGCATTATAAGATGAAAGGAATATGAAGTTTGAGAAATTGAGGGGAAGAGAGATGAAAGGAATTTTATTTTGGAATGAAATGGGACGAGCTTGGGCCAGATATCTAGACGCCAGAATCACAAACCTCATTTTTAAGGGTAAATTTCACTAAATAATAGTATTTGCAAAGGGTAATACTAGTTAAGAGTGTACTTACAAAAATGCCATCTTATTTGATTATTGTGTTTACTTGTCTAAAATTAAGTAATCAGGGATATGATTGGTAGTTCACTTAAAAAATTAATTAGTAACAGATTAATTAAGAGTATTAAGTGTACAGAGAGTTGGAAAGTATAAATGACTTACATTTTGAAAAAAATATAAATAGCTTAATCGACTTACATTTTGGAAAAGAGGGAGTCATAAATAAAACCTCAATAAACTATAATTACAATTTCCTGCTGAACTCATGTCAAGCCATTGATTTTCAGAACGGTTAACATCTGAATCCAAATTGAATAAGATTTCAGGCAGTGGGAGACCAGTGGCCATCAAAAGTTAATGAAAATTTCTCAACATATGCTTCTCCTACATCATCCATGGGAGATTTCCATAAATCTGGTATCGCTTATAATGCAGCCAAACAAATTGAGTACTTGCATCAACTGAGGAAAGGGCAAAAACGACCTAACATTAGATCAGGAACGCAGCTCGTAGTAACCAGCAGCCCATACAGATGTCACTGCTGTTCATTGACACACAGCTGAAGAGCATGTTCTGCTTCTCTCAAGAATACGGTGGTCAATTGCTTCTGCCCTTTTCGGTAAACTATACTAGACCACTTGTTTTTGCTCATCATCTCTTCCTTTTTCTCGCTTCGTCTACTGCGAGAATATGAAAACAAAAAATTACTTTAGTTGTACAATCTAATAATAATAATTGAAGTATTGCATGCCACCAATAATTAACAGATCAATTTCTTTCAAGTATCGGGGTGTTACAGAATTAATGCATGGCTGCATGCCTGCATTATGATTTTAAAGATGCATAAGTGGATCTCTAATATATTTCTATAAATGTGGTCTACTTTGTACAATTATAATAATTTGTACTAGTGTAGTAGTGCATAGTATTAGATCTTATGTGAGAATGGCACAGGCATCCAAAGGAAAAAAATGATGTCCACTTGAGCATAAAGTTTATGGGTTAAAGGGCCAAAAGCAGCCTTTGGATCTCCTAAAAAATAGTGCCTCCTGCATGATCCCCTAAAAAATCAGGCAGATCAGGCAGAGTGCACCATTTTGTAGATTTGGTAGATCTGCTCCTTCCATTTTATAGAAAAATATACGGACACGTGTGCAAAAAATTCTTTCCAGTATCCACAAGGCCCAACAAAAAGTAGTGGCTTCCAAATTAAAAATTAAAAAATAAAACACAGCCCAGGAGGCTAGCCTCCGAATTTTTTCCCAAAATGACTCTTTTTGAAAGTTTTTCCCGACCTACTTTTTTTAAAAATTTCCAAACTGACCTACTCGCTGTCTTAAAAAGCAAGTTTAGTAAAAATTTCTTCGCTTTTTGAGACAACGGGTGTGAGGTTTGGGGTTTTTTGATTTCTCCCTGACCAAGCGAGACTCGCTGTCTCAAAAAGCAAGTGGGTTTTTCCCAAACTCGCTTTTTAAGATAACGAGTGTCGTTCGGGGGTTTTTAATACCCAAACTCACTGTTTCGACCTCACTCTCTTTCAACTCTCTATCTCCCTCTTCTTCTTCTAACCCCGAAGCCCTAACCCATTTTGTCGATCTCCTCTCGTCGATTAACCCAAAAATCCTCGCCTTTGCCATTTCGATCTTCCACATCTCTCGTCTATGATCTCTCCTCACACTCTCAACTCCCTCTATTCACACTTCGAAAACCCTAAACCCCAATATCCAAGAAATCGTTCAATCGGGAATTTGGGAAAAAAGAGTACATTTGAAGGAGCTACTTTGACCTCGTATACACTATCTACCTCTTCAATCACCCAACTTTAACGGTATATTTTCCAAACATTTGCATTTTAAATTTCGGGTTAATTTTGAGATATCTTGAAAAATTGTTAACGGTATATTTAGAAATTGTTAGCGAATTTGAATAGAAATGTTGAGAAATTTGGAATAGGAATTTTGATAATATATGTAGGAACATAGTGTAGAATTTCCATTCGAAAGATGTCGAATAGGAAATTTGATAATATATAGTAATTTTTTGAAAAATGTTGAATTGACAACTTTTCAGCTGTACATTAGTACCATGATGAATAGATCGATATTCGACGAACAATTGAACAATATTAGAATAGTTCTATCATTCGAAAATATTGGATGATTGTTAATTTGAAAATATTGGATGATTGGTAATATATGTAGGTATATAGTGTAAAAAAATTTGAAAAATGTTGAACAGGAATTTTGATAATATATGTAGGTATATAGTGTAAAATTATTTGAGAACTGTGAAGAGAAATTTTGCTATATAGTTTGTATATAGTTTGTATGTAGTTATATATTTTTGTATAGTTAAAAACAATTTGTTTAAGTTGTAGTGTACTCTAGTTTATTATAAATGGCACGCACGATGGGTAATGTGGAGGAAGGAACGAGTAGTATACCTCCAAATACTCGAGACACGGACCACGTACTTCTTTTGGCCCACCTCCTCGTGGTGGATGTGGTCGTGGTCGTGGTCGTGGTCGTGGTCGTGGTAGAACCGAGCGTACTAATGTGAGTGAATAATTGTTTGTATTCGATTAGTTTGATTATCATACAATAAAATGTAATATCGGTGTGCTGATTTAAATTTTATTGTTGTGTAGGTCTCAACTAATCTTACCGCTTTACCAAATGAGGCGGGCCCTTCTTCATCAGCCCCTGCTTCATCAGCTTATGTTCCTCCTGGAGGTCCAGGTCCCCTCGACCCTACACTGCTTATTCTCCAATCGCAACATCGTTCGAAGGCCGTGTGGGAAGGCGAATCTAAGGAGTGTACATTTAGGGGAGTCGTTCACTTCCTATGCACCCACGGATTCACGAGATTCTACGGGACTGCGGCTTATACGGTATTGGACTGATGAGCTCGATTAAATGTGATCAGCCTCTTCTTACCGCACTTCTTGAGAGATGACGGCCTGAACCCATACCTTCCACCTGCTGGTCGGGAAGGCGACCGTAACACTACAGGACGTCTCCGTACTCACAGGTCTTCCAGTCGATGGGCAGACATTGACCGGTACGATGGACTTCGAGCCGGTATATCTTGTGGAACAATACCTCGGTGTAAAAGTCGAAACAGGGGCAATAAATGAAAGTTCATTCACTTGAAGTGGTTGACGGAGACTTTCAAGAATAGGTTGAATGAGGATTCCACTGAGGTCGAGGTTTAGTGTTATTGTAGGGCGTACATCTTGACACTATTTGGCGGCGTGATGTTCCCGAACTCGACTGGTCATTCGGTGTCGTTGATGTACCTGTCATTGATTGCTAATCTTCGAAGAGTCGGAGTATACAGTTGGGGTAGTGCCGCATTGGCGTCTCTGTACAGGAGTTTATGCAACTGCAGTCTTGGTTCGGTGCACATGAATGGACCAATGATCTTGCTTCAAGTTTGGAGTTGGAAGAGTCGGAGTATACAGTTGGGGTAGTGCCGCGTTGGCGTCTCTGTACAGAAGTTTGTGCAACTGCAGTCTTGGTTCGGTGCACATGAATGGACCAATGATCTTGCTTCAAGTTTGGAGTTGGAAGCGTATTCATGTTGGTCGACCCGTAGTGAGTAGGCAATCACCCAATTAGATGCATGTCCCCAAGGACCAACACATGTTACCTCCACTAGGTGTATATTTGTCCGGCAATCTCACATGGAAGGCCAACCCCAACAGATGTCTGACGTACTTTCGAGATGAATTGAATGAATTGACAGATGATTACATCGTGTGGCAGCCCTACACGGAGGTGCGTTTGGGTCGACTACGACCTATTTGCTTGTATAGGCGTGAGTTGTGGCTGACAAAGACACCTCTAATCAACTTTGGCACAGTCGAATTCTACTTCGCTAATAAAGTGCTACGTCAGTGTGGTCTGCTTCAAAGTATTCATGTTGTTGAACAATGCCAATATGCATTCTCTTACTGGAATGGGTCGACAACCCGATCACAATTGGCCCGCATGTTTTGTTTCATATGTTGAGAGATGGAATGCGCACCAGTACGACGAAATCTTTGGTGACATTTCTCCGTTCGATGCATCGGTGCATGCAACTTACATGGCTTGGTATGAGAGGATGACTAGACATTATATCTCTACTACAGTACAGACTCCTGCTGGTGTGGAAGTCCCGATTCGTCGACGAACCGTCGAACTAGCAGATGACCATTCAATGAAATTGCCTATGTTCCAACCGAAGACATCAACTATTCGTAAAATCGTTAGTTATTAAATTTTGTTGTCTTATTTTAATGTTTTCTAAAATTTGGGTTTATATATACATATGCACTTCACTTAATATTGCAACTTTTCTTGTTGTGTAGATGGCCCAACTTGGATTCAGGCGAAAGAATGTGCTACTGTGTTGCGGAGTAGTGTCGCGGAACCGATGAAGGACTTCGCACGCAAGATGATTACGTCGTGTCGTGCACAAGCTGATGTTGTAGGGTGAGGGAGCTATTTTAGATGTTATACTAACTAATACTGCACACCGAACCAGTCAGCGTGGTGTTCGTTAGAAGAAAGTTGACCATAGACTCCCATATCGTCCGAGAAACGACCCTGAAGAAGAAGGTGAAGGTGATGAGCTTGAAGAAAATGTTGAAGGGACAACAACATGAAGATGATCAAATTCCCTTATCCGGTGTCACTCAAGCTACTCCATCACGAGCTAAAAGGCAAAGGAGACTGGTGAGGATATCTATTCTGTTTAGTTTAGCATTTTATTTCAGTTCATATTTGTTTTTGGCAATTATAGCCATATGTAATTTTTCTTTTATGCATTAGAATATTTTTGATATTTTTAGAATATTTTGAGATCTGTATCAAGATTTTTGTTTTGAGAAGAAAGTATGCTATTCTTGATTAAAAAAACTATTGTGTTGAGTTTTGCTCTTCATCTCTCTTTTTGTGTGATACAATTGAGATCTAATTATTAGGATTTGTGATAAATCCTAATAAACTTCTAGGGTTTGTGATAAACTCTAAAACTACCCCCAAATTCCCAAATCTAATACAAATTTCTAGCCCTGATTTTCCAAATTAAAAATCAAACCCTAATCCCTAAATATAAATCCCAAAACCCTAATCCCTTACTCTTCTTCTTCCTCCTCCAAATCCTGACCCAGACCCGTATCGAAACCCAAGCCTCCACTTTGCGACCTCGACAGCATCCCCGAAGCTACCTCCTCATCCCTTCGTCAACCCCCAGTCAGGCCACCCCCGTCATCCCGCACCTAAGCTTCGCCACCCCTCCCACACCAGCATCGACCTCCTCTTCCACCACCGTCGCCATCGTCGTCTTCCTCCCCTCTGCTGTCGACGCCACTGTCGAAGAGCCGCCCTCACCCAGATCTGACAGCAGCAGACCCGACCCCAGGTCGCCTCGCCGCTCAACGCCCCTGACGCGCCATCAGCCACCGCCAGATCCAGCCACCCGCCATTCCAACAGTAACTTCCTCTTCGATTGTCGCAACTGTTCTTCGAACCCCCGGTATACTCTTTAAACTTTTTAAATATTTGTGTTGTACTGCTTTATCATCTCTATCATATTATCTGATATTCTGTCGTCCACAAATATTGAGATTGAGTGTTCTACTTGCCTAATTAGAGTACAAATCAATATTGTATTTTTTACTTGCTAAGAACGCGTAGAGATATGATTATTGGTTGTTAGAACTGAATTATTAATTGGGCTTGTTAAACTTAATTCAATTCTTGAAAATCTATCAAACCGATTAACTGTTTAAAATTCTAACTTTGATCTGCACTACATGTTGGTAAAATTAATCCTTTAAAATTCTTGGAAATTCTCTATTTAGGATTACGTTTTACACCATTTTGGTATCAGAGCAAAAGTTCTTAGAACCCTAGTTCTTGCATCATTTAGGCATCCTTTTGCATTCATTTAGAATCGTTTAGAGTCTTTTTATTTTATTTATTTTTTCTGTCGTTCTTTTAAATCACTTCAGATTTTAATTTTTTGAAAAGAAAAAAAAGTTGCATTTAGGACACGCTTTTCCCAAAATTTAGCAAACACGACCCCGTTTCCCACTTTTGGTGAATGCGTCTTCGCAACACCATCACAAACCCCGAAGAGCCTTTCTTCTCCCTCCCCGACCACCCAATTAAGAACCCTAGACCTCCCCGACCTGAAATGGACAACTCTGATATTTCCGCTACCCTAGCTGCCATTCAAGCAACTCTTGCCAATATCAATCAGAGGCTTCAGAAAGTGGAATTAAATCAAACTGTTGCCTCTGAGCTTCATGCTAATCGTCAGATCCCTCAAAGGAATTTCGTGACGATCGACGTCAAGAACGTGACCCTGACGAACAATATAAGAAGAACGTTAAGGCTGATGTTCCCCATTTTGAAGGCCACATGGAACCCCAAGCTTATCTTGATTGGATCCGTGCGATGGACCACTCCTTTGTGTGGTTTGACATGAACGATGCCCTGGAAGTTAAAGTTGCCACGATGAAATTGATAGAGAAAGCTCAACAACACTGGACCAATCTTGAAAACGCCCGTAGAGGCCGAGGCCTGGCACCCATAGCCACTTGGAAAGCCATGAAAGAGAAACTCACTGAGAGATGTACCGTTATCGTTCCACACCCGATTGCTAGATTCGTAGAACCAACTCTATCAAGGAAGCAAATCCACCTAAGAGTATGTTGATAAGTTTGATGACTTCCTTATTCGGTGCAATGCCCTAGCTGAAGAAAGCGAAGAACAAACTCTCTCTAGGTTCAGGGCTGGATTACGTGCCGATTTGAGGAACGAACTAATTCATAGAAATGTGGACTCATTAGCGGCAGCTTATGCCTAGTCCTCGATATGGATTCCCTTAAAGCTAGTTCCCATTATAGATTCAGCGATTCGAGAGATCATTCCCCTAGAATGACCCTTCCTGATCTCTCTAAACCTGAGCACTCTTCTCCTCAGTACCCCAACAAGTCTTATCCAAGCAAACCTACATCAAATTCATATCCACTTAGAAATGACAACACGGGTAAGAATACTGAAAGAAACTATTCTAAGATTGATCCTTTCACTCAGTGCTATAAATGCAAGGGATACAGTCATGTTACTGGCAACTGTCCCAGCCCTAATAGGATCAATATAGTAGAGAGTACCGCTATCATTGCTGATGAGCCCGACAATGAGTTTATCTATGAACCTAATGTAAGCGATGACTTTGATGAAAAGGGGGATGACCTGTCTCTCAATTGTATTCAGTCTATCCAGTCACCTCCATTGAGGGTACCTGAGTCATCCATCCTTTTCCAAGTCACTTGGCAGCCCATAGATTTTACCCGTGTTAAAACATCACAGAGTCACATAGTCTGCATACACATTTGCATTCTACATTCATGATTTGCATAGAGAAATTTCTAAGAAAATTAATGAGAATAATTTTAACTACACGTTAATAACAGATACAAGAAGGAAATTTAAAACTCTTGATGTTGGTGATGAAGTGATGGTTCGGATTTGTCCGGAACGATTTCCAGCTGGATCCGTTAAGAACTTGAACATACGTGCTGCAGGCCCATTTAAGATTCTTCATACAATCAATGATAATACCTATGTCGTTGGCCTTCCTGAAGGCTTTGCCACAAGTAAGACTTTCAATATTAAGGATCTAGTACTCTATGAAGGCTCAAAATTCAACCTTAGAAATTTTCTTATAAATGAGCCTACCCTGCAGCCTACTGGTGAGATTCCCACATTTACCCCTCTACTTGACACTATTTACTCACCGACAAAATAATTGAATAATATTTTAGATGATCAGATAATCTCTACAAGAGATGGTGGTATGCACAAGTATTTGGTGAGGTGGAAGAACAAGCCGAAGTTAGATGACACTTGCAGTGATCGTGAGGAGCTTCCTCAACTGGATCCACATCTTTTGAGCACCATGTCAGGATCTTTGGTTTTGAATCGACTGGGTCGAGCTCTCTCCCACTAGAAGAGAATGGTGAGGACATCTATTCTGTTTAGTTTAGCATTTTATTTCAGTTCATATTTGTTTTTGGCAATTATAGCCATATGTAATTTTTCTTTTATGCATTAGAATATTTTTGATATTTTTAGAATATTTTGAGATCTGTATCAAGATTTTTGTTTTGAGAAGAAAGTATGCTATTCTTGATTAAAAAAACTATTGTGTTGAGTTTTGCTCTTCATCTCTCTTTTTGTGTGATACAATTGAGATCTAATTATTAGGATGAGATAAATCCTAATAAACTTTTAGGGTTTGTGATAAACTCTAAAACTACCCCCAAATTCCCAAATCCAATACAAATTTCTAGCCCTAATTTTTCAAATTAAAAAACAAACCCTAATCCCTAAATATAAATCCCAAAACCCTAATCCCTTACTCCTCTTCTTCTTCTTCCTCCAAATCCCGACCCCGACCCGTACCGAAACCCAAGCCTCCACTTCGCGACCTCGACAGCATCCTCGAAGCTGCCTCCTCATCCCTTCGTCAACCCCCAGTCAGGCCACCCCCGTCATCCCGCACCTAAGCTTCGCCACCCCTCCCACACCAGCATCGACCTCCTCTTCCCCTCTTCCACCACCGTCGCCATCGTCGTCTTCCTCCCCTCTGCTGTCGACGCCACCATCGAAGAGCCGCCCTCACCCAGATCCGACAGCAGCAGACCCGACCCCAGGTCGTCGTGCCGCTCAACGCCCCTGACGCACCGTCAGCCACCGCCAGATCTAGCCACCCGCCATTCCAACAGTAACTTCCTCTTCGATTGTCGCAACTGTTCTTCGAACCCCCGATATACTCTTTCCACTTTTTAAATATTTGTGTCATACTGTTTTATCATCTCTATCATATTATCTGATATTCTGTCGTCCATAAATTTTGAGATTGAGTGTTCTACTTGCCTAATTAGATTACAAATCAATATTGTATCTTTTACTTGCTAAGAATGCGTAGAGATATGATTATTGGTTGTTAGACCTGAATTATTAATTGGGCTTGTTAAACTTAATTCAATTCTTGAAAATCTATCAAACCGATTAACTGTTTAAAATTCTAACTTTGATCTGCACCACATGTTGGTAAAATTAATCCTTTAAAATTCTTGGAAATTCTCTATTTAGGATTACATTTTACATCAGAGACCCCCACCATTTTTACACCCGATCCGTGAAGGTAGCCATTACTCAAGATTTTTGTCAAAGTTTTTTAATGTATTGTCTTTGCAAGTGAAGGTAAGGGAAGTGTATTTGTTTTGTAAGTGTATTTGTCTTTCTAAGTAAAGGTGAAGAAGATGGTCGTGTATATATGTATTCATGTTGTTTTTGATATATCCATGGAGGGTATATATGTGCTTGTATAAATTCATGTAGGTGAAGGTGAAGGAAGTGAATTTGTGAACATTTTAAATTTTTGAATATATAAAGCAATGTTATTGAGTATGGGGTGTGTGAGTGTGACTGTTTGGGTTGGTTTTGATGTTTTTTTTGTGTTGATGTTTAATGTGAAATTGTTGATCAATTACAAAATGTTTGGAGTTTTGATATATGGAAATTGTTGAATTGGTGAAGTGTAGTTGAGAGATTTGATGGGATGTTGAATTTGATGTGAATTGTTTGTAGTCGAGTTGTTGTATACAGGGAAGACTGTAGTTTTAGTTTCGATTGGAAATTTTTTGGCCTGAACTCGCTTTTTCAGAAAACGAGTCTGGTATTAACCTCCTCGCTTTCTGAGAAAGCGAGTTTAGAGTCTGTATAGAGTATTTCTCAGCAAACACAAGACACGCTTTCTCAGAAAGCGAGTCTGGTTTAATCTTCCTCACTTTCTCAGAAAACAAGTTTGGAGTTGAGAGATTTCCAGAGCTTAAGTGGTCTCTGGAAATTTCTCAACTCAACAGTCACTTTCTGAGAAAGCGATTGGAATATGCTAAAACTCGCTTTCTGAAAAAGCTAGTGTAGGCAAAAACACATCGCTTTCTGAGAAAGCGACTGTTGAGTTGAGAAATTTAATCTCTCAACTCAACAGTCGCTAACTCAGAAAGCGAGTTTAGGCAAAACCACATCGCTTTCAGAGAAAGCGACGTGATTTTGCCTACACTCGCTTGTTCAGAAAGCGACTGTATGCAAAATCCAATCACTTTCTGAGAAAGCGACCATTGAGTTTAGAAATTTCCAGAGACCGCTTAGGCTTTGGAAATCTCTCAACTCTAAACTCGCTTTCTCAGAAAGCGAGGAGGTTTTGCCCAGACTCGCTTTCTGAGAAAGCGAGTTTGGAGGAAAAAAATTCCAATTCAAGATGCATATGCAGTCTGCCATGTACATTCATATCTACTCCAACATCTATGAATCCAAATTCATTCACAATCTCTAAACTTCCAATGATTTTGAAACAAATGTGAATTATCATAGTTCAAAATTAAACACATACAAATTAGTATAAAGTCCACATCACATAATATAACAATTACAAACTACTACAAAGTTGACACAAACACAAACACATTGAAATTTGACACGGTTTAAATGTTTCGAGATCCTCTATTACTACATCGCCGCTTATTGTGTCCATGCAACCCACATTTCAAACATTTCATTCATGTACCCCTACTAGACCTACCTCTCTCATCCATGTCGTTGCAAATTCTTGTAGATCTCGGCCGGCCTTTTCTTGAACGCCGCAGGCTTGCATCAGCTATGAGTTGTGGTCCATCAAAAGTAGGCCAATATGCTGGATCTAGAGTTGGATGAAAGAGGGAAGCCCATGTTTGTGCTAATGCAGTAACTAAGTAAAATTTATCGACAAAATGCTTGTAATCGATTGCACAATATGCACAAGCTGACAATACATGAGAACATGGAATATATGATAAAGTTGAAATTTCATACGTGTGCATGTTTTAGTACCCAAGTTAACACTGTGCAAGTTCTCACCCTTCCCTTCTCCACCTACCATGCGTAGACCGGTTTTGACAGGTAAAAACTCCAGGTTAATGATGAAACATTATAACCTCATGTCGGTTTGCTCTCACGCCGAATATTGATCAATTTCTGTACTCTTTGAGTAAAAACCTTCCCTTTAAATAAAAGCTTATTGACTTCCTGTCGACGAGTAGTAAAGTAAGAATTTAGACGATAAAAGATCATCTCCACAATCGCAGTTACCAGTAAACTACACACCTGTCAAGACTGAATTGAAAACTTCTGATAGGTTTGTAGTCATTATGTCGTATCGTTGACCTTCATCTGCATAAAGTGCCCATTTCTCGTACAAGCTTCTTTACAAAAATATCGCAAGTATATTATTCTTGATTCTAATCCGCATTCATAAGTCGAATTCAATCTGTTATTATATAAAATCTGTCGATCCCGTATTCATATATGATCGTGAATACTTTGTTGCCATATGCATGACACGAACACAAATTAATACACACATGTACTTTTAGGGTTATACAGGATAGTGTGAATGACTATTTTACCCATGATAATAATTTGAATGTTGTTATAATATCTTTTTGATTAAGTTTTATACATGTCACTTTGTAGTTGCAATATTGTTTTATATAATCTTAAAATACTTGTTGACCAATATTTGTAATAAAATTAGACCCAGATATAACATTAAAACTACTTGTTTTTGCATCTCACGACTTGGAACATATTTCATGCACAATTCCTTGATGTTCCCTGTCCATATCTTGACATCGTTCTCATTGCATTATGATCAAGTTAAATTGAAATAAAAGTAACAAGCCGGGATTTAAGGGAAAGACCAGAGTAGTGGACAATATAGAAAAGCGTACTCGGAAGGAGGTCCGTGTTTCTCATGATTACAAGTTATATGGAACTAAGTGCCATGTAGAACTTAGTGCCACGTCAGGGTTGACGGGGGCCACCTCTAGAATCTACGGGGGTCACCTCTAGAATCCATTATATGATTATATGTTTATATGTTTCACGCTACATGTTTACACTATGTTTGACTCGATATGTTTCACGTTATATGTTTGCACGTATCTCGATACAAGATACAAATGATATGTTTTTCCCGAGTACGTGACCTATAAAATCCACCACTGGGCCTAAACGCAACTGATTGTAAGTAGCAACCATGTAGTAAAACGATGGATGCATGAAGTGCTACCTAGATAGAATCAAACATTAGACTTAAGATTAACACGTGCACTTGTATGATCCTATTATATGTTACATGTTCTTGTTGACTTGATATTTGTTTACTTGATTACTTGTTTTACATGCCACTTGTACCACAATGCCTTGTTCATAATCATGTTTACATATTGCATTTTCTCTATTTCATGACTCTCGATTCCTTGCTCTTTTCCTGTTTTTCTTTTGTTTAGTTTTGTACCTATTTTCCTTAGCTTGTACCACTTACGGTCCCGTGACTTGTATTAACGGACGTCTCCTTGTTTTCTTTGTTTTCTCTTCTTTTTGTAATAATGTACTTGCAGGCCCGAATGGAGAGTTACCAGAAAGTGTCGCTGATCAAGTGTTTTAGCCTTATTGTTTATCATGTTATCTTTAGTTTATGTTTATTTCATGCAACTCTTTATTGTAATCCGAGCCTGTTTGACCCGTAACTATTTGTATTTTCCAGTTGTTGGTTATGTTATGGACTATGTCATGAACTTTCATTATCATATTGTGATTTTATATGCCTGCGTGGTTTATTTTGTTATCTTGTTGTTGAGTTTACCTGTACAACTTATGAATGGTGTATTCGCATCATTCGCTGGGCCTCAGTCACGTTCTCGGATTCCCGTATTTTGGGAAGCGGGACGTGACATAACATTTGTAGAATCCGAGCTTGTTGTATTTATGAACGTGTCTTCTTGTGGGGACAGTGGGACTGCTTAGGGGTGGGCTCAGAACGGTACTGGACTTTTTTACATTGTACCATTACCATACCAAACTAGTTCGGTTTGAAAATATGCAAACCGTTACCAACCAAAAAGTTCGGTATACCGAAACTTTGGTATACCGACTATTTCGGTTGGTACGGTTCGGTATTGGTGTTATACCAAATATGACCCAACAAATACCTTTGCAAATATCAATACCAATAAAAAATGAGTTTAATAGGAGATTTCATCAGGCGGGTCTTTGTTACCACGATAAGTGGCTGTTTGTTGTACAAGTATGATAAATATGGTTAAATATGAGAATATTCATTAGGAGTTTCTTAGGTAATATTCTATCAAATATTCTGAATTTTGTATGTAGCTAATATTTTTTTTTCTTCCCAAGACTAACTTGAACAAATTGAAGAATTTGAAATCGCTATTGTATTTACTGAGGATATGCCAGACTTGTTATAAATTTGAAAAGATTCTCGTAATTTAGATGTAAGTGTGAGGATAATCAAGATAGCATGCTTAATTCTCTCAACCAAAGAAAGGGTTAATTTTCTGATGGTATATTTGAGTAACTTTAATTGTTCAAAATAACGTCAAAGAATTTGATATTAAGATTGGTATTTGATATCGGTAATTCATCAGTGGAAAAGTGAGAAATATCAGCTATATCGATAGGCAAAACCCAACTTAATATGCCCCATATTTCTTGGTATTGCTACAAATCAAGGATAACATCTGTAACCCCTGTTTTTCATTTTATGTATATTGGAGTGTATTTTTTATTTTGTGTATTTTTATATCTCTTGTATTTTTCGGAACCGTATATTGGATTATTTTCAATATATAATTTTTTTTCTTTCATTTTTGACCTCCTTGTGCTGATTGTTCGTCGTTTTGCTCATTTTTGCCATTTTGAGCCCTTTTTCTCTTTTATTTGGCCTCGTTCATTATTATTATTTATTTTGGTGATGTAATGGACATTTGGTGGTGTTTTCCCAAAATTGTGATTTTTGACCCTTAAGGAGATTTTTAGGAGCCATAGAATTCACTATATATTGTATCCCCATTTGAAACCTACCCAATACCCATTACCCATTTGTATACCTATTACTACATATTCATACCCACAACCCAATAACCCACATTTAAACTCCTATATTAATACCCTAATCCTCTTAACCCTAACCCTAATCTCTATTATCTCTTTCCCTCTCCCTAATAGCATCCGGCCTCCCCTTTTTCCTCTCCAATCCCGGCTGCACCTCACACCCCCCATCCGGCCTCCCCCCATTACAAATCCGACCACCATTAAACACTAATCCACCATACAAACCACCATCCATCCAAACCCTACAACCCTCACCATCCCTTCCTTGTTGGCCGGAACCACCAAACACCACCAAGACCACCATCAACACCATCATCCATCTCTTCTTTTGGTGTTTCTTGAAGTGGGTATTCTCCACTTCGCGCGTTGCATTAAGGAGATTGTTCGTGTGGGAGTTTCGTTCGTGGGTCTGCTTGGATCGCGCTTGGATCGGATTTCGGTTCGTGGGTTCTCTTCTTTTCGCATTAGGATCGTATTCAACTCCATAATAAGGCAAGTAACTTGTACATAATTTCATTAGATTGATACAAGTCAAAAAAGTTCACACCTAGAGTAGTTGGGTCTAGAAACGACCAAAACTTGTATTTCTATTTGATGGGTTTGTCGCTGTCGTGTTAAATTTGGCCATAGAAGACTTATGACATAAAGTTTGATAGGTTAATGTCCTAGGTTTCAGCCAAACTTGATTTTGTTCGTATATGTGACATATTGCATGCTATGTGTTCGATTGATTGCCCATGTGAGAATTATTAGGCTTGGACTTGTTAGAATCCCTAAAATATGATATTTAGATGATTGGTAGGCTTTGTTTCAAGTTTGGTTAGGTTTCGATCAAAATTGTGGAAGTTGTGATGTTTTAAAGTAGAGATGTGAAATCTGGAATTTGCGGTCTGTTCTGTGTTGCTTGCTGTTTTCACCCATGCTAAGGTCCGAATCTCAACTTGAAAATTAAAAGTGAATTGTAGATAATTGTGTCTATTTTCAAACCCCACTGGTTCTACTTGATTTGGAGTTTTTATGACTGAGATATGATAATTTTGGTACAGACGTGTCGGTAGTTTTCAGATTCAGTTTTGTGTCAATTTTGCTAACTATTTATTTTCAAGAACTAGGATATACATAATATCTTAGTATAATATTTTGCTCAGTGTTTTCTTATGATACTAGGGACTACCTAGATTTTTGGTGTATTTTAAAGATAAGTTTTGAGCGATGTTTCATATCCTTTTCTATAATCTACTTTTGCTGTAAATTGCATGCTGTTCTAAGTTGAACCCAGTTTTCACCCTATTTCCTTATGTTTTATGAAAATTATTTGTGAGATATGAAAGTTGAAAAATTTTATCTATTTTCACTCCATTTTGGCGGAATTGGATTTCAATTCACTGATTGCGAGATATGCTTGTTTTCGTACAGCAGTGTTGAGAAATTCCAGATTCGCCAAACTACGATTTTGTGTTACTTCTTATTTTGATGACTTAGCTATACTTCCTGGAATATTATGAAACTTATTATTTTGAGTCTATATATATAGGGGATTACCCCAGATTTTTCGTGAAATTATTTGATGAGTTTACATGCTGTTTTTATGCTTTTGAAGTTGTTCCCCTGTTTTCTGGCTGAACATGAGATCTGTGTTCAAATCAATTTTGAGCTGAGATGTTGTGAACTAGTATGTGACTATATTATACTCGCTGGATGCGTGTGGATGTCTAGTTTCTAGATCCTTCGACGGATCATGATTTACATGCCTGTAGTTCTTTGAATCACTGTTTTAGTGCTGACTGGTCTTGCTGTCCTGATTATGAACATAGTCTATTTTGCTCGTATATGTGAATGTATATCATCCATGCCTGTATATTTGTTTCCCGGAACCTAAACCTGATTATACCATGTTAGTTTGACACTGTTTCTTGCTTATACCTGCCTGTTTGAAAATAATAATAAGTAACCAGGCCGGGGTTTATGGGACAGATCTAATAGTGGATAGTGCAGAAACGTGTACTCGGAAGGAGACTTCTGTTTCCTGTATGACAAGTTACCGACCAAGTTTACCGACCAAGTTTACCAACTAAGTTTACCGATCAAGTTTACCGACCAAGTTCTGTGATTCTGTGAATACCTGAGTACACTGCCCTGCATGGTCCCCTACGAAATCTAAAGCGAAACTGTTGTGTTGTAGCAACCATGTAGGGTGGGGTGCATGTCGTGCTACCTAGATAGTAATCACACAAGACTTAAACTTAATACTCGAACATGACACTTGAACATGATACTTGAACATGATACTTGACATGATACCTACTTGCTTGATACTTCACTACGTGATACCTGAGACTTGAAACATGATACTTGATACATGATTACACGATACTTGACACTTGATGCGTGTTTATAGGATACTTGTTTACTTGACACTTGATTTATGCCGTGTACACTTGACACTTTTACCATGCTAGTTGTCTAGGTTGGCATTATACCTATACCATGTGCTAGTTAGTTTTCCCCATTCCATGTGCTTGTATCCTACTTTATTTGTGACCCGCAACTTGCAATTGACGGGTACTTGTGTTTTCTCTTTTCCTCTTTCCTGCATTTGTTGTATTGCAGATTTTGGAGGACAGGTTCCTGAAGGTATTGGCAAGGTGATATTTTAGATGCTGGAGATTCAGCTTATATTATTATTTCTTATAGTTGCTTGAACAATAACTGTATCCATGTATTTGGAATTATTATCTTATATTTGGGCGATGTGACCCAGAATTATTTGTGTTATTCAGATCATGACTATTTAAGATTAATATATTTTATTTCAAGTATTCTTGTTGGTATTTGGTTCATATGTGCATGTGGTTGACTTTTCTGGCTTCCGACTCTGATTATATTGTGATATGTTGTAAAGATTTCTTGAACAGTTTATGGATGATGAAAATCATTCGCTGGGCCAATGTTACGTGCTCGTATTCCGTATTTTTGGGAAGCGGGCCGTGACAACATCTCTCTCTAGATAGAGTAGTAGCTGTTAGGCAATGGCACCTAATACATTTAAGAGTGTCCGGATTCGGGCATTTGCCCAAATCCAAACACAATTCTAATTTCGGTAATATCAATGATAAAAAAGCTCACATTTTCCTCCATAAAACTTCTACTATTAACCAACTTCATACCAGCATTCCCTTCTCTGAATAACCTACAATTCAAGCTAAACTATCAACATACTTCCACTTCAATTCACCATTCCTATCTAAATCCAAAACCCATATGCAGAATCACATTTTTAAACTACCCATCTTGTTTTCTTTCATTCCTGATCACATTCAATTCAAACTGCACAGGATCCACACAAATTTAAGACAATGATACACAGATCTAACAGTTAGCAACATAACAGAATAATCATATATTTAAAATTTCGGTACGGTACGGTAAAATACCGACTGAACCATATTCATTCCGAAACCGAACCGGATTTTAGAACTCGGTACGGTTGTACCGTACCATACTTTTGGTAACCGAATTTTTCGGTACCGAATCGATTGGTTCGGTTGGAAAACCGGTCGGTTGGCTCATTTCGGTATGATCTGCCACCCCTAGGATTGCTTATGAAGTTTGAACAGGGTTAGACCTCATATGCTGTGTCGGTACTTCTCGTACAAAGCTTGAACTAGGATTATCATGTGACTATGCATTCGTAATTTGGATTTGCTGAATATATAACACCAATACAGACCAAGTACAATGGGGATCAAGTGTCCTAGCAATCATTGACTTCATAGCATTATCAGTAGATACAGACACTGTCATAAAATACTGACCATCTCCTTTTTCTGCTGCATACCGAGCTAAAATTTTCGCATTCCAATGAGCCATTCCCAATTAGTAACTTCATAAATTTTCTCAACTATTTCTATCAATGTAATAGGTACGAGGTGCCCAAACTACTTCAGGATCAACGACACTCTAACAACAACCTATATTTGGATCACGAATTATTTCACCACCAAAATATAACCAAATAGGAATATCGTAATCCATACCTATATATATTTACATGAAAATATGAGTTATTATCTAACCACAAACAAAACCTACAAAAATGTACAAAATAATATGTGATATAAATCATACCTTCACAACAATAATCGGAAGGATATAGCAGTAGATATATGGGTAGAAGAGTTGAAGTTGCTATCCTCTTGAAGCATCGAAATTTCAAAATATGGGTCTTTCGGAAGATCGGTTTTAGGTTTCGAGAGTAGAAGTTTAGAGTGTTGGGAAAGATTAAGTGAATATATTTAGATTTATAGGAGATTTTGTGGGTAGGAGGTCGATTTTGGGAGGCAAGGGTTTTGGATTTCGGAGTTATGGATTGGTAAGAATAGAGATAAGAAAGAGTAAGAATGGAGATAAGGAAAGGAAAAAAAATTGAGCCTGAGATATTAAAAACCCCCAAACGATACTCGCCGTCTTGGTCAGGGAGAAATCAAAAAAAAATCAAATCTCACACTCGCTGTCTCAAAAAGCGATGGAATTTTTACCAAACTCGCTTTTAAGACAGCGAGTAACTCAGTTTGGAAATTTTTAAAAAAAGTAGGTCAGTTCGGGAAAAACTTTCAAAAAGTAGGTCATTTTGGGAAAAAATTATATGATATCATACAGAACAGCTGGAAAATTCCTCATCTCCTCAGACTCAGACATCCAAAGGCCTTGATATTGCATACAACAAAGTGTATAAATTTTCTTTTACTGCCAAGTACTACTAGCAGTACAAAACAAGGATACATAAGTATTAGTTCCTCCCAAAAAAAAAGTTGATGTTACGAGAAATGATTGCAACTGTGATAGTTGCTTTCTGCAATGTACACTTTACAATTTACTTAAAACTTCAGCAGGAAAACATTAAACCTATTTCTATTATAAAAGCAAGTATATAAAAAAAATCTGTCAGGAGGCAATCGTAGCCGTCAGGAGGCGATCATAGCCGTTCATATATTGTATTGATCTAGGCAATTAAAGACCGAGTTTAAATAACTTAATGGGAACTATTACACGAGCATTTGCTCTTTCACTCTTCTATATATGATCCCCTTCTATAACCTCATCTATATTGTATTGATCTAGGTGATTAATGACTGAGATTAAATAACTTAATGAGAACATGTATTACACGTGCATTTGCTCTCTCTCTTCTAAATACGATCCCCATCTATAACCCCAAAAATCGTAATAGAGAACCCCGACATCCAATTCGAAAAAAGGAGAAGCAAACAGAGAGAGAAAGAGAAGCAGCAAACCCCTTGGCCTCCCCCTGTTGCCTCGATCCGCGTGTCGCGCCCCACTGGCAGCCGTGCCCGCATCCATTGCTTGACGTCGACAACCCCCCCACCCCCCCCCACCCATTCCGAGCACCCTCAGTATCCTCCTTTTCTTTTCTGACTGATACTGATGGGTGCATGATGAACAAGAGGAACAATAAGTTGAATATGAACAAAAAAGTTTTGAATTTTTATGATTCTTTATGAATAACCAGAAGTCAATTTGTTATCATATTTAAGTTTCTTGGCTTGATTGAAAGTTTATTATGTTGGGGATTTGAGAGAACAAATTTGATAGTAGATTAATTCATGGGTTCTTTATGTACATTCATAAGGTAGGGGATGATACACGTGTGCACGTGCAAGTTTAATTCGAATTTTCATAAATATATCTATGCATGTGTGTTTGTTTTTTTAATAAAAATACAATTTTTATATGTTAACGATTGAAAAGAAATATTTTTCTAACTAAACAGCAACTTAAAAGTTTGAAAAAGATGATTTATCAGATTTATCATAAAATGACTGTCTACTCAAAAATAGTCAAATTTTCTTAAAGAACCTAACTTTTACTAATAAAAACCACCCCTTTCTATGAATAAAATCAAACAAACAAAAACACAATCTTTTGTACAAAAAGATCAACCTTTTCCCAAGAGACCCTAATTAACCGATTGTTAAAAGTAAGCAATTTTTTTATTTATTTAAAACCTTATCTTTCTTTTATACCAACAAATTTATATTTCCTGATGGGAGCGAGTCTGAGGTAATCAATATCATCGTATGCACTTACGACCAACACCAAAATGATATGCATGTTGTAAGTACAATAAATTTTGTTAAACGAATGTATTGTGGGAAAATTAGATTATAATACATACATCAATTGAATGGATGGATATTTGTGATGGTTCTAACTCAAGATTATTCAGGTCATTACATATAGACCATGCTCAGATTTGTATATCAATCTCCCAGCACTGTGGAAACTTCTCTGAATCACCAGTCTTAATTGTGTATGTGTTCTTTTTTTAAAAGACTTAAAATGAGGCTTTTTTGCTTTTTATCATCCAGAAAATATTGGATTATTTCCGTGACTATGCTGACAAAGGGATGAAGAAATGACACTACTCCATACTGTTTTATTGGTTATATACTTTCATACTACCATGTATGGTTAACCTTTTCTATCAAGCATCTGCAACTCCATTTTCTAAGCCTTTTTACACTGTTGCCATAAAGCACATGATGCATATAATATTTGACGAATTTTATGATTTGTTGACAACCCAAGGGCCATGTTTCACACGTGCATTTTGAAGTAGGAAGTAGGGAAAGTGAGAGAAAGTCCAATGTGCGTTACATTTGAGTTTCTCCTACTTCCCCCACTTTCCACACTAAAACCTAAGTGCCAAGCAAGGCTTAATGTCAACCCTTTCTCTGATATACTCAAATCCTTCACTGACATATTATCTTATTCAGCTTTCTTTCATTGAACTCTTATGTTCCCTATTCAGGACGGTGCTATTCTTGGAGCAGATACTAGGGCAACTGAAGGACCAATAGTTGCAAACAAGAACTGTGAATAAATTCACTATGGCTCCAAACAGTTACTGTTGTGGAGCAGGAATTGTTGCGGATACAGAAGCTGTAACAGGTGTTATGTATTCCTAAGCCTGAATTTGTTAAAATATCAAGTGTCCTTTATACATATTTTAGTAATTTTTTAAAATAAACAAATACTAAAGGAGTTACCTTCCATTATATTGTGTAGATATGGTCAGCTCTCGGCTACAGCATCACCGCTATGCAACTGGGCGAGAATCAAGGGTCGTTACTGCCCTTACCCTTTTAAAGTCTCACCTTTTCAAGAAAGTGTACTTATCATTTACAAACTACTGTTTCATTTGTTTTCTATTTGTTGATTACCTTGGTAATTTTTCATAAATCTAACAATTCTCATAGTTTGTGTTTCTTACACTCCATTTTGATGTGTCAGAAGTCAAAAAATGGCTCATACTTCAAATAATATGTTGCCCTGATCTTTTCCTTTTGAAACTTTTCTGGTTATTACTATGCCATGCTTGGAAGTTCTGATGGTGAATGGTATTAAATAAATCTTTGAAGGTTTAAGATGCTCGTGGATCGATTCCTGCACTTGTAAACAGAAGCATTGTATCTTTTCTAAATTTGTACCTACGTACTAACGATGCTGGTTCGTGTCACGTGTTTGCTTCTGGTTCTATTACTCGTATAATCGTCTTATGATTACCTACTTTTTAATAGAGAACACTGATTGTTTCTTTATTGTACCCTGTGAAGGTATGCTAAGCAAGTGGCAGGATTCTTCGAGTTTGTCAAAAGAAAGAATGAAGTTGCACCTCCACCAACTGGTTCTAATGGGAAGTAAACCAACCAATAGCACTTGCTCACTGGTAGAATTCTTCGAGTCTGTCGAAAGAAAGAATGAAGATGCACCTCCACCAACTGGTTCTAATGGGAAGTATGTAAACCAACCAATAGCACTTCCTCACCAAGGTGATCTGTGGGTGCCTAATGGGCCTCACTTCCCCCATTCACGGTTGGAATCAATGGACTTCAGGCGAGCCATGTCATTCCTAACTGGGTAGTTGATTCTTCAAAATTCATGCTCAGATCGACTCTTGTCGGAGACCAGGGTTTGCCTGATTGGTATTCTGTGATGCACTCTCTTCTGCTATCGGTCATCAAGCATACACTCAGCCAAATGGAAGCAAGTTTTGGTTGACGGCATTCTACTTTTACCTCCACCATATCATTATGTACAGAAAAATAGTATGTTTGGAAGTGTCAAGTGTTGGTTCGCACGCTTACCGGGCCAGGATGCTTAATTTTGTTAGCTTACTGACGAGGTTTTGAAACCTTTAGGGTGTGTTTGGATCGGATTTTAAAAACAGTTCTTAGTTTTTTAAAATCAAAACAAAGGGTAATTTTGTTTGTATATAATTTTTTCGAAAACTCATTTAAAAATTTCACACTCAAAACCTATGTTTAAAATGAGTTTTTTGAAAACAGTTAAACCTGTTTTCTGAGATGAGTTTTTTTCATTTCCCAACCAACAGTGTATTTGTGCATGTATATATGTATACATTATGTACGTATACAGTATGTATGTATGTGTATGTATATAATAGTATTTATATATGAGGAATGCTCCATTGAAAACGTACTGTAGTGATGAAAACGTGGAAAACCACCTAAACGGCCTAGGTTATAATGCATTGTAACCTAGGCCATTGTTTCCAACAACGGACTAGGTGGTTTTCATGTGTTTTCACAACATTTGCGTTTTCAATGGAGCATTTCCCTTTATATATTATTACAGCATCCACAGTCGTTTGCTATATTTGTCATTTTCTCATATTTTGAGAAACGATGGCCTGCAGTCGTTTGCTATTTTGCCATATTTTGGCAAAATCGCTATAGTCGCTTCTCATATTTGAGAAATGAACTGGCAATTCTCAAATTATAGGGGACGAAACATGTTGTTCCGTCCCTTTTTTTTATTTTTTTTAATGATCATACGGTACAATATGTACCGTTTGAACCAAAAAAAAACCCAAAAAATTCGTCAAACGGGACATGTTGTCCCGTTTGAAGCCAAAATGGCTTGGGCGGGACATGTCCCGTCCTAGAATCAGGGCCATTTAATTAGTTTCAATTTACTAATTAATCCCTTAATTAGCCTAATTAATTACCTATTTATTAATTTAATAATCTAATACTACTACTAATTACTAACTTATTCTAATGTCATATTAAGATTAATAAAATTAAAAAATTAAAGTGAGACGGGACATGTCTCGTCCGCTTATAAAAAAATTGACAAAATTATAGCAAAGCACCGTTGCACTGAAATTCTCATATTGCTATTTTCATTTGCCATTTGTCATATTTTTTAGCAAACGATTGTGGATGCTCTTATTATTATATTATTATATATATGATATTATTATTATTGTTGTTGTTGTTAGTATTATTATTATTATTATTATTATTATTATTATTATTATTATTATTATTATTATTATTATAATATATATATTATTATTATATAACATTATATATATAATTATTATATAATATATTATATATTATTATATATATAATTATTATATTTATTATTACATAATATATTATTATTATTATTATTTTATATATATACTATTACTATAATATATTATTATTATTATATTATTATATTATCTATATAATAAAACACAAAGAAAGCTATCAAGTGACTCTCCTTCAATCCCCCCAAAATCTAACCTCACAAAACACATTTTTCTCCAAAATTTCAAATCCCAAAACTCAAATTCAAATTCCCCCCCAAAAAACTACTCATTTATTTATTTAATTATTTTTCTCTCCCTCTCACTCATTCTCTTTCTATTTACTCAGAAATTTGGATTTTTAGATTTCAGGTTTGTAAATTTTTCAGATTTTTTATGTTTTTTTTATTATTCGTGTTACATTGGAAATAGCAAATATCTCTTTAATAGTTAAATTTCATCATTTTCCACCCTCAGTTTTAAAAAGTTGGATTTTATACTCTCATTTATAATTATTTTTCAACATATACTAATGGAAACATGGACTTTTATTTACAACTAATTATTGTCATACTATTCAAACTTGAGCTACATAATTGTTGTTAAACTGTTTACAAGGCTTTTGTATCATTCCGAAGACGTGCCGTCGGCACGTGCCCACGGGCAAATCTAGTTATTATATATATTATTATTATATATTACTATTATGTATTATTACTACATTTATATTATAATTATAATAAGAATAATTACTATTATTATTATTTTATATAATAACTTTTATTATAATATATTATTATTTCATATATAGTATAATGTACGTGCGATGCACGTCTAAAAAAAGTAAAGTCATCAAATTAAATGAATATATATCAAATAAGAAAAAAAATAGTTTATATTTGAATGTTTTGATTTGGACTACACGTGCGGTGCACATTTATATTTGTTGGATAAAGTTGGACGTGTATTATACGTGTTTATGTAGTTACAAAGTTGGGGTTTGTTTGTTACAAACCCCAACTCTCCCATTAAAATAGTAGAGATATACTATTATTATAATATATTATTATTATTATATATTACTACTATATATTATTATAAGGGTAAAAGGGAAATGAGCAACTTGCTCACTTAGTAAATGAGCAAGTGATTATGTGGCATGCATGTGATACATTGGACAACTAACCCTTTTAAGGACTTTCCAATCACATGCATGCCACATCATCAATTGCTTATTTACTAAATGAGCAAGTTGCTCATACCCCTTTTTCCCTTATTATATATATGTATAGTATTAACTATGTTTATTATAATAGATTATTTTATATTCAGTATGTATGTATCAATATGCATGTATGTATATGTATATAGCATGTATGTATCAGAGTATATATACCGTATATACATACAACTAAATCCATACATACATTATATATAATAGTATATACAATATAGAATATTTATGTATATACATACATACATACTGTATACAGTTTACCAAACGCCTTTTATATTTTAATTTTGAAAAAAGTTTACTAAAACAACTCTGTTTTCGAAATCACATAAAACAAATTTATAAAAAAAATTGAAAACGATATTTATAATGAATTTTCAAAACAACGAACCAAACGCAGCCTTAGTATTTGTGCTTAGCTTGTATAAATCTACTTCATGTATCCTTATTTCCATAGTTGTAGATTTTATATGCAAAATTTCTATTTTAGTTTTGCTAGACGTTCTTGTATCTTCGTTGAGTTATTCAGTCTACTGCTATTATCATAGGTTGGTTGTCTTGTCTTCTTTGTGCACATTTTCTATTAGTAGCTATATTTTCCAAGGCTGAGGTCGAAATCACAGATATACTTATGTCGATGCAAATAAATACTTGCATATGCTTCAATCAAGTCTAATTGAAACAAAGATGGGAATGGGAGTATGCCAAATGATAAGCACGAGGGTATATATGTTATTTTCATATTCATCCTCTAAGATCTCATTTGGTGTTGATTCACTAAGATAATGACAAATGAAAATTTTTAGATTTTATGAAAATTAAACAATAAACCAGATATCAGATTTTTCTATAATATTTTAGTAGTTTTTGTCTTCTTTTTATTATTTAATTTTCGCATGTTAGATCTAACCCAATTATTTTCTCATACAGTGGGCCTCATAGTCATTTTATTCGGAATTGATTTAGACCGAATAAAATTCAGCATAGTAGGGAGATAATCGCAAGTCGAGTCTGGTTAGCGACCAGTTATTGATTGTTCAGTAGTGCTAATTCTTAATTAACCTTCTAAAACACAAACTACTTTTTGACACAAATCGATCTATCACAATATCTAGCGGCTAAATAATTCATAAACATCTGACTATCAAATAAAACTAAGAATGAATTAAGAACGACTTGAGAATTGCAACAAATATTTATACTTTACCTGGAAGCTAGAAGGATAAGCAATTCAAATATAAAACCCTAATTGAAAATCTTTTGATTGTATCAATGTTTAGTGGGTGACTTTATGATCTTCTTTCTTTAACATGTTTTATTAGTGTTTTTATAGAAAGGAAGGTAAATTCTAAATAAAGATATTGATATGGATTTTAAAGTATCATGAGAAGGTAAGCGTTAGGATAGTGATAAGAAATATAAGTTTCTTTTGGCGAATTGTGCTATAATTGATTTAACTTGGGTTCTTGTTGCTTGCTTCAAATCTGATTTCGATGAGCTTGCGGTCGGTGGAGTAATTTTGATATTCATGGTTGCTTATTAAGATGATTGAAAGTCGAATATGTAGTTTGAAGAATGTGTGTGCTAAATGCAAGTGTGTGCTCATTGCAAGTGTGTTTTGTCTAACTTGTTAACTAGAAAAGTTAAAATATTCAACATTCATGTGCACAAGTCACGTGCACTTGGTGCATTGTAAATTTCAAGTAGTAATTTAAACAAGCATACCTTGAATGGCCTTCAAGTTCCCCAAGATGACAACACTCGAGAAGTTGTGCATCTGAATCTTGTGTGCCAGAACCCTCCTCAAGTTCTGCCATCCTAGCATACAGAAACTTAAGTCAGAGATGAAGGGATTCATGTACATGTACATGCAGGCATCAACTAGGTTAAACACTAATGGATATTTAAACAATGCACTGTTATAGACCAAGGAACAAGAGTAAAGTAGCACTGTATATATTTCAAACTTTCAGAATGATAAAACTAAAGGTGCCGACTCAGTGGAACATAATCTTAAGCCTCACTGACCATTCCTCTTACACGTGTAGAGATAGTAATGGGTCAGATATTACCAGATTCACTTGCAAATCCACTACGATCTTGAAGGATCCAGTGGAGATTAAACCCTAAGCATGCATAGAGAGAAACTACAAGATCCACTAGGGAATCCGCTGTTTCTTGTGAATCCAAATGAAAAAATTCGGCTTTGGATTTAAATCGGGTTATCAGTTCTTTTGGTTCCATTGCCACTCGTCATCTAATGCATGTCTTTCAGAAGGAATGTGATGATCACTGATAAAGGTAGACACCAGCCTTCAGGTATCAACCTTAGTGATACGTAACTGGATTATGACAAAGGGTATAGGGTTAAATGAAGAATAAAACACAAAAGTTGGTGAACTGCGATAATGTAGTGACAGTCTGGCGCACTTGAATAGATGGAGGCTGCTAAAAAATAAAAGCTTGCAAAGACAACACCGTGATGGATTTTTCCAAAGGTGCCCACTAATTAACTTATATTTTCTATTGTCCCCCAAATTCTTGTTATTTTCTATTCAGTTCCACTTCCACATGAATAAAAGATTCAAATATAATCATAGGGTATCCATACAATCCAATTATTAACTCGGTTGATCCCTGAGTTATATCGCCGATCCCGAGATTTAAGGATTGTATCGGAGCTGTCCCTTGAAAAATGATCCAGTTCGGCCGGATAGGTATTAGGCGATCTTTAAAGCCATGGCTAACTTTAACCAACATTGGGTTACTACTAAAATGCCTTAATCCTAACCTTAGATACTAAAATAAGTCCTGTTACCTGTTCCATTAAATAAATATACACAAAGTTTTATACTTTTATATACAAATGTGGGCGGATTTTCAGGTTCAGGTTGGGCAGGGTTTAGAAAAATTAACATCCCTCCCCTCCCAAACAACCCACTGTCGCTTTTAATACGGGCAGTTTTCTAGCTTCTCAGCCTATATTTTCAGGTTTGGTTAAGGCTTGAACTCTCTCTCTCTCTCTCTAATACTAAACTAATCCTGACTCTTATACTAAGTTCTAGCTCTAAGCCTCTGATTCTTCTCTCTCTCTCTCTCTCTCTCGTGTATATTCAAATTCATTTTCAATACCCAATATCTCAGCCCAATTCGAGCTGACCTGTCAAAGACAAGGTGGGCTCTAATTTGAGATATGGGTTTAGGTTAGAATTAAAAAACAAAAAACAAAAAGAACGTATCTTGAATAAATTTAAGTCTCACGGATGGAGAGATCAACATTCGTCTGGAAAGAAATATCATAAGAATATTAAATCTAGCTTCTCTGTTTTGGTTACTAATGTTTTGAGACAGCAATCAGATTTTATTTGTTTTTATTTAATTTCTATTTTGGTAGTTAAGCAAGTTATTTGATTTATTTTCTTTACCATTAGCTTTCTTAGAAGACTAGTAATGTAATCCTATTTAAAAACTAGGGTTTTATTTGTAGTACTTAGTTTTTGCTTAATGAATGAATAAGAATTTCTCTCTCTCTCTCTCTCTCTCTCTCTCTCTCTCTCTCTCTCTCTCATGATTTCTTCTCTTCTTGTTCTTCTTGTGCTTCTCTTTTTGGTTCATCATTTGGTACAGTGCCTAGATCAAGCTTCTTGACCATCCTCCCTCTCTACAAGCCCTCCAAATTTCAACAGCCAACCCCTATTTTTCCTTTCGACAGGAAAGAGCAATTCTTGTTCACTCATAAGCAAAAATTAAGTTCAAAAAGTAATACCTAGCCTTTAAATAGGCTTATGTTACTTGTACTCCATGGAAGTAAATGAGGAAGAAAATAGATCAAATAACTAGCCTAATTTGCAGGGATAAACTAGGAATAAATTACTTTAAAAAAGAAGACTTCATTTAAACCACTTACGATATTTCTTTCCCATCGTATTCAAACTCATTTTCTATACCCCTATACCTCAACCTAATCTGACCTGGCAAGGATCGATGTTGATTACTTTAGGTACAGATTCAGGGTTTGGATCAAGTTCAAGTGCCTCTAAAGGTTTGTGTGCTTGGGAAGTTTCAGTAATTTTGAGCTGTTTTGGTTCAGTTTTCACAATTAGCTATCTAAAATTTTAAGGATTAATAAGAATCATGGATAGTTCAAATCATAAGATGTACAGCCAACAATATTAATAAAGCATATTTATGTTTGAGTACATCTACATGAATCTTTTCCTTCAATAATTTGTAAATGGTCAAATCCACCTCTAACAGATTATACGATATGATAATATTTACTTTCCCCGATACGATATACCACAATATGGATCAGTGCCCTTCTGAAGTGACACAAAATTGTTAATAGATAAAAATGACTAAAACTTCAAATAGTGGATTAAACAAATTTAGTTGCTAGACCAGATAAGCAACCACTTAATTTCAGAAACCAAAACAAAAAAGAAAAGGCTGAAATTATTGTCCAATAAAACCATAATATTTAATACAAATGATCCCAAAGTCCAGTTGAGGACTCAGATAATTCCTCAGCAAGATCTGTTGGGGATTAACTGGAATGAATACAGATATAGTTATTAATGTGTGTGGCGAAGATTAAATGAAACGAATATAAAGACTTCACAAGCAAACGAGTTTCTGATGTGCATCTGAAGTTAATTATCAAACTTCAGCTACCAACTACGCAGAAAGAAACACTCAAAAGAGTAACTACGAGTTCTTACTTCACACGAAGAAGATCAACAAGCAGCTCCAATGCTCCATAATCCCCAGAAGCTTCCCAAATAGCTGCTTGCACCTCTTTACCAGATGGTTCTCCATCCTCGCCAGATCCAACAAGCTATAAAATCATTGAGCAAAAAAATAAGAGAAATCAAAGGCTGAATCTAAAACAAACCTAAAGTGGGTTTGCTGTGGTGAAAAATTCTCTGAAAAAAAGAATAATGTAGTCATCTAAAGAGATGCAACCAAAAGTTGACTTTCAGCTAAGTTCTTAACTTTGTATGAACTGGTTTCACATGGCAGGTTACTTCTATACAGTTCGAATTGGTCATCAATGATGATATTAAGCTAGCATCAGAAATTGTGGGTAAGGATACTAAATAATGGTGAGTGATATGGGTAAAAATAGAACCAAATCATGATCGTTCAAATCGGGCACAAATCTTAAAGCTCACAGGAGTAAAACGGTAAAATTCAGCCGGTACAGGCCCGCAAAAGGAAGTTGGGCCACATTCAGATCCGTCAACCCGATCCGGCTTGCAATAACGGGCTGCTAAAGCAGCTCTAACACAAAGGAGTCCAAGTTCATATGAAAAAGCTAGTTTAAACCCCCTATCTCTATAGGTAACTATAGGTAACTGCTTCTATCTCTCCATGCATATGAGAAAGTTCGAAAAATCTATCTCTTTATAAAGAGAAGAGTCCTAACTCGATTTCTTTACATAGGAGAGGGTAACCAACCTTATCAAAACACCGGAAAGAAGAGATAAATCCAATATCTTGAAACTGCCCCCCCCCCCCCCCCCCGAACTATTTATACCTCTTGACCTCTTCAGATGCCAAGTAATTGTAAATTCCGCTCTCAAAACTCCTCATTTCTTCTGAGTTTTCTGACTTGGACGTCGGAGGATCTGTCGTCGGGGCCAACCCCGATGTTTCAGATCACAAGAGCGATCACATCCGTCCTCGACAATCAGATCTCAAAGTTGGCAGCAGTTTGCGACGGTCAACATCGGCGAAAGTTAAAGACCAGATCTTTATTGTTTTCATTAAAGGAATTCACAATATCTGTTTGCTCCCACATAGAAATTAGCAGCAACAATGTGAAAACAACTCCACAATAATGTTCATGCTCCTGTCTAAAATTAAAATAATCATAGAGTCCACTATTTTGCTAATGGGTACACAACATTGTAGTAAAACAATACATATGCAGCAGCATATCCATATGCAGGGGGCAGCTGAACCCATGAATTGAGCATTCACACATACTCAATAGCAGCCAAATAAGGTCAATCTCATTGACTCATAAGAATATGTTTTAGTAGTTTTAACCAAATGGAAATAATTCTCAAAAAGAGGCAGTTTGCAGCTCTAAGTGAATAAAGGCATAATTCACATAAACTACACCTGGCATCATCTGCATGGTGTAAAGGCACCTAAAAACAGCAGAAATACAGGACAATAATGAAAATTATTTATATTGTGCAAACTGAAACTATATATGCACGGTTTACATAGACCTAGTTTTATGGCCAATAGACCCCGCCCCCAAAATGAATATCGAATATCTTGCATGGGCATCCCCTGGCTTTGCACACAAGTAGGGTTAGCCTTGGTGCAAAGGATTTGTTTTCTTCTTAATTCATCCACATAACACACAAGTGACACAACTGCTTCAGATAATCACAACTTCGGCAGGAAATATCAGAAAATGAAGGACAAGTTACAAATGCTATAAAGAAGCAAACAAATAGACAATTACCTCTTCCAACAATGAATAAACCTGATCAAGCTCATTTTCCCGCAACGATATTGTCCGTAAAGTTGTCAAGAACTCTTGGGGGAAAACTAGCCTATTTAAATAAGAAGGAACCTTGCGTTGCCCACTCCAGCTATAGTTGCAAAGCTCTCTATTTGAAGTCTTCTTCTCATCTTCATCATGAGATTGACAAGGAGCGAAAAATCCATGATCAAGCAAATTTCTCGGTAAAAGACATCTCATTCCAGCATTCTGCACCAATGAGCTCCATTAATGTTCATATCAAGATAACTGCCAGGTACCAACTAAATGGTGATATTACTTTCTAGGGGTAACCTTTTTTCTCCCCTTTTAAATGAATTCCACAAGGGGTAAGTCATAGAAAAATAGTAATCTGCATAATACAGTTATAATAGGGTGCTTGAAATCATGTGCACATGTAGCCATAGAATATGTAGACCATACTCATCTCAAAGAGACTTAAAAGGTAGTATATCTTGTTATAAAGGCAAACTGCAGCTTAAATGGAGTGAATTGAATGAAAATAGGAAATGCAGAAAGTAGAAGATATCCCAATACTACTTTACTTGCATAGTAGATGGTAAAATTGCAATAGTTCTGATCTCCTTTCCACATCGGAGTGTTACCAAGTGGATGCCTAAGTAAGAGAAGACTTTAGAAGCTAGAGACTAGCATTAATGTTCATAAACTAGCATTTCAATAAAAAATAAATTTCATGCTAGTACCATAGGTCTTTTGCTTGCTCACTATCGCTGACAAATATAGTACAGAATATCTGCAAGTGATATTAACTCTTTGACCAATGATAGAGCATTAAGCCAAGCTTTCTCGTTGCTTATCATAGCTACCAGAAACAGAAAAGATCTACCAGCAAATTGTCAATTATTTTGATTGGTGGGTCATTAATTCAAACTCAGTTCAAGAGTAAAGGGCTTCAGTAAGACAGTCAAAAGAAAGAAAAAAAAAAGAACATGCATGCAGCACAAGAAACAGGTTGAATCATAGATTAAAGAAGTTTTCCAAACGATCATGTACAGACTGCCATATTAACCAGGACTGAGGAGAGAGTTATAACCTAACAAAAGGTCATGACTATTGGAGGTAGATCAAGTATAGCGTCAATCTATAATGAAATAAAAATAACTAGGAGGCATACAAGTAAAAAAGGAAAAAATATTGGATAGCAATTGACTAGCAAAGAGTTGTAGCAGAGAGTTGTAAGGCCCTTCCCCAGTGTCAGTGGCGGAGCCATGATTTTCAATAAGAGGGGGTAAAATATATGCATATAGACACAATCTAAATTACAACATTGCCAATGAACTACTGGCTCCGACCGGTTTTTACTTGAAAATAATGCTAATTATTTCATATCCATGCTACAAAATGATGTTCTAAGTTTTAACTAGGTCATCCATTGATTCCTTACCAATACGCCTATACAAGTATAATATGAGGTGAACAGATATTAAGTTGAAGGCAATATTTCTTTACATAAACAAAATGAACAAGATAACAATAAAGTCAAGAATAATAATAATAATAAAATTCAAAGAAGTTCGGACCACATTATTTTTTTAAAAGAGTTTTAAGAAAAATAGAATAAGCAAACAAGAGATCAAACAAAAGACAGGGAAGGACGATTAACCAACTGAGAGCCCTTAATCCCCTATCAGGCAAGGCAAGTTAATATGAGAAGTTTAAGTGCTTTTGCAGGGAATTGATCTAAAATGGAGTGGGCATTAGCATGTGAGCAAGAGCACGAGGAACTCTTATATTGCTTCTGTGTATAGGTTTAATTTAAAGCTTGATTAATTGAGGTGAAGTTTGAGAAAGGTTAAAGTGCCCGGAGGGACAATTAGGGAACAATTACATATCTCCGTAACAGGAGCATAATATACAGGTGTGACTTAGAAGGCCTTGGTAACCTATATGATATATAGGCTTTTGTACCAACCTAAAAGGGCAGCTGCCCTTCTTATGTTGAACATGGCTCCGCCACTGCCCAGTGTAGGAGAAATACAGATACTCCACACAGGCTTTGGCACAAGGATGATATTAGTTGTGAGTACTATGACCCTTCCCCTACTGTAGAAGATGAACTGCAGTACATTACTTCGCATGCACCTTCATACAAGAAAGACATCAAATATGCTTATGTTATTGACATACAGCCACAAGAACTGTAGTGTTGCTTGAAGTTAATGACAATTTCTGAAAGAATAAAAAACTCCACATCAATAAGACTAAGAATAAGAAGCAGATCCTCGACATGTAGAGCCTAATAAACTAATTGAAAGCTTATTTGCGAGAATTTTATTTTACTATAGACATCAAATTTTTAGCTAATTAAATATTGCCCCCGTTCCAAAATATAAGGCTTAATTTGAAAAAAAAAACCCTTGAACTATGGCCTTTATGCAGAAAACCTGCTGACCTTTTTTATGCAGAAAACCCCCCTGAAATATGATTGTTGCAAAAAACCCCCTTGAAGTATTTCAAAAAACCACATCTAACTTTTGTACTTGTATCAGATAACCCCATTCATCTATGCAAGTTGGTTCAAAAAACATCATATAACTTCATTATTATTATCAAAAACCTCCCTCAACTTTAGCAGAAAGTAAGTCTCACGCTGGCGAGGTGTTTTTTTGCAACAATAGTTCATGGGGGTTTTCTGCATAAAAAAAAGGTCTGGGGGGTTTTCTGTATAAAGGTCATAGTTCAAGGGGATTTTTTCAAATTTAGCCAAAATATAATTGTACACATCTACACCCCTGAAACCTTTCGATTTCCAAAAGAGTCTAGTAGATTGTCACTGACACCAAACTGCAGCCCCCAAATGTAACATGCTACCCTCACCATGCCCTGTTGATGGCACTCCCTTTTTCATTCCCTATCATTTTACAAAGAAAACCCCTAAAGAAGAATCATGTCATATAAAAACATCCAACTCCAATGATCTGCAATCTAAGAAGTTACGCTAGATATGTTGCAATATGCCAAATCATTAAATGAATGTGAGAACCAAGGACACAAGAAGAAAAAAGAACACAAAAATCTACATGAGAATACACCATACACTCTAAGATAACAGTAAGTACATAACATGTCTGGTAAAAAAAGCAGTAAATACATAACATAGTTAGAAAACTCGGTGTCAGGGTTTCAGATCGGCCTTCCAATTGTAGTGTCTGTTTCAGCATTCTTGGAAATATTGGGTGTACCAGACCTTGATATCGGTTTCGTAAAGTAATTAAAAATTACTCAAAATTCTAAAAAATAGTCAAAATATTTAAATATTTAAGTAAGCATTAAATGCGTAATGTTGTTAATTATAATACTCAGTGTAGTCGAAGGCATAAGGCGCAACCCAATTTCACTACCCCATAAAAAGCATGAAGCACAAGGCGCAATTTGAGGCGTAAGCCTCACTTAACCGAGCCTTATCATTACATTTGGAGGTTTTTTAAATTTACAAATAAGATTATATAAACAAGATAACATCATAGCAACAAAATATATCATACAATGGCCAAGATGACTATGTAAGTTATCATTTTTGTAAAACTACAATGTGTTCATCTGTAATGTATAACTACAATGCGTTTCTTGCCCCAAAGGCGAAGTGATACAATGTGTTCCTCTGCAAAACTACAATAATATTATGTTAACCTTGAATTCATAGTTTCATATAGTAATGAGCATACGATATTACAATATTACAGTAATGAAGATACTTACAATACAGCATCAATATTACAGTATTACAGTAATGAGCATACAGTAAAATTACACTAGTATCAAATTAAATATTGCTGTAACGAGCATACAATATTATAGTATTACAGTCTTAATAAATAGTAAGGTATTTTAAAATATTACAGTAATAACATAAAGTTAGTCAACCATAAAATTTGGTCATGCTCTAGATGCAGCTTTTTGAATAAGACGTGATTTCATGATTATAGTAAATTATGGAATGAACTAGCTTCATAATTTTGTTTCGAAGTAACTTGCAAAAACATCATAAGCAAAGATAGACGAAAACCCAAGAAAGAAACCATAAAAGTGTAAAATCAGACAGGAAAGAAGCCAGAATAGGACTGGAGAGTCTGGAGACTGAGTAAAAAGGCCGCCGGCGCAACCGATCTACTTTCGCTGTAGCCGCTGATCTGTTGTATGTTGTCGTGCTGAGCTGCTTCGCTGTCGTCGCGGATGTTGTTGAGAGGGGGGGAGATTGATGAGGATGAGTGCAGATTGAGGAGTTTGGAAGGTGAGATTGGGGTTAGAGTTTTAAATTGAAGATGAAAGAGAATTGGGGGCGTTACGGGATATGAGAAGGGTTGAAGATGGGTCGGGCTGTGAAGACCGGGTCGGGTCGGGTCGGGTCGAGTCGGGTCTGTTATGTTCAGGCGCGCCTTTTGCTTGAGGCACAAGCCTCGAGTCTTTGCTAAGGCGCATCCATACGCAAGCCTGAGTGAAGCTTCGAACAAAGGGGAGCCTTAACTGAGGCTTGAGGCTCAAACTGTTGTTAAGCCTGAGCCTTGAGCCTGAGGCGAGCCTTCAACTACACTGATAATACTAACTTACAATTTTTTTGTTTGTATTTATTTTCATTTTCCTTTAAAACTTACTTTTTAAAAAGGAATATATTCTTTTAATTAAGTTAACCATGAAAATAGGATTTATAAATTAACTGTACAATAAGAATATCAACCTTTTAAGCTGGAAAGAATGTACTATAAACTATAAATATTCCAAAACCGTTTTCTATTGTGCGCACTTTATCATGTGGCCTATCTCTTACACTTTAGTTCGTGTTATACCTACTCAGGGGCATTAGCACCAATAAATAGTATCTATAGTCTTCAGTTTCAATTGCGAATGAGCTTGTCCTGTTTTTGTCTTTCCTTGTTAACTTAAATAGTTAAATATCACTGAATATCTAGGTACAGGCAAATGTAGTATCAGGTACAGGGACAGAGCCCCCTTGGGGCAATGCTCATGCTCCCCTGTGTTTAAAAAAAGAAAAAGAAAACTTAATTATAGAAACATTTTGTTCAGGCCCCCTTTATCTCTCAAAAATTTCATTCAAGTGAACCACCCCCCTCCCATTCCTACTTGGCTTTTTTACTACTATCCATTTCAATATATATTTAGTTAGTAACAAAACCTCCTTGATTATAGAAATATTTTGTTCCATGCCCCTTCATCTTTCAAAAAATTCATTCAAGCCCCTCTTCATACTTAGCTTTTTACTTCTATCCCTTTCAATATATTTATTGAGTTAGTAACCCTTTCTAATATAGTTATCATGCCTATTTATAATAGTATATGGTTGTTGACAAATTTATTATTTTTTATCACTTTCTCAGCTATGTCGAACATTGATGAGAACAAATAAATTATTACTGGTTAGTAATATCGAAGACCTTATATATGCTAATAAGTTACATTTTTTTTCTTCATAATCTCTTTCTATGTTTTCCCCTCTGTTTATCACTTTAAACTTAGCTATGATAAGGACTGGTAAGTTTGTTAGTTAGCCCCCCCCCCCCCCCCCCCCCCCCCCGACTTCGTCCCTGATCAGGTAGGCCCAAAACTTAGATGGATTCTGAGTATCGTCTTGATCTCCGCCAAGACGTGATATTATGATACATAATATACCAACAATGGATGTAGATAACAACAATACAATAAAACAAAAAAATCTATAATATTGACGAATCCGTATACAAAACATTGTCTGAATGGGAGCTTCTGAAGGGCTACCTGTATTTCTAGGAGTTTTACTTTAGTATCACATAGTGGGAGCTTCTGAAGGGCATCCATGGGATAATGAACCTGAAGAAGTTACAGTTATACAGTCAACTATCCATGCTATATAGATAATAATTCATCACATGCTTAGGTGTATGAAACATTATGCACCAAATTTTTTAGTATGAACAGTTCGAGGTATTGATCAATGAACATCATTCTAAACACAGTATATGTGGCGGCATATGAGGCCCTTTACCCAGAAAATATGGGCGCAAATTGGTAATAATGTAGTCTTAACTAACAATTGGAGGGAAAAAAAGAAAAAAGAAACAGAGGTAAAAAAGGAGGGAAATTTTGGAAGAGTTTAATAGGACGTCAAGTGTTGTCAAATGCATCTACATAGATTATTGTGATCCTTGTTTACTTGCTGAAACATTGTCATTGCTGTTAGTTGCAGTTATTGCTGTTGATGCTTGTCGTCGCTACCCTTTAGATAAAGGAGAGAAAGAAGAAAGGTTCAGGGCTGAGTTGAGGTTTTCAGGATTTGAGTAAATTGGTTAGATTGGGCATAAACTGAAATCGACCCATCCCATTTAGGTTTTCAAGTTTAAAAGTTGAAGTAGGTTGGATCGGGTTTGAGTTGTACCAATCCAGCCAATTAGAATTTTATTAAATGGATTTATATTTAGTCAATTTAGTTCACAATTTATGCCAATTTAGTTACCCGATTAACCCTAACATTACCTTATTGATGTTAACTTGAAGTCCATATCAGATAGGGGGGTCAGTAGCTTAGTCAAAAGCAGAGCCAACAATAAGGAGTCATGGGATCTAGACGTTGGAGTGCTGCAAAGGTTTTACAGAGGACCATTTAAAAGTAAGAGTGCTCGATGTTCCTCCCATAAAGAGAAGTAGCTACAACAACATCAATCCAGACAGGTAATTCTTCTTTCCTTTCTCTTTTTTCCCCCCACTGTTCATCTCTTCCCCTCCTTCAACATCTTCGATACTGCATGCTGCCTCATACACAATTCTTGAGGGTAACAGATTTGGTATTGAAAAGTTACAATTTGGGTACAAGCTGGTACACTGGTCCAGCTATAACAACAAACTTTTTAGATTTTTAAGGGTTTAGCATTGTGTGAACTAACCAAAAGAGATGTGATAGTTCCAAACAGAGTTAGTATTGGTGTTAATTAGATTTGGCTTATACTAAATAAAATGTATATCTCCACATTTTTATTTTGAATACATAATACCCTATACTAATCACCTTTTGGTGGTGATTTCATTTGCATGCTAACAATGATAAGAAACTTGAAGCACTGGAGAGTTCATTGGATCAACTAGAGCATCTGTTATATCCCTAGAAATAATTATCAATATTTTGTATAACTATGTTTGATTAATAAATTTTAAAAAAAAGATATTGTTATTTCTATTTTTTGAAACAATACACTAATAAGTTAAGGGTTAGCCCAACCATGCATCTTTATTTATAAATAAACCAAACATGTTTTTTTATAAAGCCCAACACAACTTGGCTAATTAAGAATTTTATCAAACACATAATCACACAAATGAGCAAAGTCTAGGGGGTTAAATGCAAATGAAGACACCGAAGCATTTCTACACACTTCCACCAACTCCTACACCCTCCTAGCCCCTAAAGCGGCTTGCCAACCCCCCCTCCTTCCTTTCACTTCTATATATATGAGGGTAATGAAAACCCTAACTCATTTTAAAAGAGAGAGAGAGAGAGAGAGAGAGATCCTAGTTCATTTAATAAACCCTAGCTAATTTCCCTATATTTCAAATCCTTCTCACTCTCTACATTTTCACACCAATTCCAACATCCAAAAAATTCCTAGGAGTTATTTTGACATGACTAGAAATCTAATATCGTGTTTTGTCTGAATATTGGTGTGATAGATATAAATGTGTATTATTGTTGTCTAAATATATATTATTGTTGAATATCATTTGTGTGTTGAATATCATTTTTACAAAATTATAGTATGGCATCCATAGTTATCTTTGAACCATGTATCAGATGTCGGGAAGAAATGGAGGTGGCAGTAATGGAAGGACTGAGGGCGAAGGCAGAGTATACCGAAACTGAGGCAGCAACAGCAGAAGGACTGTGAGTGAAGGCAGTGGAGTTAATAACACAAATCTCAACGTCGAAGCAGAACTTGCACGGGTAAATCAAATAATGGGAGCCTTTATGGAGGCCAGTCAAAATTTCATGCCACAACCAGGGACCCAAGAAAGGAACTCAGGCGATGCTGTTGTTAACCACGTCAACATGGTGGAGTCTTTTAAGAGGATGAAACCACCGGTATTTGAAGGCCAAGTAGATCCGACAACAGCCGATGACTGAATTCGTCAGGTGAAGATTGTGTTTGAAGTACTTGAAATGCCAGAGGAGGTCAAAGTCAAATTGACGACCATTCTTTTGGAGAAGGACGCAGGAATGTGGTGCCAGAAAGTCAAGCGGGGCATGGGTGATGGACCAATCGCATGGGAGGATTTCCTAGAAGAATTCAGGCAATACTACTTCCCTCTGGACGTTCAAGAAGAAAAAGCAATAGAGTTTATCAATTTGAGGCAGGGCGGTATGTCAGTTCGAGAATATGAAACGAAGTTTACTCAGTTGTCTCGTTACGCCCCGAAAATGGTTCAGGATGAAGTGAAGAAGACTAAAAGGTTCGAGCAGGGCCTTCCACCCGGTCTAAGGTCAAGGATGACGCCTTTATGCATCCGACGGTTTGACAAGCAAGTGCGCCGAGCAGCAGTAACAGAAATGGATATGAACCAAAACTAGTAGCCACCAGGAAAGGTAGGGACGTGGAACAAGGGGAAATGACCCGTTTCTGCTACCAACTTTAAGAAGCAGGACACAAACCAAAGGTTTAAGAAGCAGAATAAAAGTACAGGAGTTTTCAAGCCAGTGGAATGTTACATCTGTGGTGAGCAAGGACACTATAAGCATCAGTGCCCAAGGAATAAGGATAAGGTTGGTGTGAATACTTGTTTCAATTGTGGAAAGACTGGGCACATCAAGCCAAACTGCCCACAAATGCAGAAGAACAACAATGGACCAAGTCAGAAGAACGGTGACAAAGGATAGAAGCCATTCTGTCAGGGTCATGTTTTTGCTTTGACTGAAGAAGATGCTGAGGAAGAAGGGGTCATCACTGGTATGGAAAATTGAAAGATATTTTGTTATGTTGATATAATGGAAGACAGTTATTAAAGTATGTAATCTTTTGTAACAGAATGTTTGAACGTTAATGAAATTGATGCCAGTATTTTGTTTGACAGTGGATCTTCCCATACTTTTGTATCTAAGTCCTTTGCTAAAAAGTTAAAATGTACTCATGAGGCAATTCCTGATTTGGCTTTAGAAGTGGCTACACCATAAGGAGCTACTCTAATTGCTAGTGAATGCTATAAAGGCTGTAAACTGCAAATAGGGGGTGAAACTCTTAGCATAAATATGTTGGAATTGGAATTTGTGGAGGCAGATATAATCGGGATGGATTGGATGAAGAAATACAAGGGAACCATAGATTGCAAAGGAAAGAAGGTGACTATAGTGATAGCCGAGAAACCGGAGATCGTGTTTCAAGGAAGAAGAAGCGTGGAGAGATCTTAACGGGTGTGACTGGAACAAAGGTACCGGAGGAGGTTAAGAAGATACCCATTGTACGAGACTTTCCGCTTGTATTTTTGGAGTTACATGGATTGCCTTCGCAAAGAGATGTGGAATTCAATATCACAATTCAACCAGGTAGTGTACCAATGTAACCCCTGTTTCCGATTATACAGATTTCCATGTATTCTTATATTTCAAATTCCGTATAAATCGTTCCAATGTATTTATAGCCTTTTGAATCTCCTATTTAAACCCAAATTTATATTCAAACTTGAATCTTGTCCCACTTCTTTTTATTTATCTATTTTGAAGCCTAAATTAATCCATACTATCATTTATTAATCATTTTGAATTCAATTAAAGCACAAAGGGTAGCCCATCTCTTGTTGGATTTTAGCCCATTGATTTTTTATATATGTTGCATTATTTAATTAATTGATTTGAAGCCCAATAATCAAGCCCATCTCCTATTGGACTCTACCCTAAACCCATAACTCACCCGTATACAAATTTACCCACTTTTCTCCATTCTTCCCACATCCCCGTAACCAATCCCCACTATCTCTAACTACCCCTAATTAATATTATTTTATTCTAAAAACCCCACTCTCCTCTCTCCCCGTTACTATCCCTCTCCCTCTCTGTTTTTTCCTAACAGAAACCAAAACAAACCAAAATCGGAACTCCTCCCCCTTCTTCGACTTCTTCTTCCTTCTTCTCCCCAAACCGCAACAGAACCCATTTTCTTCATCTTCTCCACCACAACTCCACCAGCTCTCATCTTTACCCCGCTCCCCTCCGATCGCCACCCCGACCTCGACTTCGACCCAGTGCCGCTCGCCTCCCGCTCACCCCCACACTGCATCGCCACTTCCGCCAGTCGTCCGCCTACCCTGCCCCGCAATCACACCGCTCCTGCCAGTCACCGGACCCTGCACCGTTTCCCCTCCCGTCGCCTCCTCGTCCTCGACGCCACTGCCGCCATTGCCAGCGCCTTCTCCGCTAGTCGAGCGCTTCCCGCTCGCCGCCCCACCGCTGCTCATCGTCGTTCGCCCAATACCTCCATCGCTCGACATCCACCAGTCGAGCTCCGCTGTCCACTCAACCGCAACGCTCGCCTTGTCTGCTTCCTCCGAACACCATCGAAGCCCCCCGCTCTCAACTGCAGTCACGGCCGCTCCATCCCTGAGCACTCAGTCGACGCGCCAGCCCGAGATCCCATTGTGGGTGTGTGCTGTTTTGTGTGGAAGAGTGGGTTGTCTTTGGGATTCGAAGAGTGATCTGATTGTATTGGTGTTGGTGAAGTTGATTTGGGTTGGTATGTTTGCTATTTTGGAGGAGTTGTTGGCTGTTGCGGATTGTGTTGGAGAATTTGATTTTTGGATTATTTTATTGGTGTTTGATGTTGTCTGGAACACCCGATCGAGAAGTGGAGTTGCTGGTTGCTATTCTGCGAGGTTGCTATTTTGGCATGACTGCCACATACCTTGCACGTATTCTTGGGATTGCTCCCCGAGATTCTGATCCCGTTATTCTGGTGATTCTAATCTAACCGTCTACAAAAAGGCAAGTCCATTTGAACAATTTTATTTATTCTAGTTCAAGATTAATTGACCTCTTATGCAAGTAGTTCCAATTTATTTATCGTTAACTCTGCCTTGTGTCCCTTCCGTTAGGAGTATCGAGGGTTTACACGAGCTAACCCGACGTACTCTTGACTTCTTTTATTATCCATTCACTCAAACCCAAGCCTAGACATACATTTGACATGAAAAAAATAAATAAATTTGTACATGAGAAAACACGTCGTGATTAAATACATGTTATTTACATGAGATTTTGTGACTTGAACTTGACAAAATTCACTTGACTTGTTACTGGGAAAAATTCACTTGACTTGTTTACTTGGAAAATTCACAATTCTTGCCTTACATTGATCTTGCCACATGTATGATACAACAACTCGATAACTACCTACTTGATGAATACAAACGTAATAGTTTTTATAAAATTCTTGTTGCATGTATTATTTAGCACAGAGGTTTCGCCCCTGTAAATTTAAGAATTAGCACACAAGATATAAAAGAGAGTTTTAGCCTATTGGGCCTAGTTTCCAACCCAAGTGACAGATCCTAATTCGGAGTCACGAGCTGTGAGATATAACATTTTTAGTCCCCGCTAGCCTGCATTTTCATACTGCAGAATCATTGTATCGTCGCCATATTTAGTAGTGGAATACCATGTAAACAGTGTTAGAATGCTATGAAATTTTCCAGGAACCTTATAGACATGCTTAGGGTTCACCTCAAATTTCTGTAGATTTTTATAATATATGTATACCATGTTTTCACCCCTTAGAAGTTGGACACCTAGCTACTGCCAGAACAGCTAATCTGCAAAGAATAGAGTTTTTAGCCTAGATACAGTTAAAACTAGCAGAAAATCCCTGAATATAACTTGTAGCCCTGTCTGTCTAGATGCCCACAGCATCCTAGAAGTTCGAATTTGGAGTTTTAGTCTAGGAGATATACCTGCTTTAGTGTGACTGTGTCAGCTATTTCAGATTTATTGCTTCTTGCTTATTATTGTGTAATATATCATGTTGCTGCATTATCACCCTTCACTTGACATTCTTATAACTACCCGCATGTGCATATATGACTTAGTAACAAAATACTAAACAAGCCGGGGTTTCTAAGGGCTGACCTAGTAGTGGACAGTCTCAGAAAATGTACTCGGTAGAAGGTGGAGAATTACTTGTGGAGACGTGAACTTGTTATCTTGTTATCTTGTTACATGAACTTGACGTGGAAGGTGGAGAATTACTTGTGAAGACGTGAACTTGTTATCTTGTTGTCTTGTTACATGAACTTGGCGTGGAAGGTGGAGTATTACTTGTGAAGACGTGAACTTGTTATCTTGTTATCTTGTTGTCGTGATATACCCGAGTACACGCTCTGTAGACCCCACCACGAAGTCTAAAACGAACACTGTTGTGCGTGCATCGAACCTGTGGTATGGGACGCAGTAGTACGTGCAGTAGATAGGAGAAACAACTTGATAATAGACATACTTGACATGTATATATACTTGATAAAGACCATTGCTATTAGTACCATTATTGTCCTTGCAAATTTGATCTTGATTCATATTTCCTACACATACCTTACTTCTTTACTCTCTGCTTTCACTACTTGTTGTCCGTACTTGCTCTAAGAACAAATTATTCTTTCTTTTTAGATGATCAAGTACAGGTGAGCCAAAGAAAATTTTTAGGAGGCATTGATGAGCAGATCTTCTACAATTGGAGCAGGAGTCTCTCGAGTTATCTGGTAAGTCTTTATATTCCAGATTTGGTTATTGAATTTCATTCTCGTTTATGTGATCATGTTTCCTACGTGGTTGTGATTAATTTTTCTTATATTGTTGAGCTAAGACTGGTACAGCTTATGGATGATATGAGTTGGTATACTTATATCATTCGCTGGGCCTCAGTTACGTGCCTGTATTCCCGTATTCCGAGAAGTGGGGCGTGACAACCAATATCGAAGGTGCCGTATCGAATGGCACCAATAGAACAGAAGGAAGTCAAACAACAAATTGAAGAGTTATTGCAGAAGGAATTTATTAGGCCTAGTGCTTCGCCTTGGGGAGCACCAGTGTTACTTGTTAAGAAGAAGGATGGGTCGATGAGGATGTGTATCGACTATCAAGAGCTGAATAAGGTCACAATTCAGAACAAATATCCACTTCCCATGATTGATGACTTGTTCGATCAACTTCAGGGAGCAGCTGTATTCTCGAAGAATGATTTTGATCAGGCTACCATTTGGTCTGTGTGAAAGAAGAGGATATACCCAAGACAGCCTTTTGGGCTCGACATGGTAACTACGAGTTCTTAGTAATGCTTGGAGTGACAAATATTCTAGCTATTTTCATGGATATAATGAACCGGATTCTATGGCCATACATCGACTTGTTTGTTGTGATCTTTATAGATGACATCTTGGTGTACTCAAGGACGGAGGAAGATCATGCCAGACTTCTGACTAAAGTGTTGAACAAGCTACAGGAGCATGAATTGTATGTAAAATTATCCAAGTGCGAGTTCTGGAGGACCGAAGTCGCATTCCTTGATCACGTCCTTTCAAAGGTGGGAGTGACCACTGATCCGCAGAAGATTGGGGCAGTGAAGGATTGACCTCAACCACAGACAGTAAAAAAAAGTCAGAAGCTTTTTGGGACTAACCAGGTATTACAGAAGCTTCATCCAGGACTATGCCAAGATAGCAGTGCCACTTACAGGATTAACCAAGAAAGATAAAAGGTTTGAATGGACTGAAGCATGCGAGAGGAGTTTTCAAGAGTTGAAGAGCCAGTTGATTTCAGCACCAATATTGGTCTTACCTCAAGCAGATAAGGGGTACGTGACTTACAGTGATGCTTCATACAAGAGTTTGGGGTGCGTTCTGATGCAGGAAGGAAGAGTTATAGCCTACAGTTCAAGGCAACTTCGGCCACATGCGAAGAATTACCCCCCACATAATTTGGAACTGGCTACAGTAATTTTCGCCTTAAAGATATGGAAACATTATATTTATGGAGCGAAGGTGGAGATATACACCGATTATAAGAGCCTGAAGTATATATATCAACATAAGGAATTGAATCCACGACAAAGGCGATGGCTAGAAGTATTAGAAGACATGTATCATCCAGGAAAAGCCAATATAGTGGAAGATGCACTTAGTAGAAAGAGGAGTTCGGCTACATTAATTGCAACAAGGAATTGTATGACGAAAAGTTAGGAAAGAGATGCAGAGATTCTGGCACGGAAGGAACAAGTGAATGCGGGAAAATTTCCAGAGTTCAATATAAGAGGTCTATTGTGGTTCGGAAACAAATTGTGCATACCTAAGGTGGACGATCTGCGGGAAGAAATCAAGAAAGAAGCATATACTACATTACTTGCAGTTCACCCAGGAAGTACCAAAATGTATCGAGACTTGAAGCAATGCTATTGGTGAGCAGGAATGAAGCGGGACATAGCAGAGTTTGTGGCTAGATATCTCACATGTCAGAGAATTAAAGCAAAAAACCAGAAGCCAGGAGGATTGTTACAACCGTTGCCCATTCCGGAATGGAAGTGGAAAATATCAGTATGAATTTCATCACAGGGTTACCCAGGAGTCCTAAAGGGCATAATTCAATCTGGCTTGTAGTCGACCGATTGACAAAATCAGCTCACTTCCTGCCTGTGAAGACTACTTGGTCAATGGAGAATTTAGCAAAAGTATACATTGAAGGAATAGTGTGAAGCTACATGGTGTGCCTGTGTCAATAGTTTTCGACAGGGATGTAAGATTCACTTCGCGGTTCGGGCATAGTTTACAGGCAGCCTTGGGGACAAGAACAGATTACAGTACAGCTTTCCACCCGCAAACAAATGAACAAACGTAAAGAGTGAATCGAGTCCTGGAAGATATGCTGAGAGCATGTGTTGTGGGCTTCGGAAGGAATTGGGAAAGGTATTAAGCCTTAGTAGAATTCGCCTATAACAACAGCTATCAGACTAGTATGGGTATGACCCCGTATGAAGCATAATATGGAAGAAAGTGTCGAACCCCTGTATGCTAGTATGAAGTGGGAGAAAGACAGATGTTTGGACCAAAGATCGTGCAGCAGACTTCTGAGAAGATTGAGTTAATCAGAAAAAAGATTGGAAATAGCACAAAGCCGACAGAAAAGTTATGCTGACACCCAACGAAGAGAATTGGAATTTAAAGGAGACTTGGTATTCCTGAAGGTTTCACCAACCAAGGGTGTATTCAGATTTGGGAGAAGTGGTAAGTTAGCTCCGAGGTACATTGGACCATACAAAATCCTGAGGAAAATTGGGAAGATGGCATACAGATTAGACTTGCCAGCAGAACTGGTCTATGTACACAATGTATTTCATGTTTCGATGTTGCGAAAGTACGTGCCTGGCCCGAGTCACAAACTAATGGAGATTCCAAAAAATCTACGGGTGGATCTTACTTACGAGGAGCAACCGATAAGAATAATTGATCACCAGGAGAAGGTGTTGAGAAATAAAGTAATTCCAATGGTTAAGGTGCTCTGGAAGAATCAGTTTATTGAAGAAACCACGTGGAAACTGGAGAGCCGAATGAAGAATGTATATCCCGAGTTGTTTGATAACATATGTTTTCTTTGTTTTCCTCTCTACCTAAGTATAGTTCTGGGGACAGAACTATTTTAAGAAGGAAGTAATGTAATATCCCTAAAAATAATTATCAATATTTTGTATAACTATGTTTAATTAATAAAATTTTTTTATAAAATATATTGTTATTTCTATTTTTTGAAACAATATACTAATAAGTTAAGGGTTAGTCCAACCATGCATCTTTATTTACAAATAAAGCCCGACATGTTTTTTTTATAAAGCCCAACCCAACTTGGCTAATTAAGAATTTAATCAAACACATAATCACACAAATGAGCAAAGTCTAGGGGGTTAAATGCAAATGAAGGGACATTTAAGCATTTCTACACACTTCCACCAACTCATACACCCTCCTAGCCCCTAAGTGGCAGGCCAACCCCCCTCCTTTCTTTCTCTTCTATATATATGAGGGTAATGAAAACCCTAACTCATTTAATAATAATAAAAAAAGAGAAATCCTAGTTCATTTGATAAACCCTAGCTTATTTCCCTCTTTCAAATCCTTCTCACTCTCGACATTTTCACACCATTTCCAACTTCCCAAAAATTCCTTGGAGTTATTTTCATAGCAAAAGCTAAAGGTGCAAGGAGGAGAAGGAAGCTTGAAGCCAAAAATATTTTTGGAAGCATGCTAATCAAAGTGGGTATGTCTCTATCCTAATAGCTACTAGCTTATATGAATGATTGTTTGAGGTGTTGATTGAAATTTATAAATGCTTAAGTACATATAAAATAAATATTGCAAGAAAATGAATTAAATAAAAGAATTATTAGTGATGTATGCTTGATTACAGCTCATGTTAGTGTTAACTTATAAATAGAAGAATTGTTAGTATTAATTAATTATTTGTTGCAGTAAAATTATATAGAATAAAATTGTCGGTGTTGTATGCTTAGTATTATTAGTAATTGTTAGTGTTTTCTAGTAATTAAAGAAATTTTGTTTAGTTAGCTTGAAGTAATTCATAGTAATTCATAGTTATCGTAGAGAGACTACTTGTAGTAGTCACTTGTAGTGAACTACTTGTAGTAGTTTTATGTGTATGTTTAAAAGTTCATATTGTAGAAAAGTTCATATTGAAGAGTTTATGTGCATGTTTAACAAGTTAATGTAGTAGTAGTAAAAGAATGACTAGAATAACTCTATGTTAAAGTCATGTGTAGGATATTCATGTGTAGAACAATGTCACGTTAAATCCATAATACATATGTTATGTTGTGGTGTAGAAGAGTTATGCATAAAAGAAATGAATAAGTAAGCATGCATGGGTAAGTAGAAGATTATTTGATTTTTTTTCTTAAAAGTTAGTAGAATTTAAGCAAAAAAAATTAAAGTTGCATTAAGGTGTTAGCATACATTTACGAATACTCACATGTGTGTGGAATACTAAACACACGATATTCAGTGCACTAGTTGGGTGTATGATGAATAAACTCTTCGCATAATCGGAAAGATAGGTTGAATCCAAATTGAGTTAAGATAACTTATTGTAATTCAACGGTTAACTAACTTATGGAACTAGGTTAGGTTACCAAGTATTCAACTGTTATTGAATAAGCAAAAAATAAGAAATCAAGTTAAGGAATTTGTAAATGATTTAAGAGGGGAAATGAAGCATGATTAAACGTTAAAATAGAAACTAATAAGAAACGAGAAAATACAGCCATTAGGACCAAGTAAAAACATATTGTAGTTATATTCCCTAATCCTAGATTGTAGTAGCTCTTGATCATGTGACTAATAATCTAGGGACATGCACTAGTTGGTGTGTACTCACCGGTCAAGGGGACACATGCGGAGGCGTCTCGTCTGAGACACGTGCGGCGTTGTCTCGACTATTAATTTCTGAGATTTAGAAATCAGAAATATCAAAATCTAGGGAGAATGGTCCCTTATGAGTACGTCTGTGTTCTAAATTATCCATACGAATAAGGAGCTAGAGCACAACTCTTAGTCTCTGGCAGAGGGAAAGGCATGCAATTCGCCTTATGTTCGGATAACTTTTGTAGAGTCCGGGTGTGGAGAAAGACCACTGATTCCGACAGGACTGCAGCCGAACTGAATGATCACCAGCCTGTCAGGAGTGGAGAGAGACCACCGGTCGGGTGGAGTGGAGAGAGACCACCGGCTGGGCAAAGTGGAGAGAGACCATCGATTCCGATCGCTCGGAGTGACCACTGACCTTCAGGAGTGAAGAGAGACCACCGATCCGATGCAGTTGGCAGAATAGACCGTATATACTACATCTCTACCGGCCACTAAATAAATGTAAGGAATGGGAAAGAGTATAAGAGTAGGTGTGCATTGCAAGGGAGTAAACCCTATAATCTGAAGTACGCTCAAGCTTAACTGGAAAATATGTAGTACGGAATGTATATGTTTCCAACCAAGTGTGCATTAGATTAAGAGCATCGTGTGCATTTTTAGTTGTGCATTAGATCTCAAGTCATGTCATACACCAACACTTTTATTATATGATTTCCACATTTCTTTCTGCATTAAAGTTGTTTGCTGAGGATTTTGGGAAATTACAGTTTCCAGCCGTTTTGCGTCAGTTGCATTCAACTGACATACTCACAGTTTGTTGGTTTGTAAGACCGATCGTGGGAGCAAAAGAGTTTTGAGCTGTGGAGCATCCAAGCGAAAAATATAGATTTCCTTATACAATGTAAATTTTAAATTCCTGTGATTTCTTTCTGTGTTGTGTACTCGTTTGGAGCAGGGGATATTGGGTTGTGTAACGAGTTTCTTGTATATGGATCTCGGGGCGTTACAGCATAAAAAAAGAACACTGTAACCGGATACAACCATTATCAATTTTCACAATTTTTACAATTTTTTGAAGATTTGCAAATACAGGCAAATAAACCTTCCTACCTACCAATATCACTGATACCAATACCAATATTCTTGATGCTGCTTGTTCTTGGGTGTGGGGGCAACAAGTGTGAGTTCTTGTAATTTGTGAAATGGAAAGGACGACACTGGCATTGATCTGATCCTCAGGTTGTACGTTCGGCACGGGGTAGCAGGAGAGAGGTGGAGGCTGAGTGCTCGGCTCGGATCTTCGTGGCTCGGATCTTGATACCTACACAATGCCTAGAAACACCAGGAGAGTTCCCGGCAATAGGCCCTCCAACGATTTAGTCAGTCACTGAGAAAGCAACAGTAGCGAGGGTTCAGGGAGAAAAAATTTATTACTTTTAGATGGAAGGAGGGGGTTTGGTATTTATGGGCAGGGGCTAACAGATCCCGGACCTTGATGGGCCGGATCGGACTGGTTAGCCAGTGGGCCTGAACTGACTGAAGCCCGTTGGACCTGTTTGACTTGATGATCATAGGGAAGCGAAATCTGAGATAAGATGGTCCAAATGAAGCCACGTCATTTATACCATATCATAAGTCCCCCCACTCCTTGATGGCTGTGTAAACCAGCCATGAAGGAGTAGTTTGTCTTTGTAGGAAGAGCGGAGGAGAATATTTGGCGAAGATGGATTATTGAGTCCCTGAAAAGTAACTGGGGTCGACGTCAAGCCGAGCATCAGAAGAGCCGCGGCATAGAGCGGCGAGCAAGACCGTTCACGAGAGGGAACAGCTACGGTGGTAGGATGAAAAATTCCTTAGAGAGCGAAAAACCGAGTGTCGAGTGTCGAGCCCCAAGCTTGTGAGAAAGCTAGGCCTTTGCTCGAAGTACATGCCAAGCGTCAAGCGTCGAGCACCTTCAGCTTTGTGAGAGAAAGATTAAGCCTTTACTCGAAGTACATGCCGAGCGTCGAGCGCCTTCAGCTTTGTGAGAGAGACCTCGAAGTACATGCCGAGCGTCGAGCGTCGAGCGCCTTCAGCTTTTGTGAGAGAAAGGTAGGCCTTTGCTCGAACTACATGCCGAGCATTGAGCCACCCCGCTTGTGAGAAAGCTGGTGCATTGCTCGAAGTACATGCCGAGCGTCTAGCCACCCAGCTTGTAAGAAAACTGTGCTTTGCTCAAAGTATATGCTGAGCGTCGAGCCCCCCAGCTTGTGAGAAAGTTGGTGCTCGAAGCACATGCCGAGCGTCGAGCGTCGAACCCCTACAGCTTTGTGAAAGAAAGCCAGGCCTTTGCTCGAAGTACATGCCGAGCGTCAAGCGTCGAGCGACGAGCATCAAGCGCCTTCAGCTTTGTGAGAGAAAGCTTAGGCCTTTGCTTGAAATACATGCCGAGCGTCGGGCGTCGAGCGCCTTAAGCTTTTGTGAGGGAAAACTAGGCCTTTGCTCGAAGTACATGCCGAGCATCGAGCGTCGAACGCCTTCAGCTTTTGTGAGAGAAAGCTAGGCCTTTACTCGAAGTACATGCCGAGCGTCGAGCGTCGAATGCCTTCAGCTTTTGTGAGAGAAAGCTAGGCCTTTGCTCGAAGTCATATGCCGAACGTCGAGCCACCCCGCTTGTGAAAAAACTGGTGCTTTGCTCGAAGTACACGGCGAGCGTCGAGCCACCACGCTTATGAGAAAGCTGGTGCTTTGCTCGAAGTACATGCCGAGCGTCGAGCCACCCAGCTTGTGAGAAAGCTAGTGCTTTGCTCGAAGTACATGCCGAGCGTCGAGCCCCCCAGCCTGTGAGAAAGTTGGTGCTCAAAGCACATGCTGAGCGTCGAATGTCAAGCGTCGAGCGCCTTCAGCTTTGTAAGAGAAAGCCAGGCCTTTGCCCGAAGTACATACCGAGCATCGAGCATCGAGCACCTTCAGCTTTTGTGAGGAAAAGCTAGGCCTTTGCTCGAAGTACATGCCGAGCGTCGAGCGTCCAGCGTCCAGCGTCAAACTCCTTCAGCTTTTGTGAGAAAGCTAGGCCTTTGCTCGAGGTACATGCCGAGCATCGAGCCACCCCGCTTGTGACAAAGCTGGTGCTTTGCTCGAAGTACATGGCGAGCGTCGAGCCACCCCGCTTGTGACAGCTGGTGCTTTGCTCGAAGTACATGCCGAGCATCGAGCCACCCAGCTTGTGAGAAAGCTGGTGCTTTGCTCAAAGTATATGCCGAGCGCCGAGCCCCTCAGCTTGTGCGAAAGGTGGTGCTCGAAGTACATGCCGAGCATCGAGCCCCCCAGCTTATGAGAAAGCTAGATCTGTGCTCGCTGTACATGTCAAGCATCGAGCACTTCCAACTTGTGAGAAAGCTACTAGCTTTGCTCGAAATACATGCCAAGTGTCGAGCCCCCCAACTTGTGAGAAAGCTGGTGCTTCGCCCGAAATACAAACCAAGCGTCGAGCGCCTACAACTTGTGAGTCGCACGTGTGATGCTGACGTCAAGGGGGGAATCGAGGCGTTGAAATTTTGTCAGCCATTAGATTTTGATGATTAAGATTGGACGGTTAAGGATTCTTTCGCGGAATTCAAGGCATCGACAGTTCCTCTATAAAACTCACACCCTCCTCATTTCTTCACTTTGCTTTCTCTTTCTAAACATTGGAGCTTCTCTCTAGCTACCGACGACGACCTTTCTGGTGACATCCCGTTCACGAAACCCAGGTTAGTATCGTTTTTGTTATGTCGCGGTCTCAGTTCGGTTCTGAAGTGAGTGCCTCTGGCCGAGATGAGGAGAATCGTCTGTCAGCCTCCACATCATAGGATCTGAGCGACAAAGTCTTGGACGTAGCGCCGCTCTGCAGCCACAAGCCGTTTGTGGTGGAGTCCAGCGATTCCGAGGGTGAGGCAGAGGTACAGGGTGAAGAAGTCGAGGGAGGTGTGGCGGATGAGGGAGCAGAGGGTGTCGTTGATGAAGGTAGTGGGGACGATGCCGTGGAAGTTGGCTCCATTCTTCCGCCTTTGGCGACACCTCTCCTCCGAAGACTCCTCGTATCTGAAGGAGGAAATGGAATCTCCCGGACAGTCCGGAGATAGCAGACAAGTTTGCGCCTAAGCATGGGCTCGACGTCCCATACGTCAAGAACCCCCGATTTATCAGGATGTACCCTGATGACGTCGAGGATTTGGTTCGGTTCGGAGTGCAAATATCTTCGCCGGGTCGAACCCAGATCCAGATGGACAAGGTTCATTGTGTTTTGACGGCCAACCACCTGCCCGTGATAAGAGCTAATTTCTTCATAGAGCTGGAGTATGAGCTGATGATTTCCAGCCCTTGGCCTTCGTCCGACCACCGAGTTGGCACCTGGTTACTGCATGTTTCTCGAAGATGCTTTCGTCTCGGGGCTAAGATTGCCGCTACACCCGTTTATCAAGAGGGTGCTAAATTGGGGGGCCTTCTGCCCGATGCAGTATGGCCCCAACTCTTTGAAGCAGTTGGTTTGCTTCATGTTGCTCTGCGAGGAGAGGGAAGTGCCCTTGAAACTGAAGTGCTTCCAGGTCGTTTTAAGGGTAAGCTCATTGGGAGAGCAGGAGAGCATATATTACATATCGCCTCGTCCCCACAAGAAGGTGGTGCACGGGCATCCGGACTCCATAAAAGGGTGGAAGGAAAAATACTTCGTAGTCTGAAACCCGGTGCCTTGGGAAATTCCTACTGCTTGAAATTTTTACAAGCCGAACCATAAACCCCCGAAGCGGAGAGAGTTGACGGAAGCAGAGTGGGCTGATGTCGATCGGATCGTAGGTGGCCATAGCATCGGCTGGCCCAATGGAACCGAGTTGCACTTGGCTCGGATCGGACTGAGCCCTGTTGACCCTTGTATGTTTCGTTTCTTTTTTATTTAACTTTCTGCCTTCGTGTTAACATCATTCTTTTCCTCTACAGCGATGGACAAGGCGAAAATCGACGCGAGGAAGGCCCTGAAGGACCTAGCCCAGAAGAAGAGGGCAGAGTAGCCGAGGCAGAAGGCGGGCTCCGCTCAAGAAGGCTCCGCAGGCCCCTCGGAACGAACTCCCAAGAAGGTGAAGACCCTCTCTGTCAGAGGGGCGCAAGAGCCGGAACCGAGCTCTAGTAGCCGAAAAGTTGCTGAGGCTCTGAAGGGCAGAGTTCCCCCAATACACCCCGATACTCAGGAGATGGTGGGCAAGGGAGGGCTCAGGCCTTGGGCCCCTGACTGGTCGGTGAAGGCGGCCACACTCTGGCCGAGGGGCCTGTATCGGTCGAGGTGGTGGACAATCTCACCACGCTACGAGACCAAGCTATCTTAGCGACCGAGACCGTCGAGACGTGCTATATGAGGTGGGCTCAGGCCCACGTCATGGTAATGTACAGTTCGTCTTTTAGTTTTATACTTAGTGACATTACTTTAGTTTGAAAAGTACAACTCTTGGCTCCTCGTTCACAGGCATCTATGCCGGGGCCCAGTTAAATAGGTGTTATGGGAAGGAGGTGAAGAATGAGGTGTGGAACGCTGGGCGATACTTGCGTGAAGCGAAGGATCTGAAGATCGAGCAGGAGGCTACTCAGGGGCAAGTGCAGGCCCTTCGAGCCGACCTCGTGACTGAAGCCCACAAGCACCTTCGTGTTGTGACGGCGGTGAAGGCGAAGGCGGCCGCAGAGTACAAGGACCTGGAGGCCACAGCAGGGGACGAGGTAACCGCGGCCCAGGACGAGGCTTATGATCGAGCAAAGGAGCACTTCTTGTTTCTCTATCCCGATGCCAAGATTGATGAACTTCACTACGGCTAGGCGCCGCCCGAACATCCGAAGACGCCTGGAGAGGAGGTGAGGAGGCGGAGTTAGATCCGAACATTGAGAAGGAAGCGGGAGGAGCGGCGAACGCCGAGGTTCATGGGGCGACCGACGAAGAGGTGCTGATTTCTTCTAAGAAGTAGTCTTTACCCCCCCCCCTCTTCTTATTGTATTTGCCGAGTGCGGACTGGCCACCGCTTTTTTGTAACAACTTTTTGGGATGATGAATATATATTTTTGGTCAAACTGTATGACTTGTTTTGAAAGCTTGGAGTGAAATCTTGTTTCCTCTCTTTTGTGTCAGATGGACGAGACCCTCGAAGCCGACCTTAGTTCTGCCGAGGTCAGGCGCCTTCAGAACAGGCTGGAGTCCAAGGAGTCTGTCTTGATCCGCTATCGCAAACAGGCCCGTGATGGAGAAGTTGTTATCTATTTCATGAATAAGTCTAAGGAGCTGAACTTGGAAGCAGCACGCCTGAAGAAGGCTATCGCCGACCGCGACTGGGGGAGTGCCGAGATGGCGTGGTCGGTGTCTGATGCCTCCACCAGGTGGCCGACCTCTGAGTCCTTCCTTCGTGAGGTCGTGGTGGAGTTGGAGATCCAGAGGATGAAGGTCATGCTAGGTGCAGGCGGATCTCGATTCCGTTCTCTTGGGGGAGGTTAACCCTCCATCTAGGGTCCCTCCCCGACCCTACGTTTGGAAATGGCAAAGTCGGGGGACGCCCAAAGCTCCGTTGCCGGAGTGTCTACCTTGGCGATGCCGACGGGGCCAGGGGGCTCGTTGGAGAGCAAACGCGCTCAGCGGGGCTCAAGTTGGTTTGTGTTGGCACAAAGTGCATCCGAGGAAAATTTAGGCTGATGTGATAGCCATTGTAATAACACCTTTTCTTTTGTACCGTGGCCTTTCAAGGCGTTATAATAAAAATGATTCTTTTTAATCCGTCTAAAGTTGTTTATCGCTCGTACTCCCTGCCGAGTAGCGAGGACGTGGGGCTGAAAAGCCCCGTTTGGCTCAGGAGCCGAGGGTCGAGGACTTAGAAGATTAAGAAATCTCCCGTTTGTCCGCTAGGGAGAACGGTGGAGGCTGTTGCCCGCTGGCGAGTGGCGACTGGCGAGGCCCGTGATCTGGGCCAGACAAAGGGGAGGACGCTGGAGAGTGGCGAGGGCGCTGACTACTGAGTCGCTGACGATGGCGACGGGAAGGTGCAGGCGAGTCGTCGATGGCTCGGTGGTGAGGATCGACGGCGACTCGGTGAGGATTAGAAAACGACAGGGAGAGGGAGAGAAAAGGGCGAGGCCGAGCCACAAGCGTCGGGGTACTCGAGGAGAGAGAAAGGAGAGGAAGTCGGAAAAGAGAGTCAGAGAGAGAAGCTTGGAAGTTGGAATGAGATGAAAAGTCTGTCTCTCTAAGTCTCTAAGAGGCCTTTCTGGGAAACTAAATAGGCAAATATTTCTTGGAAACCAAAGAGGCAGCCAGGCAGGTGAGGAGGCGGGAGGCCTTATCTTTAGATAATAAAAAAAAAATTGGATGCCTAAAGCCCTAGCTTTGGTTGCTTGGGCCTTGGGCTGGCCCTGCTTCCGGCTGATCACGACGTGGGCTAGAAAGCTTGCTTCTAGCTGGTCGAACTAGAAGATCGAGCCGGGGGTGAGCTTTGAGAACCATTCCCAAGCTGGACCACGCAGGGTGACAGGAAAGGCGCGACATAGGAGAGGATCCGATACGCTGTGAATCAACATGAGAGTTTTGAACCCTTCCATGTCATCAGTAGGATCATTCTCACCGTTGTAGGTCTCGAATTGGGGAGGCCTGAAATTTCTGGGAATCTCGGCATCTAAGATTTGGGAGGAGAATGGAGGTCGATTCGGTCGGTTCCCTTGCCCAGATTGTGGTCCGCCCTCGCCGAGATGGGCGAGGCGGTTCTCCATCTCCTAGAGGCACCGGAGGACGGCATCGTCTCGTTTTTGTGGGTGAGTCGAACCGTGAGATTCGCTGCCCTGGACTTCTGGCCGAGGATCGGTGTTGTTGCGCACCTCGGTCCTGGGACCGTCCCGGATCGCCTGGAGAACCTCGTTCCTAAAGTTTTGAAACTCGGCTCTCGTGACCGGGTCTACTCTACTTGGCCGTGCGAAGGAGGCCCCCGGGGTGAGTGGCTATGTGCTGGTTCCCATTCTTGGGTCGGCTGCCTGCCATGGTTCGGAGCCGAGTTGGAATCGGCCCCTCCCCTCGACCGGCTGATCTGTCGATCCTGGATTATACGCCGTAGGTCGGGAGCAACGACCGAGCGTGAGGAGCTCGGTTCGGGTCCTGCCGCACCATTGGCTCGAGGTTGATCAGAGCCATGGGTGTGCGCATGGCTGTGAGAGGGGGGAGGGTCTAGACGACATCCAGTGGTGAGGGCTTTTGTGGCTTTGGAAGCCATGAGAAAGCCTGGCTTCGAGATGACATCCTAGGTCGGGATCGGACCGGTGTCAGTGACGTAGGTTCCCACAGACGGCGCCAACCTAATGCTGCTTGTTCTTGGGTGTGAGGGCAACAGGTGAGTTCTTGTAATTTGTGAAATGGAAAGGACGACACTGGCGTTGATCTGATCCTCGGGCTGTACGTTCAGCTCGGGGGTAGCAGGAGAGAGGTGGAGGCTAAGTGCTCGGCTCGGATCTTGATACCTGCACAATGCCTAGAAACACCGAAAGAGTTCCCGGCGACGGGCCCTCCGACGATCTAGTCAGTCAATGAAAAAGCAACTGTAGGTAGGGTTTAGGGGAGGATTTATTACTTTTAGATGGAAGGAGGGGATCTGGTATTTATAGGCATGAGCTAACGGGTCCCAGACCTTGATGGGGCAGGTCAGACCCGTTAGCCAGTGGGCTTGAACTGACTGAAGCCCGTTGGACCTTTTTGACTTGATGATCATAGGGAGCAAAATCTGAGGAGATCTGATGGTCCAGATGGGGCCACGTCATTTATACCATAACAATTCTGAACCTTAATATGAACTACTAATAAATGAAAATACTGCGATGAACTGAATTTCCTCATAAAATACAAAATTATTTTGTTGATAGACTTGTTACCATGAGAAAATCATCTGGATTGTTGTCAATCACAAATCCATAAAGGTACAACAATTCCTGCAAGGCAGAATTGAAAATTTTCCCAAGATTAAGAATGACTTTAAGATTATGAATAGATAACAAGGTCTAATGTAAAGACTAAATCAAATTTGAAAGACGAAATCCAAGCCAAAGAACCAGAGTGAAACTCATATAGGTCTAATGTAAAAGACTTAAAGTTAAATTTGAAAGGCGGAAGAGCTAAAGAACCAAAGACTCAAATAGTCAAATGTAAAGACTAAATTCAAATTTGAAAACCGAAATAACAGCCAAAGAACAAAAGTGAAACTCATATCCCTCCAAAGCGGAAGCAAGTAAGGGAGATAATAGTTATTTTATAAAATGGTGACATACAAGATAGAATTATGTATAATTAAGTAAAACTCTAAAAGTAACCCATGCTCGTTAAATTTTTTCCCGGAAAGGGGATTCCCCGTGCTAAAATATGAAAATTGTACAGGTCAAATTTAAGGGAAAACTCAGCTTTTTCTATAGTTAGTAGATAAATAAACAATTCATGTACATAGGGCACGAGACCAATTTCTTGAATTTAGATGTCGAATGGAGTAGACAAACAAATATGAAAGTTAAAAAAAAAAATGAAATTTAGCAGAATGAATTACCTCATTTCCTTTGTTTCCATAACTGATGCAAATCTCTTTGTCAACTTCAGTGTTCTTTTCAGCTTGGAGATGAACAAAAAGGGAACAGACAGTGATTAGTGAGAATAAAAGGACTGTTTTGAAAGCTCAATGCAAGAAAATATTTTAACCATAACTAATCCTAAATGGAAAAATGGAAAGGTGGTACTATTCATGGCATCGCCCTAATTCCAGTAACTAGAAAATGTATATTAATGTATTTTGATGGTCATTGATAGAGGGTTGGAACTGCAGTAGTACATCTATGCTTTGCTAAAATAACTCCAAATGACAAAATATTTGCACAGGAATGAAATATGTAGTCTACTTCTAATATATGTTTGCATTTTTATGCATAATCACAAATGAAAGCTTATACAGCTCCTAAATAAATAAATCTTCTTGAATTTTACCGAGAAAGAGATACATGGAAGTCGGTACCCCAGTTATACATCCAGTTGAATCAATCTCCCATGTTGCTATAGGTTTTAGACCTGGAAAGGAAACAGGATATAGATCAAGGAAAAAATTTATTTAAAAAAAATGACGAGAGAACACTTGGTTATAAATCGAAGAGCTCCAAAACAGTAGTTTCAGATCCAGTGATAAGTTAGAAAGTTTTCAGCATGACTTTTTATTTCTATTTGGCTCTAGGCATGATTCTGTGCTATAGATCGATGTTTTTGTCCAACTTCTGCGTTACACTAAAAGAATTTGAAGAGTTGCTCCTTGGTTGAATGAGCTTAAAAACATGACTAAAATTATAGTTCTATCAACTCCGACAAAGGTGACGTTTACAGATAACCTAGCTCATGCATTGGCAACAAATTTTGGCAGCAACCAATGGAGATAGGGTTTGACATCAAGCTGACATATAATTTAGCCCTTTCTTTTAATCAGGCTGGCAATTAATTTCTACCGTACACAAAACACTAAGAGAATTTCGAGACCTGCTCCTTGGTTGATGAGCATTAGAGCTAGAGGTGGCAATGGGGTAAGGGTAAACCCGTTGACCCTTACCCAATTACCCTAAGGGTAAGGGTATGGGAATATTTTTTTACCCGTGGGTAGGGTAAGGGTACCCGTTTTAAAAATAGGGTAGGGTAAGGGTAAAGATAAACATACATACCTACCTGTTTACCCTTTCTTACCCGTTTAAACATATGTTTAAGATTCAATATAAGACATGCAAAATGAGTAGAAAGTGTAGAGATAAGAATTATACGACTCTCCATATGATTATTTATGTAAAAAATGAATTACAAAGGAAGATAATCATTTTTATTTACAACTTTTGTTATATAACTTGATTTGTTAAAAAAGTTATATTAATTGTTTCAATCATTTACCCGTTAGGATAAGGGTAAATTATTTGGACTTTGGAGTAAGGTAAGGGTAAACCCCGTACCCTCCCCTTACCCAAGCCGTTGATATCTCTAGTTAGAGCATGAATTGTAGTTCTATCAGCTCCTACAAAGGCTTCATTATGGAGAACCTTACTCGTGCATTTGCAACGAAATTTGGCAACAACCAATGAAGAGGATTGTGATGAGGACATCAAACTTGTTTTATTTTATTTTGAGATTTAGCAATATATAGTTTATTTGAGAGATTTATTTGAGAAATTTGTTTTAGATTTGAGAGATTTGTTTTAGATTTATTTGAGATTTGTTTTGGATTTGTTTTAAGCCTATATATATAGGCTTTGAGATTAATAAGAAGTTATGCTATTTTCTTGATCAACAAAATTATTGTGTTGAGGTGATTGCTCTCCATCCCTCTTTTTATGTGAGACAACTGAGAGAATTATTAGGGTTTGTGTGAAGTCCTAATAAAATTTTAGGGTTTGTGATAAACTCTAAAACTACCCCCCACATCCCCAAATGAAAATCCCAAAACCCTAATCCCCAAATTAAAAATCCTAAACCTAATTAATCCCCATCTAATCTCTCTCCCGTCGCTCTATCTTCTTCTTCCCCGTTCGACTTCAAGGAACTCATCTCGTTGCCACCGTCATCATCGCCACCTCCTACACCCCCCGTCGCCCTCACCCAACTCTCATTCTTCCTCTTCTCTTCTTCTTCCTCCAAGCCCAGACCGAAACCCACTTTCCCCTGATCGACTTTGACCCCGCCCCCAAGTCGACCACCACAACCGCACACCCTCTCCCCGACCACTACTCCTGCCACCTTCCCTACCTCCTCGCCCACGCCCCGACCGCCAGCCACTCTCCACCCCTCCATCGCTAACCCCCGTCGCTCCCCTCCATCGCCGTCAACTTCACCCTCACCCTCGCCTCGTCCTCCTTTTTCCTGGACAACGAACCCCCTCGCTGTCGCCCCCCCTTGCTGACGCCTGCCGCCGACGACCACCATCGCAGCACCGATTCCGAGCTTCAATGCCCCACTGGCACTGCCTCGCCATCTTCCATCGCAAATACACACAATCTGCAACCCGGTATACTCTTTCCATTTTTTTTCAAATATTTGTGTTACTGCTTTATCATACTAAAATATTATTTGATTTATCTGTTGCCCACAAATAATTGAGAGTGTGTTCCACTTGCCTATTAATGTACAAATCTTTATTGAATATCTTACATGCTAAGAACGATTAAGTATTATTGTTGATTGATAAGATTGAACTTTTAATTGAGTTTGTTAAACTATTTCATATCTTGAAAATCCATCAAACCAATTAATAGTTATAATTTCTAAATTAATCTGCATTACGTGTTGGTAAATTTAATCCTTTAAAATTCATGGAAATTCTCTATTTAGGGTTAAGTTTTACATCAGAGACATCAGGCTAGCAATTAATTTGGCCCACCCTCAAGGATTTCCCAACTTCTCAACATAATCCAAAGCAAAATCCAGCGGTATAAGGCACAAATGATGAGGGTCATTATAACGTAAGCCCCTTCCATCCAACCTACATGTAATCCACCCCACTAAACCCTGCCTATTAAGGTGGGCAGTCTAAAGCGATGCAGGTTATATCTGTTGTTGTACAGGAATCAAATACAGTTCTATCTTCTATGATGATGAAGATAAGACATGTAATGCATGTATGCTACTTTATTGTGAGAGACAAAAATATTTCTAGAGCATAATTAGCTTGGTTATAGTCCCACTCATGAAGCTACATGATCCATTAAATTGGATGGTACACTTGAAACACTTCAATTTGCATGTCATATGAGATCTATTGATGAGAAAAAAAAAGGTGTTCAGAAAAATTTATATCCATGCATCAGGTGATAAAAAAAAGTGAATGGTTCTCAACAACATAAGTGAACAAACCTCATAATAAATGAGTTAGATGTTCTCAGAGCACTAGAATTTTGATTGATGCATGTTTTATCATGGTGTAGGCAATTGATTTAAGTGCCTACACCATGATGAACTAATGGAATGCCCATTGGTATAGCCTGGCTCTTGAATCAAGACATAATTTTAGTCATAATGTGGAAACCGTACAAGTTGCAACCATCAAATGCATATGTTGAACATCCTCAAATGTAACACCCCGTACTTAAGCGGGTATATATAAAATATTATATATATATATATATATATATATATATATATATATATATAAAATAATTAGAAGAGATGAGATGGTTGTTGGTTGTTGGCCCATAGAAAGATCCTATAGGACTTGGATCAATTAAATGGCTAAGGTGGCCTATAGGATTGGATTATGGGCCTATGGCTATTTATTGTGCATGAGTATGCATGCATGGGTTGGAAAGTGACATGGATGGCTTGGGTTTAATATCCCATATCGGAAAAAATGGAGGAGAAATGTGTGTGTATATTAGGGTACCCAAGGAGAATGGTTACCTATAGGGTATACCCACCTTTTGATGGTGCATGTGGTGAGCGTGGCTAGAGTTTTGTGTCTGTTCTTTCGCGTGCGCGCGCACGTGTAGCCGCGTGTGCAGCTGAGCCGGGTCCGGGGCGTTACATCAAACACACAAATTTTTCTTGAATAGAGCTTATGAAATTGCTTAGGATCTACTTTTGTAGGTGGGAAAAACTAGCCTACCTATCCCTGTGAGCATTAAAGTAACTAGCTCACACACACACAAGTTGAACTTTGGACATTACTTAGATATCTCAGAGGGGGATAGTCTCACTTCGATTAGGATGCAAGACCATCCAAATTGAAAAATCATATTAATAGATGTAATCTAGAAAACAAAATAATTTATAATTGAAGATTAATGTGACAACTAAAATTGGTGTTAAACAGTTTAGAATTACTTAATTTGCGGTCAACTGATGTGTGCTGACAGTTATGGTTTCAAAAGACGGTATCGGGATCGGGTGTCGACTGCCATTTCTCGGTAATGTTGAACATATCGATATCATTAGGCAAATTTCCAATCCAACTCAGGAAGGGCATCTGGGTAGGCATAGATTTGATACCATGGTCATAACTAAATTAATAACATACAAAATCTTGTTCCAAGACGATTTTTGTGATGCAGTTGACATACGGTCAATATTTTGCTTTATATTACACAACATCAGGTTCAGTGTGAGAATATTGTATCCTAGATAGCTCTGTAAGTTGCCTATCTCAACATGTTTATACATATGCAATCAACAATTTAAGTTGGTGCAAATTTCTCCCCCCCCCCCCCCCCCAACCCAAAAAAAATAAAGTGCTATACCAGAGGGCAGTTAATAATTTGCTTTTAAAACATAATGAATGGAAAGCCTATATTATTAATTAAAAAATTTCTGTTCATGCAACCAACAGGCTTGATTAATGTACATCTGACTCACAAAAAAAAACACTCAGCATTACTCGTGTAAATAGTTAATGACTACGCAAGTTTTGATGCCTACTCCACGTTATCAGAAGCCTTTGCACAATTTGCTTCAGATTTCGATAAAGCTATTTAGAATTAATAAAATTTACACTTGTGGTTGCAAGGAACCACAATTGTTGCTACATAACTGTGGGTTACAGACCTAATTGCAGCTGTGGGGTAGAGATGGCAGGATGAAGCTGGAGAATGTGGACAAGGAGGAAGTTGGCTAGTGGAAATTCAGAGGAGACGTGTGAAGGAGGCAAGAGAAAAGAGAAGGTTAAATGGAGGAGCAAGCTACAGAAGAATAATTACAAGAGGAGCACAAAACAGGAGGAAGAGAAGAGAACGATTATAGCCCATGCAACTTGTCTTTGCTCCTTAAAAGATTATAGATTAAACCAAGGTTGTAAACGGCGTTAGGCGGTGGCGGTTCGGTCAAGAGGTGCTTAGCGCCTAGGGTGCCTAGGCGGCGCCTAAGAGCGCCTAGGCGGTTGAATTTATTTTGCTGATTTAGTTAATTTCAGCCCTTATAATCATGCAATCCAATTGCAAATATTCATCATGTTCTTGTGTAATGTGAAATTAAAGGGTGTTTATGCATAAAAAAGATTCCTCGTGCAATTAAAAAAACAATTGTCCAATTGTAATATGTGCAATATGCCAATATGTGTAATATGTGTAACATGTACAATTGTAATATGTGCAATCCATCACTAGTAATACAAAAAAAAGTAAAAAAAATTCCACTACTATTAAAGATCCATACATATTATATAACAGATTAATAGATTAATAGTAGTTCTTTTTTTTGTGTGTTATTTTATAGTATTTAAAAATTTAAATATAGAAAACGCTTGGGCGTTGGACATTAGGCGGACGCCTGATCAACGCCACGGATGCCTACTCAACAAGACGGCCGCCTGATCGCCTCTAACCGCCTAGACCACCGTCTAATGCAAAGGCGGTTCGCTCTCCTCCATCTGAGCGCCTAGGCATCCGAGGTGGACGCCATTTAGAACACTAAACCTTGGACCACTGCTAACCCTTCCAAATACTTATATTAGGGCCCAATTACCGAATAGTTTGCGAGGTCCCCATTTATCGCATACCAAAACATACTTAAAATGGGGCTGGCCATGGGGAAAAAAGTATTAAGTGGCAACGATCTAAAGGATATATAAAAAAATCATCATATTTACCCTTCAAAGTAACATCATTCAATTATCAATTCACCATGGTCATGAAAACATAAAAAATTGGCTATAAGGAAAATAGTTGTATATTACACCAATGCATCGTCAGCAAAATTTCAACCATCAAGGGCAAAATGAAAAGTGCATTGCCTTATTTAGAAAGGAGATAACTAAAAACTAAGTGAGCTTCTCATTTGTAGTAGTATTCTTCAGCTACCTCATAATATTGTCTTCACTTTGAAGAAATTCATGTGCAAGTATAAATCTTATATAGTACTTTAACATTGGATGAGGTTCTAAGAGATGTGTAAACTACACAATAGAAATACCATGGTTGCAGAAATCAATGCCTGGAACAAGACCCTCGACCCAAACTGTATCAGTATCTTTTGCTCTGGAAGTTCCAACACCAATTTCATTAGTATCCACAGCATTACCAACCTAACACAAAAATAACTGGATTAATGAATAAAACATACATCAATTTGATCGCATATTGAATTTACAAATTTTTACAATTTCCAATTTAGTGTCACTATAGATGTAAAATGTACTGGGACATAAATTTAGTGGCAAAGAAAGAATGCTGGTAGGAGAAATTACAACCTCAGCATTTGTATCCTTTCCATCGTTTCCATGAACATAATTTTCCCCATGATCATGTGATGTGGAAGCATCAGAATCATCATTAAGACATGCCAAATTGTTGCTTTGACATTCTGGTGGTTCAGGAAATACATAAGTGCGTGGAAAGGGAATGTTTAAAGCGCGCGTCCAGAATACAGAATTTGCCCTCGCAAAATGAAATCGAGAGGCTATCAAAAATAAATATAAACAAAATAGTAAGCACAGAATGAAACTAACTAACAACAGTATAAAACCAAGAAGTCTGCAACTAACTTTTTTTCCTAGGCAGACTAAAAATGGCATGAGCTACAATTGCATTTAATGCATAAAACTTCCAAAGCTTACACATACAAGATGGGTTCATAAGAAATAACCACCTCAGTAAAGTAGATAAAGGCAGAAGAAATCTATACCTTACAGTATGAAGTAAAAAAGAAAAGAAGGGCAGGAACGAAACCACATGTCTAGTGATACCCTTTGGTTGGTGGAATCCATTAAAGAGCCAAATTCTAAATCTATCAACCATGAACTCTTCATCAACGTCATCACCATCCAAATCCTTTTGTCATTAAACTAATGTTCTATATGTGGATATTTCGCCTTACCCATTTTTGGTTATAAATCATATTCATGTAGTGACATTTTAATTAGTGAATCATTACACATGCATCCCATGTTTAGAGAGTTTAAATTGCTTGGTTGCAAAACATTTGACCCTCTTGTGATTTGTTGCCAATTTTTTTATGAACAAAAAAAAAATCATTGGAAATGGACTAGAAGGGCTTTTACGCAAAAATCAATTGTGCAAGGACTTGTGAGTTTCATTTCTTTCCACCATCCAGGATGGTTTCGGAAGTCCATCAACACTAACAAGAAATTAGAATTCTTTCCAATCATAAGGGTTATTTTAATTAAATCCTATCTCAGCTAATAACTAATTGAAGGAGGAAAAGTTTCATCTGGATAATATTTTATTGAGTTAGTTGGGCATTATTCAATCTAAGCTATGAAGAGATCTAACAAAATAGTATTGATTTATCCAAGTGATAGACAACAAAAATTGATCCAAACGCATCTATAATGTTCTCTGTGATTTTTTGTGCATTCCCTGCCTTTACTCTGCAAACACAAAGCTCTCAAGAACAAAAAAAATTTCTCTCTTGCCTTGCTTTATTAATTTAGTTATTATTGCAAAGATTTTTCATGTACACAATTTCTTGCATTAAAACATAATTGCTCTTTATAAGCACACAGATCTAGGGGTAGGGAGAACCTTGTAGGTTTTTTACAACAACAACAACAACAAAGCCCTTTTTCCCAACTAGTTGGGGTTGGCTACATGAATCCTGGTTTTCCATTTAGCTGAGTTTAGCGCAATATTTTCTGTAAGGTCACAAGCTATCATATCTTTTCTCACCGTTTCCACTCAAGTTAGTTTGGGTCATCCTCTACCCCTAACTCTACCCTCAATACTCATCAAATCACTCACTTCTAATTCTATCCTTTCTTGTTTTACCACACATCCATCTCCGCATCCCCATCTCCGCTACACTCATTTTTTGGACATATTTCTTTGTTGCCCAACGCTCTGCTTCATACATCATTGTTGATCTAATAGCCGTCCTATAAAAATTTTCCTTCAACTTCAAAGGTCTACATTTGTCACACAAAATACCACTGATACTTCTCCATTTAAGCCACCCTGTTTGGATCCTATGTATAACATCTTCACAAATCTTCCCGTCTCTTTGTATAATTGAGCCTAAATATCGGAAACGGTCTCTCTTAGGTATCTCTTGACTGTCAAGCTTCACTACTTTCTCAGTTGTGTTACGAATATCACTAAATTTACACTCAATATACTCTATTTTAGTTCTGTTTATCCTAAAGCCTCTAGCTTCCAAAGTTTCTCTCCACAATTCTAATTTAGCATCGACTTCTGCTCTAGTCTCATCCACTAAAACGACATCATCAGCAAAAAGCATACAAGAAGGCACCTCATCTGTATTCCTCGCATCAATTCATCCATAACCAAGTAAAAAGGTAGGGGCTTAAAGCCGAACCTTGGTGTAAACCTACTGTAATAGGAAAATCACTGGTCTCTCTTGTAGTTGTTCTAATTGTGGTCGTTGCCCTTTCATACATATCCTTAATTACCTCAATATACCGAATAGTTACCATTTTATTATTTAACACCCATCATACTATGTCTCTAGGGACTTTATCATATATTTTTTCTAGATCTACAAAAATCATATGTAGATCATTCTTATTCTCCCTATATTTTTCCATAAGTCTCCTCAGTACATAAAGTAAGCTTGTAGGTCTTTCATTTAATTATTTTATTTATGCATCATAGTTTTAGGATTTCTATACTACATAGATTTCTAACTTATTTTATTTTACTAATTTTGTTTAGAGTTTCATTTTGCAGGATAAGGGAGAACCTGACCAAGAAGTGGATCGATCTTGTTAGTATATCTCACAAGATTGACGCAAAGAACACACAAGGGTGACCAGCAGCCAACAAGGGTGGTGATTGTGATCAAATCAAACAAGTACGCGATTCCAAATTTGTAGGAAATTAAATACTGACATTTTAGCATTGGCGACAAAACCGATATTCATCTTCAATTTTTAAGGGTCATCTCTTTCTCTTGCATCTTACTCATCTTTAAATATAAAAAAACACTCTTCTAATATTAATAAGTATTATCATTTTTTGGATTTTAAGAAAATCAAAAACGTTTTTTAGTTATTACTATATTTTCGGATTCAAGAAAAAATGAAAAAATAATCTTTTTTATAGTTATTTTCCTTTTATTTTCAGCTTTTTTTAGTCACTTCTTTTTTTGTATCAAAAAATTAAAAACCTTTTTATCTCATTCTTGCTTTCTTGTGTGCATCTATTCCTCTCACTATTCCTCTCTTACTACTTGCAAGGGGCACACACTGCCCATGTACACAACACAGTCCCACGTGTTTTGCATAATGTTTAAGGTCTAGGAAGCCCAATTCTTGTCGCGTCCCATGCTAAGGGTCCCTACAGTAGACCATATTAAGGAGTTCAACAAGTCCTCCTAACAGGTTAACCTGTTGTACCTTTTACCGAAGTAGATAGAGAGCTCCCCTAGTTACCGAGAAATGCTCACGAAACAGCACCTAATCTCTAGGAACAATTCATAATGCATTCATCATTGTGTGTTTTGTTTATATTTGATTGGTATGGACTCATATATTAAAATGGTAATTATGAACAACGGAGTCACAACATATGATGATGAAGATGAAAACCCCTTTGGAACATATTCTAGTTTTAATCCTTTTCGAGAAGCTCGAATATAGAACAAGGAACCATTGACGTGGTTACCCAAAAAATTTCAAACAGACCTCCTCATGGGAATGATCCACGTGCCCCAGGTAAGCATTCTGCTGGGTCCATACCACCTCCGCCTGACACGAGAACCGCACAAGCTGCAACCTCTACCCCAGGAACGCATTCTTTCTGCTAGCTTGGCATGGACCCAGCAGAATGCTTACCTGGGGCACGTGGATCATTTCCTTGAGGAAGTTTGTTTAAAAATATTGGGGTAACCTCTTACATTGGTTCCTTGTCCTATATTCAAGCTTCCATTAAAAGAATTAAAACTAGAATGTATTCCAAAGTGGTTTTCCATCTTCATAATCAAATGTTGGGACACCGTTGTTCAAAATTACCTTGTTAATATATGAGTCCATATCAATCAAATGCGAACCAAATACACAATGTTGAATGCAATATGGATTGCTCCTAGAGATTACGTGCGATTTTGTCAGCACTTGGATGGTAACTATGGAAGCATATTTCATCTACGGTAAAAGGTACAACCTCGACAGGTGATGATTAACCCGTTAAGAGGAGGCCTTGTTGAACCCCTTGTTGTGGTCTACCCATACGGACCCCTAGTGCAGATGTGTTCTACCAAGAACATGGCTTGTTGAACCCCTTGTTGAACATGGCTTCCTATACCTTAAGTGTTATTTAAAACACATGCAAATGTGTTGTGTAGATGGGCGGTGTGTGCCCCGTGCAACCACAAGCAGTAAAAGAGGAATAAATGCACACAAGAAAGCAAGAACAATTCAATATGCAAATGAGATTTTTTTATCCTAAAAAATAAAAAAAATAAAAGAAAAATAATTAAAGAAAAATATTTTCTTTGATTTTTTTAAATGCAAAATAATAGTAATAACTAAAAAAAACTTGATTTTTTAAAATCCGAAAATAATAATTATTATTAATATTAAAAGAGTTTTTTTAAAGAACTTTTTCTTTTTTCTTTTAAAAAAGAATAAGATGCAAGGGAAAGGGATGACCTTTAAAAAGTGAAGACAAATATTAGTCAAATAGTGATCGCCAAAATGTCAGTATTAAATTTCTGACAAAAATAGGATCGAGTACTTGTTTGATTTTATCACGATCGCCACCGCAATTGTCAGCTGCTGGTCACCCCTATTTGCGTGTTTTTTGCATCAATCTTGATGAGATGTACTCACAAGATAGGTCCACTTCTAGGTCAAGTTCACCCTTTAACCTTCAATATGAAACTCAAAACAAAATTAATAAAATAAATAAGTTAGAGATGTGCAGAGTAAAGAAATCCTAAAACTATGATGCATAAATAAAATAAATAAATAAAAGGCCTACCAGCGTGATGCACGGGAGAGCCGATCTTACCCCTAGGTGCGTGTTTATGAAGAGCAATAATGTTTTAATGCAAGAAAATATACACGCAAACAATCTATGCAATACTAACTAAACTAAATTAATTAAGGCAAGAGAGAAATAGTTATCCATGATCTTGCGAGCTTTGTGTCTGCCGAGTAGAGGTCGGGAATGAAGAAGAAATTACAGAGAGAATTATAGATGAGTGCGGATCTATTTTTGTTGCCTATCACTTGGAGGATTCCTCCATAATATATATGAAAAAAAATTGTGCTTAAGGATAAGATGAAAACCTAATCAGTAGGCCAGTAGATGGATAAATCAAGACAACTTTGTTAGATCCCTTCATAGCTTAGATCGAATAATGCCCAACTAACCCAATAAAATATTATCCAGACGGAACTTTTCCTCCTTTAATTAGTTATTAGCTAAGAAAGGATTTAATTAAAATAATCCTTATGATTGGAAAGCGTTCTAATTTCTTGTTAGTGTTGATGGACTTACGAAACCATCCAGGATGGTGGAAAGAAATGAAACTACTAGTCCTTGCACAATTGATTTTTGCGTAAAAACCCTCCTAGTCCATTTCCAACTAACTTTTTTTGTTCATAAATAAATTGGTAACAAATCACAAAAGGGTCAAATGTTTTGCAACCAAACAATTTAAACTCTCTAAACATGGGATGCATGTGTAATGATTGACTAACAAATGTCACTACATGAATATGATTTATAACCAAAAATGGCTAAAACGAGATATCCACACCCTACAATGCACAAACCAGAGCTCAAGGGGAAAAAATAGAAAATTTATGAGACAGATTGATGTTATCTTGGTGACAACCCTTTACAGGTAGTGCCAAATTCCTTACGGAGCAACTGATTAAAGGATGTATATAGGTAAAAAACTTTCTTAATCACACAGCCAAGCTCAAACTTGATGTAACCAAGAAAAAGCTATAACTCTATGATTCTTCTTGAACACTGGTCTCCAAGTCTCAATGAAGAAGGGGTATCTCCATCCCGTGTTAGACACAATGAATATTCAACAGCAACAAAAGTGGAAAACATTATTAAGCTCAAATGTTTACAAAATGAAGGATACACCTTTCAGCAGAAATTTGAGATGTTTTACTAGTAAGATTTCTCCATATAAATTGACAACCTAAAATATACTGGTTAAATATACTATACACACATATATGATATAAGATAAACAATCCAAGTAATTAAGAAAAACACCGACACAAACAGTCCCCCATGCAGCTAAGCAAATAATGAAATTTTTTATTCAACTTATTAAACTATATACAATTATACTCTGCAGTTTTGATCCTACTTTAAGTTGAACAGGATGATTTTTTTTTGAAACTATATAGAGGCTACAGCCTTTTCTCGAAATTCACCCATGAATTTTAACCACCCTGGCGGCCCAAAAGGGCTCCGCGCTTGTGCCATTAATATATCTATATACTATTTTAAAAAATTCTTTGCGTTACAGAAATTGGGATACATTCGAAATATTTTGAGGGTTTATTTGCAAATGATGTAATATATAAAAGTTGTAAGGGTTTTCTGCAGAACCATTACAGCCTCTAATGAAACAGAGAACCTGAGAGAGTGAACTTAGACTAAGATTTGGAGATAATTGTAAGGGAGTTTTGGGTACTCATCAAAACCCCTACATCTTTTTCTTAATAGATTTCTCTCTTTCTATGTCCCTCATCAAAACCCTTGTATCTTTTTCTTAATAGATTTCTCTCTTTCTATTTCCTCCATTCCTCGTCCTGTTTCTCTTCTTCACTCTAATTCTTTGTTCTTCTAATCTCTCTTATCTTACTGGCCACAAATTGGTCTTCTTCTCACTCATTTTCCGATTTGTCGGACAATGGTGCAATTGCTCGTCCGAGTACAAGGTCGACGTGCATCAAATTGTACCCATATAATTTTGTCCTATTGATCTGTACCTGTGTTTCTTACATTTAATAGCTGGTGTCATTTTTATGTTCTTCCAACATTAAGATTTAAGAAATGAATAATGATTTGACTAAATGGATATAAACTTTGTAACAATTTCCTTATCATTCTTCCCCTCTCATTGTCCTAGAATCTAGTAGTATATACGCTAAAATTCAGATGACACGCTAGCTTGCGCATGCAGCGGTAAGAAAATTCGCCCAAACAGGACATTGAGTCCTCGCTCGTCTCATCTACTCTTAAACCAGACTCACTTTCCACGTTTATCATATCGTACTGTAAGTAGTACAATCAGCACTTACATCAAATCAAATTAAACAATACCAATATCAATTTGGATTAAACGAACCCAAGATAAAAGTAGCTGATCCTGTGAAAAAAATTGTGTTCAACTGCAAATCCACTTTTAAGATGCCTCGGGAATGATGTCACAACCAAATCTTTGTTTTAGCCAATATAATTTATAATGATGGTAGAATAAGTTTGCTTCCATATCTGTCGATAAGATACAAGAAAAGATTCATATAATTTGTACTAGGGCGTCACAGGAGATATATTAAAAATAGAAAGATGGCTGACTGCCGGAGAAAAATTTAAGATTGTATTGCAAATTTTGAGAAGATACATACCAAAGGAAGTCTTCAAATCGCACCTTCCTTACACTAGAAAATACAAAAAAGGGTGCAAATTTTAGCATCAAATCTTAATAATCAACCGAAGGATAATTATTATAAAGAACAAGAACGGTCGGAGCAAAGAAAAGAAAATTAGTTGGATAAAGAAATGTTGATTGACAGTCAATAACTGATACGTCTCAAAATGTTGGGCATTATATGGGTCATGCAAACCTGAGATGAATGTTAAGATAGGTGCTAAAACACAAAACAAGACTTTAAGTCTTCCTATTTTCTATAGTAGTAGCTCTCTTTGGATTATTTTTTTTAATTTACGTAAAAGGTTCTTCACTTATATTGTTAATGGATCATAGCAATAAACTAGTTACAGCAGTTCCATAATTTTTAATTGAGGCCAATAACGGACCTTAGGGAGAACGATCATTAAGAAAAAAAATATGAAACCAAATGTTAAAAAAATAAAAATAAAAATAAAAAAATAAAATTTCAAGCTGCCTACTTAAAAGAAACCAGTAAATAAGTTCTTGACACAATGGCAAAGACTGAAGAGAGAAAATCTAACAACAATAGCATAGAGTGATCGTTGAGGATCAGAATTTCAGAGCAAAACAAAGACAACCAACATTATTAAAATAAAAGATAAAAAAGAATGGCCCAGCACAAAGTCCATACTCCCTGAGCCACCACCCAAGATTTTGAAGTCCTAAAATTAGGGTGCTGAGATTTTCCTCAGAGTAAAAATTATATTTCCACGAATTGCTTCATCGCTTCAATTTCTTGTATAATATGGCAGAGCATTGCACTAATACAGTATAAAATACGTACAAATGCTATAGAACCTAATGTTTATGCTTATCAACTTCACAACTAAAGATTAGAAAGGAAAAATCAAAAATCAAAAATCAAACATGACTTCCAAATTAGACATCAAACTGACACCGGAGATCTGAAAAGGAGACATTAATTTTGCTAGAATAGATAGAGCTCAAAGAGCTCCAAGCCAAGAAAACAAAAATTATATAAGGATCAAGATATAAAGGGTAGAAGGATTAACAAATGGAGCTCACAAAACAAAAGTATTGATTCCAAAATTCAGCTCCAACCTCCCGCAAAACATTCAACCACAAGAGACATAGAATAGAGTCAACCAAGACTAAACTGATGAGTAAGAAGACATTGAGAACAACATCACTTCAGTATCCTATCCAGGGCAGTGGCAGCTCAGCACCAGGAAGCAGTTCACCAACAGTATTAAAAATCTGTGACACGCAGTTTGAGTTAAACACATCCATCATACAGCAAAGCAAAGCAGCAGCAGCAGCAGCATCAATATTTCAAGAGAGCACCAAGATATCTTTAAACACCATCGCTATTGCTGCTATCTTCAAAGGAATCACTGACGATAAACTACCAATGCTCTTGAAAAAGAAGACTACAATGCAATCAGGATAACTAATAGAAAGGAACAGAACAGTGTTTGGTGAACCTATCAAAATAGTCCAACACTATTAGACTCCAAGCAGAAACAATATGAAAGGAGACTGTGTGCATCTTAAGTAATAAGCAATTTAAATATATATTATAGAAAATAAATTACTTAAGACTTCTGATCATGGAGCCAAAAATAGACCACAAATCTAATTTGAGTAGACTAAATGAAAGATTGTGTTAACTGAATTTATGATTGGGATTTCAATTTGATGTGAACTCTCTGTCCAGTATCTCATTATTAAGCGAAGAATATGAAAGAGAGTCTTGCCTAAAACCAGTTAGTAGATCGTAGGAAAGCCTATCTCCTTGCATGTGCGATTCAGACAGACCTCACAAAAAACTAGATTGCCCAAACCTTATTATAAGTTCTTGAGATGGAAAATTTAAACCCGACCATAATCCCAACCGGAAGAACCCAAATACAACAGGTAGTTAGTTGGTTAGTTGATTCAGGTTGATCCTAATTGGGCCCACCTAATTAACCCGACAAATATAAAAATTTGATCCGATTCAAGACCCTGGATATATTAGGACAAGGTTAGCCATATTAAATTTTAGTAAGATTTTTGGGGGTAAGCAAATGATAGTAGGTTTAGCAGATGATGCACACGAATAATAATAGCCTTATTAATTATTAATTGGTAAATGTAAGAAAATATCCAAGCTACCAAGCAATGAACCAATGCCTTCACCCAGAGGTGGACCCAGGATTTTTATCAAGCGCAGTATCTAAAATAAAATTCAAGACATGGTGATATAACTTTAAAAAACTATAAACACTAAATTGACAAAAAGTTTCAACTAAAAGTAATGTGATTTACAATATCGTTCATCGAGCCTTCATTTCCTGAAAATGTTGCATAATATCTCTGGTGCTAATGGTATCAAATACATCGCTTTTAATGTAAGTTACCATACAATCGTACATCCAAGTATCGCCTATTCAGTTGTGCAGACGCTCTTTCAACTGTAGCAGTTGCAACAAGTAAAATTAATGCTAACTTCACTAAAAGATAAACTAAAGGATACACAATATCTTTCTGCTTTTGAACCATCTTTTGAGCAAGTTCACCAATCCCCTTCACACAGGGGCAGACCCACATAGAATTCTGTGGACTCAGCTGGCCCTACAGCTTTCATGCATATATATATAACAGCTGGCCCTACAGCTTTCATGCAAATATATATATATATACATATATATATATATATATATATATATATATATATATATATATATATATAATAGCTTTACGCTAAATTAAGTTTGTAGAGGGGTCTAACTGAATATCGATTCCCACATCTCTCTTGCATGCTCAATAAATTTGGATGGATGGAACGAAATCAAACATGGTCCCTACATCTAATTCAATAAACTAAATATTATAATGAATGATCTCAATTTCCTTCTATTGCTTCTTTAATTTTATTTTTTTGGTCTTTACCAGTTTTCACCCACCCACGATCCCACCATCTAGAAAACTTTTTTGACCCCTTGGGCTCTTGGTAATTGGCCCGGCCCCCACCTAAAGAAAGAAGGAAATGAAAAAATAAATAAATAAATAAATAAATCATTGATTGAAGAAGGGGGTTGTTATTTACTGCCCAATAAAAAGTCTATCTCATCATTCATTAAGTCTGTTAGATATCATTCTCTCACTCTGTCATTTCATTTTGATGTATATGATTTGCGAAGCTTCTCTCTCAACAAGGAATATTTAAGAATTTTTATTTTTCTTTTCAAGAATTTAGGGTTTCTTTTTATAGAAAAAAAACTCTAGGAATTCGTATATTTTTGCTAGTTGGATGGTTAAGCATTTCTTTAAAACAGTAATCTCATGATTTAGATTTTAAAATTTGGGGAATTTAAGTCTTTGAAGTTGGTTTTTTATTTCAAATAATTAAGGATTAGGAATTTGGAGTTCGTAATTTTCATAGACTAATCAATTTATCTTATTTAGTTCTATAAATTTTTTTAAAATGGATCCTATATATGAAACTACGTTATGTATATCAAAATTTACAATAGCATATTTTATATACATGATAAGATGCTTAAATCATATGATTAAATTGCTTAGGTGCTGCTTGAATATATCTTTCCTCTATTGTTTAGGCATGGATAAATTTGTAACAAGTACGAAGCGTGCCCGATCTGACATTGACTCTCAAATTGGGCAAGGGTCTACTAATACTCCTACCTTACAAGAGCTTTCTCTAATTGTTCCTTTTCAATCTCAAGTGCAAGTCAATTGATATGAACAAGTCGCCGATCTGGGTCTTAGACGTCCCATCTATAGTATTGCTCATATGCTACAGAGAGAGAAATCTTCGAAGGGGTAATTAGAAAAATGTCCTTCTCAGCTACTACTGAAGGACTTCCCTTAAACTGAATTTTCAGGTTTATGAGAAGATTCAATCCCGATTAGTACAAACATTACGCTAGATGGTTGGAATATAGTGAACAGAAAAATGCCACATTTTTCTTATGTTGTTACCTTTTTCTCATGACGGTGATCAGGGGCATGGGCAGGATTCAATTGTTCATGGGGAAGGAAAAAAACGACAGGTTGGATATACATCAGAGGAGATCATCATAGTAATCAATTACTGATAACAAATGTTTCAGTGTGTGAAGATTTGATAAACCAGAAGCAACACATAGATATCGCTTTTGCTAATATATTACTAAACAAGTAAAGAGTGATTACAGTACTTGCTTGTTTGCATCCGTTGAAAGCAGTCAATTTCTCTTCTACCAAGGATTACCTTTCCTTGTCCTTCATGAGCCACAGGTTTCGAAGACTTAGTCTCTCTGTAGCATCATAAGCAATACAATAGATGGGACATATGAGATCTGGATTGCTGACTAGTTCATGTCGATGGACTTACACTTGAGATTGAAGGAGAGCAATTAGAAAAGGTTCTTGTTGGATTGGAGTATTAGTAGAACCCAAGTTTAAGAGGTAGTATCGTGTTGGGCACGCTTTGTTCTTATAACAAATTTATCCATGCTTAAACAATGGGAAATAGATATATTCAAGCAACACCTAAGCAATTTAATCATATGGTTTGTGCCTTTTATCAAGTACATAAAATAAGTTCTCATACATTTTGATATTTATATGATCCTTTAAAAAAAATACTACACTAGATAAGATCAACTGATTAGTTTATGAGATCTACTATATTAAAATTACAAACTCCAAATTCCTAACCCTTCATTATTCGAAAGAAACCATGACCAAAGACTTAAAATCTCTAAATTCTAAAATCTAAATCATGGGATTACTGTTCATAAAAAAATGATTAACAATCCAATTGGTAAAAAATATACGAATTTTTAGATTTCTATGTTATAAAAAAAACATAAATTGTTGAAAGGAAAGAAAAGTTCATAAATATACGTTGTGGAAAGAGAAGCTTCACAAATCATAAACTTCAAAATAAAGTGACAAAGTGAGAGAATGATATCAAAGAAAACTTAATGAATGACGAGATGCATTTATTCTGGGCAGCCTTCTTCAATCACCAGTATTTTTATTTTTTCTGTTCTTTTTTTCCCTTTCCTTCTATCTTTAGGTGAGGACTAGACGAATTACCAAGAACCCAAGGGTGTCAAAAAAGTTTTCAGGTTGGTGAGACCGTGGGTGGATGAAACCTAGTAAAGACCAAAAAAATAAAAAGTAAAGAAACAATAGGTGGGAATTGAGATCATTCATTACTATATTCAAGTTTATTCTATTAGAGGTAGAGACCAGGTTTGATTTTATTACATGTACCCAGCCAAATTTATCGTGCACGCAAGAGAGGTGTGGGGTCAATCTTTACTTAGACACCTCTACAAACTTAAATTTACGTAAAACTAAAACGACATATATATATATATATATATATATATATATATATATATATATATAGAGAGAGAGAGAGAGAGAGAGAGAGAGAGAGATGTTTCGTTGTGCACTCGGCCTTCCCGCCTTCGTATGGACGATCCGAACCGTTCACATTGATCTACACATCTAAATTAGTCTAAACATGTAAAATCAAATCATTTGAAATTCATTTGTCCATCCATTGAAGTGTTACAAAATTGTATGGCTAAAAATCGTTGTTTTTTTATAGTCAACTAATGGATGGGTAAATGAATTTCAAATGATTTGATTTTACATATTTAGACTAATTTAGATGTGTAATGTGAACGGTTCAGATCGTCGATATGAAGGCGGGAAGGCCTAGTGCGCACAGAGGCCCAGTGCACAACGGAACATTTCTCTCTCTCTCTCTCTCTCTCTCTCTCTCTCTCTCTCTCTTTCTCTTTCTCTCTCTCTCTCTCTATATATATATATGTATATTATTTATTTTTATTTTTTGCAAAAAGCTATGGGCATGTGGATCTCTGCCCTTGCCTTCAAAGACTTGCCACCTTGGCATTTGTGTCTAAAATTAAATGTATCAAGTTACCAAATACGGCATAAATTCTTATAATATCCACATTTTAATTTAAAAAGCATAACTTCATTACTACCTCTTCATTGTTTCACTAAGTATACACTGACTCACTCTTACACAATCCTCACATTCCTTCTCTCCACCAACATACTCAATGTTTTTCTCTTAAAATCTACAGGTCCTAGTCTCCTTCCTTCCAATTCCCATCATCGAGAAGCACCATGTGTTTCACCTTTGACATAAATCGATAATTCCCGATCAATTAGGTTCCACTTTATAGAGAATTAGATCTCATCCTCATCTAAGTTTCCATCATAGTGATGAAGATAGGATAATTAACATTGGATAATAATGCAATGAAGAAAAGAGCACCAAAATGAATGGCAAACAGAAAGATTGCGGCCTAAAACTGGACTCTTAAAAATGTAGAACCATCTTCATCTATCGTGACCACTGTCACCACAATCCTCCGTCACAGATCTTTCTTCTTTTTAAGCACGTATAAAAAATTGGCCGAGAAGAAGAGAATACTCCGAGTTCCTCTTGGTTTTTGGCCTACCAAAATAGCACTTCCCTAAAAACTCAATATTCTAACAACGAAAAATGAAAAATGAAACGATAGTCAGCAACTGAAACTGAAGATGGTAGAGCCTATTTATTAATGTTATGGTACTGAGTAGGTATCGAATGATCACAATAGAAAACTAAAACTAAGTATATTATAAATATTTTGTTGTAATCTATAAATCATACATTCACGGTATACTTTATGAAAACACATTTTCATTAGAAAATAAATATTTTTGTAAATGAAATAAATACAAATACAAATGTTTTTGTTATGATGTTTACTATATACAAAAGGGAGAAGGGTACGTGTAACTAAACTTACGTATAATGCACGTGTCTTTTTAAGAAAATTGAAACCTGGGGCTAATTACCGAGCTTTGGAAGAATAAATGAGCTCTCAAATGACGGTAATTTATTATGCTTTTAAAGGGGGAAAAATGAGGCATTCATTGACTAACATGATATATAATCACATACATTTGTCAAAATCAAGTTATAACTTAACAAAACTAGACACTGGATATTTGCACTAAGATTTAAACATTCTAACTAAGGGAGGTTTTCAAGAGAGCCCGGACATCTTCCTGAGGGAGAGCTCGCCATGGTGGGGGCATCCAGTGAACAATCTGAATCGTTCATCTTGTTCTAAATAGTTAACATTATCTAATCATGTGAAATCAAGTCATTGGAACTACCTTTGCCCTTGCATCAAATCATTATAAAAAATAACAGATATTTCAGGCGTACAATTTCATAATGTTTCAGTTGCATGGGCATACGTATTTTAAAAGACTTGATTCCACACTCTTAAGACTAATTTAAGCTTTTCTAACAAAATGAACGGTTCAATTCAGTCATAGGATGTCTCCATCATGAAGGAGAGCCATGGGCTCTCTCATCTTATCAAGAGCACCAACCTCTCTTGAAGATTTACCTTCTAACTAATATTAGAATTTTAACTGATTATTAATCACTTTAAGAAGCAATACCAAAAAATCTGATACACAGAGCCAGTATGCCTGATATTTCGGCGTCTGCCAAAACAGATACAATTGTTGGACGACCCATGAAGCCAATATCGAATATTAAGACCATGTTTCTAAGGTTTTCTTTAAAATTTTATCTAAAGTATCACTGCTTCCAATTCTTGCAAATCCAAGCACTTCTCGATAAATAAAATTTTTATCGTTTGATGCTGCTAAGAAACATTAGAAAAGAACACCCTCCCAAAAAATATGCCTTTTAAATAATCATCTCACAGTCCGATATCATTAGATAAACTCCCAACAATTTCCACTCTTAAACCTTTAACTAATTATTCTTGGAAGTAAAACAACAGGGCCTTCCTTACAAAATATTTGTATTAAATTTTATATCACCCTAACAACAAAACATCAAAAAGGATAAACTAAAAGCATGATAAAAAAATTCAGAACATAGGGACAGTAATTAGACTGACATATTTCACTATTTTGATCTGCTCAGGAAAAGAAGGATCAAATCATATAGAAAGTAACTGGCAAAGTATGAAAGATAAATAAATTTTTTGTAAAAGGTTTGTGATGCAAGAGAAAAATTCACCTTTTCAACTCCCCGTCTATGCATAGAAGCTCCTCAACAAGGTTCTTCACCTTATCTTCATATAAAGATACCAGTTTTTTCCTCTGTAGATGGTATAGCATGTTTATCACTCAATTTACAGAAAAGAATCTCATAGACAAACAAAGAACTAAAGGAGTAAATACAATAACGAAGTTCCCAACACGGGACATTTTTTTCATTCAAAATTTTCCTGCACTCCTATTTGCGTGCTATGTTAAAGAAAAGATTTTAGATTTAATAAAAGTAATAAAACCAAATTGATATAATGTTTAAGCAACAATGAAGAATCAGCCAGGTCATTCCACATGGCTGTCAAACCTTCAAATTATGAGATAAGAATAAATACCATTTATCACAAGAGGTGTAAATAACACCAATTAAACACTATAATGATATAGTAAACCAAAACACGGATATTAGACTTCTTTAAATAAATAAAAAACACGGATTTTACCTGTATCACACTTGCTTTGTACAGAGTTGTCCCTTTCAGTGCATCAAGCTCGTCTTCTGTGAACCAGAGTGGATTGCCAAAACTAATTGGGAGCATGTCCAGATACCTAGATGTGGAGTATCACCCAACATATAGATCAATGAAGCATCCACTAAATCTCACGTGAAAACATAATTCATTCAAATAACAAATCAAAGAAAAACTTTGCTTGATATTTTTGTTCAGCAAAACATTTATTATGATTCCAGAATGGCAGGAGCTATGCTTATCAATAAGGATATGTCCCAGAAAATATATCATATGCAACTTCGAAAGCTGTATCACAATAAACAAAAAACCTATAATCATAGCTATTATCATGAAACCCCACTTCACTTGTAAGGGCTTACTTGATTGACACTGAATCTACTCTACTACAATATCCCCCAGTGTTACAGCAAGCTTTGACATTCTTCTGCAATGTCTTTTCAAGTTAATGATTCAATTGAAGTCTAATCCAGTGTTACCAGGTACACAATACATTTTTGTTCGTGGTACGGGTACGGGATCGAGGTACGCTACCCTAAGCGGTACACGGTACGAAGAGGGTAGGATGAGATGGGCACTCAATTGAGTAATATATATAGATGTGTGTAGAGATAGAGATAGAGATAGAAAATTAGGCTATAAATACATTAGTTACTTGCATTACTAAATATGAGAGTAGTAATCAAATTAAACTCTATGGCGAATTCAGGGGAATTTGAAGAGAAGTTGATGGATTAATAAATAAAGGTGTTCATTATAAAGATAGCAAAAAAAATTATCCAGACCACGAACCCACCATAAACCGGATTGCAAGATCCGGATAGTAGTTCAGGGAGGGAGGGGGGGGGGGGGGGGGGGGGGGGGGGGGGGGGAACCGGATTGCAAGATCCAGATAGTAGTTCAGAGGGAGTGGTGGACTGATAACATGAGTCTAATCACACCTCCACTTGACCTTCTCATCGAATTCAATCACTCGTCAGCTATGTAGGTAGCTATCTCTAGGTCTAGCACAAATTTTCGTCCATATCCAGTATATATCAAACACAAAATGGACATATATCAAACATGTCCATACTGTAATATAATATATATCCAACTCTTTACTTTTTGGGAAAACTTTTAACTGCTCAAGTGCACATCATTGATACAGGCAATAGACTTCACTTCTAATTTCCCCAATATTTGATAAGAAATGCTAGCAGACTAACAAAAAGACAGACAAAAAAACATGAGTACATGTTATATAATACGTCAGTATTATTTTGTTTTTTCTTGAAAATTTTGATTTTAGTGCAAAAAGTTACAAAATCTTCAATTTAACAAGTGTCATACTTTGATCTGCCAAAAGTGAAGAGGCGAGATCTTTTCTCTATACATAATTGTTTTTTTTATAATAAAAGAGAAAGCTCCAAAGAACTCCAGAAAAGAAGGTAGAAAAAACTAACAGAAGTACACAGTAAAGTACACAGTAAAGTAAGTAAAAAAAAATTTTGATGAATCGGATAGAGCCAAACGGCTCCAGCCATCAAAACATATATATATCAATAAAAAAGTTAATTTACAGACAATAATCAGAGGTTTTACAAGGAGTAAAACAGAAACAAGAAATACATTAATATTACAAATATGGCTGAATAGCACGCCAAGCGGAGGGTGCGAGATCAAAACGAAGCGCCACACCGAGAAAAAGGGCGGGGGCGGAGCCATCATCCGGGAAAATCAAGCTTCTGCTAGGTACAAACCAAACAATCCGAATCCGCAGGAAGATGAGAACGAGAGGAAAGCGCCAAGAGCCAGGAGGCCTAAACTCCCCACTCGAAAACCACCAATCTCCACTAGCAGTCCCTGAGAACTCTAGCAGCTCAACGGAGGCCAAAACAGACTGCCTAAACCACGGAGGCAAAGCATAAACAAGTCTCAACTGAGCACCAGGTGCTGACCTGACACGGAAGCTGCCTTCCGCGCCAGAATACGGGCACTCACTCGAATCTGAGAAGTATTATAGACTTTCTTATTGTATCTCCGCTTCACGGTGGGGGTTGTTATCATCGCTGAAGGGGGTGAAGTAGACTCAAGATCAGAAGAGCTAGCTTTGACGCGGAGAGATGGGGTAAAGGAGCAAACTGGGGCCACCGACGAGGCAATAGGGACGGCGCTGGTAATAATGGAGCGACGGGGGAGAGAAGAGTCATCCGTGACCGGGGGAGACTTAGGGGGGATAGAGTACAAAAAGGGTTTAATATCCATCAGGAACTGATTGAGCCACAATTGAACTCCTAAATGTTGATACGAAGGAAATAAACATCTCGGAAAATGAAGCGAGAACTTAGCCCATTTGGGATAAGCTATCCCTAATGCACAAGGATTATTAAAACTTAAAGAGGGGACCGCAACAGAAACAATAGTCTTGATAGGGTGCGCCTGGGGAACCGAAGATCGGCAGTGCCGAGTGAGTCCCCTCGCACCACGAGACCAATAAAGAGAAGAGAAGTAAGATGAAAACAAACCAGGATATTTACTAAAGTTCCAACTCAACGAAGGGGCCCCTAAGATAGATCGTGGATGAACCTTGAAAGACGATGAGCGAGGTAAGGAAACGAGATTCGGATCAACCTTACGATCCATCAATGGGTTAGCAATATTAGAAGGTCGAAGAGAAGCAGGAGAAGCACAATCTGGAGAGAAGGAAGAAGTGAAGTTCTTAGCTGGCAGCGAATCAACAGCTGAGGAGACGAGGTTCTTTCCATTAACAATAGTGAGATTACTAGCCAAGCCAGCGTGAAGCTTGCGTTTTAAGAGGGGATAATTAAGAAAGGCAAGGAGTTTGGCCGGAAGGGGATGACCTTTGGGAAGACCCAGTAGTTTCTGCAGGGAGAAACATCGGCTACGAGAGTGACCAAACTTCTCACACAAGAAGCACTTCAGTTTGTTAACACACTCGCATTTAAAATGCCCAGGAAGAAGGCATCTGAAACAGACCGGATGAGGGTCAGACCAACGCGGAGAATGAGAGATAGAGGAGATGGGAGAGCTACGGTGAAAGTTTCGTCAGCCAAAAGTTGGTGAGACGAGTCCCCCATCAAATCCAGAACAGAATCTAAACAGGGAGAGCTAGCTACAGACTCAGAGCGAGCCATGGTAAACATCAGCCCTAGATAGGCTCAAATGTAAACTCTAACAGAGGAAAAGTACAGAACGATTGAAGCCCAACAGCGGGCAGAACCACACTCACCAACCCAGCACTGCCAAGAAATGTACAACTCAGACCACAAAGTGGCAATCGCACCCTCCAATAGAAAGAGAAGGAAAGAGGAAGAACTAGATGAAGAGAGGAAGAACAGAACAATCGAAATTGCCCAAGTTCTAGCAGCTCGGTGCTGAGCAAACCACAGGATGTATTAATCCCCAAGGGGAACACAGTACAGGAAAATAAACAAACGGTCAAGCTGGACAAAACCACAGCTAGGGGACCGAAACCGCTCCCAAAAAATACAGCGGAGCACAAAACAACCCCAATCACACTCCCAAAATTACTACTACAAGAAAAAAAGTAAACAAAGAGCTCAGGCAAACTTACAGTGAACCGGTGAACACTCAGGTGAACTAACAGTGGACGACCGAACCCAAGGAAGTGGGGCCGGGCGTCACCGAGGAGACAGGGTCGGGGTGACACCGAGAGTCAGGAGAGCAGCGAGGGAGCGTCGCTTGCTGGGACCACGCCGAGGGAGTCGCGACCAGGACCTACGGAGAGCCGAAGAGAGAGACGGCGACCCCAATGAGCCGACAGGAAGCTCGAAATGAAACGATGAGGGGGGGAAGCTGCTCGCCGAGGAACTTGGAGGGAAGGGAAACTGAGGGTATGGGTTTGTAGAGGAGGAGAAACTGAACAATAATAAAGAAGGGAGGATGGGGGAAGGATGTGAGGGGAGGCCGGATCTGGAGAATGAAAGTAAGTAAAGTTATAACAGATACAGAGGAGCTGCAGAGAACACATTAGAGCATCATAGTAGACCATCTAAGAACAACATGATAGAAAAACAAAATTGTATAACAATTTTTTGTACAATTTAAATAAAATGACAAATTTCTGAGAAATCTACACATAATTATAAAAATACGATCTATGAACTACATTAACTAGTTTCTCTACATGTGACAAATTACAATATCCTAGGCATATTGTGACATATCCCCATGAGTTTCTCTTTATACACGCTTCACAGGCCTTTCTAACACGTCATCTGTCAATGTTAATCATAACAACTGCTTAAGAAAACAAACACACAAAAAACTGCTAACTAATGCACACATAGACAATGAAACACAAACACTAAATTTGGAAGTCATGAAAACATATCCATCACGCCACTAGGTATTCCATTGTAGTTTCCATAATTTGTCCTGTGTCAGTGAATTGTATGGCACCATACCCGTCTTCGTGCTTCTTCGCAAACAAATAAAAGAGAAAAGTATGATTTAGACTGAGGGGATCATTAGAGTTAACCTATGTAACACAGGTACACGTACGGGATAAGGGTACGACACAACACGAGGGCGAGGATACACAATTTCTCGGAAAAGTAGGATTTGAGTGCGTTAAATAAACATATATCATATATCTTAATAAATATTATATTAAAAATAATAAATTCAAAAAAATTATAATAGCTTCAAAAGAATATCAAATTATCAACAATTAAGAATTTAACATTTTAACATAAGTGATTCAATCCTATTAACAAAAGCACACACATCACATAATTGGTCATTCATGTGCAAGCCAAATCCCTGAACTTACAACGATAAAGTGACTATAAACTTCTCCGTCATACAAGAAAAACCTATTGGGTGTTTTGTATCGTATCTATTGTTTTATAATAATTGTAATAGGTTAGTGGATAGGAACCCAATAATGTTAAATTTAACTTTAAAATAAAATTTTCTTTATTTATTAAATAAAAAACGCACCTAAATCGCAACCCCATACACAACCAAAATGCACCCGAATATTTTTTTATTTATTTTAATCAATAAAATAAGTGGTGCCGCAACCTGACGCACCCCCACCCAATACGCACCCGGTACGGGTACGAAGCCTAAAAATACGCCCCCCTGCTTCATAGGAGTTAACTGAGTACCACATAGATTAATAATCATAATTGGAACTATGAAATAATTTAAGGGTAAAATACTAATTCCCCCCCCCCAAAAAAAACCAAAAAAAAGCAATTAAATACAAAAAAAAACAGTCGTTACAAAAACTACAAAGTATACCCTTGCGATCAGTTTTCTCCATTATCCATTTTCTCTCTCCTTTGACTCAGCTTTGACTAAGGTTGGCCCATGCTAACTGTATTAAAAATAGGCCGAAATACCAAACCACTCCTCTCTCTCTCTCTCTCATAAAGTGCAGTAATAATCTATGCTGAACATCAATCCACGTGAACAAAAGAGTCACATATCATAGATGTATCCTTCTTCGGTTAAATGGCAAAAAATACCTAATTTTTCCATTACGAAAAATTCAGTAAATCATCCCTATTTCTCATTAAAATTACTATAAACCTAAGTAGTTAAAATCCCCGATTATGCCCGATTAATCGCTACTCGGAGGCTAAGCGATTATTTTTTTAGCGATTTATAATATTTCAATAGTTAGCAATTTAATCTGAAATAATCGGACGATTAGTGGTTAATCGGCCGATTTTAAGTGCCCAATTAACCGATTAAATCTCCTCTAATTTTCATGATCGTTTGCATTATTTGGGCTCTATCCATTCCAAATTCAAAACCCAAATTCAAAATTCAAACCCCTTCTGGTCCTCTCGCAAACCCAAATTCGACATATCGTCGTTCTCTTTTTCCTCGTGCAAATCCAAACTCAAACTGATTATCTTCAAACCCAAAGCCAAACGGATTCTCGTCTTCCTCGAGAAAACCTAAACCCAACCCGCCGTCGCTCCCTCTGTACCATCGCATACTGGACCCGATCCGCATCTGCACCTCTTTCTCTTGCTGCTCGCACTGCTCTTCCTCCTCGGTTATTTTTGTTTAATGGAACCGACCAACAAATCCGGCCCAACCCACATCCAGAATTCAAACTCAGCTCAAACCAAGTACTCTTCTTTTTTCTATAACTATATGTTCCTATTCGATAATCTCATAATAGTTTTATGTTAGGATTTACGGTTGCTACATAATGAGGATATATCTTTTTTTTAATTATATATACAACAATTTTTCCGATTTAATCCCCGATTATTTTCCGATTAACTGATTAATCACTAATCGCTCCTTGACCGATTAGTTGGAAAATCCGATTAGTTGGAAAAACTTCTAGTTTAACTCTAAAACAACCTAGCTCTAAACCGATTTCTAACCGATTAGTTGGAAAGACCGATTTTAACTGCCTAGCTCTAAACTTCTAGTTTAACTCTAAAACAACCCAAACTCTAGAAGAAATCATCATAAATCACCCAATGCAGTACAATACAATACGAAATTTGATCCATGCAATGAGGTTCTTACGGTTTCCACGACGAATCGGGACGAAGTCGCTCCACCATGAGGTAAACCATGACGAGAAATCTATCATCAACATCCCACTCATCGAACAGCGCCCTCATCCTGAGGCCGACGAGCGGGTCTTGCAGGACCTTCATCGGTGTGATGGCCAGATCCAGTGGGACCACCATCACCGCATCTGCACGAATCTCAAAGAATAAAAATAACACAGAGCCAGTGAGAGTATAGAGCGACTGAAGTGCTGTCAAAAGAAAGAAAAAAAAAAGTTTTACCATTGTCGGAGGTGCTGCCATTGGTGAAAATGCCGAAGCCTTTGGTGGGCGAGCTGTGTTTGATGGTACATCCACGTAGGTCGCCGCCGTTGGCCTGCAAATGGTTTTGGGTTGTTAATGGATGTGTGGGAATTTTTGAGAGAGAATGGCTGAATGATAGAGATAGAGAGAGAGATAGAAGACCTGAAACCATTGGAGGAAGAGTTGGAGCGTGGCTTCTGCTTTGGGATCGGAAGCAGCCATGTTTCGAGTTTGAACGAACGAAATGGATGTTGGGGTTTTTGGATTGGAGAAGAAGATAGGTGTTTTGGGAAAGAGAGGTAATGGACATGATAAGAGCATTCCCAACCCAACCAGATCCCCATCCCCATTTGATGTTCCATTTTAGCATATTCTTTAAAATATACTATTTTGGTTTGGATTTTATATTGTGTGCTTTAACTAATCCCTATTATGAGGTTACAAATTTTTTTTTAAAAAAAAAATTCTTCACAACAACATTTTTGAATGCAAAAAAGTAATATAAATAATTGAAAATTTATAATGCAATTACTTATTTTGTAATTTTCCATTAATATTTATACATTCCGGTTTCTCTTTAATATAACTAGTATGATGCACGTGCGATGCACGTGGAGGTGGAAGGAAAAGGACAAAAGAAAAGTATGATGCACGTGCAATGCACGTGGAGGAGGAATGAAAAGGACAAAAAAAACCAACCAACACGTGTTTGCACACATACAAAAAAAAATAAAAAATTGTTTATTTATTTACCAACCCCATCTCTCCCATTATAATAGTTATAGATAGATTAATTTATTTATATTTTTATTTTAAAACTTAAAACGAATACGAAGGATATCCAATATTAATATCATTTTGAAGATCTTCGTATATAATTAACAATGGTATAATTATTATTTATAATAGCTAACTTAAAAAGAAGTTTAAAAGATAAACAAAACAAAACAAATATATCTTTTTTTATAGGTGGGAGACCCACCAAATGCGGAGCAGAAATGGAATCGCATATTTGGGGTTCCACTTTTGTTATCGCCAAAAATTTGGGGATCGGGCCCCACAAATTGGGTTCGGTTGGAGGGCTTTTTGGCAAAATTTGCCGATACATCCCTATTTTAAGGGATGGTTGGGAATGCTCTAAGTATAAAAAAAATCGTGAATTTTTTCCGTATTGGCCCACTTTTTGAAAATATTGACCAAACTGATTCACTTTCAAAAATATTTAGCCAACTGATCCAGTTTTGGACACATCAGCATAAAACGCTATTGGCAATAACGGCATCTGCTATTTTGTTGTCGTGATTGTCAATAGCGGCACCTATAAAAAAAATTGTTGCCACTATTGGGAGTAACGACATTAGTATATCTCACATTCTATAACTTGAGGAGAAAATTTGGTAAAAAATATATTGTATAACTGATGCCGTTATTCCTAATAATAGCATCATTATAACTGATATCGCTATTGAAAATAGCGGCATAAGTATAATAAATAGTAAATAAAAAAAATCTCTCTTTTCGTTCTTCTTCTTTTTTTCTTCATTCATGTAGAAAGAGAGAGAGGGAGGGAGAGAGGATGACTGGGAGAGAGAGAGAGAGATTGATGAGGAGGATGACTGGGACTGATTGGAAATAGCGGTATTAGTATAATCAAAATCTCTCTCTCTCTCTCTCTCTCTCTCTCTTTCTCATCTGTCTCTCTCTCTTTCCCCATTAATGAAGAAAATACGTAGAAGAAGAAGAAGAACGAGGGAGTGAAAGAAATTTTTATTATTATTATAATGATGCCGCTATTTCCAATAGCAGCATCAGTTATAATGATGTCGTTATTAGGTATAACGGTATCAGTTATAAAAAAAAAATTGCAATTTTTTTCTCAATTCATAGAGTTGCTAAGTAAATGCGAGATATACTGATGTCATTACTCTCAATAGCGGCAAAAAGAAAAATACAGGTGTTGCTATTGGCAACAATAGCATCAAAATAATCGATGTCGTTATTGCCAATAGCGTTTTATGCTGACGTGCCAAAATTGGGTCAGTCGGATAAATATTTTCAAAAGTGGGTCAGGTTTGTCAATATTTTTAAAAAGTGGGTCAGTACGGAAAAAATTCAAAATTCGTGCACCCTCGCTCATAGGCTCATAGCCCCATATGCACAGCACGTGCGCACGTGTCCTTCAGATGGGCACGTGTCCTTCAGATGGACACGTGCGAACGTGTCCTTATGTGCGTGTTGCCTTCATGTCGGCTCCGCACATGGGCACGTAAGCAGCACGTGCCTAGGTTGGGATTGGATTCAAAAAAACAAACCCAGGTCCCTTGCAACCCGACCCGACCCGTTCATCTCCTTCTCCTTCCTCCTTCACTTCCCAAAACACAAGACCCATAGCTCGAGATGAACCCCGGGCCATGAACGACGACAGCGGTGGCGTGTGGGTTTCGAGTGCGGGTTTCCGGGTGCATCCGACCCGAACCCGATTTCTTTTTGAATTTTTTATATTCACATGATTAGTGCATATTATGCATTCCAGTCCCTATAGTTACTAATTTGGCAAATCTTTTCATAATGGTAAGTTTTTTGACATTAATCATGACCCCATTATTTATTATTTTGCATTAATTCTATTAATTCATGTTTTCACATAGTGATATATTTTGCAATAAAGTCTAGAAAATATGTGGATATTGTATACAATCATGATTGTTTGTTAAACATGTTTTGTAACTCTTCGATTCATCTGTACGTATTTCACTTTGTAATTCTTTTAATTCGATCATCTGCTATATATATCTTCTATTCGAGAGAGAGGAAAACCCTGGTCAAAATAAAATAAATATTTGTGGGGGATCGAAATCGAACCCGCGACCTCCAATTTGAGAGCCGAATAAACAAACCAAATGAACCGACCAAGGAGCTATGGGATATTCTAACCCAGGCCAATCTTAATTTCATTCAAACTCAAACCCTAGAAATAACCTATCTTAGCTAACTAACTCCATTTATCTCTCATATACCCAGCTTTCGCATGATTTCTCCCTACACAAACTCACCACGATCGCCTAAACTTCTTTTCCCCATTCTTTATTCCCATACATCTCGTTCCTTTTTCATATCAACCAAACAAACTCTCTCTCTCAATGGTCGCTCTCTTGTGCGCGCAACACCCAATAGCCCCTCTCCCTCGTCTCTTGCACACCAAACTAGCTGCCAATTCTCCTTCCTGCCATCAGCCAACCCCCTAATCACCATCACCTCCTAATCGCATCCATCTAATCTTTATCCCTGAACCCCTTACTACCTCCATCCATCCCGAACACTACCTTCAACCCGAGCACCCTCTCCATCCCAAACAGAAACCTCCACAACCAATCTCCATCACTCACCATCCCGAACACCTCGAACCCATCAACAGCCACACCCTCCATTTCTCTTCCATACTCGACAGCCATCTTCTTCAACCTCAGCCTCCAACCCTCAATACCCGAACCCCACTCCACTGCATCCATCACCACCTGGCCTCCAATCAACCACTCCGAACTCCATCACTCTCAACCCTAACCCCCACTTCAAACCCAAGAACTCACTTTACTCCTTCTCGAACTCCATACCCAACAACCCATAACACTATCTCAATCTTCAAAACCAAACACCACCTTCAAACCCGACACCATCACACCACTCAAGCCCGAACCCAACACCTTTCCATTGCTTGCTTTCCCATGCCACCATTGTTACTGTCCACTTTTTCCAGAAGCCGAGCACGAAGTCGAGCACAAGAAACACGCAGGCTCTACGCACACGAAGGTTTCGTCGGAACGAGGCAAGCGATCTCTCTTTTCCTTAAACTCATAGCAAGTATTTCTTTGTGTTTAAATTATCATATCGTTAAATTTATTCATTGTCCATTTTCATGCCATAGTAACCTACCATATTCCCGAACCGAAAATTTGTTTATGTTGATTCGTTTCTAATTGATTCATCTCTTAATTTGATATTCATAGATAAATCCCTGCAATTCTTCTTCCGTGATCATCATATTTCATACACAGTTATAATAACCAATTCTAGATAAATATCATATCATAGGATCTATTTAGAATGTACTGATGTGCTGGTATGATTGTTGCATGTTTAGAGCTCTATAAATTTAACGTTGTGAATAATGATTTTCCTAGACATGTTAGTTGAAATTCTGACTTTAATTATCGATTATGAGCAGGTACCTCTTGTTATAGATACCTATTTTGAGAATGAAGATTTAAAATGAAAAGTGTTCAGATTTTCTAACCTAGTGAATGACTACCTTGTACTGAGATTAGACCGAGTTTCCTATAGCCAAACTTAGCCTTTTATACATGCATGGTGTATCCTTTCGAGTGTAGAATCCAGAACTTCTTAAGGATTTGCAAACCGAGTTGTAGATTGTGAGATATTGAGGTTTTAGTGCACGTATGTTCCAAATTCCAAATTGTTGTTTAAAAATATGGTCGTGGTAATTCTCATGAAGTGTTTCTGTGTGGAATCATGATTTGAGAAAAGTCTGAGTGTTACTAGACATCGTTAGGGAGTGGATTGTGAATTTTTTAAGAGTTTATAATGATATTTCAGTGTATTTGTAAGCATTAGAATACAACCATATACTGCTGCCTGTGCACTAGACCTGTAAAGATCAGATTGGTAGGGATAGCTACATGACTTAGAATTTGTCGAGTGAGTAGGCGTTGAATTCGGAGGAGATTCGAATTTATAGAACCTCTGACGAAAACAGATTCGCTTTCCCATAGCAGCGGAAAATTAAGATTTAGTGTAGACATATACTGCTGTCCAGATTTGTAGTTGATTATATATATAGTGTTATTCTTGTATTAATGACTTGTAATGATCTAGTAGGACTACGGACCTTCCCTGTATCATATATTGCATCATCTCTTGATACCTTCTTAATTACCGTTGTAAACCCCGTTCCCGATTGTATGGATTTTTATTTCTCTTTTCTTCGTATTCGTGTATTCTAATCTTCTTAAAAATCGTTTCTTGAAATTCTGTTATAATTCTCTTGATTATCTATTATTTTGTCAAAGCCCAATTTTAATCCATACTATTGTTATTTTTAGTTGATTTGAAGCCCAACCTAAACAAAACAATCTAGAGCCCATTCTATTAGTACTAGAACTAGTTTCATTTATCCAAGCCCATAACTAAAGCCCGATCCATTCTACAATCTATTTAGCTATTTATTTTTGTAAGCCCGCTCTATTTTTATTATAATTTTTCCTCTGCCAAGGCCCAAACTCAAGTCTAATATCTAACCCAAACCTAAATTTCCCCAACTACACAGTTTCACTACCCCTATTAAAACTCCACTAAATCCTAACAATTTCGTAACCCCACAACCCCATGATCGGATCCCTAACTAATTTCCCACTAATTACTCCATTAAAAATCTCCTAATTAATCCCCCTAATTAAACCTTAACTAATTACCCATCATCATCAGTCGTCTCTCTCTTTCTCATCTCCCTTCTTTTCTACTTTCTTCTTCTTCTGGTTCCCGACCACCACAAAACCCCTCACACCCCGACCCTCTTCCCCCTTCATCTCGCTCTCGAATGTCACCATCACGAAAATTGTCGACACCGTCTGCTATCCTCATCGCAAGCATCCCGACCCTCGCCCTCAATTGCTTGCCTCCCACAACCCACAGCCCACAACCAAGTCCACCTTGGCTGAGCCCTTGACCACCGAGGATCACCGCAGCCTCGACCAAGCCCGCACTGCCAACCACGATGCCCTTTCACTGCTCCCTCTCATCACCCTGCTCTCCACCGCATCCAGCACCCCCACAACCCCTCGATGGCCGGGAACAACCTGCGATGCCTCCTCCTTCACCTCGACGCACTTGCACCAACAGCCTCTCCCGACCACTAAACCACCTCGATGCCATTGCCACGACCGCCACCATCCTGACCCCGGAACCCCTCACCCCTCATCGTCACCTCGTCGTCCTCTAGCTTCGGCCGCTTGCTGCCATCTCCACCACTCTCCATCACTGCAGTCTCTACCTCTGCAACCCAATACTCCACTAGCCAAGCCACCATCTCAACTACCTTCATCTCTTCATTGCCAACCACCCTCTACCCTTACTGCCTCGACCCCGGTGCCTCCCTGAGTGCCACCTGCACCTCACCATCCCGCCATCTTCTAGAAGCTCCCTTCAACCACTAATAATAGCTCCTTCCCCTCGCCATTGCCACAGTGCCACCTCGCCGCCACCTTGCTTTCGCGACCAACCTGCACCACTTGACATTGCTACAACCACCACCGAGCTTCACCGCAGCCGTCACTATTCACCCCAACAGCGAGCCCCCTCACCAGCTCCTCTTGCTGCCTTCACTCTTCCATCCTCGAAGTCGCAGCACCTCGCTAGACCTGACGCTCCTCATGTTGCACTTCCACCTCGCCAACACCTGACACCATCGTTGTCTGGCCCCGACATCCCCTTGCTACATTTGCTCTTGCTGTTGTTGTCGTGTGTCCGAGCAAACCCACTCCACTGCAGTCGTCGTTGCTCATTGTTGTGCTGCTACCCTTGGTGTTGCTGTTGTCTCTTGCTCGTTGCCGCCGTCTCTTGCCGTCGTTGTTGCTCTTAGCGTTGTCGCTGCCTCTTTTGCTTGTGTCGCTGTTGTCTCTTGCGGTGTGTTGTTGCCATCGCTCTCGTCATGCATTGTCGTTGCGTCGTAGTCGTCGTAAACTTCGTCATATAAGGCAAGTATCTCTTGTACACTCTTTTTTTTTGGTACAAGTTTTGCTTTGAATCCCTTAAGTAGTCTTTATTTGATTTATCATGTATTATAATTTCGTTCCTTCCCTTCACGTGTCAATTGATCGTAATCCATTAATATGTACAAGCCCACCTGATTCTTGTTAATCTCATACCTGAAATTTGATCATGAATATTCCTTGTTATCATATGCATTACACAAACACATGATTAAGAGACGTAGTAGATGAATACATTTTAAAGATTTTGATCACTATATATTTCGATGTTGTGAATTCTGCATGTTGTCTACCCGAAATTGTGATGAGATTTTTTACCTAGTTACAGTTTAAATCAATTAGAACTTTATAAATTATTGTTGTAGCCCTATGAATCTAGTTTCTGAAACTTCTTACGGATCCAGATTTCGAGTTCTAGGCTGCAAGTTATCACATTTTTAGTATTGTATGGTTTATAATTTCTAGATTACTGATTTGAAGTACGCTATCATGATTTATTGACCAAAACATTGTGTTAACAATAAAATAAAGACTTGATATTAACTAGAATGTTATTAAACATGATTAAAAATTGATTTATAATTTTGTAATATTTTTAAATGAGTTTACAGTTAATTTTTACACATAAGAATTTGACCCCGACCTACTGCATGAACAGTAGACCCATAAAGAAATGAATGTTAGACCTAGTTTTTGTTCAAGAATGTATCGTGTAAATATGCGTCGGAACTGGCAGGGAGTCTAGTTTCTAAAATCAATGACGGAACTGATTTCACTTTCCTATAGCAACGGGAAAGTGAGTTTTTGTACAACAACATATTGCTGTCCATAACTTGCATTGTTACATTTTTGTATATAAACCCATTATTTTCTATATTTAATGAATTGAACTATGTATATTTTATGTATTGCATAGCCCTTGACACATCCTTAATCCTGTTCAGATACCGTTCCCATTGATCGTATTGATTGCATGTCCAAGTTACCTATCATGTTTAGCGTTCATGCATACTTATAGTAAAAATATAACAAGCCGGGATGATAAAGGGAAAGACTTAGTAGTGGAAAACATAGGAGACTGTACTCGGAAGGGGGTTCGTGTTTCCCGTGTTACATGTTTACCGACCAAGTTTACCGATCAAGTTACCGACCAAGTTTACCGATAAAGTTTACCGATCAAGTTACTGACCAAGTTTACTGATCAAGTTACCAACCAAGTTTACCGATCAAGTTACCGACCAAGTCATCGATCAAGTTATCAGTCAAGTTTTATAGTCATGAGAAGACCCGAGTACATGATCTATAGAATTCACCATTATAGTCTAAACGTTCACATGATTGTATGCACCCGAACCTGTGGTATGGGACACATGATTGTGTGCATTAGATATGACTAATAAAAGATGGATAGACTTAAGATTAACACTGAGCACATGCATATTCCTGTTTACAAGTTATATGATTTCGTTTGCAAGTTTCATGTTTTCTGCTATATGTTGCATGTTCCAGTTTACCAATTACGTGATTCCTGCTTATAAGTCAAATTTATATGACCCTCGTTTATATGCCTTATCTTCCTGGTATATGGTTTGTTCTTTGTATACATGATTCTTTGTTTCATGTTTTATCCTTGTTCTAATTTCATTTTGTTTGTACTACTTGCGGCCCGTAACTTGCACTAACGGGTGTTTTCTTTCCCTCAACCCGAGATGATGAATTTACAAGTACATGGGAATAACTGCTAGAAGGAATTAGCGATCAAGTATTCTAGAAAATGGAGATGATTTCTAGCCTGCATTATTTGTTTATATTGTGTTTCACAGTTTCTATCGCTATCACTACATAATACATTGTCAATCGGGCGTTTTTGACCCGAAGTTTATTTCTTCTGGATGTTGGTTATTTTGTGGTTACTGCATGAATCACTTATGTTATTCTTGTTTATGTGATTATATTTTACCTGCGTGGTTGTGATTATATTCATATTGTTGAGTTGATTATTACAGCTTATGAATGATGTGTCTACATCATTCGCTGGGTCTCAGACACGCCCCCGTATTTTATTGTATTTTGGGAAGCGGGGTGTCACGCCCCGCTTTCCAAAAATATGGAACACAAGCACGTAATATTGGCCCAGCGAATGACTTGCGTCATCCATAATCTGTTTACTCATTCAACTCAATAATATAAACAACACAAAACAATGGCGCAGGCAATAATATCAACCACATGAACAGTAATACTTGGAATAAGCAATATGAAATAACCAAATATGATAATCCAACATTTAAAAACAAATAGTAATATCTGGGTCATAAGCCCAATACAATAATAAATCCAAACACAATAATGATAAGTCTCAATACAATAAGTTCAATGAAATAACATTCAACTAGAAAGCATAAATCTTTAGAAAGCTTGTTCTCCAATTCCTGCAGGTAATTCTCCTTCAACACCTGTGAAGAAGAATTCTCCTTCAACACTTTATCTCAAAAGATGAGAAAAATTGTTCTTAGAGCAAGTCATGGACAGCAAGTAGAGAAAGCAAAGAAACAATGGAATAACGATATAACAATGAATTCAATGGATTAGGAATTAATAACATGGGACGATAACAATAATCAATATCAATAATAGTCAATGCAATTGGTATAAACAATGATTCAATATTCGATGACAATGTATAATGGTTGATGTCAATAACGCTTAGGCAATATTCGATATCAATAGAAACGATGTACAATATGCAATGTCGATGTTGTGTCAATTCTTAAGTCTATTTACCATTTTAATCCTAACTAATGCACGTACTACTGCGTCACATACCATAGGTTCGATGCATACAAACACTTCCGTTTAGACTCTATTGGTACACTCTATAGTTCATGTACTCGGGAACGATGTAAACGACTTTCAGTATTCAGTTATTCAGTTATTCAGTATCGATGTCCATGGAATAATATGCAGTTATCCAGTTATTCAATTATTCAGTTATCTAATTATTCAGTAACAATAGGGGAACCACGAGCTCTCTTCAATCGAGTATAGTCCATATTTTTTCCACTACTAAAGTCAACCCTTAAACCCCGGCTTGTTAACAATTCTTTATTCAATCAATATGCAATAGTTGTTGGCAACATTTCGATAACAATAGGGAATAATATGGACAATAATATCAATGGGGAAATGATGAGACAACTAATAGGGAACACTAGAATGATGAAAAAACCACACTAAGATCATGCAATGCAACATATACACTTCAATTCATGCAATACAATGATATATATATATACTTATATTAAGAAAATATGAAAACGAATTTCTGGACAGCAGAGGTCATTGTACAAAAATCTATTTTCCCGCTGCTACAGAAATCGAAAACTGAAACCGTCAGAAATTCTGGAAACTAGACTTCCACATGATTTCAATGCATATTTAAAATACAAAATCTGACAACAGTAGCTAGGTCAAATACATCATTCTTTATATATTACATGTTCAGACAGAAAATCGACATCAAGTTGTTATATCTTTAGAATTAGTGAAAACTCAAGTATAAATTCATCAAAAATATTCTTTTAGACTCCTAAACATGTTTAACTATCATTCTGGAAATTATCAGAGCATTATTTTAACATTAATTTAGCTTTTTAATAGTTTAATCATGAAAACATACATGAATTTGAAATTTTGGAAATAAAACACAGCAGTAGTAAAACCATCATAACTTTTGCAATACAACTCGGAATTTAAAGGTCTTAGATGTTCAGGAAACTCGAGACATAGGGCTACAACTCTTATTCAAAAATTTATTTATTTTGAGATCAATTACTGGGTCGAAAATGACAGGCAAAATCTAGACAACATGTAACATACATATTTTCTATATTTTTCATGAAATAAAGTGATTTTAACATGATAGGTTTCAATTCTATAGTGAACAAATCTCATAATCAGCATGGTAGGTACAATAGCATGGTAAATAAATTAAGAATACACACATACACTAAATTAACCACATAATTCATCAGTCAATTATTCAAGCAATCAACATAGTACTTAATTCTACGATAGTATCTTTGTGTGATGAATATATGAACAACTCCTATTACCAATACCATATGAATGCAAGAAAGATTCGATCTTTAGAGTCAACAATGGCACGAAGTAGAGAATATTTGGGTTAGCACGTGTAAACCCTCAATATACTCAACGAAAGAGGAACAATAGTATATAATATGATAAACAATTGAATCTACTTGCAAGAATTTCAATAAAAACTTGAATTTGATACAAGATTCAATTCAAGAGGAAAAGTGACTTGCCTTATAGATGATTAATTCGAATACCAAAGAATAACGGGATGAGAATCTCGGAGCAATGAACACGAACCGCGGAGAACTAAGTGCACACAACTTGCACAATCCAGAGCACGTGCAAACAACGGCAGGGATCAAAAGATCAAAGAACGAAATTAAAGATGATCATCACGATCTAGATCAAGGGCCAAGATCCAAAGCCCAATCAACTCCACATGTGCATGGCAAAACAACAAGGATCGGTAATGCCTTTGGCGGTAACTCTGACGGCGGCTGGTGGTGCTGAAGACGACCGGAGGTGGTGGCATGAGGGCTGGGCTGGCGGGACGGCATCGAGGAGCAGCAACTGCAAGAGGCTCGGCAACTCAGTAATAGCAACAACACAGTAATAGCAGGGGCAAGGTGGCTCGAGGTTGATGGAGGTCGGCAATGGCGGGAACTCTGTTTTGGAAGAAAACAGAGTAAGGGGGAGGAGGGGAAGGTGACTGGCGTCGATGCTCGGGATCGAAACGGTGGTGGCTATGTGTGGCGGGATGGTAGAAACAGGGGTGCAGTCGACGGGAAGACGAGTTGCGGTCAAGGAGGCAGAGGCTCAACGGTTGGGTTTTCGATGGAGAGAAAGTGAAGAAGAAGAAGGGTTCAACAGGAACGGGGGGGGGGGCACAGGGAAGATGAAGGGTTAGGCAGCTGGGGTTTTTTAGGGTTAGGGTTAGGGGATGATTATGAGTGTTTATATAGGAGATTAAGAGTATTAGGTTTCGGGTAGGATCCAATAGGAGAATGGGCTTGGGTTTTAGGTTATAAATCAATTAATAGGTTTAAAATATACATATACATATACGTTAAATCAAATAATGAAATACGTATAAAATAGAGTATGTTCAGGCTTTACAAAAATAATAGTATAGGAATAATAATAATAATAATAATAATAATAATAATAATAATAATAATAATAACAACAAATCTATATAATAAAACACAAAGAAAGCTATCAAGTGGCTCTCATTCAATAGGGTTGAAATCAATGGTCCAGATCTAACCTCACAAAACATATTTTCCCGCCCAAAAGTTTCCCCAAAACTCAAATTCAAATCCCCCAAAATAACTCATTTATTTATTTATTTATCTCTCTCTCTCTCTCTCTCTCTCTCTCTCTCTATCTTCTATCTCTCTCTCTCATTCTCTCTCTATTTACTCAGAAATTTATTGTAATCCCTATTTCCGCAAATACGAACTTTCATGAGTATTTTTCTGTATTTCGAGATTTATAAATTTGTTATTGTTAGATTCGTTTTGAATTTCATGTTAAAGTATTTTTCTAAACAATAGTTATAACTATTCCAAATAAACTTTGTTTAAGTTCCTACTTGATCAACTATTTGCATTTTGACCCTCCAAGTTATTGTTGCTATTTCGACTATTTCAACAAAATTCCTATTTTTATATATTGACAATATCCTGAGGATTTCTATTATTAATGTTAGTATTTTTATCGTCATTATTATTAAATGTATTCTTATTGTTACTATGATTCCTTATTATTATTATTGATTATTAAAGCAAATCAATTCTTATTTGATAATTGTATTTTTAATTATTTCAAATAATTTATATAATGCAAATTTTATCAGATATCTTATTCTTGGTGTTTGGGTTTATATTGATCTATTGTATTATATACAATGTATTTTATTTTATTGGATTTATACCCAACTACCCAATAGCCTAATATCTTATTTCCCCTATAAATACTCTAATTAACTAAACCCTAACCCTAATTAAAAACCCACAGCCGTCATTAACCCTACCCTGTTCCTGTTCATGCCTTCTCCAAACTCCCGCTCTTTCTCTGTTTCCGCTTCAACCCAACTCCCGATCGCCCCTAGCTCCTCTGACCGCCTTGATCTTCGACCGCCCTGTCTCCTCGCCACCCCTCGACAAGATCTCCCTGTCTCATCACCTCATCCCCGCCTTCTTATCTCGTCTTCTTCGTAACCAACCCATCGCCATTACCGAACCCACTTTGCCAACCCATCCACCTCGTCGCTTCCCATCCTCATCGCCATCCAAGCCCCGTCGAAGCCCAGTTGCGTCGTCTTCCTCGGTTTTTTAGCGGAAAACAGAGCTACTGTCGGAGACTCGCCGCTGTGTCACTTCCTGACCAGCCGCCGCCGCCTCGCAGTAGTCGCCGCTCCCGAGCGCCTTGCCACTAGTCGCTGCAGTGCCGTGCTGTCACCGAGGTCTCCCGTGCGTTCTCTCTCTCTCTGGCGAAGGAAGAAGAAGGAGATTGATTGGCCGTTTTTGCCGTTCTGTGTTTTGGGCACATCGGATCTAGAGTTGCTGTTCTGTGTTCGGGCCGATCCGGTGTGGGGATTTCTCTGAGTTGCTATTGCTTTGTTGCTTGAATTTCTTCACACGTATTTCACACGTGCTGTTGGTGTTTTCGCCCGGGATTATTTTCCCGTTATTCTTATTAATTGTATCTGCAATATAACAAGAAAGTCTCTTCTTGAAATAGCATTTTATTCTGTTCAAGTTTATTTGATCTCCTGCAAGTAGATCCGTCCATTTCGTTATCAAACTGCTTTTGACAATTCCGTTAAGTTTATCGAGGGTTTACACGAGCTAACCCGACATACTTTTAACATCGTGTTATCTCTTTGATCTAAAACCTAGGCCCCATTGTTTCATGCATATGCACAATTAAATAACTAGATTCATGCATAGGACTGCTTGATAAATTGGACACGTTAAATTGTATGTGCTAGATTGAAGTTGACCGATAAATTGATACCATGCCTGTGATAATTGTATCTTAAACCTTAGAAATTGCATGTTGACACCTAGGATTCACTTGATTACCAATTTACATGTTATATGTGATCATATGATTTATTTATTTGTCTATTCATGTCAAGACAATTTCCGAAATGTTAGTTGTTTACTTTGAATCAAGTTTTCACCCATGATAATGTCATAATTTGAATTTCCTTTACAAACATGAATTTTTAGACTATGATGTCTAGTTTAACATCCTTTTGACGGATCTAAGTTCTGATGTGTCATTTGCTAGATATCAACATTTTAGTACAACCATGTTAGAAATTCCAGACTCACAATTGCATGCGTACCCTGCTGTTCTATATTTTATTTGACCCTGTTAATAATAAGATAAAAATCTGAAATAAATTATTCTGGACCTAGACATGTATAGGTACTACCCATAATTTTTATAGATTTTATTAATGAGTTCTCTGACCTGAAAAAATTAGTTGAACACAACTTACTGCATGCTGTCTGAACATAAAACCTAAATAGAATAGAGTTTTCACCCTAGTTCCTGTATCTTTTGTATGCCTTAATTATATTCACTGGAACCGTACAGAAGTCTAGGCCTTTCGACGGATTCAGGTTTTTTATTTTGTAGTGGCTGTAATCCATGTTTTAGTACAGCAAAGTCATGCTGTCCTGATTATGTGATGTGTGTTGAATTGACTTGTTTGCTTCTTGCTTTGACTGTAGCGCATAGAATTAGTCACACTTAGTATTATACGACATTGACACCTTCTTGCATGCTCACATAGGATTAAAATAACTAATAAAAATTCGGGGTATCATGGGTTTGATTTGGTAGTGAACAATCGTAGACTGTACTCGGTAGGGGTCCCTTGCTAGCAAAATCTCGAACATCCAGAAAATCCCGAAAATCCCAAACATCCCGAAGATCCTGAAAATCCCGAACATCCTAAAAATCCCAAACATCCTGCAAATTCTCGACTACTGGGTCGAGTACACAATCCGTGAATTCACCATCAGTCTAAAACGTTCACTGTGTGTTTGCGCCGAACCTGTGGAATGGGACGCAGTAGTACGTGCACTAGATAGGCTAAAAAAATGACTAATAACCTGCATACTTGATCCTATCTTGAAACTGACTTGACATCACGCATTACATGTGTGATTATTGTACACCTTTGATATTATTTCCTACTCTTTGCTTTGCTCTTTGACTTTGACCATGTTCCTTCTCTTTGATATACATGCTTTCCTTTATCCTCTGTTTTCTCTACTTGCTGCCCACGAGTTGCTCTAAGGACACTATTTTCTTTCTTTTTAGTTCTAGTATTAACAGGTACCGAAGGAGCAACCCCTGAAGAAATTGGTGAGCAAACTCTCTGAAGATTGGAGCTGGACTATTAGACTACATAGCTATCTTTTGTTATTTGCTTATTGTATTTCTTTTTATCATACTTTGTATTCTTGGGCTTTATGACCTGAAGTTTTGTTTTATCCCAGATGTTGGATTATTGTTTAGTGAATTTATATCATGATTATCTTTGAGTTTATTCATTGTTTATGTGATTATATTCTTTCTCTGCGTGGTTGTTTCTCTTGTATATTGTTGAGTTAGACTGGTATAGCTTATGGATGATGTATAATCATTTGCTGGGCCTTCGTTACGTGCTCGTATTCCCATATTTTGGGAAGCGGGGCGTGATATTTATATTTTCAGATTTCAGGTTTGTAAATTTTCAGATTTTGATGCATTTTTTATTGCTCATGTTACATTGAAAATAGCAAATATCTCATCAACAGTTAAATTTCATCATTTTTCACACTCAAAGTTCTAAGAAGTTGGATTTTACAACCCCATTTATAATTATTTTTCAACATATACTATTGGAAACATTACTTTTATTTACAACTAATTATTGTTTTACTGTTCAAACTTGAGATACATAATTGTTGTTTTATTGTTTCCAAGACTTTCATATGCTGTATCGTTCCGAAGACGTGTCATAGAAACATGCCCACTGGAAAATCTAGTTACATAACAAAATAGGAATTTGGTTTAACAAAATAATCCAAATAATAATACTGTAAATGGTCGATCAATCAGAAATAGAAAATAAAGTTATGCACCATTATCTGAAATGAATTTAATTTTTTGATTAGAAAATATTTTAATAGAAGATCCAAATCGAATTAAAAACAAAAAAGAATTTATAAACAATCAAAATACAGAAAATATTCAAAAAATATGTTTTTACTGGAATGGAGGTTACACAGGGCGTGACAACGGTTTGATACTACCGTTCCCACCACCGATTACACTAAATTCATGTTCATGTTTAACCATGATAAAAGAAAGATAAGCTTGGGTAATAAAGGGTACGACTTAGTAGTGGACAATATAAAAGAGTATGCTCAGAAGGGGGCCCGTGTTTCCTGTATTACAGTTTACCGCTACTGTTACTGATTACTGTTTACCATTGTTGATTACCAATTATTGTCATTGGAAGACCCAAGTACATGATTTTGTAGACTTCACTATTTAAGTCCAAACTTTCGCTTGAATCTTATGCACCTAAAACCTGTGGAATGAGACATAGGATTGCATGCATTAGATAGGTTAATAAAAACTAATACATCTAAGATTAACACTGAGCATTAACACATATACCCATTATCGAGTATTGATTACCGATCACTACACCACCGATTGCAGATTGATTATACCTAACAATTATGATTGCATTTTCTTACAGTTGCTACATAAGCATTTGCATTGTGCATGATCATACCGTTCCAGTATTTCCATTGTTATTCCTTCCTTTCTTTCATATTATGTTTCATTGTTTTGCTGTTATACTGCTTGATGCTACTTGCTGTCCGAAGCTTAGTCTAACAGACACCCTCCACCACCCCAGATGATGTTTATATAGGTACCGATGATTATTTACTTGAGGAACTTGGTGAGCAGACTTTCTAGACGGCCATGATAGAGTTGCATGTGTTTTAGTTTTCAGTCGCTACATTATCTTGTTGGTCATAGCGAATTGTTCATTTCATTGTATTTCTTTCAGTACATTATATTCTCGGCATTTTGACTCGAAGTTCATGTATTTCAGATGATATGTGTGGAGAGTTAAAATATATTTTCTGTTCATGTAATTATCATTATTACTCGAGTGGATGTGCTTTATAAATATCTTGTTGAGCTTATAACTGTATAGCTTATGAATGATGCTTTTGATGGGCCTAGTTGCGTGCACGTAATTACTTATATTGGGAAGCGGGGTGTGACAGGTATTTAGTGGTATCAGAGCAAGGTTTGGTTCTAACCAAGATAAGAATGTCTGGTCAAGCTCAAGCTCAACAAGTATGCACACCGAATTGATCACACGAACATTGGATAACATCTTGTGACCCAGATACTGACCTTATTCTCTTTTATTTCTGCTCGATTCGTCAATCGGTATCACTCGATCTGCGACGACATGTTAGCGGCTTGGAACATCACCACGGCAGGAGGTGTTTCCGTTTTCTCTAAGGAGTGCAGGTAGAGTCCCTTGTTGATTCGTGGCATGGATTTCAAGGTAGACCTCATTATCATCAACAACTCAGGGTTTGATGATATACTTGGAATGGACTGGTTGGGAGCTACTAATGCTGTGATAGACTGCCGAGAGAAGAAGGTAGTATTCAGAATCCCAAGTCGCCAGGAGTTCGAATTTCATGTTGTAGAGACACTGTTTGGCGTGTCAAGGATTCGGTGAGGCAAGAGGCAGGTTTGCTGGAGATAATGGACACTGATGGTAGAGTTGCACCTTTGATTGTGAAGGATTTTCTGGATGCATTTTCAGACAAGTTGCCTGGATTGCTGCCGGTCCATGATGTGTAGTTTGGTATCGAGATCCAACCTGGTGCAGTGCCAATTTCGAAGAGTCATTACTGGATGACACCTATGGAGTTGGCTAATTTAAAAGTGTAGGTTCAAGAATTGTTGGATAAAGATTTTTTCAGGCAGTGTGTCTCGCCTTGGGGTACTCTGGTACAGTTTGTTAAGAAAAAAGATAGTAGTCGTAGACTCTGCGTTGATTATCGGGAACTAAACAACGTTACTGCGAAGAATTGATACCCACCGCCGCGGATGGACGACCTATTTGATCAGCTTGGAGGTGATTCTATTTTCTTGAAGCTGGACCTTCGTTCGGGATATCATCAGGTTAAGGTGAAGGCCGAGGATATTCAGAAGATGGCAGTTTGGTCATGGTATGGTCATTACGAATTCCTCGTGATGCCATTCAGAGTTAGCAATGAACCATCTGTTTTCATGGATCTGAAGAACATGGTGTTTTCACCGTTTTTGGATAAGTTTGTGGTAGTGTTCATCAATGACATCCTGGTATATTCTCGAAACAGGGAGGAGCACTTTGAGCATCTAATAATTGTTCGACATACTTTGAGGGAGAATCATTTGTTCGGGAAGCTCAGCTAGTGGGAGTTCTGGCTGGACCGTGTTGCATTTTTGGGTCACATCATCTTAGGAGCTGGAGTTTCAGTGGATCTGGTGAAAGTTGCTATTGTCAAGGATTGGATAGTACCTAAGTCAGTGTCAGAATTTCAGAGTTTTCTCGGATTTATAGGCTATTATTGGAAGTTTATTCAGGACTTCTCGAAGACTCTCAGACCCCTGACGAAACTGACGAGGAAAGATCAGAGGTTTGTCTAGGATGATGCTTGTGGTTTATTGTGGAGTTGAAAATTCGGTTGATGTCAGCACCTGTGTTAACTATACTGCACAGTTGAGGAGGTTTCGTGATTTATTGTGATGCTTCTGGCAGAGGTTTGGGAACAGTGCTGATGCAGTGAGGCAAGGTTCACATGAGCAGAATTACCCTACTCATTATCTGGAACTCGCAGCCGTGATCTTTGCTGAAGTTATGGTGGTACTACTTGCACAGAGACAGATTCGAGATCTTCAATGACCATAAGAGCCTCAAGTACGTGTTCGCACAGAAGGAGTTAAGCATGGGGTAGAGGAGATGGCTAGAACTCTTGGCAGACTATGATATCAATCTACAATATCATTCGGGTAAGGTGAACATGGAACCTAACAACCTGAGCAAGAGACACGCAACTATGTTCTCACTGAGCAGAAAGAGTTGTTGGAAGAGATGATTAGACTGGACTTGGAGATGACCTTGCCGGGTACAACACAACAGTGTATGATGCTACGGTACAGTATTCGTTAGTGGAGCAGATCAAAAAAGCTCACGGCAGACGAAGAGCAGTTATAGAAATTCAGAAGCCAAGTAGAAACAGGCCTGAGGAGCAACTTGCTTATTCATGCGGATGGATTCCTACGCTTTGGAGCAATATTATGTGTACCTAAAGGGAAAGTCCGGCAGAAGTTTCTTGCATAAGCTCACCACTCACCCTATTCTATCAATCCTGGGGGCACGAAGATGTACAAGGATCTAGGACATCATTTCTGGTGGCACGACATGAAGAGAGAAGTGGCGAAGTTTATGTCGCAATGTCTGATTTGCTAGCACCTGAAGGCGGAGCATCAGAGGACCGCTGGACTTTTGCAGCCTCTTCCAATTCCGGAGTGGAAGTGGGAGAAAATCACCATGGTCTTTGTGACAGCACTACCGAGGAGTCGTAGGGGTCATAATGCCATTTGGGTGATCGTGGAAAATTTGACGAATAGTTCGGATTTTATTCCTCAGAGTGGGACAGTCCACGAAGAGACTGACTAAAAAGTACATGCAGGAGGTTGCAGACTTCACAAAGTTCTTGTCAGTAATATGCCATATAGAGACACAAGATTCATGTCACATTTTTGGGAGAGTCTTCAGGAGAGTCTAGGGAGCAAGTTGAACTACAGTACGACATTCCATCCTCAGATAGACGGGCAGTCTGAAAGGAAGATTCAGACTCTGGAGGACATGTTGAATCTTGCATCCTAGAGTTTAGATTTTCCTGTGAGGATGAATTGCACTTGGTTGAGTTCTCATACAATAAAAGCTACAAGCAAGCCTTAAGGCAGCACCGTATGAGGCTCTCTACGGTCGTAAGTGCAGGTCATCGGTCTGTTGGGATGACATCGGTGAGAGGAAGCTTTTTGGGACCAGAGTTGATCACAAAGACATTGGACGCAATGTCTCATATCAGGAAACATCTAAAGGCAGCTCAGGACAGGGAGAGGAAATGAGCTGGCGTTCATAGAAGACCCTTGGAGTTCGAGGCAGGTGATCATGTATTCCTTATGGTGTCACCCTCAGGGGTATCATCAGTTTTGGAGGCAGGGGCAAGTTGAGTCCCCGATTCATCGACCCATTCGATATCGTGGAACGGGTGGGCAAGGTAGCTTACAGGCTTGCGCTGCCACCGGCGTTGTCAGGAGTTCACGACATATTCCATGTTTCCCAGCTCATGAAGTACATTAGAGACGACAGCCATATCATCGATTACTCTGAGTTGTCCTTACGACCGGACATGTCATGCGAGGCCAAGCCAATTTCTTTCTTGGATAGGTGTAAGAAGGTGCTAAAGAACAAGTTCATCAAATTTGTGCAAGTTTCTTGGAATCCCCACTCACCAGGTGAGTCGACATGGGAGCTCGAGGAAGAGATCCAAAAGAAGTACGCTTATCTCTTTGAATAAAGCTTTTGCATTGGCACTATCATACGTTCCGCCTAAGCAAATTTTGAGGACGAATTTTTTTTTGCGTGGTGGGTAGGATTGTAACTCTCTGATTCTTCTATACGTGTCACGCCCCGCTTCCCAAAAAGAATACAGAATACAGATACGCAACTCAACCCAACGAATGATTTGCATCATCCATAAGCTGTTCAGAATCTATACAACAAATCTCAGAATAATCATAGTCGGAAGTCAAAAGAATCATCCTCACACAGACATATGTGTCTCAAAACAAAACAAAAGTGCAAACAGAAATTAATTGAAATCCAATAATATAATAGTCTCAAATAAACAGATCCGAACAAGTTAATATCTTGGGTCACATTGCCTAAATACAAATAAAATCTAAGTACTCAAATACATTGTTCAAAAGCAACAGATTATAATAATAGCAAAAGAAGTCCAGCACTAATATCTCATTTCTCCAATACCATCAGGCAAACGACCATCCTAATCTGCAATCAATAAATTGCATGAGAAAGAAAAAGAAAACAAGTACCCGTTAATGCAAGTTACAGGCCGCTTGTAAGTTGTAATGCAGGATACAAGTACATGGGAAACTAACAAATCTAAATAATAGCAGAAATAGATATAGCATGGTATAGCAGAATCAACTAGCATGGTATACTAACATGTGTCAAGTGTCAAAGTCAAATAGCATGCCGACAGATATACATATGTGCCAAATAATTGTGTCAAGTGATAGTGTCAGACAGATAACAGATACTCAGATAATCAGATGATCAGAAAATCAGATAATAGTTTCAGATATCAGATACAGATACAGATGTCAGATTCAGATTCTTATAAGTCTTGTATTAATTACTAACTAGGTAGCACTTCATGTGCCATCCTTTTATCACATGGTTGCTACATTCAAAACACTTATGTTTGTAGATTTCGTAGGGGATCATATAGGGCCGTGTACTCAGGGTTCAGACAGACAGATATCAGATAACAGATCCAGACAGACAGATAGCTACTAGTGGTTCTCTTCTTCCCTACATCTTCCTATAGGAAGTAATGTAGACAGGGTACAGAATAACAGATAACAGATAATCATATGGGAAACACGGGCCCCCTTCTAAGTACACATTTCTATGCTTTCCCACTACTAGATCTTTCCCATAAACCCCGGCTTGATCATTTTATAATTATTATCAGACAGAAGTGTATGTGCACGAAACAGAGTAAATCTAGCATGATATGATGACCCACAAGTTCAGAATAACAGATAAGCATGTACAGATGGTAAGTAGTCACATAACAGAACAAAAAAGAGTACTTCCTAACTCAGGACAACACGACAGTACAGTACTAAAACAGTGATTCTCATTACCAAAAATCTCAAAACCTAGATCCGTCAGAGAATCTGGAAAATAGAATTCCAACCAAATCCAGCGAATACATATAAGTCATATAGTGTTTTAGAAAAACATTACTCAAAACTGATTGAAACCAGAAAATACGTTCAGCCAGAAATCAGTAAATCGAATTCAAAGTCAGGAAACAGCATTAAAACATCATAATAAATTTCAGGAAAAATCTAGGGTATTCCCCTATGTGTCTAGTATCAGAATATAAAGTTTCACAATTTTCCAGTAAGATTTGTTTAGCTAACAAAAATCAGAAAACATCAAGAAACGATAGTTTGGCAAATCTGAAATTCCCAACACTGCTGTACGAAAACTGTAATATCTCGCAAACCGTGAAACAAAATCCAGATCCGTCAAAGGGAGAAGAAAATAGACAAAATAAGAAAACTTTCATATTTCATAAATATTTTTCATACAGAGAAAGGAACTAGGGTGAAAATACAAATCTTTTCAGAACAACGAGCAAAATTCAGCAAGTATAGTTTCTATAAATAAGCACGAAACAGTATATAAAACTCACCAAGAAATTCCACTAAAATTCTGGGTAATCCCTAAATAGGTATAGAAATACTATGCAAATTTCAGGTCAAAATAATATGCTTAGCACCAGTATCAAAATAGTTTAGTAATCGAAATCATCAAGAAACGAAATCTGGAAATATAACACACCTCTGTAGTAAAACAATCATATCTCACACATACGAAAACAAAATCGATCTCTGTCAGAAAATTTGGAAAGAAGACAGATTTCTCTAAAAATCATGTTTAATACTGAAGTTAAGATACTGACCTTAATATGGTCTAAAATACAAATCAAAACTGATCACCGACAAAATACAGATTTTCCTCTTAACAACAAATCAACATACAACATACGAAACTCACTCCAACCACAACCAAACATGTTATAGAGTCTACTAAGTGTCCAAATAACATGAAATATGATATATAGCATGTCCACAACAAGTATATCACATGGATCCAAACAAACACACAAGTTCTCATAATTATCTCACAAATATAATCACATCAAGAACGGTCAAAACCTAAGTTGTTTCATGTCAAATTTGTTTTCTGAGGCAACTATGGTCAAATAGCACTATAGAGACAATACTCATCAAAAATACATCACACACGAGCTGTCTTTAGAACCCAACTACACTACAAGTGGAATTTATGACTTGTATCATACAAAGGAATTGAGTACAAGTTACTTGCCTTAACCGAAGATGAAAAGAACACCAAGAATAACGGGAACGGATCCCGGCATCAAAAAAAACCCACGAACAAAAACCACGAACCAAGCAATCCACGTGCAACTCCGTGCACGAGCAAAACTCAACCAAAAGGAAGAGAGTGAGAGAGCGGTCGGGAGTGGCGGCGCTGGCCTGGCTGCTGGCACTGCTGCTCCTGTTGTTGCTGTCCTGGGCACGCACGACGTCAGAGAGAGCGGGAGAGAAGGACGGAGAGAGGTATGGTGGAGATGGTGCTCGGGAGTAGGGTGGTCGGCTAGGGGGATCGGGTTGGGGTGTGCAGGTGGCGGAAGTAGGGTAGTCGGGATGGCGGCCTGGGGTGTTAGTCGGGGGTGTTGACGGCGCAAAATAGAGAGAGGTCAGGGGGTCGAGTTGTAGGCAGAGTTAGGGTTAGGGTTTAAGGGTGAGAGAGATGGGGGTTTATATAGGGTTGAGTTTAGGGTTGTGGGTATTGGGTTGTGGATAGTTTAGGAGTACTAGTAGGAGATTTGTTTAATAGGAGATAGTTTTAATAGGATTTGTATAGGATTTAAAATAGGATTGTAGGCTAATTTGGCTTTGGTAGTTAACTAGGGTTCAAAAGCAATATGAATAGCAATAGGATTAGCAACCAAAACACCACGAGCACTCAAGAACGAAACAAGGAGAACAAGAACCAAATAAAGAGCAAAAACAATAATAACGATCAGAACAAATCAAAGGACAGAAAAATCAATCACAAGAAGATCAAGAATGAGAAAAAATAAATATATATTGAAAACAACTCCAATATACGGTCCAAAATACAAGAAGAGTGTAAATATTCAAGAAAGAAGAAAAAATACACTAAGAATACGAAAAACGAAAAACAGGGGTTACAATCCTACCCACCTAACAAAAAGAATTTCGTCCTCGAAATTCAAAAAGAAGATACATAGGGTAACCCCGAAAGAGAAAGAAAAGATAAAAAACAAAGCAAAACAAAACAAAACAGCCACTACTCAAACAAATGGGGAAACTTTTGCTGAATCTCCTCCTCCAGCTTCCAAGTCGACTCACTAGGCGAGTGAGGATTCCAAGCGACACGAACCATCTTGATGACCTTGTTCTTAAGCACTTTCTCCCACCGATCCACAATAGCAACTAGCGAAATCTCACAAGTCAAATTCGGCCGCATGGTCAACTCAGAGTAGTCGATCACGTGACTCTCTTCGCGGATATATCTCCTGAGTTGTGAGACATGGAAAACATCATGCACTCCTAATAACGCTGGCGGCAAAGCGAGATGATAGGCCAGCCTGCCTACTCGCTCTAAAATCTCAAACGGTCCAATAAACCTAGGGCTAAGCTTGCCCCCACCACCGAACTAAACACCGTGCCATGGCGATACCTTAAGGAAAACATGGTCACCAACAACAAACTCCAAAGCCCTCCGATGGACATTATCCCATCGCCTCTGCCTATCCTGAGCTGCCTGAAGATGCTTTCTGATCAGAGTCACAACATCAACTGTCCTGGTGATCAACTCCGGACCCAACAACTTCCTCTCACCAATGTCATCCCAACACACTGGTGATCTGCACTTACGCCCATAAAGTGCCTCAAACGGAGCAGCTCTAAGACTGGCCTGAAAGCTGTTATTGTACGAGAACTCTACGAGATGCAAATGGTCCTCCCAAGATCCACCGAACTGCAACATACATGACCGCAACATGTCCTCAAGGATTTGAATAGTTTGCTCTAACTTTCCATTAGTTTGGGGATGAAAAGCTGTACTGTACTTCAACTTACTCCCCAAATTATCCTGAAGACTCTCCCAGAACTGAGATCTGAATCTCGTATTCCTGTCGGATACAATACTGACTGGAACCCGATGAAGCCTGACAATCTCTTGCATGTACTGCTCAGCAAGGCTCTCAGTAGACTGTCCGACATGAAAGGGAATGAAGTGAGCACTCTTCGTCAAACGGTCGACAATCACCCAAATAGCATTGTGACCCTTAGGACTCCCCGGTAAAGCGGTCACAAAATTCATGGTGATATGTTCCCACTTCCACTCCAGAATAGGAAGCGGTTGAAGAAGTCCAGCGGTTCTCTGATGCTCTGCCTTAAGCTGCTGACAGATCAAACACTGAGCAACAAACCGAGCTACAACCCTTTTCATACCATGCCACCAGAAATGAAGCTTCAGATCTCGATGCTTCTAAGTACCACCAGGATGGATAGAATACAAAGACTGATGAGCTTCCTCAATCAACCTCTGATGAACTTCACCCTTAGGGACACACAACCGGGAACCAAAACGAAGCGAACCATCGGCATGAATAACTTGTCCGTTCTGGACCCAGACTCAACCTTAGCTCGAAAACCCTACAACTGCTCATCACCAGCCTGAGCCTCTTTGATCTGATCAATAAGAGAAGACTGAAGCTAGAGCGCAAGACAATACTGACCAAAACTCGGCAACAAAACCTCCAAATCCAACCTCCGCATCTGCTCAATGAGATCACTCTGCCGAGTAAGAACCATAACTGCTGGTCTCCTGCGTAAAGCATCTAGCACCAAGTTTACTTTACCATGATGGTATTGCAAACTGATGTCATAATCGGCCATAAGCTCCAACCATCGCCTTTGCCTCATGTGTAATTCCTTCTGGGTGAAAACATACTTGAGACTTTTATGGTCTGTAAGGATCTCCACTAGGTCTCCAAGTAAATAATGTCTCCACAGCTTCAAAGCATAGATCACTGCCGCTAACTCCAAGTCATTAGTAGGATAATTCTTTTCATGCGGTCTCAACTGCCTCGATGCATACGCAACGACACGGCCCTTCTGCATAAGAACTGCCCTAAGACCCTTACCTGAAGCATTATAGTGAATTACAAATCTGCCTGAATCATCTGGAATAGTCAACACAGGTGCTGACATCAATCTGTTCTTCAACTCAACAAAAGCCTTATTGCACTCACCAGACCAACAAAACTTCTGATCCTTTTCTTTCAGTTTAGTTAACGGCCCTGCAATCTTCGAAAAATCTTGGACGAATTTTCGATAATAACCAGCGAGACCAAGAAAACTCTGCACTTCAGAAACCGACTTAGGAATAGGCCAATCCTTCACAGCAACAATCTTAGAAGGATCTACAGAAACACCATTGCCAGAAATGATATGCCCCAATAAAGAAATCCTGTCGAGCCAAAACTCGCACTTGCTGATTTTCCCATAGAGTTTGATTCTCTCTCAAAGTCTGTAGAACCACTCTAAGATGCTCAGCATGATCTTCACGATTCTGAGAATATACCAGAATGTCATCAATGAAGAACACCACAAATCTATCCAAGAACTGAGAGAAAACCCGGTTCATAAGACTCAAGAATACAGCTGGCGCATTAGTGACCCCGAACGGCATCACAAGATACTCATAGTGCCCGTATCTAGTCATGAATGCAGTCTTCTGTATATCCGCAGCCTCACCTTGACTTGGTGATATCCCAAATAAAGATCCAACTTCGAGAAAACAACCACCCCATACAATTGGTCAAACAAATCATCGATCCTGGGCAAGGAATATCGGTTCTTCACAGTAACACTGTTCAGTTCCCGATAATCAATGCACAGACGACGACTACCATCCTTTTGTTGACAAAAAGGACAGGAGCACCCCAAGGTGAAACACTTGGCCTGATGAAATCCTAATCAAGCAACTCCTGAATCTGCACCTTAAGCTCTACTAGCTCAACTGGTGCTATCCTGTAGAGACTCTTCGATATTGGTGCAGTACCAGGCTGAACATCAATACCGAACTCCACATCCCTATCAGGGGGTAAGCCAAGCAACTCATCTGGAAAAACATCCAAGAAATTCAGAACTACTAGAGGCGCAGCCTCACAGCCTGAGTGCAATTCCATCGCACAATCCACCTGTACCACTGCAGTCTTTGCTCGGCCAAGGAAAGACTCCCGGCATGGAACTCAAATTCTGCTCGATCTAGAATTATGAAAAAAAAACTTTCTTAGCACGGCAATCAATAATGGCATGGGCTTCACCCAACCAATCCATACCCAGAATGATGTCGAATCCTGAATTCCCAATTATAATCAGGTTGGCTTTGAAATCTGCGTCCCCAATAACAACGGGACATTGCCTGCACTCACGGGAATAAATGACAACACCACCACTTGTCAAAATGTTCCAAGCCTCTGACATGTTGTTGCAATCCAACTGATGGCGAGCCACAAATTGAGAGGAGAAAAAAGAATGGGTTGCCCCAGAATCAAAGAGAATATGGGCGGGAAAAGAGCAAACAAGGACGACGCCTAAGGAAACAAAGACAAGGAGAAAAGAAAAACAGACAATCAAGGGTGAGGGAAAACAACAATACAGAAGATAACAGGAAGAAATAAAGCAAGACAAAAAAACAAAAAAAGGAACAAAAAGGGAAAGCAACAAAACAACAAAAGCAAAATATACCTTGCCACAACTCCATCAGCTGTCTCAGCATCCACAGCAGTTAAGTTGAAAGCCTGACCTCTCCTCGGAACAACGGCCCTCTGACCGGAAATCTGTCGTTGAGAAGGAAGTGGTGGCCTAACTGGATCACAAGCAGGAGCTGCATGCTGGACAGGACCCCTGGCTGGAAGAGCCACAAGCTATTGTGGGCAATCTCGCACAGATTGATTAGCAGCACCACACCTAAAGCATCGACGAGAGGCATGGAAACAGTTCTTATGCTCATGCCCAGAGATCTGGAAAAAGTCGTAAAAACCACCCCTCGAAAAACCAGTAGAAGGATAGGGAGCTGCCCTGACAGGATGGGCATGCATAGGCCTTCGAACAGGACCAACAGAAGGCCTAGCAACAAAAGCGGGAACAGTCCACTGGGAAGAAGTCGAACCACCATGAGCCTGCTCCTGAGCTCGAGCCACCTCAAGAGCTTCAACATAAGTACGCAAACGGAGAGAGGCAAGATGCCTCTTGATATCATGCTCAAATCCATTCGTGAATCTACGAGCCCTATCTTCTTCGGTAGCCACAAGAACGATAGCAAAGCGGCTAAGTCTAGTAAACTCAGCGGCGTACTCATCTACAGACCTGGAACTCTGTTGCAAGAAGTCTCATGTTACAACATTGTTTGAACAATTATGTAACAAATTCCAAAATAGAATAATGACTTAACCTGTTTAAGGGCGAGGAACTGCTGCTCCATCTCAACTCGGATACTACTGGGGAAGAATTTTTCCAAGAATCCCCGAGTGAAAGTAGCCCAAGAAATAAGCCTCTCAAGTCGCTCGAACTCGGCCATCCATCAGATATGAGCCAGATCCACCAACTGGATGGAAACCACATCCACCCCTATCAGCCTCGGCAACACGAGCCGCTGACAGCAAGCGCTTAGTCCGGATTCTGTTCAGCCTCCAAAGGCGTCTCAGTGCCAGAAAAACGATCGGGATGCAGTCTCATGAAATCCATGACTGTACCTGGACGAGGCAGAAGAGCAGCCTGCACAGGCACAGCGGGAATCTGACCTCGAGAAGCTTCTAGAGCAGCCATCACTAGATCACTGTGGTTCTGCTGCTGATTAATCAGCAGCTCGAGCACAGTAGTGACAGCCTCAATCGGATCAGGCTGAGATTGAGAAGAACCCCTACGAGCCATAGTCTGCACAAAAATCAAAAAAGTCAGCATTCGGATCTGAGTTGGTAAAAATTTTATTTTGCATATATATATTTGTGTATGGTTGATGAAATGTTGTGCAGATTCCAGTACGAGCCAAGCTTGTCTAATATATTAGGCAACCAATACATTAGCCAAACCTGGCTCTGATACTACTAAAAGCCTTGTCACGCCCCGCTTTCCAAAAAGAATACGGAATACGGATACGCGACTCAACCCAGCGAATGATTTGCATCATCCATAAGCTGTTCAGAATCTTTACAACAAATCTCAGAATAATCAGAGTCGAAAGCCAAAAAAATTATCCTCACACAGACATATATATCTCAAAACAAAACAAAGTGCCAATAGAAATTAATTGAAATCCAATAATATAATAGTCTCAAATAAACAGATCCGAACAAGTTAATATACTGGGTCACATTGCCCAAATATAAATAAAATCCAAGTACTCAAATACATTATTCAAAAGCAATAGATAATAATAATAGCAAAAGAAGTCTAGCACTAATATATCATTTCTCCAATACCATGGGGCAAACGACCATCCTGATCTGCAATCATAAATTGTAGGAGAAAGAAAAAGAAAACAAGTACCCGTCAATGCGAATTACGGGCCGCTTGTAATGCAGGATACAAGTACATGGGAAACTAATCTAAATAATAGCAGAAACAGATATAGCATGGTATAGCAAAATCAACTAGCATGGTATACTAACATGTGTCAAGTGTCAAAGTCAAATAGCATGCAGACAGATATACATATAGTGTAAAATAATAGTGTCAAGTTATAGTGTCAGACAGATAACAGAAACTCAGATAATCAGATGATCAGAAAATCAGATAATAGATTCAGATATTAGATACAGATACAGATACAGATGTCAGATGTCAGATTCTTATAAGTCTTGTATTAATTACTAACTAGGTAGCACTTCATGTTCCATCCTTTTATCACATGGTTGCTACATTCAAAACAGTTACATTTGTAGATTTCGTAGGGGATCATATAGGGCCGTGTACTCAGGGTTCAGACAAACAGATATCAGATAACAGATCCAGACAGACAGATAGAACCTAGTGGTTCTCTTCTTTCCTACACCTTCCTATAGGAAGTAATGTAAACAGGGTACAGAATAACAGATAACAGATAATCATATGGAAAACACGGGCCCCCTTCTAAGTACACATTTCTATGCTTTCCCACTACTAGATCTTTCCCATAAATCCCGGCTTGATCATTCCCATAAATCCCGGCTTGATCATTTTATAATTATTATCAGACAGATGTGTATGTGCACGAAACAGAGTAAATCTAGCATGATATGACGACCCACAAGTTCAGAATAACAGATAAGCATGTACAGATGGTAAGTAGTCACATAACAGAACAAAATAGAGTACTTACTAACTCAGGACAGCACGGCAGTACAGTACTAAAACAGCGATTCGCGTTACCAAAACTATCAAAACCTAGATCCATCAGAGAATCTGGAAAATAGACTTCCAACGGAATCCAGCGAAACATATAAGTCATATAGTGTTTTAGAAAAATATAACTCAAAACTGATTTGAAACCAGAAATCAGTAAATCGAATTCAAAGTCAGGAAACAGCATTAAAACATCATAATAAATTCCAAGAAAAATTTGGGGCATTCCCCTATGTGTCTAGCAACAGAATATAAAGTTTCACAATTTTCCAGTAAGATTTGTTTAGCCAAAAAAAATTAGAAAATATCAAGAAACGATAGTTTGGCAAATTTGGAATTCCTAACACTGCTGTACAAAAACTGTAATATCTCGCAAACCGTAAAACAAAATCCAAATCTATCAAAGGGAGAAGAAAATAGACAAAATAAGCTAACTTTCATATTTCATAAATATTTTTCATACAGAGAAAGAAACTAGGGTGAAAATACAAATCTTTTCAGAACAGCGAGCAAAATCCAACAAGTATAGTTTTTATAAACAAGCATGAAACGGTATATAAAACTTATCAAGAAATGAAATCTGGAAATATAATACACCTCTGTAGTAAAAAAATCACATCTCACACATACGAAAATGAAATGGATCTCTGTCAGAAAATTTGGAAAGAAGACAGATTTATCTAAAAATCATGTTTAATACTGAAGTTAAGATACTGACCTTAATATGGTCTAAAATACCAATCAAAACTGATTACCGACAAAATACAGAGTTTTCTCTTAACAACAAATCAATATACAACATATGAAACTCATTCCAAATACAACCCAACATTTTATAGAGTCTACTAAGTGTCCAAATAACATGAAATAGTGTATATAGTATGTCCACAACAAGTATATCACATGGATCCAAACAAATACACAAGTTCTCATAATTACCTCACAAATATAATCACATCAAGAACGGTCAAAACCTAAGTTGTTTCATGTCAAATTTGTATCGTGAGGCAATGGTCAAATGGCACTATAAAGACAATACTCATCAAAAATACATCACACACGAGTTGTCTCTAGAATCCAACTACACTACAAGCAGAATTTATGACTTGTATCATACAAAGAAATTGAGTACAAGTTACTTGCCTTAACCAAGATGAAACGAACACCAAGAATAATGGGAACAGATCCCAGCAACGAACAAAACCCATGAACAAAAACCACGAACCAAGCAATCCATGTGCAACTCCGTGCACGATTAAAACTCAACCAAGAGGAAGAGAGAGAGAAAGCGGTCGGGAGTGGCAGTGCTGGCTTTGCTCCTGTTGCTGCTGTGCTGGGCATGCACGACGTCGGAGAGAGCGAGAGAGACAGATGGAGAGAGAGGTATGGTGGAGATGGTGCTCGGGAGTAGGGTGGTCGGCTAGAGGGATCGGGTTGGGGTGTGCAGGCGGTGGAAGTAGGGCAGTCGGGATGGCGATCTGAGGTGTTGGTCGGGGTTGTTGACGGCACAGAACAGAGAGAGGTCGGGGGGTCGGGTTATAGGCAGAGTTAGGGTTAGGGTTTAAGGGTGAGGGAGATGGGGGTTTATATACGGTTGAGTTTAGGGTTGTGGGTATTGGGTTGTGGATAGTTTAGGAGTAGTAGTAGGAAATTTGTTTAATAGGAAATAGTTTTAATAGGATTTGTATAGAATTTAAAATAGGATTGTAGGCTAATTTGGCTTTGGTAGTTAATTAGGGAGCAAAAGCAATATGAATAGCAATAGGATTAGCAACCTACACACTATGAGCACCCAAGAACAAAACAAGGAGAACAAGAACCAAATAAAGAGCGAAAAAGATAATAACGATCAGAACAAATCAAGGGACAGAAAAGTCAACCACAAGAAGATCAAGAATGAGCAAACATGAATATATATTGAAAATAACTCCAATATACGGTCCAAAATACAAGAAGAGTATAAATACTCAAGAAAGGAAAAAAATACATCAAGAATACGAAAAATGAAAAACCGGGGTTATAATATGTATTTTACTATGTAATTCTTTTAATTTGATCAACTGCTATATATATCTTCCCTTGGATTCATTAGCATGCATTGCATTTATTTAGTTAATTATTTATTCATGATTAGGCCACATTTTTTCAACAACAAAAAAGAGAGCAGAAAACCCTGGCCAAAACAAAATAAATATTTGTGGGGATCGTAATCGAACCAACAACCGCCAATTTGAGAGTCGAAGGAACCGACCAAGAAGCTATGAGATATTCTAACCCAAGACAATCTTAATATTATTCAAATTCAAACCCTAACCATAACATGTCCTAGCTAACTAACTCCCCGTATCTCTCATCTACCCAATTTCCCACGATCTCACCCTAAACAAACTCACCACGATCCTCTCAACTTCTTTTCTCCATTCTTTATTTCCATACATCTCGTTCCTTTTCATATAAACCAAACAAACTCTTTGTATGTTTGTCCATTTCTCTCTCTCTCTCTCTCTCTCGTCCTTCTCTTGTGCGCTCAAGACCCAGGAACCCCTCTCCCTTGCCCTTGCACACACACCCGACCACCAGCCACACCACTAGCAATCGCCCAACGCTTGACCAGCTAACTCTCTCCCTCATCCCTTGCACACCAAACCAGTCGCCAACCCTCTTTGCTGCCATCACTCAACCCACAATCACTTTTATGTACCCCCTAATCACCATCACTTCCTAATCACCTCAATCTCATCTTCATCCTCAAACCCCTTGTGGCCTCCATCCACCCTGAACACCACCTTCAACCCGAACACACTGTCCATCTCGAACAACAACCTCCATAACCAAACTCCATCACTCTCCATCCCGAACACCTCAAACCCATCAATAGCCACACAATCCATCTCCCTTCTAGACCCGACAACCATCATCTTCAACCTCATCCTCCAACCCTCAATACCTGAACCCCACTCCACTGCATCCATCACCACCCAACCTCTAGTCAACCATCCCGACCCCCACTTCAAACTTGAGCACCATCACTTCACTATATTCCAAACTCCAATCCATCCCGAAACTCCATACCCAACAGTCTAAAACACAAACTCGATCTTCAAAATCGAACATCACCTTCAAACCTGACACCTTGCTATTGCTTGTTGTCCTTTGACACCATTGTTATTGTCCACTCTTGCCGGAAGCGGAGCACAAACCAGAGCACAAGCAACGCGCAGAGTTCTACGCAAACGAAGGTTTCGTCAGAGCGAGGTAAGTGATCTATCTTTTCCTTGAACTTATAGCAAGTAGTTCTTTATGTTTAAATTATCGTATCGTGAAATCTATTCATTGTCCCTTTTCATGCCAAAGTAAACAACCTTATTCTTGAACTGAATAATATATTCCTGTTGATTCGTTTCTAATTGATTAATCTCTTAATTTGATGTTCGTAGATAAATCCCGAAAATTCTTCCTCGATGATCATTGTAACACCCAGCAAAAAAATAAAATAACATTTTTATTATTGTTATTTTTGCCTGCGGTTGTACGTGCAACACACATGCATGATAATATAATAATTGAACTTGTTTTTGGAATCTATTATTATTTTAGTATATATTTTTATTATTTTGAATGAAGAATATTTTGTTTATGGGCTATTATCAAATTTAAATTGTATTTAATAAAAGAGTATTTATTGTTTGTGCCCATGAGGCCCGATCCAACTAAGACCAAACCCTAGAGAGTAGGGTTAGACTTGGCCAGCCAATATGCTAGGTGGGTGAGGGGAGATTTGGTTGAATTTGATTTGTAAGAGCATCCACTATCGTCACTTCTAAAAGATGCATATTTGGCATTTGGGTTTTAGCAACGAAGGGGAAACGTTGCTATCGTTTCTGCTAAATTTGCAAAATAAAAAATAAAAAAATAAAATCAGACGGATGATCTTCATCCGTATATCTCCTTTTTTTTAAATGACTTTGTCGTAAATAAGTAGTGGCATTTTACTAATATGTGAATGAAAAAAATGGGAAAAAGTGATCGGACGGAAGAAGATCTTCCATCAGTTCTTTTATATTTTAAAATGGTATTTTCGTAAATAAGTAATAGCATTTTAGTAATATGTGAAAGGAAAAAAAGGGAAGAAGTGATCAGACGGAAGAAGATCTTCTGTCTGATTTTTTTAAAATGGCAATTTCGTAATTTGTTAATGGCATTTTTGTAATTATAGTGGCATTTTTGTAATTTTTAGGGAAAAAGTTTCTGAAAAGTTTGTGGACGGAAGATGACCGACCATATTAAAAATAATCTATACTATTATTAAGCAAAGCCCAATTTTGACGGCTTTTTACTATCATGCCCTCATAAACATATCACACCTAAAAAATAATGTAGGGTTAAATCTGTCAAATTTTACTCCTGAACCATACACAATAGAAGGTCACAACCGTAATTTTCACTTCACATTTACTTCAATCTCTCCATAAAATTCTGTTCCTTGCAAAAATCAAAACCGTCTCTTCCTCTCCCTCCATCGCATCCGCACTCCTCAAAAATCAAAACCGTACAGGTTCAGAATTGGAGGACGATGATGTGAAATTGGAGGAAGAGGAAGGGTCAGAGCAAGAGTATTCAAAAGCTAAAGGAGAAGCATTTTTACTTATTGATGGGTGTTGTTGAAAATTTGGAGGAGTAGGAGGAGGCGGCGAGGCGACTGAGTTGTTCATGAGTGTACGGACCAAATGATGGGCAGTTTGGGGGGAAATGGGGGAAGAGTGGGGGATGTTGGAGTGGTCGCACCAGTTGATGATGGCGGGTTTGAGAGCTGAGTTGGGGATGAGAAGAATGGAGGACAGTGTAATGGAAGAAGAAGAGGAGAGGGAAGCGGGAGTGAAGTCGAGTTCGGAGCAAGCTTCGATGCAGGCGCGCTCAAAGGTGGTGCCAGGGGGGACGATGACGGGGTCCGACATCAGGGTTGAGGAGATTGGGCAAAGGAAGCTCATTGGGACTGTGTCTTTGTGGACTGAGGAGGAGGAGGTGGTGGAGGAAGAGGAAGAAGAGGAGGAGCTGCTGAAAGGGAGTTTCCAGCGACGCATCGCATCTGGAGACTGGGATTTGATTCTATCTTCTGTTTGGTTTAATTAAGCAGAATGCTGTGTTTTTTGGGTGGCTGCTGCTAAGGCCTAAAAGAGAGGAGGAGTCGTCAAAATAGGAGGAAGGAGTGAACGAATTTCTCGGAAGAAATGACGCAATCAATAATGGATGTCTTAGCATGTAAGTATTTCATTTTTTTTGGCTTAAGGATGTGTATAGTTGTAGAAAATATTATATTATATATTATTGTTATTGACCAAGGGGGTTGGTTTGATGATGGTTTAGAGTGTTTGGACAGATTCAAAATCATTTTATGTCTCTGAACGTTTTTTTATTATCTATATACTATTATCTATCTATATACTATTATGAAGCAAAACCCCATTTTAGCGGCTTTTTACTATCATGTCCTCATAAACATAACACACCTAAAAATAATGTAGGGTTAAATTCATCAAATTTTACCCCCTGAACCATACACAAAAGAAGGTTACAACCGTAATTTTCACTTCACATTTACTTCAATCTCTCCAGAAAATTCTATTCCCTAAAAAAATCAAAACCGTCTCTTCCACTACCTCCATTGCATCCGCACTTCTCAAAAATCGAAACCGTCTCTTCCTCTCCCTCCATCGAATCCGCACCCCCTCAAAATTACCATCGAATCTCTCCATCAAATTCTAGGCTTTCGTTCCGTCAAAAATAGCCCTTTTCTGGAATTCGCGATCTAGGGTTAGTATTTCGTTCCCCATTTCACAATGGTCGGCAGAACGGTACGAAGAAGGTGAGTTTACTTCATATTTTTCATCGATTTCTCAAATATCGTTTAACATTTTCATCCATTTTGGTCGATTTTGCGTGTACATGAGATCGAGGAGGAAGAGGACGGTCGAAGTACGGGAAAGGAAGACATTGGAGCCGGTGCGGGAGATGACGATGACGATGAGGAAGACGAAGAAGGTGACCTTTTGTGTTCCTAATTCGTTTCTAGGGTTTTGGAATTTTTGTTTACTTTTTTTAGGTGTGGATTTTTTTTGTGATGTGAATAGAAGAGGGTCAAGATGAGCATGAAAAAAATGGGTTCATAGCGGATGATGTCGAGGAAGATGAAGATATGAATAATAGCGACGAAGAGAAGCAGAGGAAGAAGAAAAAGAGGTGAAAATTTTAATGACCTTTTTTGTTTTTGATTTTTTGGTTGTCGAGTATTTTTCGTTTTGATGATATTTGTGTTTGTATTTGATCAGGGAGTCTGAAAAGAACTATGTTCTCGATGTGGATGATTATGAGTTGCTTCAGGATAACAACATCACTGGCTTTCATAGGGCAAAACCAGTAAGTTTCTTCGAATCTTAGTTGATTGGCAGTGATATTTCCAGTAATCTAATTATTAGGATTTCGTATTTTTAGTAATCTTAGTTGAACTATCTATGTGTATTTCCTTTCCTAAGGGTTCTGTTATCTACTTTGGGATGTTTTGAACAGCTTTATGTGCATGTGCTAATGATATGTAAGTAGAAATGCTGCATGCTTCATTTTCAACATTTGGTAATGCTTCAATTTACAAGTTGTTAGCTATATGAATAAGTTTTTTGAAAATGTAGGGTTAATTCTCATCATCCACTAAAGGAATTCCTACTTCAATATCATTCCAGAGATTAGTGTTTCTATTGACATCCACTGTATAGGAATATCCTGAATCCCGTAATGATTTGCCAGAGTGCTGTTATACTCTGAAAATGCATTGAAGTGTACTGCTATTTATCCTGTTTCCTTTCTGACCTTAAAAGGTTTTTCTTACCTATTGACTATTTGCATTGATAATTAGTTAGTGAACTGTGTTTGTTATTCAACTTCCAAATTAATTCGGTATGTTTTCATATGGAGGCATCCTATCTACTGAGCTGTCTCTTATACTCATACCTGGAGATATGTCAACCATAGAAAATAAAAAGTCTTCCCATTTCATAGGATTCTATAACATCAAACCTACAATCTCTCCGAACACTTGGCGCACAAAGACTGCATTACTGAATAGATTGAAAGCGAAACTGTTTAGTTTTGTGCAGGTATCAGTTTTCCTCGGAGATTTGAATAGTACATTCTCATAGTTTGCCTATAAATGCTCTCTATTTCTACAAAAATCTATGTGCTCTGTTCTTATATTCTTATCTATTCAGTGAGTTTCCTATTTTCCCGTATTGATTTTCATAATGGCAAGGACAAAGAGAGGACGATATTCAACTGAAGTTTCTCCCCGGCTATTGGTATGCACAGCGACGGTGAAGAAGGATTTGAAAATTTTAGCTCCGATTGCTGAAGAGGAGGTAGATGATACTGAGGCTCTTTCTTTATCTTTTGAAAATATTCTTTTTGTTAATGTAAGTTGGTGGTTTAAAATTAGATACTAATGAATGCTTTTTCTGTGAGTAATAGAGGATTTTGTATAAGACTGAGAAGAGTAGTCAATCATCATCCATCATCATCGTCATGTCAATCTTTGGCAAAATGGAATTGTGTTTTCCATATTAATACCAAAGCTGTTGTTTGTTGCTTTTTCAAACCTCCAAAAAAATTCATATCCAGTTTGCTCTTTGGTGCTCGATGTTTGTTTTGCACTTGCACACTCTGTCTCTACATTTTAAGCAGCAATTTAAAGCTTTGAATCTGGAATATTTTTTGTACACGTGCATCACATTTTTTTTGTACAGCGCAAATCCCTTTCAGGTCGCCACGTGCCAGAGCTTTGGTGCGTGATACACGTGCATCGCACGTGCATTATACTATAATAATTAAACAGACGAAGCTTGATCCTCCATCTTCTATATTTAGCAACCGTCTAAAGCTACTGCAATCTTTAGCGATCGTCTGTTCACTCATATTCTAAATTTTGGGTTTTTAGCGAACGATAGTGGGATATTTTTTCATCTCAAATGCTAATTTTTGAGTTTTTTTGCAAATGATAGTGGATGCTTTAAGGATTGGGGGGGGGGGGGGGAGGGAATAGAGCCTCTCTTTCTCTTTTGTTGTTCATTATTTTTTTGGAGGCTCTAGGATTTTTGGAGGAGGAGTTTTGCTTTTGAGGTTTTTGATTCAAGATTGACTTTTGAGGTGGATGTTTCTTATCAAAATCAAGTTTCTTTTTGTTTTTTGAATCTAGTATGACAAGTTGTAGTTGTAAATAATATCCATGCATGTTTGTGTTGATATATTGTAGATCTTTATAGTAGACATGAAGAACTATTGGGTTATGATGTTCATGAAATATGCCTATGCTAATTAAAGACTCTTATCATACAAAAAAATGCACTTTTGATCCTAAATATCATGCTTTATGATGGTATAATTGGTTATTAACGTTGATTGTTAACCTCATAATATAGCAATTATAGAACCCATCAAAATAATAATTTTTCTTGAATTAAATCTTAGTTCTATTGGATTTATTTTCCTGTTTTGTTTATGATAAATTACTGAGATTAAGGTTGACTATTTAGGGTTTATAAACCCTAGCTCTTATCAGGTTTGATTGGGTTTTATCAAACCTTAGAGCATATCGGGTCTGTGTAGCTTATCGGATATGTTTTTGTTAGTAGATCTGTTTGCGGATCTGGACCCAGCAGTTGCGGGTTTAAGGTTGTTGGGTCTCAGGTCTATGATATGTTGGATCTCGGGTCCGTGATATGTTGGATCTGTTGGATATATAGGTGATATGGCTAAAAATGGGGTTAAATCGGAACCGTCCAGATTGGGCGCGAATCTTGAAGCTCGGGAGTAAAATGGTAATTTCACATACAAGTGGATCCAAAGCGGGTACTGGATCTCCTTCGCACAGATCCAATAACCCACAAACGGATCCACACCAATTGGGTACGGGTCCCGACCCGAGGCGAACCCAGACCAACAAGAGACAAATCAGGGCCACTGATTTGACCAAGTCAACGGGCCTGATTTACTCTCACCGGGAATCAGGGATTAGTTTCCTAAACAGACTGTGGGGATTTTGCTCCTGGCAGTTATACAGGGAATCAAGTCCCTAATCACTCCCCTGGCGACTATAAATACCTCCCCTCTACCACTGTGACTAGGTAATCACTCTTTTTCCACCTTAAGCTCTTTCTTTAATCACCACTGATTACTGACAAGAGCGTCGGAGGGTGCGTCGCCGGAATCAACCCCGGTGTCTCGCACTTCCTTACAGGTTGCGGCGGAAATTGGAAGGTTTGGATCTGCTGTTCAGGTTTTCTCGAACTCATAAATCTCATCTGTTTACCCCCACACCGAAATCAGCGGTAACAGATTGGCACCGTCTATGGGAAGGACCACACGAACAGCCTCTGTCTCTTCCTCGTCGTCCAGCCCTGCTTCAACCATGCCTCCAAAGAAGGTCAGATCCAGAGGGTCCAACCGCGGGCCCAATCCTGCCGATCCTACTGAGGAAGTCCCTGTCAATCCTATTCCACAGCCCGAACTTCCTCACCCGGCCCAGCAGGGCCAACCTCCTCTTCCCAAACAGCAACCCCCCAATGGCCCTTCCGGTCACAACGGTCGGAGGCAGAAGCAGCCCCTCAACCCGGACCATGTCTCAGTTCATAATGAATCCTCGGATTCAATGGCTTCTCATCACCCCGACCTCCGCAACACAGTCCTGAACCGCCAAAAAGATGAGGACCTTCGCACCCACCTAGATGAGAGGCGGGCCCGAGAGGGAGCCTACCGCCAGCATCATGGTGAGCGATCTCCTCACCGCCGAGATGGTAGGAGGTCTCCGGACCGACGGGGCCGAGCGGCATCTCCCGAGCGACGCAGGAGGAGGCCACATTCCCCTGCGGACCGACATCATCCGAGGAACAATGAGGCACCTATCACTCGTGCCGAGTTCCTACAATTTCAGGAGACCGTGCTTCAGGCCCTCAACCTTCGCCCCAACAACCAGAATGCCCAGAGGGTCCCAACACCCCCGCGGGTTCCCAGTCCTCGCCACCGATCCAGAAGTCCTCTCCCGGCTCCCAGTCGCCAGCAGCATCACTACAGTCCCCTCCGATCCCAGGATTACAGGCGCCGCAGTCCTCGCTCCCCTTCCTATGAAGAAGAGTCCAGGGGATCGTATGATTACCAGCGGAGGGACGATGCCCTCAACCGCCGTCTCCATGAAGTGGAGAGGCGCATTGGTCGCATGGACAGAGAGGAGGAGTCCAGAGCAGGGACCGTCCGGCCCAGCAGAACCCCTTTCTCTCGGACGATCATGGAGGCCCCCATACCGAGGGGTTTCAAACCTCCGCAGTTTGAAACGTACTCAGGGGAGTCCGACCCAGTTGATCACGTCGAAAGCTTCAAGACCTTAATGCTGATCCATCAAGCTTCCGATGCCATGCTCTGCAAGACCTTCCCCGCCACCCTCAGGGGGTCGGCTCGGGAATGGTACTCTAGGCTCGCCCCCTCTTCCATCTTCTCGTTCGAGCAGTTCGAAACGCTGTTCATACCTCACTTTGTGAGTAGCAGGCGAGCCGAGAAGACGAGCCTCTCCCTACTCAACCTGCGGCAAGAAAGGGGGAGAAGCTGAGGGACTACGTGAAGAGATTCACCGCAGAAGTCAGGTCTATCGCCTGCCTAGACCAGTCAGTGACGACTATTGCGTTCCAGTCGAACGTCCTCAACTCCAACCTCCGCTCATCCCTCGCCAAGAAGCCTCTGCAGAACTTTGCCGATCTTCTCCTAAGGTGCAAGAAGTACATTCGGGCGGAAGAGGCCAACTGCCTCCCGAGTTTCGGAGGATCCGCCTCCGGATCAAAGAGGAAGGCGGCAGAGGAGGAGGGGTCCAAGAAGATGCAGAAGGACAACGGCGGACAGCACCGTCCTCCCCCCAGGTTCGAGAAGTTCACTCCCCTCACCACCAATGTGTCCACCATCCTGATGGAGGTGGAGAAGGAGGGGGTCATTCCTCCGGCTCCGAGAATGAACACCCCGGCTAAGAGGAGGAATAAGGAGAAATTTTGCCGTTACCACCGGGACCACGGCCATGACACCAACGACTGCCGGGCGTTGAAAAATGAAATAGAGGCCCTCATCCAGAGGGGGTAACTGGCCAAATTTGTAAAGGCAAACGATCGGGCGGATCGCAGCACTCCTCCGCCTCGGGGGGCTAACAAGCGCTCCGAACGGCGCGAGGAGACGCCCGAGTTTGAGGAAGAACGGGTCCTGCACCTCATCCACGGAGGGCCTATGGGGGGCTCCTCCAACTCCTCTCGGAAGGCCTTCGTCCGAGAGGTCAACCCAGTTCACAGTGCCCCTCCTCCCAAAGGCCTCGGAGTCCCGGTGACTTTCTCCGATGAAGACCTCGAGGGGGTCCGAACTCCCCACTGCGATGCCCTCGTCATCGACCTTCGCATGGCAAACTTCAAGGTGCAGAGGGTCCTGGTAGATAACGGGAGCTCGGTGAACATTCTCTTCCTCTCGGCCTTCCGAGGCCTGCAGCTGTCTCGGGACCATCTCAAGCCGGCCGGTTACACACTCCACGGGTTCACGGGGGTCCCAGTAACTGTCGAGGGAGTGATAACCCTAGACGTAACTGCTGGAAAGACCCCTACTACCCGGACCGAGCCGATGGACTTTATGGTCGTCGACGTCCCGGCCGCGTATAATGTCATTCTAGGCCGACCCGGCCTAGCTGCCCTGGAAGCTGTCCCCTCAGCGTACCACCTTAAAATGAAGTTCCCCACTCGGTCGGGAGTAGGGGAAGTTAGGGGAAGCCAAGAGACGGCTCGGAAGTGCTACATGACTTCCACTGGGGGACCGGTGCTCTCCCTCGAGACACTAGAAATCCCCGAGCCGAAAGTCCGACCCACGTCCGAGCTGGCGGACGAGTTAGAAGAAGTGCTCTTCTCGGACGAGGACCCGAGCCGAAAATTCCTCATTAGCAAGTCCTTGCCGACTGCGCTGTGCTCTGACTTGGTTAAATGCATCCGGGATAACCGCGACCTGTTTGCTTGGTTGGCCGCGGATATGCCCGGCATCTCCGACGAGTTGCTGGTACACTGCCTAAGTGTCGAACCGGGATGCAAACCGGTTCAGCAGAAGAGACGAAAATTCGCTCCCGAGCGACCGCAGGCCATCAAGGAGGAGGTGGATAAACTTTTGATGGCTAAGTTCATACAGGAGGTAAACTACCCCGAGTGGCTCTCCAATGTTGTAATGGTCAAGAAGTCCAACGGCTCTTGGAGAATATGCATCGACTTCACCGACCTGAATAAGGCGTGTCCGAAGGATCCATTCCCTCTTCCGAACATCGACACCCTCATTGATGCCACCTTGGGCCATGAGCTCCTCAGCTTCATGGACGCCTTCTTCGGCTATAATCAGATCCGAATGTTCCCTCCGGACATTCCGAAGACCTCCTTCATCACCGATCAGGGCCTCTACTGCTACCGGGTCATGCCGTTCGGGTTGAAGAACGCAGGCGCCACCTACCAGCGCCTCGTCAACAAGGTCTTCCAGAGTCAGATAGGCCGGAACATGGAGGTGTACGTTGACGACATGCTCGTCAAGAGCATCCGAGGCACTGACCACGTGGCCGACCTCCAGGAAGCATTCGGCGTGTTGAGGAGGCACAGCATGCGGCTGAACCCGAACAAGTGTGCGTTCGGGGTCTCTTCGGGAAAGTTCCTCGGCTTCATGGTGAGCCAGCGAGGGATCGAAGCCAATCCCGAGAAGATCAAGGCCATATTGGACATGGGCCCGCCCCGAAACGTCAAAGAGGTGCAGAAGCTAACGGGTCGGCTCGCTGCTATCGGCCGGTTCCTCTCGAAGTCTGGGGAAAAGTGCCTCCCCTTCTTCAAGGCACTCAGGGGGGCTAAGGGTTTTGAATGGGGCCAACCACAACAGGAATCGTTCGACCAACTGAAGGCCTACTTGGTAAACCCCCCTCTGCTCAGCAAACCTGTCCCGGGGGAAACTCTCTTCATCTACTTGGCTGCTTCCGAGCAGACCCTAAGTGCTGTTTTGGTGAGAGAGGAGGACCGGGCCCAAAGGCCCATCTACTACGTGAGCAAGGTGCTTCGGGACGCCGAGCTCCGCTATCCGAAGATAGAGAAGATGGCCTACGCCCTGGTCATGGCGGCGAGGAAGCTCCGGCCGTACTTTCAATCCCACTCGGTCATTGTCCTTACCGACCAACCTCTAAAGCAAATCCTCCACAAGCCTGAGTCCTCGGGCCGGCTAATGAAGTGGTCCATAGAGCTGAGCCAACATGACATCTCCTACCAACCTCGGACGGCAATTAAAGCACAGGCCCTCACCGACTTCATCGTAGAGTCCACCATCCCTGAAGTCGGCCACGTCCCGAATGGACCCCCCATTTGGACAGTCTTCGTGGACAGCTCCTCCTGTAACGAAGGAAGCGGCGCTGGTATCATCTTGAACGGCCCTGACGACTTCGTCCTCCAGTATGTGATCCGTGTGAACTTCAAGGCCTCGAACAATGAGGCGGAGTACGAAGCACTCATCGCAGGCCTCGGACTTGCCCGAAGTGCTGGCACGCAGTGCCTCCAAATCCATAGCGATTCCCAGCTTATCGTGAACCAAATCTTGGGCGAGTACGAGGCCCGAGACGAGCGGATGGCGAAATACCTCGCTAAGGTTTGGACCCTCATGAGCCGGTTCGAAGAGGCGCTCATCCAACGGGTCCCTCGTGAGGAGAATTCGCAGGCCGATGCCCTCTCCAAGTTGGCCTCGTCCTCCCTACAAGGTCTTGAACAGACCGTTCTGATCGAGGTCCTCTCTAGGCCGAGCATAGAAGGGAGACATCCGGCTCGATGGAGTCGTTGCCGGTCGTGTTACAAGATAATTGGATGAAGCCGTTGGTGAAATTCTTGAGGGACGGGCTCCTGCCCGAGGATCCCAAAGAAGCACGCTGAGTCAGAACCCGGGCCGAGCGGTATGTCTTGATCGAGGGTATCTTATACAAACGCTCCTTCTCTCAAATAGACGGCCGACCATACCTAAGGTGCCTCTCCCCAGAACAGGCCGACTATGCCCTACAAGAGCTCCACGAAGGCAAAGGCGGGGCACATTCAGGATCCAGGTCCTTGGCCCGGAAAGCTTTGAATTATGGATACTTCTGGCCGACCCTCCTTCAAGACGCCGAGCGACACGTTCGGCAATGTAACTCTTGCCAGAGACACTCCAGCATCCGTCGCCTCCCTCAAGCCAACCTCGCCTCCCTATCAAGTCCTATCCCCTTCGCAATGTGGGGGATGGATTTACTAGGGCCTTTCCCTCCGGCTCCGGGTCAATTCAAGTTCTTGGTCGTAGCCATCGACTACTTCTCGAAGTGGGTCGAGGCCGAGCCCCTCGCCACTATAACCGAGAACAAGGTGGTTCAATTTTTCTGGAAGAACATCATCTGCAGATTCGGCATCCCCCGTGTCCTCGTGACGGACAACGGGACTCAGTTCATTGGCGCAGCATTCCGAGCTCTGTGCGACGACCTTGCCATCCAGCAGCGCTTCTCGTCCGTCTCCCACCCTCAGTCGAACGGACAGGCAGAAAACGCTAATCGGCAGATCCTCGCAGGCATCAAGAAAAGGCTGGACAAATGTTCCAAAGGCTTATGGGTCGACCAACTCCCCAACGTCCTATGGAACTACCACACGAGCAAGCGGACCCCCACAGGAGAGTCCCCTTTCAACCTCACCTATGGGTTCGAGGCGGTGATACCCCTCGAGGTCGGAATACCTTCCCCTCGGCTCGCAGCCTACGACGAGGAACAGAACGCCAGGGACCTCAGGGCAGACTTAGATCTGATAGATGAGCTGAGGGAAAGAGCGTCGATTCGGCAGCAGAATTACCGAAGAAGGGTCGAGTTGGCATACAACAAGAAGTTCCGACCCACCAACCTTAAACAAGGGGATTTAGTCTTGAGAAAACTGGCCATATCCTTCCCCAATCAGAAGAGCAAGCTGGCTCCGAACTGGGAAGGGCCTTACAAGATCACAAGGGTAGTTCGGCCCGGAGCATATCGTCTGGAAGATCTAGAGGGCAGAGAAATTCCGAGGACCTGGAATGCCGACCACCTCCTGAAATACCAAGAAAGCGCCCCGGCGCCACTCTAAGTATCACAGGATATCGAGCCATTCATCTCCTCCAATTTGTAATCTATTTTCATAAGTTGTAATATGTAAAACGGTTCGCCGTCAATTATCAATGAAGAATGCTCTTTCATACTTAAAAATTTGCATGCCTCTCTCCGCCCTTATCATCTGTTTTTTAATTTTCAACCAATGGTTCGGAGTCCAATGTCCGGCTCGGCTCTACCTCCTCGGCTCGCCCCCGACGAGCCAGAGGTAGATCGCCGTTCGGAACTGCTCCCACAACCGTTGAACTACACCGATGGTTCGGAGTCCAACACTCGGTTCGACTTTACCTCCTCGGCTCGACCCCGGATGAGCCGGAGGTAGATCACCGTTCGGAATTGCTCCCATAACCGTTGAACTACACCGATGGTTCGGAGTCCAACACTCGGTTTGACTTTACCTCCTCGGCTCGACTCCGGATGAGCCAGAGGTAGATCACCGTTCGGAATTGCTCCCACAACCGTTGAACTACACCGATGGTTCGGAGTCCAACACTCGGCTTGACTTTACCTCCTCGGCTCGCCCCCGGACGAGCCAGAGGTAGATTGCCGTTCGGAACTGCTCCCACAACCGTTGAACTACACCGATGGTTCGGAGTCCAACACTCGGCTCGACTTTACCTCCTCGGTTCGCCCCCAGACGAGCCAGAGGTAGATCACCGTTCGGAACTGCTCCCACAACCGTTGAACTACACCGATGGTTCGGAGTCCAACACTCGGTTCGACTTTACCTCCTCGGCTCGACCCCGGACGAGCCGGAGGTAGATCACCATTCGGAATTGCTCCCACAACCGTTGGACTACACCGATGGTTCCGGAGTCCAACACTTGGTTCGATTCCACTCCCCAAACTTGCTTCTCGGCGAGTTAGGAGTAAATCACCATTCGGAATCGCTCCCACAACCGTCGAACATTCGCCATGACCGGCAAACTTCACCATGGAAAAGAGCTCGGCTCACCCCTCGATTTCGCAGGTGCCATTCCGATCAAACGCCACTCGGTCGGGTGCCGAGCAAGTGCCATTCCGATCCTGCAAACGGAGAAAACTCACTTTCTCCTCAACTTTTGCGTAGGATTCCGATCAGACGGCCAGGATCTTACCAGCGACGCTAGAGACAAGATAGCGTTTTCTTGGGAACGGAGCCGCCTCGAGATTCGTGCTGAAATCTAACGGCCCAGATCTTGTCAGCGCCGCTAACGACAAGATAGCGTTCCCGTACAAACTGGTTCGCCTCGAGATTCTTGTCGACGGCACTATACGCTCGGCTCGTAGATCTCGGCACGACCAACACACTCACAAGCAAAATAAATACGCAGAGCAACAAAAGATGCTAATCCTTAAAAGAAATTTTATTAATGATTGGGACACGATAAAAAGCAATCTTTCTGTGGTTACAAAGTATTAGAAAACAAAAAAAAAATACAGAGCCGACCCGCTACACTTGGTCCTCAAACAGAAATGTCTTCACTGATCTGTTCGGTCGCCAGTCCATCCACTTCAGCTGATACCTCCTCCGCCTCCTTCCGAAGCTTCGCCTCCACAGTCTGTAAGTGATGGATCTCGGAGAGCAAATCGTCTCGCTCGGCTAATATCTTCGACTGGTTGTGCTGAATACACTGAACCCGAAGAGCGTTGCTAAAAGCCGTCTGCGAGTCATCGTCCTCCCCTACGGGGGTCGACTCGATGATCCTACTCTCCAGACGTTGGATCTCGGCGTCTCGTTGGCCGAGGACGGACTGAAGGTGGGCCCGCTCGCTCTCAGCTCGACGTAACTCCAACTCCACACCGTGACGCTGCTCTCGGCACTTCGTCGGGCGCGACTTTGTCGCCCCTGAAGTTACCTCGGTTTCAGCTTCATCGTCCGAGCCGTTGCAATTAGCATATTGGGCTGACACCACGAGCTAAAAAGAAGGGAAAATGAATAGCAAGATTTCAATACACTTCCGAAGCGCAACACTTGAAGAATTTTCCAATCAAACTTTTAGATTCGTATTCAGATATAATAGCTCCACATACAACAAGACCGACTCTACAACAAAGTTTTGCAACAATCAGAAGAAACACAAAACGACACGATCAGGGTCTCTTCGGAAGGGGAACGCTTCGGTTCAAGGAAACACGAGGACGACAAGGCCTAACCTCCGAGCTCGATCCCAAACCAACGAAGCGTGACCCCCCTTCGCCACTGACCCTGACTGTGGCGCCGACCGAGGCGCCGCTCGACGACACGGCCACGCTACTCTGAGCATCGGCAGGGCTCCGCCTAGCCACAGGCAAACGTGTCGCGAGTTCATAAAAGGAAATCCCTCTCTCGCTCTCTTCGCACGTGCACGATGTACCGCAGATGTTGGCCCTCTCCGGCAGGGGCTTGAGTGATGCGACCTCTTCCTCCAGTTCGATGATTCTGTCTTTCAAAGCGTCGTCCTTCGCCAACTTCTTCGAGCGAGGAGGCCTTGACGAGCTCGAGACGTTGGCACCATCGGTTGCGAGCCGTCGGAAGTGGGTGACCTCGATCCCCCTATCTATAGTGATCCTCTTAAGCCTGTCGACCTCGGCCAACAACTTCTTGCGCTCGGACGATGCCTTCTCCAGTTCGGAAGTCAGCTTTTCTTCCGCCGCCGAGCGTTCTTTCTCTGCTAACTCCAAGTGTTGGACCTCGGCCAGAAGCTCGTCATTTTTCCGCTCGGCGACGGTAAGCTCTCTACGAAGCCGCTCGACCTCACCTTCGGGAAAAGGGGCTTGGGGTTGCTTCTGCAGTTGCTGCAACTCATGAAGATGCCCCCTCACAGCTGCCTTCGTCTCCTCCAGCTTCAGGAACATGAGGAACCGCTTCTGTCGGCTATTCGAGAGCTCGTCCTTCGTTTTGGCCAGCTCTTTACGAAGGTATGCAACCTCCGTAACCGGACCGAACTTTACCTGAAAATCAGAGATAAATCCGAGACCCAACACTTGGAGAATTCTACGTCGAATCAAACACAAAATCCGAGACTCAACACTTGGATAAAATTTTGGCCAAACAAACCGTTTTCATTCAAAACCGAGAAGAAAGTTTTCAAGAGCGGTGGCCAGTCCGCAGTTAGGCTTACAAAAAGAAACAAAACAGCAAAAGACTAAAAGAGGCAACCGAGTTAGGGGTCGACCTTTTTGTCGTTCGGGTCCGTCGGCCCTCGGCCTTGTCCTCGTCCTCGCCTTCTTCTTCGTCCCCGTCCTCGCTCTCGCTCTCCTCCTCAGAGTTGTCCTCCTCTTCATCCTCGGCCTCGGTCTCGCCCAGGGCTTCGACACCGTCCGTCTGTCCCTCGGGGCCGAGCATCCCCAAGGGAACTTCCTCCTCCCCCTCCACGGGGTCGTAGAAACGGTAAGAGGACGTGTCGAAACCCGGATTCCGAGCAGCGACGTGGAGCAGGACTCGGCCGTAAGCGTTCTCCATGTTCTTGTACATGTGTTGCTCGGCCTCCTCTTGGACAGCCTTCTTCGCCTTTGCCAACTTAGACCGGTGCTTGGCCATTATCCTCTCGGCCCTCTTCCGAGCCCTCTCTGCCTCCGACCGAGCATTGGCCAGCTCCTCCTTCAGCTCGGCGTTCTCCTTCTCCGAGGCCTCGAACTTGGCTGCTGTGTCCTTCGACAGCTGAATGGCGTCGGCCAACTGCTTCTCCAACCCCGCCGCTTCAGCAGCCCTTTTTGACGAGAGGAGCTGCTCAGCATCAAGCAACTTTGTAGCTTTGACGTGCTCCATTCTCTCCCGCTCATACTCCTGCTCCTTGCTCGCGAACTCCTCGAGCAAGTAGTTGAAGTGACAGAGGGTCTGAAAAGAGAACAAGCCGTTAGAGTCCGAACGCAGAAACTTGAAAAAATCACAGGAAAAATTTCAATGAGAAAGAGTTCGGTCAACTTACCGACATGGTGTTCCGAGCGATCTGCATCGTGGCGTCTCCTGCTAGTCCGGCCTTTAGGGCCGCTCGATCCTTTGGGGTCGGCAGGTGCCTCACCGCTTCCATGCAGATGTTGCCGTCGCCCAAGAAGCCGTCGACATTCATCACCTACCAGTCAGGGACGAAGATCTGCTTATGTCACTTGGTCAAGATCTTCTTCGCCTCGGCAGTGAGGGGCGGAACTTGGAGGGACAGCACCTCGTTCACCCCGAATGCACCGCTCGACGAGCCGGCTGCATCCCCCTCCACTACTGTCGCCGGCACACCAGAAGCCGGAGGATCCGTAGCCGTGGACTTCTCCTGCTCGGGGCCAGTCCCCAGAACAACGGCCTTCTCCGGGTCGCTTGTCTTCCCGACCGACGGTTTCTTTGGGGCTCGGCCGCCCTGAGGCCCCGCCGAAGGCCTCTTCTTCTTCGATTCCTGCTCCGCCGCCCTGGCCTTCGCCATCAGTGCCTTATAGTCCATCTTCATCGTCTCTGCACAAGCCGAATGAAAAAACTTAGAAAAATTTTCATGAACTTTAAGCAAAGAGTATAAATACCAGAAGCGTACTAGGGTCGATCAGACTGAGACCCCCTCGAAACAGAGCCTCCTCGGTAATATCTTTCCAGCTTAGCGCTGGCAGAGCGAGGAGCTTCTTGTGGACCTCTGTTTCCTCGTCACTCAGCACCGGCTCCTTCTTGGCTTACTTGGGCAGGCCATCCTTCGCCCAAACTATCGGTATCACCTACGGCGCGGGGGCTCGGATGATGAAATACTTCTCCTTCCAATGTTTGATCGAGTCCGGATTCTCGATCAACTTCACGCCCGTCCGCGGCGAAAGATAGAACCTTTGTTCGTTTCGGCTTTGCTGACAGGGTCGGTAGAGGCTCCGAAAGAGAAACATGCTCGGCTCGGCACCGACCTCTTGGCACCGGAGGACAAACACCATGACGTGCCTCCAGGTGTTCGGCATCAGCTGGGCGGGGCTCAAACCGTACCAGTTCAAGACATCAACTACGAACGGATGAAGGGGAAAGCGGAGTCCGGCGATGAGAGAGTCGACAGGAAAAACGCACACATCTGTCGAAGACTTCGTATTGGCTCGGAAGCCTGGCCCGGGGAGGAGCAGCCCGTACTCGGTGGGGATCCGGAATCCCTTACGGATCAGATGTAGATCGGCCTCCGTAAGAGACGAGATGGTATGGTCCACCTCGGACAGCTCTCTCGATTCATTCTCCTCCACCGATTTGGCCGTGCCTTGGGTCACCTTCTCTAAGATATCCTCAGCGTAGTCCCGAACGCCTCCCACGCTCGACAGAGCAATAGGCTGCCGACCGAATGCCCCCGCCGTCTTCGGCGTCTCGACGATCGTGACCACCGCTTTACCCTTATGAGACGCCGCCGCGACCTCCTGAGGTGGTTCGGCTACTTCACCCTCTCTGTCCGGCCGAACGACACTCTGATCGGTCGGCTCCACTACCTCCTTTCCTTTGCCCGCTCGGCCTACGACTTGCTCCGAGGCGGGGGTCTCATCCGAGGAAGTAATCTTAACCATTTTCTAAAGAAAGGGGAAGGAGACTGACCTTGAAATGACAGCTACGGTCGGAAAAGTTCACCAGAGACAGAGAACGCCTCGCCGCGACAGCTAACACCACCACCAAGGAGCTAAAAACTTCGAAGGTGAAAGTAAAAACTGGAGAGAGAGTAAAAGTGAATAATGAGACTTGGATCAAGGAGGGGTGAAGATTTATGGTAAAAAAGGAACGTCCCTTGGACTTCCAAACGAAGGAGCGCGACTCTTGGGCCGCTCTCGAAATGTCGTGAAGGCCCAACACAACTCTGTCTTCTTCACCAAGTCAACTAGCTCGGCGCAACGGGATCTGAATCCGAACTACACGCAATCCGAGCCCGCTTGCAAAGAGTCCGGTCGGTCGCCGAGCAAGTACCATTCCGAGCTTGCAAACGGAGAAAACTCACTTTCTCCTCAACTTTCGCGTAAAATCTCGATCAGACGGCCCAGATCTCGCCAAGGACACTAGACGACAAGATAGTGTTTTCTTGAGAAATGTGCCCGTCTCGAGATGCGCATCGCCATCCAACGGTTCAGATTGCGTCAGGTCGCTCGGACTGCCTACACTTGCTCCATGTCATCCGACAGGCTCCGGTTGCGCCACGTCGCTGGGATAATCGTACCCTCGGACGTCCCACCTCTGTCTGAAGAAACCAGAAAAAATTTAGATTCAAAGTTTAAGGCACCGCCCTCGGCGAGCCCCCCCAGGCCCCAGGTCTCGGTCGGTGTTCCACCGACCCATGGGGCCCGGTCAGAAGCAGATCGGCACACCTCCCATCTCTAACTCCTTCGGGTTGGCAACCATCGGAAGCCGTCAGCCCGGAAGGAAGACAGAGATGGAAAGAGACCCATCATTCCGAAGCTACTGCAGTCCCTCGGACCCGGACCTGGGTCATCACCTCTTCTACCGTGATCTTCCCCGACCCTGACACCCGCACTGGGGCAGTCAGAATCGGGAGAAGATCACGGTGGAAGAACGACCACCCGTCCTCCCGAAGCAAACTCATCCCTCGGTTCCGGACTTGGCTCATCACCTCTTCTACCATGACCTTCCCCGACTCTGACACCCACATCGGAGCACTCAGAATCGGGAGAAGATCATGGTGGAAGAACGACCACCCGTCCTACCGAGGCACATCGACCCTCGGATCTGGACTTCGGCAGTCAACCCTTCTGCCAAGATCTCCCCTGACCCTGACACCTCCACCCAGGGCCGTCAGAGTCAGGAGAAGATCTTGGCGGAAGAGCGACCCCCCGTCCTTCCGAAACACATGGTCCCTCGAATCCGGACTTTGATCATCACTTCTTCCACCATGATCTCCCCCGACCCTGACATCCACTTCGGGGCCGTCAGAGTCAGGAGAAGACCATGGTGGAAGAACGACCACCCGTCCTTCCGAAGAACAACCACCCGAAGCAGATTCCTCCGAGGGCTAAAACTCTACATTGTTGCGATTAAAATGACAAAGGGAGTGGGATACTTATAAGCTATCCTCCAAGATCTGGCCATTATGATCCTCGAAAGTTGAAACGCCACGCATTAATTGAGGGAACCATTCTTAATGACCCCGGGAAGATGGAACGCCGCACAAACCCCGAGGGACCATTAATACCCTTGGGAACAGGATCGTCTCGAAACTCGTTGCGCCAGGTTGCTCGGACTACCGAAGCCCCATGCCTTCGGTCGGCTGCCGAGCAAGTGCCTTTCCGATCCTGCAAACGGAGAAAATTTAATTTCTCCTCAACTTTCGTGCAAGATCTCGATCAGACGACCCAGATCTCGCCGAGAACACTAAACGACAAGATAGTGTTTTCTTGAGAAATGTGCCCGTCTTGAGATGCGCGTCGTCATCCAACGGCTCAGATTGCGCCACGTCGCTCGGACTGCCGAAGCCCCATGCCTTCGGTCGGCTGCCGAGCAAGTGCCTTTCCGATCCTGCAAACGGAAAAAATTCACTTTCTCCTCAACTTTCGTGCAAGATCTCGATCAGACGGCCCAGATCTCGCCGAGGACACTAAACGACAAGATAGTGTTTTCTTGAAAAATGTGCCCGACTTGAGATGCGCGTCGTCATCTAACGGCTCAGATTGCGCCACGTCGCTCGGACTGCCGAAGCCCCATGCCTTCGGTCGGCTGCCGAGCAAGTGCCTTTCCGATCCTGCAAACGGAGAAAAAAGACACCGAGCAACTACGACCGTTGGATCTCTCAGAAATTCGTGCCTCTAATGATGAATGGTCCAGATTGCGCCACGTGCGCTAAAAGACAAGATAGTATTTTCTTGGGATTCACACCATCATCCGACGGCTCAGATTGCGCCACGTCGCTCGGCCTGCCGAGCCCCTATCCCTCCGGTCGGCGGCCGAGCAAGTGCCTTTCCGAGCTCGCAAACGGAGAAAAAAGCTTTCGAGCGATAACAACCGATGGATCTCTCAAAAATTCGCGCCCGTCTATGATCAATGGCCCAGATCGATCCACGTCATAAATCGGTATTTAAAATCATTTTTTATTTATTTAAATCGTTCTATTTATTTAAAAATTGCGAAAAAATTGCTAAAAATTCGAGGAAATTAATTAAAAATTCTAGAAAATAATTAAAAATTTGGGGGTATATTTCTGAGCCCCTGAACGAACAATTATTGCCTAGAATATACTGTTAAGGCCCCCGAACGATTAGTAAACACATCGCAAAATTAAATAAATAATCCGAAAAAATAAATAAAAGCCGTCAAATACTCGATATGGCTAGAGAACAGCACATGGCATCAAAAAATCACCTCACTACCCCCTTCGAGATTCAAACTCCTCCATTCGGACTCCGATACAACTCCACTAGCCACCAAAACAGTTAAACTACTCCTCAAAGGCTGATCACACTCCAGATCGGGCGCGAATCTTGAAGCTCGGGGGTAAAATGGTAATTTCACATACAAGTGGATCCAAAGCGGGTACTGGATCTCCTTCGCACAGATCCAATAACCCATAAACGGATCCACACCAATTGGGTACGGGTCCCGACCCGAGACGAACCCAGACCAACAAGAGACAAATCAGGGCCACTGATTTGACCAAGTCAACGGGCCTGATTTACTCTTACCGGGAATCAGGGATTAGTTTCCTAAACAGACTGTGAGGATTTTGCTCCTGGCAGTTATACAGGGAATCAAGTCTCTAATCACTCCCCTGGCAACTATAAATACCTCCCCTCTACCACTGTGACCAGGTAATCACTCTTTTTCCACCTTAAGCTCTTTCTTTAATCACCACTGATTACTGACAAGAGCGTCGGAGGGTGCGTCGCCGGAATCAACCCCGGTGTCTCGCACTTCCTTGCAGGTTGCGGCGGAAATTGGAAGGCTTGGATCTGCTGTTCAGGTTTTCTCGAACTCACAAATCTCATCTGTTTACCCCCACACCGAAATCAGCGGTAACAATAGGTATATTCTCAATATAATAGAATATTATTGTGTATAATGTTCTATGGGGCAACATGTGTTTTGCACGTGTTATCTGTTTAATTGTTGGACCGGATTGAGTGGGCATAAAGCCCAGTACCCTAAACCCAGTTCATCTCATATAAAAGCTAGTCTAGAGGTAGTGCTCTGTTATATTCCAATGCTGATAAGTAGGATATAATATCTTAAGCGGCTATGAGATATAAACCCTAACCTTAATTACTCATCTTGATCTAACAATCTTAAGATAGTATGAGAGAAAAAGAGATGGACCCGATCGATCGACGGACTCAGCCGTCGGCGCACCACTGCCGTTGTTAGTCGTCGCCATCGTCGACAATCCTCGGCGCTATCGCAGATCTCCAAGCCAACGAATGGCGTTGCCGCTGCATCTTCTCCTTGCTTTGATTGGGTTTGTTTGTCAGCCCAGTCACCAGATCCCGACATACGTCGCCATGTGCCACCACTGCCCGTCGTCGCTTTTGTCGACAACCCCCCCTGCGATCTCATCGTCTCCAACTATCAAATCTAAAACCCACTTTAAGAGAGAAATCTTCGGAGTCCGTCGCTGTCTCCAACCGCAGCCACCGCCGTCGATGTCATCGCAAGCCGGTGGCGCACCCCATCGTCGTAGGCCGGTGGCGCACCCCACCGTCACGGCCGCTGCCAGCCATGACCCGCTTCTCCTATCTTCTCAAATCCAACCTTTTGAATTGTGGGTTTCACTATTTGGTGATTTAGGAATTCGATCCGATTCATTTCGGATCCAAATACAGTATTCCCTTTCACTGTTGTTACCTGTTTGGAGAGAAAAGGGGATTGATTACTGTGTGGTGACAGATCCACTTGGAGTCACACGCTGTTTGATTGGGTTCAAGAGCTGCTGTCTCATGTTCGGGTAAATGAAGCAGATTTAGATTCAGTTCCAATCCAAAAAGCTGTTCTATTGGTTGGAGATGTTGTTTGGTGTTTGGATTGTTGAATCAGATCTAAATTAAAGATAAGTTCTTTACCTGTATATATATTTTAATTATTTGTTGGTGCTATGTGCTAAAGTATAAAAACCGTGTTAATCATTGTTTAATTAAACACAAGTTTGAATAATTATTTTAGCTTTGTGCTAAGGATCGAATATCCTTTTTGATAAGTTAAATTATAGATTCTGACTATAAATTTGTATCTCCAATTAAATTATTGTTAGAATAAATAGTGCTAATAATTCGTTTAATTGGCTAATTTTAACAATTTGATGATGTAGGAACTTCAAAGTTACTTACGAATTGTATGGGTTGGAGATGATGGATATGCATCACGGTTGAATAAGTCTGCACTACGCAGGCTTCTCCATCGAATTTGGAAACCACTTCTAACTTGAAGTGTCGGTATGATCTACTCTAAACTTTTTTAGTACTTTCATGTGATGAATGTGTTAATGTTTTGTGCATTTGATCACATGAATGGGAGTTTTAGATCATAGTTATTCTCACCTTCAAAACTAGCATGTTTAGGATTGTTAAGTGCTTTATCATACTATGTGTATAAATATTTTGACAAATCCATTGTCTGCAGTTTGTGTGAGATTATATATTTGCTTCTCTAATTAAAAAAAAATGATGCATAAGATCTGTAACATATGTCCGTAACTTAGATAAGAGCATCCTGTAATGCAAAATATGGCTCCATTAGTTGAGTTTTGTTCTTTGTCGTTCGTTGTACTATGTGTTCAAAATTTAATTATAAAATATGAGTCATTATCTCGTTTAGTGTTTCGAAGATGATGAAGAACGAATAAAGAAAAATATAGCTCAATTTGTTTGAGCAAGTGGATATTGTTAGAATCACTAGAGAAAACAAACAATTTTATAAAATATAATAGAGTAATTTTGTATTAACTCTTATAATGTGCATATGTTGTCAATCACATGTATAAGCCGAGTTTAACAAATGAGACAATTCAATAATAATAGTTCTAATTATATTCTTGAACATAGCATATTTGGCTAGGATTTGAGAACTATATATTCAATTGCTTGTGAGGAAATGTTATCTAATTATCAAAACTGTGGGAGAAATGTAGTTAAAAGCTATTGAGTCAAAAGCTTTAACATCCAAGTGTTTTGAAATTTAGAATCACTATGAACTTTATATTAAATTGTTTGTTCTTGTTAAAACTTATAACTCTACTAAATGACACTTTATTAAATATGACAAATGTGAAGTTTGAATTCAGATTTTGATCACTAGGAAATCATTTTGTATGGTCTCTACGAGTTCACAACCTTTGAATCAATACATTCCGATAATTGTAATCTCAGTAGCTTTGTGACTATGTGAGATAATTGTTGGTCAGAAGTATTTAATCGCTTTTGTAGATGATTAATATAAGTCTATCATATATATGAAGAATGATGCACTTGTTATTCTTAATGAATTTTAAAAAAAATTATAGTTAAACACTAAAAATCAAGGGTTCAGATTTGATAGAGGTGGTGAATATGTTTTAATAATTTTAAGAGAGGTTTGCATTTGGCATAATCTCTAGTGCACCCTACAACAGTCAAAACGACATTATTAAAAGTTAGAATAAAAAACTTAGTGAAATGTTGAATTCTATATTATTGACTATTATTTGAGTTTGTGTAACTGTGGATGATATTGTGTTGTTAATCATATTTTCAATATGTTACCGCACTCTAAATTATTTACATCTTGTAAACTATGGGATAGAAACACAAATAATTTTGTCAAAGTGAAAATTTGTGTTGTGATACATTTGTTAGAGTACATGACACTAGAAGGCCTAAAGTAGGACCTACAATAAATATTTGTGTATACTTAGAAAGTATAGAATGTGGTTCTATGGACAGTTTTGGATCTATCTAATTTAGGTTAGTAGAATCTGGACTTGCAATGTTTTTTGAGGATGTGTTCATCAAAGACAAATCTATGAAATTATCAGTCCTACTGTCACAGTCAATAATTCACAGTTGGAATCAAGAACCAGTCCTACTGACACTTATACTTCAATGGAAAATGAGCCAAGAAAAGTCTTTAGCAGACAATGAGATAAATTTGTGTTATACAATTAGTTGATTTGCCAAAATGGGTTAAAACTATAGTAAGCGGGGTTTTGTAGAAGAAACTTAGTTTTGATTGATCAGTAGCAATTTTAATGCACTTCTAGTAGCTTAAGAATTGACTGAGATAAATGGGGTAGACCGATCTGTTGTCTACTCACATGTTTGTCATATTGATACAATAAGGATTCTTCTTGCCCTTACATCTTTTGAAAATTTTGTTATTCATAAAAGATTTTAAACAGTTTTGTACTGAAAAGTTCTATACTGAACATTTTACATTGAAAAGTTTTGTACTGATTAGTTTTGTATTAAGTATTATGAACTAATGTGTTTAGTGAAAAGATTTACAACTTTGTAAAATCATCGTATATTTTAAAACATGTAATTTAGCTAACGTATAAATAATTTGACAAATTTCTCAAAAAGCCTAGTATATGAATCAAGTAATTCAGATCAGTGCCTCTAACTTTATGCTGTGTCAAATATAATGACTATTATTTACTTGGTTTTATTGACATACTTGTTGATTGGAAGTGACATCTCTATTATAAACAGAGTTAAAATTGTCCTATCTAAATAAATTTCGCATGAAACACCTAAGTGTTGTGGACACCATATTATGTATAAGGGTGAGTTTTGGTTGGCAAGGGATAACCCTTAGTCAAACTCGATAAATCAATAATGTGTTTCAAAAATGGGGATATAGTGATTGAAAGTGTGTTTTGAAACACCTTAAGATTATAATAAAAGGTTGACACCTTATGATGGTGCAACTATGAGACATGTAGATCATTCTAAAAGAATTGAAAGTCCCGTGTATACAAAGATTTGACTAGATAGACATAGCCTTTGAGGTAGGTATGATCTGCAGATTCACTAATAATCCCATACACATTTGAGTGCCCTTAAGAGGCTAATGAGATACCTAAGTGGTACTCAAGAGTTTGCTTTGTGCTACTCAAAGTTTAGTGGAAGTCGACAACTAGTGAATATGTGTTCACACTAGGAGGATCAGAAAAAATTATGGAGATTAAAAGGCAAACAAGCATTGCGTTCTCATCCAAGAAATCAGACCTCTATGTGTTATCCTCTGCAGGAAAAGAGGCTGAGTGGATTGAATGACTTATTGCTAATCATCCATTAAGAAGTTTAAAGTAAATTCTCTAATTCTGTTATGCGACTACCAAGCTATAATTCACTGTAGCTCATAATTCACTCTATAGAAGTAAGAAGTGTATATTAAGGCTGAAAGAAGCCTAGCTGAACTTTCTCATAGATAAAGTGCAATTTGCGACAAGTATGGCTAATACTCTTGCTAAGAGACTTGAAAGTAATTTAATTATTAAAACTATGGGGGAAATGGAGTTAAAAGCTATTGAGTCAAAAACTTTAACATCCAAGTTGTTTTGAGATTTAGAATCCAATTGGAGCCATAGAGAAGTTCAAACTGAAGCATCAATTTTACGCAGTTGGCATGCTTTAGATAATTTGAAAAGTTCTATGTAAATTCTGTTAATATATAACTTCATTCCAATTTTGATGATGCTATATTTTTTTATAATTTACTTAGAATCATCTCATTATTCCAAAAGAAAGCATGAAAACTTGTTGATGTGTTCGATGTTTAGAATTGTTGTTATATCATTCTAATTTTGATGATATAACTCTTTTATTGATTCATATTTCATTCCAATTTTGATGATTCAGAATTAACCATAATTGATTTGACTGTTCTATCATTGGAATATGAAACATAGTATAGTTCTTGTATAGAAACTATAATAGTTCTTGTTCTTTATTTTGTTAAAGAGACTGGATTGTGATGCTTGCGTTGCATTTGCTAAGCTACCGTTGAATTGTACTAAGTTCTTTAATGGAACTAGATACTTTATAAAATTCGTTAGAATTCTTAAAGATGTGTCTTTTGATATTCACGTTTTCAATAAGCTAGCAAAGATGGAGGAGTTGAATCTGTTAACATAGATTTCAGAATAATGATTTGCTCAAAATGGAGGAGTAAACATAAAGCAGTTTGCAAGGATATAGTTTTGGTTTATTTCTTTCGAGAATAAATTTGTCACTTGCTTGATAAAACTTCTGTTGAGTTTAAAACTCTTGTGTTCATGAGCTTAAAACTCATATTTTGTTCTTGAAGTTTATTTGCTTTGGTTGATTTTGAAACTATGACAAGTTTCTCTAGTTGGTTTAGTCATTGTGAACTATTCTGTTTTAATATGGTCTTTGAACTATTTGATTATTTTGGTTTAGTCTCATTTGAACTATTCGAGTTATGATTGATTTAGTCTGTGAACTATATTATTTTTGTGAGCCAATAATTTAACGGGGCATTGCCTAATATATTGAGAATATAGGAGGAGATTGTTGGATATGTAGGTATATTCTCAATATAATAGAATATTATTGTGTATAATGTTCTATGGGGCAACATGTGTTTTGCACGTGTTATCTGTTTAATTGTTGGATCGGTTTGAGTAGGCATAAAGCACAGTACCCTAAACCCAGTTCATCTCATATAAAAGCTGGTCTAGAGGTAGTGCTCTGTTATATTCCAATACTGATAAGCAGGGTATAATATCTTAAGCGGCTATGAGATATAAACCTTAACCCTAATTACTCATCTTTATCCAATAGGATCCGGGTATGCGGGTCTAGTTTGGATGTCGGGTCTGCAAGTAGGCTCAGGTAGGGATGTGTTTGTTTGTGGGTTTGGATCAAATGTTAACGGGTATGGATTTTTTTGGGTTCGGGTTGCATGAGAGTATAGGCTCAGGTTTTGTTTCAGATTAAGGGTTTAGATTAGGACTTGTGGTGATTTAATTAAGATCTGATCGTTGTTTAAGTTGGGACTTTGTTGATTAAATTGAGACTAGGTTATGATTAAGATTAGGAGTTGGATTTAATTAATTAAGAGTTGATTAGTTTCAGTTTTAGATTCCGTTAATTTCATATTTTAGATGTTTATAGTTTCATATTTAGGTGTGTAATTTCATATTTGGAAGGTGAATAAGTTCAGATTTTAGAGATCTAATTAATTTCAGATTGTGGATTGATTTGAGATTTGGTTTAATTTCAGATATGAGTTTAATTGAATTTTGAGTTCGGGTTGATTCTTTAGTAGAGACATAGATCTGGTTATAAGAGAGTAATTTAATCGAATTAAAACTAGTTGAAGACTAGCTCGCTTAATTATAATAATTTATAGAGTTTATTGTTATGTAGAGTGGAGAATTGTAGGAGGATAATATTGAATATAGGATTGGACTTGTGAGAGGGAAGGGAACTCATTGAAGTTGTGTTTGAGTTTAGGATTCTCCGAGGGGTGAGAACTCATGTTATATTTATTTAAGTTTTTAGGGTGGTCGTAGATAATCTTAGAGTGTTTGGGGGTACGACGTCCTAGTTGGTTAGAGTTCTAGAGGCTGAGTAAGACCCAAGGTGCTAGCATGTGGATTTTTGGAGTCAGTCAGATTACGCTAGTATCCAAGTATTTTGTTGAGTTAAGTCTGTTAGGGTTACACTAGCTATAGATGGGGTTTGATTTCTTTCTGATCTAAGGATATGCACTAGAAAGGAGTTATGATGAAGCGTGAGCAAACGTAAGTAGGGGGCTCTATATAGTCAGGCGGTGGATTCCAGAACTAGAGCGACACTTACGGGATGTTCATGTGACGAGGGCTTCAGGATTTTGGGACTATAAATAATCAGGCGGTGGATTTTGGGATTATGAATGGTCGGTAGAGAAACTAATACTTGCGGGATGTCTGATTATTGCTAATTGTTTCTGTGTAAGAGTTGCATGGCTTGAGATTAAACCCTATAATGAGTAGAACGTTAAGGGTTTGCCCTCAGACCTATGTTGTATGGGCGGCATAGAATCTAAACAAGTGCGCATTTGAAATTGCATCGTGTGTATATTGCTTGTGCATTAGTCTTTAGGATCATGGCATACACAAACAAACTTAAGGATAGTCACTCTTTTCATATTATTCTACATTCAAAATAGTGGTTTCAGAGTTTTGGAGGATCGCTATTGTTGTTAGCATTGCGTCGGTTGTATTCAACAGGCGTGCCCATAATTTACAAGTTTTACTAGACTCTTGTCAATGAGTGGCGTGGACGCAAGTTTGTAATGGATGTTGATGGAGGATTGAGAATTTAATGATGTAATAAGTTTTGATTATTGTGTAAACAATTCCGCTGTGTATTATAAAGAACGATGATGTAATAAAAGTTTTTAAATTCCCTGTGTTTTTGTGCTATGTTGTATAGAATAAAAGATTCTGAATGAGTCACGAATTGCCTGTGTATGAAATTCGGGGCGCTACAATCATCATATTACATACACAGTTATAATCACCAATTCTAGATGAATATCATGTAATAAGATATATTTAGAATGTATTGATGTGATGGTACGATTGTTGCATATTTAGAACTCTATAACTTTAACATTGTGAAGATTTTCTTAGATATGTTATTTGATAAATTCTGACTTTAATTATAGATTATGAGTAGGAGCGTACCTTTTGTTATAGATAACTATTTTGAGATTTGATATTTAAAATGTGAAGTGTTCAGATTTTCTAACCTACTGAATGACTGCCTTGTACTAAGATTAGAACGAGTTTCCTGTAGCCAAACTTAGTCTTTTATATATGCATATTATAGCCTTCCGAGTTTAGAATCCATAACTTCTTACAGATTATCAAACCAAGTTTTAGTTTGTGAGATATTGAGGTTTTTGTGCACGTATGTTCCAAATTCCAGATTGATGTTTAAAAATATTGTCCCGGTAACTTGCATGAAATGATAGACTCTGTGAGGAATCATAATCTGAGAAAAATCTGAGTATTACTAGACATCGTTAGGGATTGGATTCTGAATTTTTAAATTTTGTAAGAATTGATAATGATATTTCAGTGGATTTGTAAGCATTAGAATATAACCCTATACTGCTGCTTGTGCAGTAGACCTGTAAAGATCGGATTGTTAGGCATAGCTAGAGGATATAGAATTCATCGAGTGAGTAGGCGTTGAATTCGGAGGAGAGTATACATTGTAGAATCTATTATGGAATTACCTTCCTTGTATCATGTATTGCTTCATCTCTTGATACCTTCTTGATTATCGTTTTGATACTATCATTCCTACCACCGATTGCACCAACTGCATGTTCATGTTTAACTATGATAAAAGAATGATAAGCGTGGGTAATAAAGGATACGACTATATAGGAGAGTGTACTCGGAAGGGGGCCCGTGTTTCCCGTATTACTATTTACCATTACTGTTATCAATTACTGTTTACCGTTATTGATTACCGATTACTGTCACTTGAAGACCTGAGTACATGATCATGTAGACTTCACTATTTTAGTCCAAAAGTTCAATTGATTGTTATGTACCTGAAATTGTGGTATGAGACACAAGATTGCGTACATTAGATAGGTTAATAAAAACTGATATACCTAACACTGACACTGAGTATTGACACAAATACCCATTACCGACTATTGATTACCGATCCCTGCACCACCGAATACCGATTGATTATACCTAACAGTCATGATTGTGTTTTCTTGCCGTTGCTACATAAGCATTCACATTGTGCATGATTATACCGTTCGAGTATTTACATAGCTATTCCTTCCTTTCTTCCATATTATGTTTCATTATTTTGCCATTGTACTACTTGATGCTACTTGCTGTCCGAAGCTTGCTCTAACGGACACCCTCCACCACCCCAGATGATGTTTATACAGGCACCGATGATGAGCTAACAGAGAAAATTGGTGAAACACCCCGTAAAATAAAACAACATTTTATTAGTATTATTTTTGTCTACTAGTTGGTACGTGCAACGCACTTGCATTATAATATAGTGTAATACTTGTATTATACATCTATTTTTATTTTATTATTTATTTTATTCATATGAATGAAGAATAGTTTGGTATGAGCTATTAATAATAATTGTAATAAGAGAATCCTAATTTGGCCCATATGAGCCCACTCCAATACAAAAACACAAACCAAAACCCTAACCCTAACCATGAGGGTGGCTGGCCAACATATAGGAGAGGGAGAGAGAGGCTCTCTCTCAACTTTTATTGGCTTTTCGATTGGACTACATTTGGATTCTTGGAGGAGAAGGACTTTTGGAGATTTTTGATCTAGAATTCAACATCAATAGGTGGGTGTTCTTCTTTTCTTTTGATTTCTATTGATGTTGTATAAAAATAGCATGCTAGGATGTTTGTAAACACTTATTCTAATCGTAGAGACAATATGAATTGATGCATAATAAACATAATTTGTATGTTCTTTGTATTGTATTGAATGATTTTAAATGGATAAGTAGATCTAGTTGTATTGTGTCTAATTCGATCGGTCACTCGGAATTGGAATCAGAACTCTCTAATTAAGCCCTTCTTTCTTTAGTTATAGAGTAGACTCAAACATTGAACGGAGAATGCAGAATAGAATCATCTGAATAATTGTAGGATATTCCATCTAGCTGGGGTTGGCTGTTCGTGAAAATATATACATGTTGTTAGAACTCATATCATGCAAACAAGAACCATATTTTAACTGTAAAGTAAATGCTATATGATTGTAGACTTGAATATTGATGTCAATTAGTTACATGAAAAACTAGCATTCATTAAACACATGAAATAACAAATTTTCTTGGCAATTTACATCTCAGTTTTGGAGTTATTTCTTGTGGATTTTGTAGAGTTTTATTTGCTATTTTGAGGGTTAATATTGTTGTTCTTGTTTAAAGGTTCATGGGTTAATTAATTAGGGTTTGGAACCCAAGTTTTAACGGGTCTGTTGTGACTGCTGTGGGTCTGTAGTGATCGGGGCTGGCTGTAGGGACTCGGATCTGGGGTTACTGCATTTCGGGTCAGTTCTCACATGAACGGGGCTCGAGTTTGAGTGCAGTAAGGGGCCAGGTTCAGGCAGTGGGGGCTAAGTTCTTGATTTAAATTGTATGCGGGTTTGGATTTAAATTGTATATGAGTTTGGATGTAGTGGATTTCGAGTCTGGTTGAGATAGGGACCGGGTGTAGATGGAGTGGTGTTTTTTTTAAAATAGTGTTTGTTTAATTACATAGATATTTGTTCTAACTATGTAAAGATTTTGAAGTAATTAAATTAGGATTTGATTTTGATTAATTTCAGATTTTAGATTGATTAATTTCAGATTTAATGTTGATTAATTTCAGATTTTTAATATGATCGTTTTCATATTTAAGGTGTGGAGTTTGAATTAGGTAGGGTGCGTTTGAGCTAAGTTGTAGATTGACTTATTTTGTTTTAAAACTAGTTAATTAACTTAGATCACCTTTCATGAATGTTAATAGTCGAATCAAAACAGATATGGTAAAAATATTCACTAAATTTTGAGTAAAGAGAACCAATATCAAATAAGGAATGTTTTAATTACTAACATAGATTAACTGTAGTCTAGTTCGCTGTCTAATTTTGATAATTGATGAGTAGACCTAGATTTGAGTAGATATTGATTAATTTAATTGAAATGAAAGTAATTGTAGACTAGCTCGTTTAATTCCAATGATTGATAGACATGAGTTGATTATTGAGTAACTAAGATCTAATAATGGAACCTAATATTAATTGGAAATAAATCAAGATTTAGAGATTGTAAATTATTGTGAGAGTTGTAGTTGTGTTAATGATTTTAAATATTGAGCATGAGAGGTGAATGAACCTAACTTATACTGAGTTTTGACTTAGAGTTTTGGAGTAGTTGATAACTCCTAGATGTTGGGATTTTATTTATGAGTTAGGGTTAACATAGAAAACCCTAGAATGTGGTGTTTTCCTAGTTGTGAGGGTCCTAGAGGCTGAGAAAGACCCAGGATACCGGCGGGTTGTGATTATTAGAATGTGGGAATTAGACAGTTTGGGGTAGTATTCATGGTGTTGTTGATTTCAGTCTGGTAGGGTGAGCTAGCTCTAGATGGTAGTTGTTTATGTTTGAGTATAAGGTCAAACACTAGACGGAGGTTGTGACGAAGCAAAAGCAAACGTGAGAAGAGGTCTCCAGGATGATCTGCAGAGTGAGATATTCCTCAGTATTCCAGGACGAGAGTGAAATAGTCTCCAGAATGATCTGCAGAGTGAGACTGATCTCCAGTATTCCAAGACAAGAGCAATGCTCATGGTACATTTGTGTTATGAGGGCTCCAGGATGACCAGCAGAGTGAGGTATTCTCCAAAATTTCTGGACGAGAGTGAAATAGCCTCCAGAATGATCTGTAGATAGAGATTGATCTCACATGATGTCTAAATCTTGAAGTTTGTCACAGATCTAGTTTTTTCATAGTGAGGAATTAAACCCTGAAATGAGGAAAAACATTCGAAGTTTGCATTCGGAACCTATGTTGTGTGAGCGGCATAGAATTCCAAACAGACATGCATTAGAAATGAGCATTGTGTGCATTTATTTTGTGCATCAGATTTCAGGTTCATGACATACACTTATACACTTAGATTAGATTTACTTTCTGTTTTATTTATCTTCATTTTGCATCAAATCTTTGGTTGTTGAGAATTATAAGATCGCTATTGTTATTAGTATTGTGTTGGTTGAATTCAACTGACGTACCCACAGTTTGGAAGATTTTGCAAAATTTGTTTCAGTAAATGGTGTGGATTTAAGTTTCATAGCGGACTCTAGTAGAAGATTGAAGTTTGATTGTTTTAACAAGTTGTATTTATTACGTAAAATTTGGTTGTGTATTGTAAAGAACGATGCAGTAATAAAAGTTTTAAAATTTTCCTGTATTTTGTAGTGTGTTTATGTATTACATTAAAGTAAAAGATTCTGGATGAGTCCCGAATTTCTTGTATGGAATTCGGGGCGCTACACTTGGTGAGCAGACTTTCTACATGGCCATGATAGAGTTGCATGTGATTTATTTTCCAATCACTACATTATCTAGTTAGTCGTAGTAAACTGTTCATTTCATTGTATTTATTTCAGTACATTATATTCTCGTGCATTTTGACTTGAAGTCCATGTATTTTAGATGATGGTTATTTAGTGGACAGTTTAACTTTATTTCTTGTTCATGTGATTACCATTATTACCTGCATGGATGTGCTTTATTAATATTTGGAGATTACAACTGTACATCTTATGAATGATGCTTGTATAATTTGTCGGACCTCAGTTGCGTGTCCGTAATTCCGTATATTGGGAAGCGTGGTGTGACATGTTAAAGTTAATTTTGCTTTAAAGTACATGAAAATTTAGGAGGAATTTTTTCCTTTTTTCTGGGAATAAAATGTCTTGTATTTCTAAGTAAATTGATTGAAACTATATGTTGCCAAAGTAACCTCTATAATCAAAATTGTTTTATTTAGGAATATAAAGATGTGTATGTCTGTTATTTATGCAAATAATTACCGGCCCAAAGGAATGTTATGTTATTATTTGGACAAATAATGGGTATACATGTGATAATAAATATGTTACGATTATTAGGCTTTCCATGTGAGCAACGAGTCGGTCCAAAGAAAGACTTATTGCTTGACAAGATTAATTGTCAATATTTGATTACTGCACGGAGAGTACCACTTACAGTTGATATTTCCATCTAAAGACTAATTGTCAATGTTGTGCTAGGTATCTTGTTTAATCATGTCATGTATAAAATTCCAGATTAAGTAATTTTTTTGTATTATGATATGAATAAGAATTGTGAGCATGTTATTTTGATTTGTTCTCTATTCAATTTCTGCTTATGCTTCTGCAATATCTGTCAATATGAATACCATTCTTGTGCTTAATGTTACAAACTTCAAGAATTGGAATGATCTTGACCTTGTGCTTCAGACAAAGTGACTCGCTGATCTCATTAATGAGAGTTCCTCTGAGGATAAAAGAAACACGGAAAGGTGGGATCATTCTAATCGCATAAGTCTAATGATCATTAAGTGTTCCATTCTGGAAACCTTCAAGGGTCTATGTCTGAGGGAAAAAATGCTACTAAGTTCTTTGAAGAAACTGAAAAGCTTTTTGCTAAAAAAAACGAAAAGACTGAAATAAGTACTCTTTTGAGTAATCTTGTGTCAATGAGGTATAAAGGAAAATGGAACATAAGGGAGTACATCATGAAGATGTCTAATCTTGCTTCCAAACTAAATACACTAAAGTTCGAGCTGTCTGATGACTTGCTCGTGCATCTAGTTCTTATCTCACTTCAAGGTGAGTTACAAAACTCAGAAAGACAAATGGACTCTTAATGAGATCATATCTCATTGTGTGCAAAAAGAACAAAGAATTAAGCAAGAAATGGCTGAAAGTGTTCACTTAGCAACCACCCCACCAGACAAGAAAATGAAATAAGGAAAGGCAGCTGCAATTGGGACACCAAAGAAAGTGCAAAAGAAATAGGATCAGGAATTTGCCTGTTTCTTTTGCAATAAAGGTAGACACATCAAAAGGAATGTCCCAAGTAGGCCACTTGGAATGTTAAGAAAGATATGCTTCTCACTTTAGTTTGTTCTAAAGTTAATTTAGCTTCTATACCTAAACACACTTGGTGGGTAGATTTTAGTACTAGTACTCACATAAGTGTGTCAATGCAGGGTTGCCTATGGAGCCAAAAGCCAAGTGATGCTTAAAGATTCATCCATGTGGGCGACAGGAAATAGTTGCAGTTGAGACTATAGGAACCTTTAGGTTATTGTTAAAAATTGGTTATTTCTGAATTTGGAAGAGACTTATGTAGTATTGTCTTTAAGCTGGAATTTGGTTTCAGTTTCAGTTTTGGAAAAATTCAGTTTTCTTGTACATATAAAAATAATAAATTCACTCTTTCAAGATTCGAATCTTAATGGTACCAGTTCCTTATCTTTAGTTGATAACCTATATTTGTTGAATACAATTGCCTCATTTAATGAAACCTTGCATACAAGTTCATGTGGTACAAATCGAAAATTAACTGACAAGGATTCTGCCAATCTATGGCATAAGCGTTTAGGTCATATCTCTAAACAGATAATACAAAGACTTGTGTCTGACGAAATTCTTGATCCCCTTGATTTGACAGATTTTAAGTTAGTATTGAGTGTATAAAGGGGAAACAAACAAACATTAGGAAATTATGTGCTAAAAGATGTTCTAATGTCTTAGAACTAATTCATACTGGTATTTATGGACTATTCCCTACAACTTCTAGGAATGATCAATAGTATTTTATTACGTTCATAGAAGACTAATCAAAGCGGCAACCAAAATCCCTCATGAACTATGGATAGGCGGTAAGCCTAGCATTAAGCATCTACACATGTGGGGTTGTCTAGCTGAGGCAAGGCCTTATAGGCCAAATAAAAAGAAACTGGACTAAAGAACTGTAAGCTGCTACTTTGTTGATTACTTTGAACGGTCAAGGGGTTTTATGTTTTATGATCCCACTACCAGAACTTTTTTCAAGACGAGAAATGCAAGATTTCTTGAGAAAGTTGAGTTTGTGGAGGGAGATAATGTTAGAGACATTGTCTTTGAAGATGAATTTGTTTCTCTTCCTAATGTGCTATTGATAATGACCAGGCTCTTATTTCTGACATTGTTCAAAATGTAAGTCCAGAAAATCAAGACAATGTGGAAGAGTTCTATGTGCAAAATGAAGAAAGTGAAAAATCAACAACCTCGAGAGGATATGCCATTGAGAAGATCCACTAAAAAAAGGAGAAGTGCGATTCTGAATGACTATATTGTTTTTCTTCACGAACATGAGGTTGATATAGGAGTGGTGGGCGATGATCCAATCAACTTCCATCAAGCCAAACAAGTTCTAATTCTCAAAAGTGGATTGATGCCATGAATGATGAGATGAAATCCATGAAGGACAATGACGTTTGGAATCTCGTTGAATTTCCGGAAGGTGCGAAACCCACTGGTTGCTAATGGATATTTAAGACCAAAAGGGATTTAGTAGACAATATTGAGAGATATAAGTAGGGATGCTCTCGGATAAGGATATATTCGATTTGATTCGTATCCGAATCCAAAATTTTTGTAGATACGGATATGAAAAATCCGTATCCGGGCGGATCCAAATACAATTTCGGAGATCAAAATCCAAAAAAATTGGATACAAATACGAATACAGATATCCCTAAAAAAAGCGGATTCGGATACGAATATTCGCTTAATTTATAATATATTTATTTAATAATTATTTATAGTTATATACTTATATACTGAAAAAATACCCCCCTAATCTTCTATTCCTATTTCCTAAACAACAAACCCAACCCCAATCTCATCCTCTCTTGATTCCGATTCCCGTCGAAGTTCGACCTCCTCGCCGTCGGAAAACCTGACCAACCTCGTCTCTTAGCTTCTCCTCTACCCATCCTCATCATCTTCACGTCTGCATGTCCTTGTTGCTGCTCCAAATCGGAAACTTTACTTTCCAAATTGGAAAAACCTCCAAACCCGGTCTCATCTTCTCCGTCTCCAACCTCCTCGCCATCGAGATCTCCGATCAACCTCCTCTCTAACCTTCTCCTCCACCCATCCCCATCGTCTACATTAACTTGCGGCTGCCCCAAATTAGAAACCCTATATCCAAATGGGAACAACCTCAAACCCGGTTCTCATTTACTTTGTCTCCGACCTCCTTGCCGTCGGGAGCTCCGACCAACATCCTCTCCTCCCTTCTCCTCCACCCATCCACATAAGGCTCAATGAACTAAAACATTTTAGTTTTAGTAGATGGCATTTGCGACATCTGAAGCAGAAGTGGATGGGTCAAAATTAGATGGTTTCTTGAGTTCGGAGCATATCAAGAAGATACCCTGAGATGATTATTTGCGGCCACGTATTCCCGGGTTTAATTCTTCAATCTTTAAATTTTGTTTTTGTCACTAAATTTTAGAGAATTCTAATGTTTTTTTATCTGTTAAGCATTCATAGAATTACGTGTGTACACTGACAATACTTAATGCGGTCATTGTTCATTTATAAACCTTGTTTAGAACTAAAGTTCATAAACTAATTGAACTTTTTGCTGATCACACAATCAAATAAGTACTCACTTCACTAACCATAAGATCACCTCATCCTCCAATTTTTAAAAATAATCCTCCAAGAATTTTTGAATAAACATGCTCCTAAACATGCAAACATGGTAGACTCGTGAAATGCATATCGTGTGCTAGGAATGCTTAGCACCTTGAACCTTGATGACACTTAGCACTATTACTTGCCATGTTGATAATTATGATAAGAAAGAGCATGTCTAAGGAAGTTGTGGTATTTCATCCCGAGTCCTGAGAACGTTTGCACATTTAGAACTTAGGACCCAATATATTACAGCAGAAACTAAGTCAACACTGGTCCAAAATTGTCCTCCATGCCATCGACCCATAGGACCTAGTATTAGTCAATTTCCACTTAAATTGAACATCACATTCAAGATCATACATACCATACTCAAAAAATAGGTGTAAACCATCCTAACCTTTTCACCTGATTCTACTTCATTATATTGTAACCCCGTTCCTGCCAATACGTATTTACTGTATATTTTTGGTATTTTGATGTTTGCAAATTATTTTTCTGCTTTCAAATTCTTTTTGTCAAAATGTATTGTTGGATCTTCTATTAAAGTCTATTTTTAATCAATGATTTTATTTGTAACTAGTTTCCAATGATTTTTATATTGTAATACGAATCTTATTATTATTATGGGTAAAAGGGATATGAGCAACTTGCTCATTTAGTAAATGAGCAATTGATTATGTGGCATGCATGTGATACATTGGATAACTAACCCTTTTAAGGCTTCTCCAATCACATGTATGCCACATCATCAATTGCTCATTTACTAAATGAGCAAGTTGCTCATACCCCTTTTTCCCTATTATTATTATTATGACTTTGATACATATTATTATTATTATTATTATTATTATTATTATTATTATTATTATTATTATTATTGTTTTTGTTATTATCATTATTATTAGTATTATTAGTATTAAATATTATTATTATTATTGTTATTTCTTGATTGTTTATTAAAAATTCAATTCAATTCATTAATCGTATTTGCAGTTAATTTCAAATGGTATTCATATAATCCTATTTTTACATATGACCTTGTTATTGTTATTGTTGTTGTTGTTATTATTATTATTATTATTATTATTATTATTATTATTATTATTATTATTATTATTATTATTATTATTATTATTACTATAAAATCCTATTGTATTTGTTAGTATTTGAGTATTAACCTAATGTATACTATTTGATTTACTGTGCTATTATAGTACCATCTATTTATGTATTATAGTACCATCTATTTATGTATTTATTTATTGATCTAAATCTTAAATCCCTATTTTATTGATTATGTATATCTCTTATTGGATTTAAAACCCAACCCCATGATTTTTCGCTAGTGGATACTACCCAATAACCCAAAACCCATTTACCCTATATATAAACCTAACCTATTCTACCCTAGAACCCTAACCCTACTATCACTGTTGAACCCTAGTCGTTATTATCCCCCCTCCCCCCCCCCCCCCCCACTGTTCACCTTCCTCCTTCCCATATGCTCCCCAACGCGCTCGCCTCATCTTCACCCTTCGACCTTTCCTCCTCGACCACAACCCTGCCTCCTATCGTCATCACCACCGCTCGACGCCCTGCCCCTCACCCCACTCATCGATTGACCCACCTGCACCATCGACTGAGCGCGCCACCATTGCCGCTCGAGTTCCCTGAGCACCACCCGAGCTCTGCCGTAGTCGACCCTTATCGCAGTCAGCGTTGCCCTTGTCGACTCCCCATTGCTGCCACCCTTTGCCATTTCAGCCGACCCCAAAATTGCCCCGTCGCCATTGCTGGACTCTTCCAGTTGTCGCCACCCTTGCCGTCGACCCCCCTCCACTGCGTCACCATCGTCTGAGCTGCACCCTCGACCACCATCAGCACCTTGCTCAGCCCCGAGGTGATCACCCACTTGATCTGTGATCTGGCGATCATCTTGATCATCATCATCAAGCTCATTTGAATTTCAGCCATCCGATCTTCTTTGACCATCCTCATCAAGATACGCACCCGATCTAATCCATCAGATCTTGATCATCACATCTTGATCATCAGCAAGTCCATCATCAGCCGTCCGATCCTCATCTTGATCGATCATCTAGGGGAGCATCAGATCAGATTAGATTCAGCTTCATCAGGATTCGCAGTAGATCATATTATCGGATTTGTCGATCGTGATCATCAGGATCATCGCGATCATCATCCAATCAAGGTAAGTAACTTGTACGATTCTTTCATTTTCCCATACAAGCATCTTTTTGAAATACCGCAAGTAGATTTTAGTTGTGACTCGCCTTTTGTTATCGTTGATACATCTTGATCCTACTCATTGTTCATCTCCATTAATTTTCATAATCGTAAGGGTCACAACCATTTGTTACTACACTCATTTCACAACAATAAGTTATATCTAATTATTTATCTCATTATTTAGCTTCATAAATTTATGAATCACCATGACTTATAGATGCTTGGTTGTATGATGCATGTGTTGATATTGCTTCCTTTTTCTTGAGTTGAGAATACACATGGGTGTTGTTTGAATGCTTATTAACCCCTATTTTGTATTACACATTAATTTAGATCCATGGTAATTAATAATCATGTCACATTTCATGCAAAAGAAATCTGAGAATGCTGCTATCCTGATCTTGCTTGGTAATTTCGACCCTGTTAATAACATAATTTTGAATTAGTTTCTGAATAGGAATTGTAGCCCAAAGTGTCTAGTTTTCAGAACATCTGACTGAATCGGATTCCGAGTTATGAGTTATGAGATATTGCTGTTTTAGTACTGCTGGGTCTAGATTTCTAGATTCATAATTTCACTGTGTCACCATGTTTTGCAATTTAATTTGAACATTCTATTAGTAATGTAATACTATAAAATTTACTTTGCTGAGGCTAGACATGCTAGGGAATCACCCATAATTTTCCTGGATTTATTTGATGAGTTTTTAGACCTGATTTATGCATGTAAACACAATTTTAAGAATTCTGGCTGAACACAAAATCTGTAAAGAATGAGTAATTGAACCCAGTTTCTGTAGCTTTTATATATCATGTGTATATGCGCTGGAACTGGCAGAGAGTCTAGTTTCTATAAATTCTGACGGATCCAGATTTGCATTCCTGTAGCAACGAAAATTTCAGTTTTGGTGCAGCAACGTCCTGCTGTCCAGAATTGAAATTCTTGTTTTTTTAATAATTATAAGTTATTTTGATACTTGAATATGTTTTCTACCTAGCCTGAACTTGTTTGCTGTTTACTATCATGTTCATTTGCCTTGTTTGTGGATTTTCATGCATGTTTTGATAATAATAATAATAAGTAACAAGCTAGAGTTTAAGGAAAAGACCATAGTAGTGGACAATATAGATAAGTGTACTCGGAAGAGGGCTAGTGTTTTCCACTTATTACTTGGTTCATGAACTAGTTATATTATTATTTGATTCATGGACTAGTTACTATTGATCCATGAACTAGTTATATTATTAATTGATTCATGAACTTGTTATATTATTACTTGATTCATGAAACTATTATTTGTTTCATGAGCCTGTCATATTAGCACTTGACTCATGAACTAGTTATATGATTATCCAATTCATGAACCTGCTTGCTTGATCCATGATGTCTGAGTACACGGTCCTATAGATACCACCACTAGGCCTAAACGTAACTTGTTTGTATGCAACAACCATGTGGTATATATATATGAGATGCATGAGTGGTGCATTTAATAGGATTAAACAATAGACTTAAAAATAACACGTTTTGCCTGTACACACCTATTACCTATCTCGCATTCTACTTGATACCTGTTATAAATTACATGTTCACTTGTTACATGATTCTATTACTTGACTCAATTTACTTGCTTGCTAGTTTCATTGGACTCTATTACTTGTCACATTCTTGCCATGATATTGAATATTCTTAATTCCAATTCTCTGTTCCATGCTTTCTTGTATTTGTTCCTGTACTTGTTTGCTTGTACTACTTGCAGCCCGTAGCTTGCACTAATGGGTATCTTGTCTCTTGTTTCTCTATTTCTTCCACATGTTAAATACACAGGTTTTGGAGATCAATTACCTGCAGGAGTTGGTGAGCAGACTTTCTAAGCTTCGATTGGGATGAACCATGCTTTAGTTTACTTGTGCTTTGAGTTTATTTATTTTCTTGATGCTACTTAAACTTGAAATTGGCTTACTGTCCGTTTTTCAAATAATTCTGTTGATTATGAGTTTTGTTTCATGCATGCGTGGTTGTATATTCTTTTATATTCTTGTTGTGTTGTTGAGTCGATCCTTACAGCTTATGAATGATGAAAATTATTCGTTGGGCTTTGTCACGTACTCGTATTCCGTATTCTTTTGGAAAGCGGGGCGTGACATATATACATTCACTCGTCTTGTTCGATAAAATGTGTGACTGAAAGGAAACGTTTTATTTGTAGGAAATGACATTGAGGGAATCTGAAGATGAAGCCGATCAGTTGAATCAGATGAACCAACTCCTCCTAGCTAGCACTGGGGGCAAAAGGAAACCAACCCCTAAGGTAATTCTGTCGTACTTTCACTTTATGCACTCATCCTGGTCGATAGAATGCGCAAAATAACTGTAATGTTTTAAATATAGGATTTGGCATTGGTGGCATCTGAAGCTGAATTGGGTTGTTGTATTAGATGATTTTTTGGGTTTGGAGCTGATGGAGGTGCTCGGGGTTGTTAATTATGTGTGGGGTTGTTAATTATGTGCGACTTCATTATCCTCAGGCTGAATTCTTTAATCTTCGATTTATTGTTTCTGTCGCTAATTTCAAAAAATCCTAATGTTATCCAATACATATGTAATGGTTTGACATATGTATTATGACATGATGGCACATGAGGTAATCAGGTGTTTTTTTAGGTGATAACATTTGTGACATTGGTTTGAAACATGATACAGATTGGTAGGATTATGAGGCAATAAATACATTTGTTTGTATAAAACTATACATGATATTGCATGTAAAAGGATTTGTATCTCCAGATTGTTGTTTTGAATCCATTACGTAGCATTGTTCATTAGCATCAATACCTTGTTCATTTGAGGTGCTTAAATAATCAATGCTTCAAATTTGTCTAACACTGCTTTTGCATTCAACAAATTCATAAACACAACATTTATGGTTTCTTGCAAGCTCAATACAACAAGTTTTTGGCTTTGCTTACAATCAATATAGGAAGCAGCAATAAACAAGAAAGCGGTAAGAATGCACAACCCTCCTCACATGAATCAATTGATTCACCACTGCTAGGAGAGACCAGTAGTCCAAATGCAAGATAGAGCCTGCATGGTAAAAGTAAAATGGTAAAAATGGTAAAAAGTAAAATTGTAAAATTAAAAATCCTGCATTATTTATAGTCTTTTCCTTTATTGGTTGCAGTTCAGTTTTTTCTTCAAAATTGAAAATTTCCAACTCCAAGTGTTGTCTTGTTCGGTGGTGTATTCTTATCCTGGTAAAATATTTTGAAGAAGTCAGGTTCAAACTATATGCAAAATAGACAAGTAAGTGTGTACCATATTCATTTTTATACGAACTGTACATATATATATGAAATAAGTTCTCTTAACTTATTTTGTTGAGTTGATTTCTATTTTGTGATTATAAATGAAAATTGATACCTGCAATTCAGTGATATGCATATCTAGGTACTAGTTAATGAAAATAAATATAGCAAAAACTATATGTTTGATATCCGGATTCGTATTCGTTATCCTAGAGACCATATCCGATTCGCATCTGTATCCAAAATTTGCAGATACAAATATGTTTTTTATTTCCGATTCATATCTGAAACTACTTGGGAATGCGAATACACATGTTGGTATAGGCAATATCCGATCCGTATCCGATCCGAAAGCATCCCTAGATATAAGGCTCGTCTAGTTTCTAAGGGTTTCACTCAGAATGAAGGCATTGATTACAATGAGACTTTCTCTCCGGTTTCAACAAAAGACTATTTCAGGATCATAATGGCACTTGTGGCTCAATTTGATTCAGAGCTACATCAGATGGATGTAAAGATTGTGTTTCCCAATTGTGACATTGACGAAACAATTTATATGATGCAACTAGAAAACATTGTATCTACTGATCCAAAGAAAATGGTCTGCAAACTAAATAAATCCATCTATGGTCTCAAACAAGCTTCCTGTCAATGGTATCAAAAATTTCATAAAGTCATCATCTCATATGGATTTGAGGTAAATAAGGTTGATGATTGTGTAAAGTAAGTGCATATTTCTGGTGTTATATGTCGATGACGTACTATTTGCCAGCAGTGATATAAACTTATTGCACGAAACCAAGAGATTTCTGACCAAGAATTTTGAGATGAAAGATCTTGGGGATTCCTCTTCTGTATTAGGCATACAGATACATCGAGATCGCACTCAAGGTATCCTTGGGGTATCAAAAAATAGATATATCGAAAAAATTCTTGATAGATTCGGCATGAAAGGTTGTACACCAGGAGATACCCCTGTGGCTAAGGGAGACATGTTCAATCTCAATCATTGCCCCAAGAATGTGTTTGAATGGAAGAAAATGCAAAAGATTCCTTATGCCTCAGCTGTATGGCGTCTTATGTATGTTCAAGTATGAATGCGTCCGGATATTGCATTCATAGTGGGAATGTTAGGCAGATATTTGAGTAACTCTGGAATGGATCATTGGAAAGCATCCAAACGGGTTATGCATTATTTGCAGAGAACAAAAGATCGCATGATCACTTATCGGAAATCAGATCTTTTGGAGATCATTGGATATTTTGATTCTGATTTTGTTGGATGTCAAGATAGTAAAAGATCCGCATCAGGCTATATTTACTTGTTAGCTGGATGAGTTATTTCTTGGAAGAGTGCAAAGTAGTCACTCATAACTTCCTCCACTATGGTAGCTGAATATATAACCTATTTTGAGGCATCCAATCATGGGATATGGTAGTAAAACTTTGTTACTGGGCTGCGAATTGTGGATGGTCTCGAAAGACCATTAAAGATATATTGTCACAATAGTTCGATTGTACTTTATCCCAATAACAACAGAAGCTCTACGAAGTCGAAGCACATAGACATCAAGTTTTTAGTTGTTAAAGAAAGCGTTCAGAGTCATCAAGTGTCTATAGAACATATCGGGACAAACTCCATGATTGCGGATATGCTTACTAAGTGTTTACCACCCAAGGCCTTTCATGAGCACACTGCTCATATGTGTGTTATTTTGGATGATGTGCATGTTCAGTGAGAGTTTCTATTTTTGATGTTATTTGGTACAGACACATTTTATATTTGGCTTATGAAGAATAAAGTATTTGGTTCTTTATAAACTCGGAATGTTATTTGTGTTTGATCTCACTAAAGAATAAATATGGACTAGTTGTAAATGGGCATGTTTAAGATCACATTGCATGTAAATTCCATGCTACGCATCCATACTCGATCTATGTCATTGAATATATTAGTATGGTGACCATTGATGGGTTTAGTTACGAATGTAAGTAAAAAAGGTATCTTTGATTCCATGCTGATGTAGTTGATGGATCAGATTGTAAGATATTTCAGAATAGCTAGCCTTCAGTGCGCACTCAAGATTATATAATTATTTCTGGAAACATATGTAGCCCAAGTGAGAGATTGTTGGGATTTTTGTGGGCCTTACATATTAATAACAATTATATTGGACAAGGCTACTATAAGTGATCTAATTAATTAGGCTCTAGAAGTTTCTATTGGGTATGCGTTGTAATGTGTAGAAACTTATTACTATAATCAATTAGGGTTTATGGGAACCTAGTTGGAATTAGTATATAAGGACCATCATATTAAGGTTGTAGTCCCCAAATCACAATCACAATACTGCTCTCCTCCTTCTTCCTCATCAAAGAGAGAGTGATCCAAGGAGCACATAAGAAAATTTGGCTGTGGAAGACTCGATTCGTCTTCAATCTCTTTACATGGATTCAGGTATGATTTATTAATTATTGTTCTTGATAATTTAACATGATGATCTTGAGGATGGGATTCAAGAATTAGGATATGTGATTATTTAGTATTAAGACTACCATTACCTACCTTGTGTGACTCAACATGTTCTCAATGCTGAATGTTGGAACAGCAGGAAGTTTGGCGATTGTCAATCCTATTGTGCAGGCCCTCCTGCTTTTTCTTCAATTGCTTATTGTCTCTCTTCCTTGAGACAAATAAAAATCTGTTTCATAGAAAAATATATATAGATTAGCAAAAAAAGATTAGAAGAATTTTGAAAAATATAGAATGGAAGTTTGGACGGTCTGCTTCTTACCACTTGAAGCTCCTGCTTCTTTGATTGAGCATTTAAACGAGACACTGCATCAAATCAAATATAGACACAAAAAGAGTAAGTTGAGCATGTCATTAAAATGGAAGCAATAACAATATATTTTTTTTAATTTGTCTTTTTGAATAAAATTCAGTTCTTATTCATAATAATATAATACAAGCGCAATATACATGCAAATGTAGAGATATTATAAAGAGAAAATAAGAGGAAATGTGGAATATGACATCCTAAAAAGTCATATTCCTCATCTCAAATTCATGATCTACTCAATTCAAAGGGTTGAACATGTCATAAAACATTACATGATGAAATATTATCAAACTTCAATATGTTTTGCCTATGCATTAAGTTGTTGCAACTATTTCATTGCTGAAAAAATAGCTCATTTTACAGCCTCATGATGAATGAGAAAAATATGTGAACATTTAGTAATCTTATTTTACTCTATGTTTTGCGGAATGAAGACAGACTTGATTGGTGTAAAGTGTGAAGTTTGATTGCCGGAGATGGGGTTCTACTGAGAAATAAGAGAAAAATTTCTCTTATATCATAGCTGATCGACTGATCCTCTATTATATTTACACAAATGCTAGCAAGTCCATCTTTGTAATTTATACCAAAAAATTTGACTGGACTATTTATTCAATAAATAACAAGGGCAATTCTTATGTAGTGCATTTTGTTTTGGGTTGGGATGGTCTTGGAACATTTTGAAATATGAACCTATTGTAGATGGATTTGGGATATGTATAAAATGTTCCCTTATTAAAGGTCCTAGCCACTAGTTCAAAACATATTCAAACTATCTCTTAAAGACCTCTAGCTTTTTCAACATTTAATGTGAATATATTTTGTCACAAATTCGTTGAACTAGATTTCAGAAACCTCAAACCTTCAGTATCGTTTTTATCTTCTAACAGCGAGGGTGCACACTCAGGGCTCAGAAACGCTTGTCCCCCCCCCCCCCCCCACGGGCCCATCGATATGCGCATCCAAAGCAGGAAGGGAGTGCATCTGGTCATCATCGCCCCGTAGAGGAGGTGCATCTGAGAGGGAGGGCCCAAAGAGGGGGTCCTCCTACAGGTCGGTCCCGGCGTAAGAGAACCCCTCCGATGGGCCGACATCACGCTCAAACACACTACAACTCATTTTGCAGCCTCATGATGAATGAGAAAAATATGTGAACATTTAGTAATCTTATTTTACTCTATTTTTTGCGGAATGAAGACAGACTTGATTGGTGTAAAGCGTGAAGTTTGATTGCTGGAGATGGGGTTCTATTGAGAAATAAGAGAAAATTTTCTCTTATATCATAGCTGATCGGCTGATCCTCTATTATATTTACACAAATGCTAGCAAGTCCATCTTTGTAATTTATACCAAAAAATTTGACTGGACTATTTATTCAATAAATAACAAGGGCAATTCTTATGTAGTGCATTTTGTTCTGGGTTGGGATGGTCTTGGAACATTTTGAAATATGAACCTATTGTAGATAGATTTGGGATATGTATAAAATGTTCCCTTATTAAAGGTCCTAGCTACTAGTTCAAAACATATTCAAACTGTCTCTTAAAGACCTCTAGCTTTTTCAACATTTAATGTGAATATATTTTGTCACAAATTCGCTGAACTAGATTTCAGAAACCTCAAACCTTCAGTAATGTTTTTAACTTCTAACAGCGAGGGTGCACACTCAGGGCTCGGAAACGCTTATCCCCCCCCCCCCGTTGGGCACATCGATATGCACATCCAAAGCAGAAAGGGAGTGCATCTGGTCATCATCGCCCCGTAGAGGAGGTGCATTTGAGAGGGAGGGCCCAAAGAGGGGGTTCTCCTACAGGCCGGTCCCGGCGTAAGAGAACCCCTCCGATGGGCCAACGTCACGCTCAAACACACTACAACTTAGAAGTGCACAGTAGACACAAACACAGGGTCTACTATGCAACAGACAGAGAAAGGAGCTACAGAGATTCAGCGCACAACTCTATCCCTCACATACAACCACAAAAACCTCAGAACAATACTTACCAACATCACCCCATTCCCCGACAGCAAACACATTCCATTGCACCACCCAAACCAACAAAGGCAATTCCCCTTCAGCCTGCCACAACTGCGATCACTTCACCTATAGGGCCTAGCACAAAACTCCAACCACAACAACCTGTTCCCCCCCCCCCCCCACCCACCCACCCGCAACTCCCACTAGCTACAGCTACCGCCAAGCTGGATGACCATCGACCCCCCTAAGTCCACTGCAGCATGGGCCCAAAGAAGGGGTCCAAATGCGAGACCTGGGGAGGATGACGGACTACCGCCGGTTGGGGTAGAGGCTGAGCGGTGGCAAGAAGTGGTGCACAAAAGAAAACGAAAGTCCAAATTCCCACCGCCGGCACCAACTGAACTAAAAAAGCAACAGAGAAAGGGTAAACGCAAACCGTTACCGTGTTTCAACTGCGGGGAGCTAGGGCATTTTCGGACGGAATGCACCAAAGAAGTTAGATGTCTGAGATGTATGATGTGGGGTCATATGTCCTACACTTGTACAAATGTCATCACCACCACTGAGGATGAAGAGAGGTGAGTCTACAGGGGACGATCACCTGACAATCCGTTAACGATCAAGTTAGTTAACAGCCTCGCTGCGATCAAAAAGGAGGAAGTCTGGCTTAGATAGTGGTGCGCAATTGCTAGGGTGACGGCCGGAAGACCATCGGAGGCACATGTGATCTAAGCTTTGAGCGAGAGATGGCCGATGAAGGCGCACCGTGATTGGATTGTCAAGCGTATGTGCCCCCTTCAATTTCTGGTGTCCTTCCCTTCACCGCAAAAGATGTTAGAGATCACCGGAGCAAGCATGGTGGATTTCAGCCACTTCAGGATGGATTTCAGAGCATGGACACCAAGTTTTGGTGCTGAGAAGCCTCAAGGGGAGAGATTTTGGGTGTGGATTCATAATGTGCCTCTTCATTTTTGGAAGAAAGAAGCACTGCAAGAGATGGTCTCCGACTTCGGAACGGTGGAAGAAATCGACGAGAAAACTGTTCGTCGGTCGGATCTAGTATCGGCAAGACTACTAATCAGAAGCATAGACATCACCTTGATGCCTAGATTCACCAAAGTTTACTCCTTTGATGATTCTTATCTCATTCGCTTTGTTCTAGACAAATGCGCAAATAAAGAGACCGACCATACCTCCATCACGTCCCAAACGCCTTCAGCCTCGCTTAGAGATGGTCGTAGCCACAGGGAGGTTGCATCGCCAACTTGGGAGATCTCCTTAGATGGGAGCCATGAAGTGGAGGGGGCCAATCGAGAGGTCATCAAGGTAGCTAGAGAGAGGGATGCACTTCAAGAGGCCACGGCGGAGGGATCAGAGAAGCCTGGTTCACGGAGGGACGCCGATGATCGGACGCGTAGCCCAATCAAAGGATCCAACGGCCATGATGGTCATCGCCCAGATCTGGCTTTTCTCACTGATTCAGGAGTTTATCAGAAAAAGGAGAAGCCACAGAATACCCAAAACAGCAATAGAGAGCTCAAAAGTGGTCAAAAGCGGCATGCAAGGCAGGCGGCTCAACCTGTGGAGCAGAGGAGGGGGTCAGGGCTTGCAGGCCCCCAAAGTGGCGTGAACCAACCTGTGCAACACCATGCAAGCAGAGGGCAACGACATGCAGGCTCTGTGACAAGAGTTGGTGAAGGAAGGCGCTAAGCTGGGGAACAAGAAAAGCGATAGTACGCTGTCTACCAGGGAGTGGGTAGAAAAGCGATGGTTCTTATCTAAAGAAGCAGAACAGACGACTGTGGAGCTAGGGCGACCAGAACCAGAGTCGACTCTGGAGAAAGAAGGAGCTCAGATCTGAGCCTCCACAGGGAAAAGATCCCACAGGAGCTCTAGAATGAGGATCAAGGCTTGAGGAATGATAAATGGGGTAAAGATGACATCGGTGGAGCGGAGAGGGGTGAAAAGGGGTTGGCGTTTATGGAGAATGAGGAAAGTGGTATACCGAGTGTGGAAGATGCGATTCACAGAGACTCTTCGTCTTTTACAGCCAATGCATCGATAACGCCAAATCCTGACCATGCCGCATTCCCACCAAATCCCCTAATGCCAGCTGTCGACCTAGGGATGGGTATTGCAGCAGTTAAGACAGCTGTGAGGGGAGTTATCGAGGAGAGCGGAACGTTATATCGCAAACGAAGAGAAGCTTTTTTGGCAGTGGGGAGTTGTTATGGAGGGTTAATTTGTGAGCATTTTATAGGCGTTAATGGGCCCAAAGAGGGGCCCGGGATGCTTCCTGTCGCTCCTACTTCAAGGGCCTCTACTGTCTTGACTGAGCAATCGGTGGGTGAGCCCATTGAGGGGTCCACCAAAGGAAACATCGCTACTCTTGAAGTGCCGACATCGTCTTGTGGGCTCAATGAAGAGTCTACAATAAGAGAGGCCTCTCTAAAACTACAAAATCAGCATACAGATAGTGAGAAGGACCTAGAAGGGCGTTTGAACCTGGACGTTGACTTCTCAGAAGAGGACTCAGAGGACTTAGAATTTATTGCTGATACTCAAAAGGAGTTTTTGCCAGAAATGATTCTATCCACTTTGCCAGAGTCGGCCCCAGGTTACTGTACTGGATCGTCTCTCAGGACGGTTGGTTTTAGGGTGCAGCGGTCGCCTAAGAGGGCTCATGCGGAGTCCTTGGATGACTTTTTAGAGATTACAGCGGCCGCCAAAGCAACTAAACACGAACGATGGAGGTACTAAAATCTTTCTTGCTAATATTTTAAATTTCATATCAGATTCTGAAGTTTTTCTATTAACTAAGACCTGTGGTTTGGAAATTTGTGATAAAGAACACAACACGTTACTGCTCAATTAAATGAGGGGTTGGGAAATAGAGAGGGTTAAGCCTATTGTGCATAAGGACCTAGGATCCAACTATAGGGGGATGACGGTCTCTGAGGGCGAAACTCGCCCGAGCCCCTCCCACACAGTAATCTCGGACATGGTTCCCCAATGAAAACACTATTCTGGAATGTCCGGGGACTGGGGGATAAAGGTAAAAGAGATATGGTTAGGGACGTTATCACTAGGTCCAAGGCGGAAGTGGTTGGGCTACAGGAGACCAAACTTATTCACGGGTCCAAACTCAAGAGAATAGGGGGGAACAGAATCAAGGAATGGATTTTACGCCCATCCGTGGGAGCCTCGGAGGGAATTGCCATTGGCTTCAACATGGACTTGCTCACTTGTTCCGAGGTTTATAATGGTACATACTCCCTGACTACACGGCTGGAACGACGATCAGATAAGTATATGCACACTATCACTGCCGTGTACGGGCCGAACGTGGTAACAGAGCGTGACGCCTTTTGGCAAGAGCTGGTCAATATTCGTCTCTATTGGCCAGGGCCCTGGATTGTCGGAGGAGACTTCAACATTACCCGTTTTGCTTTCGAACACAAGGGAAGAAGGTCCAGTGACAGGCACAGAGCAGAGTTCAATAGGGTGATCACGGACCTAGAACTGATTGATATCCCTATTAATGACAGACTATTTACGTGGTCTAACATGCAGTCTACCCTGATAATGGTGAAACTGGATAGGGTACTTGTTTCGATGGACTGGGAGGCTAAGTTCCCCTAGCAACTGCTAAATCGATCCCTAGACCCACGTCAGATCATACTCCTATCCTTCTTGACACTGGGGTACAGGGAGCCCAAAGACATAGAAAATTCAGATTTGAGAAGGCCTGGCTGGAGATTCAGGAGTTTCACCACCTGGTGATGAAAAACTGGGTGCTCCCAGTGACTGGCACAGATGCTGCGGGCCGATGGTGTGAAAAAATTCGCAGATAAAGAAAGCGCCTACGTAAATGGAACCGATCGAGGTTCTCGACCATCTGGCGCGCAAAAGAGTCCTTTTTGGAAAGAATTGATGAGCTAGAAAGAGTGGAGAAAACGAGAATCCTGTCTCAGGAGGAGAGAAACAGACTTCTCGAGCTCTGAGAGAACATTGCCAATCTCTATAAGCTGGAAGAGATAAAATGGCAACAAAGGTCGAGAATCTCGTGACTCAAAGAGGGAGACGCGAACACGGCTTACTTCCACCGAGTGGCAAGTGCTAGACGCAGGGCCAATCTTATTTTATCCCTAGAAACAAGCTCCGGGACAGTGCAAGACGAACAAGTGATTTCCGCCACCTTCCAAGGATACTACAAGGACCTCTTGGGGAAGAAGAATGACTTCCGGGTCCCACTCAGAAATGATTTCTGGCAAACTTACTAGGTCGAATCAGCACCGTCGCTAGCCTGCCTGGAGTCTCCCTTCTCGGAGGAGAAGTTAAAAAGGCTATCAGTCACATGGGTGCCGACAAGTCGCCAGGCCCAGATGGCTTCCCAATGATGTTCTTCCAAATTTTCTGGGAAGAAATTAAAGGGGACTATATGGCTCTGCTAGATGACTTTTTTAACAACAATCTCAGATTGGGTATGTTTAATTTTGCGGAAGTCGTCCTGATACCCAAATGGGAGGAGTCGACGAAAGTGGGCAATTTTAGACCGATTAGCCTCATAAATTGCTCGGCGAAGATTATTACAAAAGTCCTAGCTATCCGCCTGGGGAATATTATGGACAGCCTTATCAACAAATCTCAACCGGGCTTCATTAAGGGCAGAAATATTCTAGATTGTGTGGCCACGGCAGAACAAGTTATCCACCGCTGCCATACGACCAATGCAAGAGCTTCCTCCTAAAGCTGGACTTTGAGAAAGCCTATGACTAGGTAGATTGGGAGTGCTTACTGGAAGCTCTCAGGGGTAGGGGCTTCGGGAATAAATGGATTAGCTGGATCAGGCAATGCTTGCAGACTAGCAAAACGGCAATATCAGTGAATGGACGACCTGCGCAGCCGTTCCCTTGCAGGAAGGGACTCAGGCAAGGGGACCCGCTATCACCACTCTTTTTTACCATAGTAGCGGATGTGCTGAGGGGTATGCTGGAGAATCAGGAAAAGGGTTGGATCACACCAGTGGCTAGTCATGCGTCTAATCGAGGGTGTACGGTCCTGCAATATGCAGATGACACCCTACTTTTTGGTAATGGGTCCAGACGAGAAACAGTCTGCTTTAAAGGGACCCTATACTATTTTGAGGCCTGGACAGGCCTCAGGATTAATTTCCACAAGAGTGTGCTGATTCCGATTTCTCTATCCGATGATGAAGCAGGGGAACATGCTACTATATTGAACTGTATGACGGATGGGTTCCCGATCAAATACCTAGGGCTACCACTCAGACCAGGGAAATTAACTAAATCGGACTGGTTGCCCATCATAGACAGGGTGGAGGGCAGACTGGCTGGTTGGAAAGGTAAATCGCTGTCTCTCAGGGGCAGAGTGGTACTCATCAATTCAGTGTTATCTAACCTGCCAATCTACTACATGTCATTTTTTGAGCTTCCAAAATGGGTGATCCAGAGGATTAACCGGATTCGAAAATGATTCCTATGGAAGGGAGCAGATTCGAGCAAGGGAGGCTACCACCTCATCAAATGGAGTATCGCTTGCATGAAGAAGAAGCACGGAGGGCTGGGCATCATCGACCTTAGAGATATGAACCTCGCCCTGCTGGGGAAATGGTGGTGGAAGGTATTCCACAACAACGGGGAAGGTTGGCAAGACTTCATCCAACCTTACCTTAGGGGAAAAGGTACGAGAAGCCTAGGCTTCCGAGTAGGGGCCAAAGTTTCGCGACTCTGGAAAGAAATTTTCAAGGCTAGCGCCCCCTTCAATTCAGCAGTTTCGTCAGTTATCGGCAATGGGCGGTCCACCAGATTCTGGTGGGACAGGTGCTGTGGTGCCCATACCCTGAAAGACACGTTCCCAGAGCTGTATGAGAAGTCGAGTCGACTGAATATGTCCGTTGCCGAGGGTTGGAAAAGAGGAAGTTGGAGACCGGCGTTCCGAGAAACGCTTACCCTAGAACTACGCCAGCAATTGCTTGACATGCAAGCACACATCACACGGGCAGGCGCAAGGTGCGATCAAGGCCCAGATCACATGCAATGGGGGCTCGAGAACAAGGGAGCCTTCTCGGTTAGATCTCTATATCATCGGATCCACTTTCGAGGTTGCAGACCCAACTGGGCACAGGTGTTGTGGAAGGCGAAAACCCCACTGAAAGTTAGAGTTTTCTTATGGCTAGTGCTCAATAATGCTATCCTTACTAGGCAAAACCTTGCCAAAAGACAACCACAGGTGGCGACCAACTGTGGTTTCTGCAACGTGCAAGTGGAAAATCTAAATCACCTTTTTATTCACTGCCCAAGAAGTAAGGCAACTATGGTGGAGGTACTCCGAGCCTTAGGAACAGGAGTTTACTCCTGCGAATATGAGGATTTGTGGATTGGCCCCAAATTTGCCTCGATCCGCCATGAAATGAAGAATGCGTGGTACATCGCAATTGCGGTAACAACATGGATGTTATGGCTAGACAGAAATAATTTTTATTTTCGTGCTTCATGTAGTAGTATTTCTGGTAATCTTACTCACATCATGCATCTTATCTCCTTTTGGGCCACAACTGCGACCACAGGGGCTAGAGGAAGGATAGCCAGAGTCTTCCAGGTAGAGGAGTTTGACGATGAGGAGGTAGAGTTCGGGCCAACGCTGAACTGAGGGATTGGCTTCACCAGTCGTGTCAGAGTTTCTGCCAGTTTGTGTTTTGTTCCTGCCTACTGCTCTCTTTGGTTGCTTCATGTTTGGGTAGTTAGACCCACCCCCTAGGGTTTGTTGGGGGAGTATATGTTGTTTTCTTTCTGTTCTTTCTGCATTGTACTTTTGTTTTGTTTTGTTTTCTTCCGGCACGCCGGGGTTGTTTTATTAACCTCTTATTAATGAAACAGGATGGCCTTATTCCACCTTTCACCTAAAAAAATAAAGACATCAAATGAATTGTTGGAGGGAACCAAAGCAATCAAAAAGCTAGAAGTTTTGCTAACACTTCCTTTTTCTAACGGTCGCCTTGGGTGAATCGGTCTCGCGTGAACCATCAAGTTCAAATATTCACATTGATCCGGCAGAAGCCAGAAACCTCAAAGCTTTGCTTAACATTTCCTTTTTATAATAGTCAACTTGGATAAATCAATGCACTCGAACCGTTAAGTTCAAATGTACGATAAACTAACAAGATTTTGGTACATAAAACTTGAGTTCAAATCACTTATGAAAACTCCCAAATTTTTTATTTTAAAATAATTTTCAATCAACTTTCTTTTGAGCAATCTTGTTAAATATATATGTTTTTCTCTTTGTAAGTATGTTTGCAAAACAGGTTAGCGTGTCTACTGTTACTCAAGTACAATAATTTGTTTTCCATCCTCAAAGTCTTCATGTTGTTTACAAGTTCTTTACCTAATTCGATAAATTAGATAATATTCAGAAATAACTAACAACCAAATACCAATTCCTCCAAGGTATGTGCTTTGTAAAGCTAGTATAAATTGTTGAGTTTTTACAATCTTTACAACATTTTCACCCTTAAATTAATGAATAAAAGTAGTTCGTTGATAGGATGGAAAATGATGACGATGATAATGAAAGTTAGGAATTTTTTTTAATATATCCCATTTTTTTAAAACTATTTGCAAAAAGAAGATAGTTGTCAAAAAAAATGTGCTCGGGAACTCAACAATTAAATTGGCCATTCCCAATCGGTGAGCTTAGTTATTTTGTGCTCACCGTTGGGAATGACAAACCTAGTTTTATTTTTTTGGAGAAACTCACAATTTCTAATGGTGAGTTTAGTTCAAAATTATCAAACAAGACTCACCATTGACAACGGTGAGGTTCTTTATACTAGACTTGCTGTTGAGAATAGCGAGATTATATGAAATTTTACAGAGGGTGCAACAGAGTATTTTCAAAAATTCACCAAATCCAATAGAGAGTTTTACTCTGTGTGAAATTTCATATAATCTCGCCATTCCTAACGAGTCTAGTATAAAAAACATCGCCGTTGGGACCGACGATGTCTTGTTTAATAATTTTGAATTAAATTCGCCATTGGGAACAACGAGTTTTTTCACACACAAAAAAACAATAACAAGGCCCGTCGTTCCCAATGGCGAGCACGAAAAAACTAAGCTTGTCGTTGAGAATAACGAGTTTAGTTGTTGAGTCCCTGAGCGCAATTAGTTTGACAACTGTCTTTTTTTTGTAAATAGTTTCGAAAAAATGCATATATTCAAAAAAAATTCAAAGGTAAGTGACTTTCCATGTTTACTCTATCGACTCATCAATCAATCTTTATTTTGTTGTTTTACATTCTAACTTAAATTCTTTATCGATGAATTTATTGAACATCCTAAACATGATGTAGATTTTGGAAGTACGGAAGGAAATCTCAAGAAGAAATCACTAGTATAGTGAGGAAAGAAGATGTAGAAACAAAGATGCATAAATCAGATGTTAACCCACCAAAGATATTCCAGCAATTCAGAAAAAAAAAGTGTTTGATTCATAACCAGCAATTCAGAAAAAAAAAAAAGGAGAAAAGCAGTATGGTGGTGAACATCACACTACCCAAAAAGCTAGCCGAGATCACAGGCGATGGAATGGAGATGGTGATGGAGATCAAATGGTTAGGGTTTTGGTTTGAGAGAGAAAGAGGAGCGGAGTTAGAGTGAGTGCTCCCATTGTAAAGAGAGTCCAGATCCGTGATTTGCACTATGATTATCTCTCTCATTAATATTCCCTAATTATTTTTACATTTGTGATAGAAAGTTCTCTCTTGGAAATAATCCCTCACTAATGCAACATTTTCTACTAGTCGAGGAGTATATAGAAGGCCTACGAACTCAAACTATATGTGATCTACATGTAAATAGTCTAGTATCTTTACTATTTTAATGGGAGAGTTGGGGTTTGTAACCAAACAAGCCCTAACTTTGTAACTAAACAAACCCGTGCAATACACATCCAAACTAAATCCAACAATATATACGTGTACCGCATGTGTCACCCAAATCAAAACATTCAAATATAAACTATTTTTTTATTCGATATATATCCATTTAATTTAATGACTATACTTTTAGTAGGCGTGCATCGCACGTACAATATACTTGTAGTAATAATCTGGCACTTTTGGAGGAGACTTAGCTCAGTGGTGGGGCCGTGTTAGGTTCTTAGACTTGTGAGGCATTTTTTATCAAAATGACCCACCTTTTGAAAGTATTTACCAAACTAACCCACTTTCAAAACTATTTACCAAAATGATCAAGACAACGAGTTTGATGAAAATAACCTCGCTGTCTGAGATAGCGAGTGTATGTTGAGGTGTTAAAACGTGAAGAAAATTTTCATGTTTAGACTCGCTATCTCAGATAGCAAGTTTGGTGAAAACAACATTACTATATGAGATAATGAGTGTATGTTGAGATATTTCTCCACAACTTAGAAAAAAACTTGAAGAAAAACATCAAGTTTAGACTCGCTATCTCAGATAGCGAGTGTGTTTATACCACACTCGGTAACTAAAATAGCGAGTGTCGATTGGGGATTTTTTAAGACTCATTCGTTGTTTCGCTATTTCTCTTCACTTCTCTCTTTCAACTGTTCGGTTTTGTGAGAAATTAACAATTGGGAATTATGGTTTATCTCTAGATCTAAGTTGTTTGAGATATTCACCCTAGGTATCAAGATTGGAATACCTAGACTGCTATCACAAGTCAGTATTTATCTCTAAATACTGGTTTGGGTATCAGGTTATAAGCCCACAAACCCGTGTTCCAATATTCATTCAATTGTACTTTCAATACACGTGTTACTCATATGCACATGCAATATTTATATAGAGAGAATATACCAATATATCTAACAATCTCTTCCTATATTCTCAATATATAAAGTACAGGATTATCTCATCAGTTCAGTATAAAACTGACTGGCTGATAGCAGTCCATAAAAGAAAAGCATCATAAAGGTATAGTTTCATAAGAACTAATACAATTATAAATCTGAATAGTTCAATCAAGACTAAACCAATATAATTAAATAGTTCCAAACCATATCCAATTCAGAATAGTTCACATAGACTAAACCAACTGGAATCTTCTATCATAGTTTCAAAATCAAACAAAGCAAATAAACTTCAAGAACAAAATATGAGTTTTAAGCTCATGAACACAAGAGTCTTAAACTCAACAGAAGTTTTACCAAGCAAGTGACTAATTTATTCTCGAAAGAAATAAACTGAAACTCTATCTTTGCACACTGCTTTATGCTTTCTCCTCCATTTTGAGCAAATCATTATTTTTGAAATCTATGTGGACAGATTCAACTCCTCCATCTTTGCTAGCTTATAGAAAACAAGAATATCAAGAAACACATCTCTAAGAATTCCAACGAATTTTACAAAGTATCTAGTTCCACAAAAGAACTTAGTACAATTCATAATTAGCTTAGCAAAAATGTAACGCAAGCATCACAATCAAGTTTCTTTAACTTAATAAAGAACATGAACTTTTATAGTTTCTACACAAGAACCATACTATGTTTCATATTGGAATGAAAAGACTGCCGTTTCAATCATGGTTTAACATTGAATCATCAAAATTGGAATGAAACATGTATCCATAAAAGACATATCATCAAAATTGGAATGATATTTAGGACAATTTAATCATCGGAAACATATCGACAAATTTTCATGTTTCGTATTGGAATAATATGATTATTCTAAGTAAATTCTATAAATATATGATACCATCAAAATTGGAATGACATTATTTATCTGTGGAATTTATGTGGAATCATCAAAATTATCTAAAACATGTCAACTGCCTAAAATTGATGCTTAAGTTTGAACTTCTCTATGGCTCCAATTGGATTCTAAATTTCAAAATAATTAGGATGTTAAATCTTTGACTCAATAGCTTTTAACTCCATTTCCCCCACAGTTTTGATAATTAGACCACTTTCTAGTCTCTTAGCATGAGCATTAGCCATACTTGTCGCAATTGCACTTTATCTATAAGAAAGTTCAACTAGGCTTCTTTCAGCCTTAATATACTCCTCTTACTATTATAGAGTGAGTTATGAGCTACAATGCATTGTAGCTTGATAGTCGCATAACAGAATTAGAGAGTTATTTAAACTTCTTAATGGATAACTAGTTCCCTGCAGAGGATAACACATAGAGGTCTGATTTCATGGATGATAGCGCAGTACTTGTTTGCTTTTATTTCCATAATATTTCTGTTTCTCCTAGTGTAAACACATATCTACTAGTTATCGACTTTCATTAAATTCTGAGCAAAATAATGCATCAGATCAGCCATTGATTCGAAGAATGACTAGAGTAGCACAAAGAAAACTCTTGAATACCACTCAGGTATCTCATTAGCCTCTTAAGGGCACTCAAATGTGTATGGGATTATTAGTGAATCTGCAGATCATACCTACCTCAAAGGCTATTTCTATTCTAGTGCAGATCTTAGTATACATGAGACTATCAATTCATTTAGAATGATCTACCTGTCTCATAGTTGCACCAACATTAAGTGTCTACCTTTTATCATAATCATAAGGTGTTTCAAAATACACTTTCAATCACTATATTCCCACTTTTGAAACACATTTTGATTTGATGAGTTTGACTAAGAGTTATCCCTTGCCAACTGAAAACTCACCCTTATACCTATGGTGTCCACAGTACCTAGGGTTTCATGTTGAATTCTTTGGATATCACAATTTTAACTTCATTTGTAATAGAGAGGTCACTTCCAAGAACATGCATGTCAACAAAACAAGTAAATAATAGCCACTATATTTGACACACCACAAAGTTGAAGATTACTTGATTCATATACTAGGCTCTTTCAAAAATTTGTCAAATTATTTATTCGTCGGCTATACATATTTTAAGAACATACAATGATTTTACTAAATTGTAAATCTTATTCACTAAACATATTAGTTCAAAACTTTCCAGTACTAAACTGTTCAGTACAAAACATCAAGTATAAAGCTTTTTAAATATCCTTTATGAATGACAAAATTTTCAATAGATGTAAGGGTAAGAAGAATACTTATTGTAGCAATATGACAAACATGTGAGTAGACATCAAATAAATCTACCCTATTTTTTCTCAGTCAATCTGTTAGTTACTGAAAAAAGCATTAAAATTGCTAATGAACAATCAAAATTAAGTTTCTTCTATAAAACCCCACTTACTTACTATAGTTTTAGCCAATTTCGGCAGATCAACTAAATTAAAGTATTATTGTATGACACAAAATCATCTCATTGTCTACTAAAGACTCTTCTTAGCTCATTTGTCATTTAGGTTTTTAAGTGTCAGCAAGGCTGGTTCTTGATTCTAACTGTGAATCATTGAACGTGTCTGCAGGACTAGATTATTTCATACATTTATCTTTGATGAACATATCCTCAAAGAACTCTGCAAATCTAGATTATTCTAACACAAATTAGATAGATCCAACATCTGTCTACAGAACTACATTCTGCACTTTCTAAACACACACAAATATTTGTTGTGGATCATACTTTAGGCCTTCTAAGGTCATGTACTCTAACAAATGTATCGCAACACAAATTTTCACTTTAACAAAATTATTTGTGTTTTCATGCCATGATTTACAAGGTGTATTCAATTTAGAGTGTAGTAACACATTAGAGATATGATTAACAATGCAACATCACTCATAATTACACAAGACAAACAACAGTCAATAATATAGAATTCAACATTTCACTAAGTGTTTGATTCTAACTTTTATCAGTATCGTTTAACTGTTGTAGTAAAGTGCAGTAGAGATAATGCCAAATGCAAACTTCTCTAAAGTTGTTAAAACATATTCACCTCCTCTATCAAATCTGAACCACTGATTTTTTTTTTTTGCATTTAACTATAATTTTAATTCATTAAGAATAACAAGTGCTTCATTCTTCATATATATGACAAACTTATATTAATCATCTACAAAAGCGATTAAATACTTCTGACCAACATTTATCTCACATAGTCACAAAGCTACTGAGATCACAAATATTAGAATGTATTGATTCAAAAAGTTATGAACTCCTAGAGACCATACAAAATGATTTTCTAGTGATCAAAAACTGAATTCAAACTTCACATTTGTCGTATTTAATGAAGCGTCATTTAGTAGAATTATAAGTTTTAACAAGAATAAACAACTTAATATATAGTTCATAGTGATTCTAAATTTCAAAACAACTTGGATGTTAAAACTTTTTACTCAATAGCTTTTAACTCCATTTTCTCCACAGTTTTGATAATTAGATCACATTTCCTCACAAACAATTGAATATATAGTTATCAAATCCTAGCCAATTATGCTATGTTCAAGAACACAATTAGAACTATTATTATTAATTATCTCATTTGTTAAACTCAACTTATAAATGCGATTGACAATATATGCACTTTATAAGAGTTAATACAAAATTACTCTATCACATTTTACAGAATTATTTGCTTTCTCTAATGGTTCTAACAATGTCTACTTGCTCAAACACATTGAGCGAAGAGTTCTTTCCTTTATTCGTACTTCATCATTTCCATAACACTAAATGAGATAATGACTAACATATTATAATTCAATTTTGCACGCACAGTACAATGAACGAGAAAGAACAAAACATAATTAATAGAGTCATATCCTACATTAAGAAATGCTCTCTCCTAAGTTACAGATATTTGTTATACATCTTATACATCAAAAATTTATATTTTATTTTATTTGAGAAGCAAATATATAATCTCACACAAACTGCAAACAATGAATTTGTGAAAATATCTATACACATAGTATGATAAAGCACTTAACAACCTTAAACATGCTAGTTTTTAAAGTGAGAATAACTATGATCTAAAACTCTCAATCATGTAATCAAATGCACAAAACGTTGACACATTCATTACATGAAAGTACTAAGCAAGATTAAAGTAAATCATACCGACACTTCAAGTTAGAAGTGTTTTCCAAATTCGATGGAGAAGCCTGCGTGGTGCAGACTTATTCAACCGTGATGCATATCCATCGTCTCCAATACACACAGTTTGTAAGTAACTTTGAAGTTTCTACATTCATCAAATCGTTAAAGATTAGCCAATTAAACAAATTATTAGCACTATCTAATTCACAACAATTTAATTGGAGATTCAATTTTTATAGTCAAAGCCTATAATTTATCAAAATGAGTATTTGATCCTTAGCACATAGCCAAAGCAGTTATTCAAATTTGTATTTAATTAAACAATGCATAATACAGTTTTGAACTTTAGCACTTAGCAACAAAATTCAAACAAATAACAATTTAAATTTGGTGAAGAACTTATCTTTAATTTATATCTGCAGTAAATCCAGTCTTCTCCCCAAACACGGAATACAAAACAATATTCAATGGATTGTCTCCACTGGTTAGATCCAGATCTGATCCCTTTTGGCTGGATCTAGATATGATCCAACAATCCAAACACCAAACATCAATCTCCAACCAATAGAGTATCTGTTGGACTGGATCTGAATCTGGATCTGCTCCAACCACCCGAACACCAAACACAGAAAACGTCCAATCAAAAAATTGGATCTAAGTTGGGATCCTGAACACCAAACACCGAAATGAACAAATCCGAAAACCAAATCTGATGCATAAAGCACTTTCACAGCAAGTTGATCTCTCAACTACACAAGGATCTTATCTTTTCCCTAAACAAGAAACACCCCAAATCCTCCAATGAACAACTCAGATATGGTTTAAACTTTTAACCAGATCAGAGAGATTGGGATTGATGAATAAGTCGAAAAGATTAGCGGTGGGGAAAGGATTAGCGATGTGGTGGCTGGCGACAACGGGTTGGTCTGCGTCGATGGGGTGGTGGTAGTTGGTTTGCATTGTCAGGGTGGTGGCGCAGTTGGTTTGCGTCGTCGGGGTGGTGGCGCAGTTGGTCTGCATTGACGGGTGCGCCTTCGGCCTGCGACGGCACCGACGATGGAGGCGGCGTCTCTGGTCGGAGACAGTGGTGGCCCACTGCGGCGGCGAGATCCCGACAAACGGAGATCTCGACGTCGAAGAACTTCAACGATCTCTCTCTTAATCTCACAAATTGATTAATAATATCTCAAGATTGTTAGGTTTTGTGAGAAATTAACAATTGGAAATTAGGGTTTATCTCTAGATCTAAGTTGCTTGAGATATTCACCCTAGGTATCAAGATTGGAATACCTAGACTGCTATCACAAGCCAGTATTTATCTCTAAATACTGGTTTGGGTATCAGGTTATAAGCCCACAAACCTGCGTTCCAATATCCATTCAATTGTACGTTCAATACACGTATTACTCATAAGCACATGCAATATTTATATAGAGAGAATACACCAATATATCCAACATCAACTCTCTCTCAACTCCGAAATAAACCAAAAACCTTAGCCTTCCAAAATCATTATTTCACCAACAAAATTCGTCCAAAATCTATTGAGATCAACTTCATCACTCACAACACTCTCTACTCCCACACTCAAAACCCTAAACCCGTCATCCAAGATCCCGAATTGTACCAGTAGCTAAAATTCATATGTATCTGAGATACATAATGACTTGTATTTTGTTTTCCACAAAAGTTAACAATCTCAAATTTTCACTGTATACATAATGATTTGGCTTTAAACACACATACATTATTCCATATAAAATCTCAGATAGAAATAAAGTGGCTATATTTCAAACTCAACTAAATATGCACAATTAACTAAAATGCACAATTCGGGATCTCGGATGATGAGTTTAGGGTTTTGAGTTGGCAAATATTAATGCATGTAATATTTCCGTTCAACTGTTATGACATGCAATAATAATAATTATAGCTGTTGTGTGGTAGTAGCTGTAAAGCTTTACACTCTTCAATTGACTACATATTTATTTCTTGCAACAGTGGTACGAGCTTAATTAGTTGTATAATTAGCATTACTAGTTGCATTTGAAAATAGTAGGATGAGGTAAGTAAGAACTAACCAAAAATACACTCAACTAAAACACACTATAAATCCATTCTATATTAACTCTACCTGAAATGCACAACAACACTCGCTATCTGAGATAGTGAGTTCATTTGAACTAAACTCGCTATCTCAGATAGCGAGTGTAGTTGTACTCAATTTTCAGAAAAATTTGAACATGAAATGTATACAACTACATTCACTATCTGAGATAGCAAGTCTAGTTCAAATGAACTCGCTATCATAGATAGCAAGTGTTGTTGTACTCATTTTTCAGAAAATTTTGAACATGAAATATATACAACTACACTCACTATCTGAGATAGCGAGTCTAGTTCAAATGAACTCGCTACCTCAGATAGCGAGTGTTGTTGTACTCATTTTCCAAAAATTTTTTGAACATGAAATACAACTACACTCGCTATCTGAGAAAGAGAGTCTAGTTCAACTAAACCCGCTATCTCGGATAGCGAGTTTAGGTCTATACATTTGCATGTTTAAATTTTTTCTTAAAAATAAGTACAACTACACTCGCTATCTAAGATGGTGATGTCAATTGAACTAGACTCGCTATCTGAGATAGCGAGTGTAGTTATATACATTTCAGGTAGAAATTGCATATTTAAAATTTCTCAAAAAAATGAGTATAACTACACTCTCTATCTGAGATTGCAGTGTCAGTTGAACTAGACTCGTTATCTGCGATAGCGAGTGTAGTTATATACATTTCAGATAAAAATTACATGTTCAAAATTTCTCTGAAAAGTGAGTACAACTACACTCGCTTACTGAGACAGTGAGCTCATTTGAACTAGACTCGCTATCTTCGATAGCAAGTAGGTCAATTTGGTAAATAGTTTTGAAAGTGGATTAGTTTGGTCAATAATTTTAAAAAGTGGGTAATTTTGGTAAAAATCACTTGTGAGTGGGTCTGGGCATTTGATTGGAAGTAACCTCTTTTTTTCAAAAAAAAATTTTTTGGAGGGGGGGAGGGGGGGCTTATTCGAGGTTGTTTTTTACGATACTCATGATCAAAATGTGGAGACCATACCAAAAGATAACATCAAGCTATTCAAAACGAGCCTTGGAGTGTTCTCTAATCATTATTGTCTTCGAGGTTGTTTTTTACGATACTCATGATCAAAATGTCGAGACCATACCAAATGATAACATCAAGCTATTCAAAACGAGCTTTGGAGTGTTCTCTAATCATTATTGTCCTTATTTTTTGCAGACATAAAGCCATATGCCAGTTCGAGTTCATTTAGATTTAGTTAAACCAAATTGAGTTTATTTTCGGCAATTTGGTTTAACATCACGAAAAAAAAAAAAAGAAAAGGTGACATTTTCAGAATTTTATACCTGTGTAGCTCATTTATTTATTATAAGTGGGCTTAACGTAATTCTACCAATGATTAAAATCAAACATTCTATATATTAAATTTAAGCACAAAAATATGAATATACACATTTTATTGATTTCATAAAAAAATTACATACGTAATTGACACGTGTATTGAAAGCACGCGTATTGCACGTAATAATTAAAAATATATTTGGGTTGTCTAAAAAATGAATTCTAATACGAAAATGAATTCGACAAAATGATAAAAATAAAAAATCAAAATACGTAGGAAATACGTACAATATTTATAATGTTACGGATATTACACGTAACATTACAAAATACATGTGCGTAACACAAGTGGAGCAAAATTCTCAGAACTCAATTTTGCGGGGTGTTACAAAGTGTACCTCTCCAATCCCCATCTTCTCAGCAAGCCGGAGCCAGGCACGGTACTATATCTCTACTTGGAAGCTTCAGAGTTGGCCCTCAGTATGGTCCTGATCAGGGAGGAAGACGGAGCCCAAACACCCATCTATTATGTCAGTAAAATCCTCTGCGACGCTGAACACCGATACATAAAGATGGAAAAGGTCACCTACGCCTTGGTCATGGTCGCATGAAAACTTTGTCCGTATTTACAAGCTCACACAGTCCAGATCCTTACGGATCAGCCGCTAAAGCAAATACTCCATAAACTGGAGACCTCTAACCACCTAATCAAATGGTCCATCCAGCTGATCCAGACGCATCAGCTGTAAGCCGAGAACGACCATTAAGGTGTTGATGTATGCCCTAAATGCCAGTTGTGTATTGACATTACTAGTTTACATTGTGTCATGACATTTATTTCATATTTAGGTATTTTATTTATTGTGTTATTTATTGTGAATTAAATGAACATAATGAAGTCCTTAGAATAGTAAGTTCAATGCCATAGGATATCAAGTGCATGACTTGATTGTGAGATCCTATTGGATGAAATCAGAATACTGTTCTTAAATGTCCTTAGTCAAGTATTATTGTGAATTAGGGCAATGATAATACATAGAGACTAGTGTGTGCGTAGATTGATGACCATTCTCAGGGGTCATGGATATGAGATATCAAGTCTTCACATAGGTATTTATTAGAGTAATAATGTATTGTACTGACCCACCACGAGAACGCTGCATGGATCGTTACATGAGTGTCATAAGCGGTTCTCACAGTGACCATGGTATACATAGTCCTTTGACTAGAAGTCACTACAGTTTCCTACATGAGAAGTTATATATTTTAATGCCGTCAAACTTTGTCTGTAATAAGGTGATTATAAAGTCGACTATTGGATATACTACAAATCATGCGGAGGGATGTGAGTGAATTAGATAGGATTTGTCCCTCTTACAAAACAGGAGCGTATCTACCGGCCCCTTGATTGAGCGAGACTTCAAAATGCATGGTCATGCTCAAATGAGTTAATATGAGATGTTGATCTCATTTGTTTTAGTTTGTCTACTCGGACATCAAGAAACTAAAGATTGAACTATACAAGGGTGATACACTCTATGCCTTGTGGTCAATTAAGATATCTGGACAAAGGAACTAGACTACATGATAACATTGATCACAGATAGGTTATATCAAATCACTGACATTCCCGTTACTTATGTAGCAGTGATGTATTGCTAGATACCGCTCACTGTTTGTAATACTCGAATATGGTTTTAGTATTTCTATCAACGTAATGGGAACCTACTAGGTCACACACTTAGAATGGATCGAAATTGAGATTTAAATTTAGAAGATGAATTAATTAGGGATCCAAGGAAGACTTGGACTCCTGACATTGGTTGGACATTTAATTTGATTAAATGGGCCGACTAAAGTTCAAAGGCCCACAAATGAATCTGACCCAGGTCAGATTGTGAGCCCAACAACCTCATTACTCTCTTAGGGTTGGTTTTCTCCACCTATATATATGATATGTATCCGTGGAAAAGACACTTGAAAAAAGCTCTAACCGTCACAGAAAGTGGGTGAGAGAGATCGAGAGAGGGAACATCCCCTTCCCGCAGCTAGCACCGCGGTCTGAGGGATAACCATTTTTTGTTCCATTCGTGTGGATACTGCAGAGGCACCGCAATATTGTAGTGCTGTGATCGGCATACTATGGGGACAGAGACAAAAAATCCATCTTTAAGGTATCACTCCTAAACACGATTTATGGTTTTCGCATGGATCCATGGCTAGGTTTTGATTTTTTTTGTAATTTTTCGGTTGTGTATTTAATCTGTGACTACATTCGAACGTAAAACAAGGGATGCACACGCCGAGTTCATAACTGAATGCAACATCTCGGAGTTCCCTGAAACTCCAAAAGATGAGCCCGTTTAGGAACTTTACGTGGACGGATCATCATATGAAGAGGGTAGCGGGGCTGGACTCATCTTAAGCGGTCTAGACAGCTTCGTCCTCCAATACTCCTTGCGCTTCAGCTTTAAAGCATCCAACAACGAGGTGAAGTATGATGCCCTGGTAGCCGGACTCCTTCTAGCCAAAAAAGCAGGGATCAAATGGGTCAAATCCTTCAGTGACTCCCAACTCATCGTTAATCATGTATGGGGAGAGTATGAAGCCCGCGATACCCAGATGGTCAAGTATTTGGCCCAGGTCAAGCTCCTCTTGGCCGATTTTGAAGACGCCTCCGTCGTCAGGATCCCCTGAGAAATGAACGGTCAGGCAGACGCTCTATCCAAACTAGCATTTTCCTCATTCGACGGTCTTGATCATACAATCCTAGTGGAGGTTCTTGTTCGACCAAGGATTGATAAGGAAAACTCTGAGTTCCTCTGTCTCGACCCACCCGCCCAGCAACCAACTTGGATGTACCCGATCTTGAACTACCTAAGAAACGAGTAGCTCCCCCAAGATGCCTCTGAGGCTAAAAGGGTCCGGATCAGGGCTAAGAGGATTGTGCTCATCGATGGCGTGCTCTTCAAGTGCTCCTACATAAAGATCGATGGTAGACCTTACCTTCGATGCCTGTCATCGAAGGAGGCCAAGTATGTGCTCGAGGAAATGCATGCGGCATTCGGTAGCTGCCACATGGGTAGCAGATCGCTCGCAAGGAAAGTACTCAACCATGGGTACTACTGGCTGACCCTCCTGCAAGATGCTCAGGACCTCGTGAAGAAATGCGGCCCGTGCCAAAGTTTCTATTCGGTCCGACATTTACCCCAAGTCAATCCCAAGTCGCTCGCAAGCCCAACTCCCTTCGCCATTTGAGAGATGGACTTGGTCGGTTCGTGCCCTAAAGCTACAGGCCAAAGGCACTTCCTCATTGTGGCTATCAACAATTTCAAAAAGTGGGTCAAAATAGAGCCCCTGGCCACTATCATTGAGAACCAGGCCCAACAATTATTCTGGAAGCACATTGTCTGCCAATTTAGGGTTCCTCGGACCCTCATCACCTACAACGGTACTCAGTTCACCAGAAAGGGCTTTCGCAATTTCTTTGAAGACCTAGGAATCCAGTAGAGATTCGAAGACCTAGGAGTCCAACGGCCAGGCCGAGAATGCCAACCGATAGATCCTCGATGGACTCAAGAAGTGATTAGACAAATCCCCTAAGGGACTATTCGTTGACGAACTGCCTAGTGTACTGTGGTCCTATCACATGACCAAGAGGATCCCTACGAGGGAGTCACCTTTCAACTTGACGTTCTGCACCGAGGCAGTAATCCCACTGGAAGTCAGTTTTCCATCACCACGAATTATAAGCTTCGATGAGGTTTCAAACTCAGATGGCCTCAGGGCCAACCTGGACCTCCTCGATGAAGTTTGCGAAGGGGAGGCCATCAGAATAAATGTCTATGAATAGAGGATAGAGCATTTTTATAATCAAAAGGTGTGACCCGCCAACATCAAAGAAGATGATCTAGTGCTCAGACGACTCAAGATATCCGAACTGAGCAAAAAGGAAAAACTCGCGCCCAATGGGGAGGGCCCGTATAGGGTCTCCAAAGTGGCCCGTCCAGGCACATACCAACTTGAAGACCCGGGGGCAGGGTAGTCAAGAGGACCTGTTACGCGGAGCACTTGATGAAATTCTACGAAGGCCCCTAAATGTTTGCACTTGTAATGAGGCCCCAAAAAGCCTACGCATGTACTTGCCCTCCCAGCCAATGAAAATAAAGAATATAAATTTATTTTTTATTTCAAATTCAATATTCGGATCACTTGCAATAGGCACCCCACCTCGGGTACATCCCTCGGCATTTGGTCCTGAGGCCTAGCCTTGATTAGAAAAGACCTTGAAGGACATCCCCTTTGGGATGGCACCTGACGCCGAAGGATTCAATGCCAAAAAATCCCTGAAGGATCCCCTTCGAGATGGCACCGACGCCAAAGGTTTCAATGCCAAAATCCTCGAAGGATATCTCCTTCGGGATGACATCCGAGCCGAAGGCCACAACACCAAAAATCTTCGAAGGCTACCTCCACGAACCCATCCCCGCAGGATGGTATTCGACGCAGGAGGATCTCAGCGCAAAAATTCTTGATGTCTCCTCTGACACATCCCCTCGGGATGGTATCCGATGCCAAGATTTTAAGTGTCAATGATTTGTGCAAATGACACTTGTGCAAACAAAGAGTTGGGGCAAAGTGCTTTTCATAAAGAGAAAAATGATTACAAAGTGAGCGGTGGCAAGTCCGCAAATGGCAAGTACAAAAAAGTGGATGGATTACCACCTAAACTCTCCGATGGACGTCTTACACTTCAGCATCACCTATTGTCGTCTCGCAATTAGCATCAGCTTTTGTCATCTCGCACTTTAGCATCGGCTATCGCCACCAGTCGGTAGTGACGTGGTCGCCACGCATCCTAGTACAACTTTTCGTCAGAAACCTCACTCATGACAGTCTCGTGCCTGGGCTCATCGCCATTTCCATTGCCTCAATGGTAGAAGAGACAAAAGGAAATGATGATGAAGGGTATCGGACCGGCCGAGCAGGGCAACTTCCCTACAAGGGATTAACTTGCCACACAGAAAATGCACCATACACGTACCTTCATCCCGATGGCCAGTCCTTCATGTGCAGAGAGTTCTCTGATGATGGGAACTCTCTAACCTCAGCTCTGGCAAGGGATGTCAAATCCCGAAATTTGGGATACCCCTGCTGACCCCAAGAAGGAGTACCCCAATCCTCTCTGAGCCTCGGTAAAGTAGCAGCATCCGCACGAGGGGTCCTAGCCGGGAAGGACTCACTGAGTACCAAAGGGAAACAATAGAGCAACATCGTTGCCCCTCGGGACCCGATGGGTAGAACTTTAGATCTCGAAATTCGGGACAAGAACATGTCCCCTAACCAAACACCGATCCCGGTGGGACCGAGCGCAATCTCTCCAAACTGTTCCCCACCATCCTAGACCCACGGACAATTATTTGGGTAGCTCAACACAGGGCCTGCTGAGTACTGAGACATCACAAGATGAAGACGGAGTTTGAGAAATTTGAGAGTCAACCACGCAGAGACAATGAGATTTATAGACCCATGAAGAACTCCCCAACTCGCCTCATTTATTGCGGGCAGTGCTATAGGCACCTTGAACGCCTCAACGGGTGACGTAAGCAAACATGTGTCGTGTCATGCAACTGGCAAAGCCCGGATTTGCACCTTGGCGTGACATCTGAGACTGAACACTGCAAACAAAAGCTTGACGATCCCCCCTCGGAATTGCTCTCTTGGAATGGTATCTGAACCCGAGGGCCTCTACCGAATTCCTGAATGTTTCTATCTCGAGACTGCACCTCGACATGGTATCCAAAACCGAGACTTGGTGATAAAACCTTGAGGATCTCTTCTCAGGTCAATACCCTTAGCTTGGTATTCAACTTCATATCTTTTCGAAACTCAGTTGTCTCGAACTCAACACCTTACACCAACATTTCAACAAAAAATGACTCAAACAGCTTGGTCACGCTTCGACCCCATTCTAGCTGCTCAATGGCTTACCCAAATTTTTAACAAGTCTTTTATTAAGCAAGGCAATTACAAGAAAGGAGGTGTCTAGTCCGCAGTCGACAAAGCAAATAATGAGCTACAACTAAACACTCTTACAATTGACCTCTCGCTTCGCTAGACTCTCTTACAATTGACCTCTCACCTCAACCCCAATTTTCCCAGACCTTCAAAGCACAGAAGGGGCATCACACGAGCCTCGGCAGTAGAAGGTCGGCCGGCTAACAAGGGCGTGAAGGTTACCAGTTTGCCCGCGCAAACCAGCTATAAGGACCCACCTTGAGAGTCGAGGTCCCAACGGCAAGTCCTACTTTCGGAAGGCCACGCAAGAGAAACAAGTGATGAACAAGTACTAGATTGCCCCCCCCTGCGCCTTTCAGGCCACCCCTCGAGCCAGCTTTTAATGGTGCATATTCGGTCCTAACCTTCGAAATCTGATGGCAAACATTAGATCTTAGAATTTGAGATTTACCTGATGAGGCTCAACGGGGTGATCCTGATCTTATCCGGGTCCCCGAGAATCGGAACCACCAGCCTGAGAAGCCCCAGCCAGGCCGAACACCCCCAAGTCGTGGATGAGCCCAACCAAAAATGGGTCATATCTCTCGGGTCTTGAGGGTAAATCCTCAGATCTCAGAATCCATGACAAACGGTCCGAAGCGGCAAGTGCGAGTTCTGACCCGTTGGGTCGAACACTCGGAAAACGGAGTTCCTTCTCTATGTCTTGACCATTCCCTCATTGTGTGTAACCCCCGTTCCCGTAAATAAATAATTTCTGAATAATTTTCTGTATTTCGAATTATTTATGAATCTAGTTGTGTTGAATTCATTTTGACTATTCTATTTAAAATATTTCTGATCGGAAATTATGTATATTTCGAATAAGGGTATATTCTACTTTACTTTCTATTTTGTAATTGATCGACTATTTTTATTTTAGCCAAACTAAAAATATTCGGAGCTTCTTTAATAATTTGTTAAACCCAAATTCCTTTATATAACCTTGCTATTATTATTTTATTATTTTCATTGTTATTTCCATTATTTTTAGTATTGTCATTATTATCATTTTTATTAATATTGGTTGTTCTTATTATTAGTAATATTATTATTGTTATCATTAAAATTAGTGATGTTGTTATTACTTCTATTTTCTTGATCTTTATTATTATTATTATTATTTTTATAGCCCAATTGATCTTGACCTATTTTGCATTTTTTATTTAATTTGAAGCCCAAATATAAAGCCCAACTATTTTTAAACTCAAACCCATTGATCCAATTTCTCTTAATTGTGTGTTGACCAGATCTACTCCTAATCAATCCCCAGAATCTCTCCTGTAACCCCCTAATTACTATCCCTAATTATCAGCCTATTGATTCCCCCTCATTATGTAATCCCGTAACTCCCTTATCTCAATAACTTCCCTCTTATTATTATATTTACTATATTAATATTTCCCATATTCTCTCTGTAGCACCCCGAATTTCTAATATAATATCTTAGAAAATACGTGGCACAATTCCCAGCATCAACTTCAATGTAATATTAAACACAACCAAACACCAATAAAAATTTTCAACTTTCATTACAATAATCGTTTACATAGCATAGCGGAATACAATACATCTTAAGTCACAATTCTCTTTTCTTCACAACACTTTTCATTTTACATATGTCATGTCACTAAATCAATTGAACTCAATCATCCAAATCCCAAGCTCTAATCAACAACAACCTGTAAACATGAGTGACATAAACAACATAAATAAACATTAAGCATGGATTCATAAACAACATGTAATAAATAATAATACATAAAATATGACATAGCCAGGAATCATGTAAACATCAAGTGAAACTAACTAAGTGTCAAGTGTAGAAAACAGGAAAAACACATGCGTAAAACCAAGTCAAGAAAACACAAGTCTATATGCTGACTCTCTAATGCGTACTTGTCGGAGTCTATGTATCCCACTCTACATAGGTCGGTGCAAGCCCTTAACGTCTCCACATTATAGGGTTTAATCCCCCGCTATGCACTAATCCTAACACGATGACTACTACGAGATAAAGATAAACTGTGAGTATTAGCCCATGCCCCGATGATTCCGGAGGTCAATCTCTAACCACAGATAATTCCGGAGACTATTTCACTCACACCTGGGAATCTTCGAGAATACCCCACACCGCAAGCAATGGCACCTCATCACACGAATACCACATGTTCGTCGCCTCGACTCCGATAATTTCGGAGATCAATCCCACACCACAGGTAATTCCGGAGAGTATTTCACTCACACTTGGATAATTCCGGGGATTGTCTCACACCGCAAGCCATACTGAGGTCCATAACCCATATTCTCGTTCATCATATCACCGCTAGTGCCTATCCTTATCATTTAGATTATTTAATTACTCAACGAATCTCCTAGAGTTGGTGTACCCTACCGGACTTAATTCAACAACTGATCAACTAAATGCCTCAACAGGCCCAAACATAAATACTCAACCTCCGGTATACTATGGTCACACACACCCTCTAGAGACTCACACTCAAATATCCAAACCAAACTTCCAACATAAATTGTTGAACTTAACATCTTGAAAACATATGTTCAATAGGAGGTAGAGTATAATAATATGTTATAGATTATAGCATTTAGAGAATAAATCATTTGAAAGAACATTCAAAAATATAAAGGTACATCAGTATCATTCGACTAATAACAAGCGTGAGTCGACTGTCCAGAAAGAGAATTCTATGGTTTTAAGAAAATAAGCTAAGTGTTATAAGTCGACTTATAAAAGTCCTGGGTCGACTTACCAGAGAATAATTTCAGTAATCTTTAAGAAAATATTCTAAGTGTTATAAGTCGACTTATAAAAGTCATAGGTCGACTTACCAGAGAGAAATTCCAGTAATCCTTAAGAAAATATTCTAAGTGTTATAAGTCGACCAGAGAGAAATTCCAGTAATCTTTAAGAAAATATTCTAAGTGTTATAAGTTCACTTATAAAAGTCATAGGTCGACTTACCAGAAAGAAATTTCAATACAACTAAAGAACATAGCAGCCGGGTCGTATCAGTCGACTGAAAGGTCATGCTAGTCGACTGTCGGCCTACAGACTGTATAGTTTTGGTTGTGCACAATTCAACCGATACGTAGTTTTACTTAATGAAAACGATTTCTACGAAAAACATATTTCTTATATGATCAAATATAACTGGTAGGACTTATAATAGTCCAAAAAACTAAATCAAATTGCTTGAATTCACGAAAATAGAGATTTTGTTGATTCTTTCAATTAATACATGGATTTGTGCATATAATCAAAATAGAGTTTTCATAAAATAATTTACTAATCGCTGAAATAGTTCGTATTCAGATCCAAACCATCTGATTATTAAAAACTCAAGAAAAATCCCAATTAATAAATGATGATTTTCCATGAAGAAATTTTGGCTTTTGAACTTTTCAAGAAAATATTTGCACGTGTTTCGCACGTGTAAAAGATAAATTTCCAGAAAATATTTATTAAATCCCCAAAAATCATTTTAATCATTTATAAACCTTTAAAAATAATATTTAAAAATACGGGGTACTACATCACTCCCTCCTTAGAAGAGTTCTGTCCTCAGAACTACTACTAATGAGTCCAAACAACATACCAACAAAGAAAACAATATTTCATAAATGGAAACATAGTCCAAACAATTGCATATGACAACATAATCAAAATAGAAGGAATACAACTCAGCATCAAAGGTACAATCATTCAAAAGAATTGCAATCACATAAAAGAAAATACATTCATACAAAATGCTCAGGAAAATCCTTCTGCATGCGATCCTCTGGCTCCCAAGTAGCCTCCTCGAACTGCTGATTCTGCCACAGCACCTTGACCATAGGTATCACCTTGCTCCTAAGAACTTTCTCCCTATGGTCAACGATCTCAACAGGCTGTTCCTTGTAACTCAAGTTCACCTGTAGACCTTCAGAAATCTCTACCAACTGATAATTCTGATATGGTACATACTTCCTCAACAATGACACATGGAATACATCATGCACTTGTGCCAACTCCTCTGGAAGCTTCAATCTATATGCTGTCTTGCCAATCCGCTCCACGATCCTGTATGGCCCAATATACCTTGGTGCCAACTTACCTCCCTTACCAAACCTGATCACTCCTTTGGTCGGAGACACCTTGAGGAAAACTGTATCCCCAACCTCAAACTCCAAGTCTCTTGGTCGAGTATCAGCATAAATCTTCTGCCGACTCTGAGCCTCAACCAACCTTTTGGGAATCAGCTCAATCTGCTCTGACGTCTGCTGCACGATCTCAGGACCAAACATCTGCCTCTTGCCAATCTCGTACCAACAAACTGGTGTCCTGCACCTCCGCCCATACAAAGCCTCATACGGTGCCATCCCGATACTCGCATGGTAACTGTTGTTATAAGCAAACTCAACCAATGCCAAGTATCTCTCCCAGCTACCACCGAAATCCATAACACAAGCCCTCAGCATATCTTCCAGCACTCGATTCACCCTCTTCGTCTGACCATAGGTCTGTGGATGAAACGCGGTACTGAAATCAGTTCTGGTGCCTAAAGCTGCTTGTAGGCTCTTCCAAAACCTTGAAGTGAACCTTGCATCTTTGTCAGAAACAATCGACACTGGAACTCCATGAAGCCTCACAATCTCACCAATGTACAACTCAGCCAATTTCTCCAACGACCAAGTAATCTTCATGGCTAGAAAGTGAGCCGACTTAGTCAAACGGTTCACGATAACCCAAATCGAGTCATTGCCCTTCAAACTCCTTGGCAAACCCGTAATGAAATCCATACTAATATTCTCCCATTTCCACTCCGGAATAGGCAACGGTTGTAACAAACCTCCAGGTCTCTGATTTTCTGCTTTGATCTGCTGATAAGTCAGACACCTTGCCACGAAATCTGCCACATCCCTTTTCATACCAGACCACCAAAAGTGCTGTTGGATGTCCCTGTACATCTTCGTGCCTCCAGGATGCACTGACAACAATGTACTGTGTGCTTCCTGCAAGATACTCTCTCTCAAATCTGCATTATCCGGAACACACAACCTCTCACCCATCCAAAGAACTCCATCTTGGATACGAAATTCTGATAGCTTGCCTTCTGAAACCTGTTGCAACATCTTCTGAATCTCTGAATATGATCTTTGACCTTCCACAATCCTCTCTCTCAAGGAAGGTTGCAGCCTCAACTGAGCCAAAGACGCTCCTAAACCTTGCAGCACCACCTCGATACCTACCTGATCAATCTCTGCTGCCAACTCACTTCGAGTAGTGATCAAACATGATAAACTACTCTTCCTGCTAAGTCCATCAGCCACCACATTCGCCTTGCCCGGATGATACTTGATCTCAGGGCGAATGTCTTCCAGTACCTCCAACCACCTTCTCTGCCGAAGATTTAGATCCTTTTATTGATAAATGTACTTCAGGCTCTTGTGGTCAGTGTACATATTGACATTCTCACCATAAACATAATGCCTCCACTTCTTCAAGGCAAAGATAATAGCTGCTAGCTCCAAATCATGCATCAGATAATTCTTCTCATGCGGACGCAATTGTCTCGAACCATAAGCAATAACCTTGCCTTCTTGCATCAAGACACGACCCTAAACCTCTGAGAGACGCATCACTGAAGATATCATAATCCTTTCCAGCTTGTGGCAAAGCTAAGATAGGTGCAGTAGTCAACCTCTCCTTTAATTCAAGGAAACTCACCTCACACTTATCAGTCCATAAAAATGCCACATTCTTCCGGGTCAAACCTGTCAAAGGAATTGCAATATGAGAATAGCCCTGGATGAATCTCCTGTAGTAACCAGCTAAACCCAAGAAACTTCTGACTTCCTTCACAGACGTTGGCCTGGGCCAATCCTTAATTGCTTCAACTTTCTGAGGATCAGTGGTCACTCCCTCCTTAGAAAGGATATGACCAAGGAAAGCTACCTTAAATTTCCAAAACTCACACTTCGACAACTTGGCATACAAGCTATGCTCCTGCAATTTTTGTAATACCGTTTTCAAGTGCATAGAATGCTCCTCCTCCGACTTCGAATACACCAAAATATCGTCGATGAAAACCACTACGAAGGAGTCAATAAATGGCCTCAAAACCTGATTCATCATATTCATGAACACTGCTGACGCATTCGTCAACCCGAATGGCATTACCAAAAACTCATAAAGCCCATGACGAGTCCTGAAAGCTGTCTTACTCACATCTTTCTTCTTGACTCAAACCTGATGATACCCTGATCTCAAATCAATCTTCGAAAACACAGCTGCTCCTCGAAGCCTGTCGAACAAATCATCAATCCGCGGTAGTGGATACTTGTTCTGAATAGTCACCCTATTCAACTCCCGGTAGTCAATGCACATCCTCATTGACCCATCCTTCTTCTTGACCAACAACACTGGCACACCCCACGGTGAGGAACTCGGCCTAATAAGCCCCTTTCTCAATAGCTCCTCAATCTGCTTCTTCACTTCGTCTTGCTCTACAGGTACCATCCTGTACGGAGCCTTAGAAATCGGCGCGCTCCCTGGCTAAACATTGATGCAAAACTCCACATCTCTCTGCGGTGGTAATCCTGGAAAATCTTCCAAGAACACCTTAGGAAAATCTCTGACAACCGGAATGCCTCTGACTTCATCTGGAATCGCCATCTTGGATACCATTGCAGCCACCTTCGGAATCTTCTTCTTACTTTGGAAAGTCACTGCGGGACCACTTGGTGCTTTCACTAACACCTCTTTCTGCTTGCATTCAACTGTGGCATCATATATTGCCATCCATTCAATGCCCACAATCACATCCACTCCTAAGACTTGCAGCTCGATCAGATCAATGCCGAATAATCTCCCGCTAATCTCGATATCACAGCCCTCGTAATATCGATCAACAATCAATTCTTCACCTGACGGCGTTACCACCAAATTCCTGAATGTTTCTATCTCGAGACTGCACCTCGACATGGTATCCAAAACCGAGATTTGGTGATAAAACCTTGAGGATCTCTTCTCAGGTCAATACCCTTAGCTTGGTATTCAACTTCATATCTTTTCGAAACTCAGTTGTCTCGGACTCAACACCTTACACCAACATTTCAACAAAAAATGACTCAAACAGCTTGGTCACGCTTCGACCCCATTCTAGCTGCTCAATGGCTTACCCAAATTTTTAACAAGTCTTTTATTAAGCAAGGCAATTACAAGAAAGGAGGTGTCTAGTCCGCAGTCGACAAAGCAAACAATGAGCTACAACTAAACACTCTTACAATTGACCTCTCGCTTCGCTAGACTCTCTTACAATTGACCTCTCACCTCAGCCCCAATTTTCCCAGACCTTCAAAACACAGAAGGGGCATCACACGAGCCTCGGCAGTAGAAGGTCGGCCGGCTAACAAGGGTGTGAAGGTTACCAGTTTGCCCACGCAGACCAGCTATAAGGACCCACCTTGAGAGTCGAGGTCCCAACGGCAAGTCCTACTTTTGGAAGGCCACGCAAGAGAAACAAGTAATGAACAAGTACTAGATCGCCCCCCCTCGCCTTTCAGGCCACCCCTCGAGCCAGCTTTTAATGGTGCATATCCGGTCCTAACCTTCAAAATCTGTTAGCAAACATTAGATCTTAGAATTTGAGATTTACCTGATGAGGCTCAACGGGGTGATCCTGATCTTATCCGGGTCCCCGAGAATCGGAACCACCAGCCTGAGAAGCCCTAGCCAGGCCGAACACCCCCAAGTCGTGGATGAGCCCAACCAAAAATGGGTCATATCTCTCGAGTCTTGAGGGTAAATCCTCAGATCGCAGAATCCATGACAAACGGTCCGAAGCGGCAAGTGCGAGTTCTGACCCCTCTAGGTCATACACTCGGACAACGGAGTTCCTTCTCAATGTCTTGACCATTCCCTCATTGTGTGTAACCCCCGTTCCCGTAAATAAATAATTTCTGAATAATTTTCTGTATTTCGAATTATTTATGAATTTAGCTGTGTTGAATTCATTTTGACTATTCTATTTAAAATAATTCTGATCGGAAATTATGTTTATTTCGAATAAGGGTATATTCTACTTTACTTTCTATTTTGTAATTGATCGACTATTTTCATTTTAGCCAAACTAAAAATATTCGGAGCTTCTTTAATAATTTGTTAAACCCAAATTCCTTTATATAACCTTGCTATTATTATTTTATTATTTTCATTGTTATTTCCATTATTTTTAGTATTGTAATTATTATCATTTTTATTAATATTGGTTGTTCTTATTATTAGTAATATTATTATTGTTATCATTAAAATTAGTGATGTTGTTATTACTTCTATTTTCTTGATATTTATTATTATTATTATTATTTTTAAAGCCCAATTGATCTTGACCTATTTTGCATTATTTATTTAATTTGAAGCCCAAATATAAAGCCCAACTATTTTTAAACTCAAACCCATTGACCCAATTTCTCTTAATTGTGCGTTGACCATATCTACTCCTAATCAATCCCCAGAATCTCTCCTGTAACCCCCTAATTACTATCCCTAATTATCAGCCTATTGATTCCCCCTCATTATGTAATCCCGTAACTCCCTTATCTCAATAACTTCCCTCTTATTATTATATTTACTATATTAATATTTCCTATATTTTCTCTGTAGCGCCCCGAATTTCTAATATAATATCTTAGAAAATACGTGGCACAATTCCCAGCATCAACTTCAATGTAATACACAACCAAACACCAATAAAAATTTTCAACTTTCATTACAATAATCGTTTACATAGCACAGCGGAATACAATACATCTTAAGTCACAGTTCTCTTTTCTTCACAACACTTTTCATTTTACATATGTCATGTCACTAAATCAATTGAACTCAATCATCCAAATCCCAAGCTCTAATCAACAACAACCTGTAAACATGAGTGACATAAACAACATAAATAAACATTAAGCATGGATTCATAAACAACATGTAATAAATAATAATACATAAAATATGACATAGCAAGGAAACATGTAAACATCAAGTGAAACTAACTAAGTGTCAAGTGTAGAAAATAGGAAAAACACATGCGTAAAACCAAGTCAAGAAAACACAAGTCTATATGCTGACTCTCTAATGCGTACTTGTCGGAGTCTATGCATCTCACTTTACATAGGTCCGGTGCAAGCCCTTAACGTCTCCACATTATAGGGTTTAATCCCCCGCTATGCACTAATCCTAATACGATGACTACTACGAGATAAAGATAAACTGTGAGTATTAGTCCATGCCCCGATAATTCCGGAGGTCAATCTCTATCCACAGATAATTCCGGAGACTATTTCACTCACACCTGGGAATCTTCGAGAATACCCCACACCGCAAGCAATGGCACCTCATTACACGAATACCACATGTTCGTCGCCTCGACTCTGATAATTCCGGAGATCAATCCCACACCACAGGTAATTCCGGAGACTATTTCACTCACACCTGGATAATTCTGGGGATTGTCTCACACCGCAAGCCATACTGAGGTCCATAACCCATGTTCTCGTTCATCATATCACCGCTAGTGCCTGTCCTTATCATTTAGGTTATTTAATTACTCAACGAATCTCCTAGAGTTGGTGTACCCTACCGGACTTAATTCAATAACTGATCAACTAAATGCCTCAACAGGCCCAAACATAAATACTCAACCGCCGGTATACTATGGTCACACACACCCTCTAGAGACTCACACTCAAATATCCAAACCGAACTTCCAACATAAATTGTTCAACTTAACATCTTGAAAACATATGTTCAATAGGAGGTAGAGTATAATAATAAGTTATAGATTATAGCATTTAGAGAATAAATCATTTGAAAGAACATTCAAAAATATAAAGCTACATCAGTATCATTCGACTAATAACAAGCGTGAGTCGACTGTCCAGAAAGAGAATTCTATGGTTTTAAGAAAATAAGCTAAGTGTTATAAGTCGACTTATAAAAGTCCTAAGTCGACTTACTAGAGAGAAATTCCAGTAATCTTTAAGAAAATATTCTAAGTGTTATAAGTCAACTTATAAAAGTCATAGGTCGACTTACTAGAGAGAAATTCCAGTAATCCTTAAGAAAATATTCTAAGTGTTATAAGTCGACTTGTAAAAGTCATAAGTCGACTTACCAGAGAGAAATTCCAGTAATCTTTAAGAAAATATTCTAAGTGTTATAAGTCCACTTATAAAAGTCATAGGTCGACTTACCAGAGAGAAATTTCAATACAACTAAAGAACATAGCAGCCGGGTCATATCAGTCGACTGAAAGGTCATGCTTGTCGACTGTCGGCCTATAGACTGTATAGTTTTGGTTGTGCACAATTCAACCGATACGTAGTTTTACTTCATGAAAACGATTTCTACGAAAAACATATTTCTTATATGATCAAATATAACTGGTAGGATTTATAATAGTCCAAAAAACTAAATCAAATTGCTTGAATTCATGAAAATAGAGATTTTGTTGATTCTTTCAATTAATACATGGATTTGTGCATATAATCAAAATAGAGTTTTCATAAAATAATTTACTGATCGCTGAAATAGTTCGTATTCAGATCCAAACCATCTGATTATCAAAAACTCAAGAAAAATCCCAATTAATAAATGATGATTTTCCATGAAGAAATTTTGGCTTTTGAACTTTTCAAGAAAATATTTGCACGTGTTTCGCACGTGTAAAAGATAAATTTCCAGAAAATATTTATTAAATCCCCAAAAATCATTTTAATCATTTATAAACCTTTAAAACTAATATTTAAAAATACGGGGTTCTACACTCTCTCCCCGTTCCCCTTCTCTCTCTCCCACTCTAATTCCCCTATTTCAAAACTAGAACAGAGAACACCAACTCCTCTTCATCTCCCTCCCCTGCATCTTCTCCCGCTTAACCCTATCGAGCGCCCTCCGAACCCATTCCCCGTCACTTCCCCATCATCTCCCTCGTCCATTGCCTCCATCATCGCCCTCCTCGTCACCCTAGCCCTCTCCTCGTCGCTCCGAATCACCCCCCCCCCCCGTCCTCACCTGCATCAAACCCATTACCCAACTCATCGAAACCCATCACCGCAAACCCATTGCTCCGCCATTACCCCGTCGTCAACTCCAAACCCTTCGCTCGTCGCCCCTCAACCACTGTCTTGCCATCACCACTCCCTCCGCTTCGTCTTCAACCTCCATCTCCTCGCGAGCACTTCCCACTCGCATCGCACCCGCGACCTCGAAGGACCTCCGCCTCCTTTGCCTTCCTCCTTCTTCGACCACCGCCTGCTCCTTTGCCCTCCGTGCACCCCGCCACCACTGCAGTACCCCTCGTCCTTCGTCGTCATCGTCGAGCACTCCAGTCCCCCATCGCTCTACCTCCCTTGTTTCGGAAGCGAAATAGAGCAATTGCTTGTGCTCGCTGTCGCGTCGCTTCTCGACCACAGCGCCGCCATCTGCCTCGCCGTGTTACCACAGTCGCGCCGCCGTGGTCATCGTTGTCTAACCGCCATCAGTCGTTGCCACATCGTGCCAGTCTCGCAGTGCCCCCTCTCTCTCTCCTTGCCGAGATTGAAGGAGACAATCATCCATTGGTGATATTTCCCTGTTTGGTGTTCGGCGCACAGCGGATCCCTTCCGCTGTTTGCTATTGTGATGATCCGGTGTGGGGGAGTTTTTCATTCGCTGTGTTCGCTGTCCCATGTTTGGCGCGCAGTAGATCCGGAGATCCTGTTTGCTGTTCGGGCAGATCTTGGTGTGGAGTTTTGCTGAGTTGCTGGTTTGTTTGCTTGGACTTTCTTGCACGTATTCCGCGTGTGATTTTCGGAGTTCGCTGGTTATTCTATTTTGAATCGTAAAAAAGGCAAGTATCTCTCGTAAAAAAGGAAAGAAGATGAAATGATTACATTCACACAATTACATTGGGAATCACAAGTTTAAGGCATTGAGCTTCGAATCCCGGGGTTCTCATTCGGCCCTGATCCTAGGAGTGCTACTTCAGTTACTGAGGGATTGGCTCCCAGGAGGATTCCCTCTAAACCTCTCACACTGGCTTCACTGGTAGATCCTTCTACCCCACTCCAGACATCCCTCAAAACTCCCGCTCTCGAAAAGATCCCAGGGTAAGGCTCCAACCTCGAAAAGGGACTATAAAAGGTGGACACCTAGATCACCTTTCCTAGCCTGGCCCTTAACCGACAGATTTCAAAATCTTTTTCCACAATCATCCGTCTAAGGATGGAGTTCGAGGACTAACTGTCGAGGGACGAAAAGGCCCGCCAATGCCAGCTGACCGAGAGCTATGTCGGCGTCAAGAAACAACACCTTCAGATGGGCAAGTTCCCGAGCCACCTCTTGTGACCGACTAAGTGGAAACCAAATGCCCCTTCCCGATCGATAGCCTCCTTACGAAGGGGGACAATAATTTCCTCGACCTGAGCCAGCTTGCTACGAATCGTGGGAGCCTTGCTCTCGAGGTCCTCATTCCGAGGCTCATACCTCACCACTTATTTAGCAAAATGACATCTCGACTCAGCTGAACATGAAATGAATGGTCAAAGCAAGATGTGAAGTTTCATTAAAAAAACTACAAGTTATGCAATGGCTAGTCCGCACCCAACGTCTACAAAATTGAGGATTTAAAAAGTTAAGTGAAGACCTCCCGGGAAGGAGAATGAGGGGGTTCATTATCGGCCCCCGCACACTCGGTTGGGATGACAACATCGAGAGGGATTTCCCTTGGGATCAAAGGAGTGTCATCAGAATCTGATTCCGGGTCGAAACAGTGGCCATCAAGGTTGATGTCGGGATTCCTATCCCGGACATGTTGAAGGGCCCACTGGTAGTCCTCCTCCTGGGCCTGAACGATCTGGTTTGCCACATCATCAACCTTTACCTCCAATTCCTTCACCCTCTTTTCTTCTCATTCGCCCAAGTCTTCTCCTTCTGCCACTTCGAATCGAACCGTTGAGCCTTGTGTTAGGCCGACTTCAAATCACCGTCGTACTGCCTAATGAGCTCACCCCCATTGAGCATGACCTGCAACGAATAGGAAAATAGTGATAAAAATATCAACAAAGGGATGCAGTCACTCCGAAACAAACACTTACCACCACCGAGTGCTGAGCATACCGAAGGTAAGCCGAGCCGAATGTCTCCCAATCAAGGGCTTTCCTGTCCCTCGGAGGCACAAAATTATTCACCACCTCGATGGTCTTCGGAGACTCCATGATGGAGTCAACAACCTTCACTGGCCAGCCAGGCGTGAAGGTCTCCTAGGTTTTCTGAGGAATGACCTCCTGCAAGAACAGGTGGATCGGCGGCACAAAAGACTCTATCAGTTCTTGAGCTCGGATCGATCTATCACTTGGCTCCGCCTGGGAAGAATCCTCTGGATCCTGGATAGTCAAGGGTCTCGTACCCCTTGCCCTCTTTGATTGCTCGTTTGGGATGCTTTGGCACTCGGTGTCATTTCCCTCTTCTTCCTCTTATCTTTGGCAGCCTGCTGTGCTACCGAAGCAGCCAAAAGGACATCGACATCATCGTCTCCCGATGCTGAAAAGGAAACACATTAGAACTGAATTGAAAATCCCTTAGCAAAATAACAATGAGTGTTATAAGGGGAAGGAACTCACATGGAACATAAGGGCTTAACCCGTTGACCGCGAGTGACATCTCTGTCACCCTGGACCAATCGATGCTCAGGTTATCATCAAATAGCCTGCCTAACTCCACCAGCTCCTCTTTAAAGAGCTCTTCGAGCTTCAAGGGATTCTTCGGAGTAGGCTCGTACGACCATAAGGTCAGTATGTCCCAGGGTTCGGGATTGTAGACGGTAAAGTACTTGGACCTCCAACCCTTTATGGAATATTGATGGTTGTGCCCCTGCACATAGCTTGGACCGGGGGGGAATTACACCACCGATGAGAAGTGCTCGGAAGCGTGCTCAATCCCAGACTCGCTTGGAAGTACCTGAAACTCAGAGGAACGCCCTTCCTTTGGCTAAGCATGATGAAATTGGTCAACTGCTTCCACGAGTTCGGCGCAGACTGTATCAGACGCATTCCTTCCCAGTTCAAAACCTCCTTATTGAACGGGTGAAGAGGAAGACACATGTCCAAAACAAAAGTATCTGGAGGGAACATACAGTACCGCTCTGCCAGCTTATCGGTCGGACAGATACGCGGTTCGAAAGTATTAAAATATATTATGAGGATATATGGAACTAATCCTGGATGTTGGAAAGAATGCTCTTTGACAGGGTATTCTGTTTCTGGTTGGCTTCTATCTTAGGCCTATTCGGCGAAGATGGGGGTACATCAAACCGACCTAAGTCCTGTAAATTTTCTAGATATACCCGAGAGGACCTACAGCCCGCGGGATCATCTTGATATGTAACATCCCGTAGTAATTTTAAAATAAAAATACATTTTTTATTTTTGCACGTGCAATGCACATGCAATTTTATCTCATTTTTGTTCTAAAATTTTTCCTAAGTTATGCATAAGTTTCCTTTTATTTATTTCATCTCATTATGTTGTTCTTTTTTAATTAAAGTCCATAGGCCTAAAAGACTAATTTAAGCCCATTAGAAATAAATAAAATAAATAAAAAATAGTAAAAGCCTAATAAGAAGCCCACAAATAAAATCTTACATTTATTTTCCTACACTTTTCTTGTTACATACACCTAGGGTATAACTAAAAGCAATTAATTAATAAAATAAAAAGTGTGCATGCGTATAGCACGTGCACGTGTTTGTGTGCATGATTGAGGTGGCGTGGGAACGTTGGAGGCATGAACCAAGTCATAGGAGTGTGGAGGTAGTGGGGAGAAAGACTAGGGGGTTAATTAACTTCCTAATTACCCTTATAAATAAACCCCAATCTTAATCACTTTCACATAAATCCTAATCATCTTTTTACTAAGTTAACAGTGAGAGAGAGTAGCAGACAGCTGGGTGGCTTTCGGGAGAGGGGACTATGCTTTTCATTTGGATTTTTGGCTAGCTTGTGTGGGGATTTTCGAAGTGCTTTTTCAAAGGATTTTTACTTCTAGTAATATACTATAAGGTGGGTGTCTCTTCTTATTTTCTAATTAATATAGAAATCATGCCTAGGTGATATGGTTGAATTTTGTGTTAGTTTAATGGCTCTTTCTAGTCAAATTTGATGCATGTTGTGGTGACAAAAATGCTAGTTGTAGAAAATCATGAAATTCATTGTATGTCATTGTGATGCATATGAAATGATTGATAAGTTAGAAAGAAGAAAATTTAATTAGAAGCATGTGTAGAATTGTTAGGCTAAAATGAACAAACTGATTGTTGCATGCAATTGTGTGTCTCTTACAAATTGGTTAAAATTTGTGTATACAATGTAGATAAAAAAGAAAGGAAAAATTAGAAACACATTTTTGGAGAAGAAATAGTCATGGTAGAACAAAGGAAAAGTCGAATTAAAATGAGTAGAAAAAATTGATTAGTTGAACCTTGCCTTATGATTCATATAAGAAGAAGAAAAGGATTAAATTGAGAAAAATGAAGCAAATTTTCATTCATATGAATGAAATTAGTAAGATAACAATTTTTGAGTTCTATTGACATAAAATAATAGTATTTTTGAAGAAAGGAGTTACTTAATGCAAAAGAAATCAAGATATATGTTTCATTGTTCAAAAAAAATATTTATGTATATAAATGAGTATAAATCTCTTAAATAACAATTAAAATTAGTAAAGAAGGAATTATGGAGTCTAGAACTATTTTTATAAAAAAATCTTTTTTTTGGGAAAAGAACGAAAATCAAAAGTGTTGAAAATATAGAAAATGAGATTTATTAGGAACCAAGTACTTAATGAACTAAACCCTATAGTAGTTGTGATCTGAGCTTCGGCTTAGTGGGTAGGCATTTGGTCGCCTCTCTATTTGTGCAGGTTCGAGGACTGGGTCTGCCGTTTGTGAGAGAAAACTTTTTTTTAAAAAAGACAGATAAGGGAGGTTTAGACATTTAAAGATAATAACCCATACTATATCAGTTGAGAGCCTTGGTCTTAGTGGACAGCGCATGTGCGCTGCGCTCAAGCACCGCCATGTGGCGCGAAAGGGTCTGAGTGGCGGCGCGAGGGGGTCTGAGGTCTCGGGTTCGAGCCTGATGGGTTCTTTTCATTTTTTGGAGATTTTAAAATCCATAAAACTTATATAAATGTCTAAAAATATTAGTGGAACAACTGAAATTATTTCTTTGATGTTTAGATTATATTTTTGGGAATTTAAGAGTTATAACCATGTGATAAATGAGATTGATGTTTAAGAAGAAAAGTATAAAATTCAGATAATAAAAGTTGAATTGGGATAAAAGGAAGGTAGTGATGACATTAGATAATGAGTTTCTAATGATGAGTCTCAAAGAATTTGTGTTTAATTCTTAGCAAACTTTGGATTGGAAAAGTTTCGATGAATATTAAAAAGAGCTTTGTGAAAAAGAATAGTTTGAGATTGTTATTCATGTTTGATAAATACAAGAATAAGATGAAAGAATTGAATAAGATGTGAATAAAGTGAATTGAAAATGTGAATTATAAGGGTATGAGTACCCATGATTATGGAACATGAAAGGATGTAATCTAGAGGCTTAGTGAGACCCAGGTACCGGCAAATGTTGAAAGAATTAATTGATTTGAGAATTGGCTATATGGGTTATCTCAGTATTTTGTTTAAGGCCAGTAGGAGGGGAAGCTAATTCTAGGTGGTGTAACTTATTCATGTAGTTACCATGCTAGGAAATTGATTTTTATGAATATGCTAGAGAAACTAGTAAAATTGACCATGTGATTGCTTAAAAAGACTAGTAGGAAAAAAGAGAGAATCTTGATTGAATTAAAGACTTAAAACTTATCATGGTGTCATATTAATGTAATTCATGTTAGAATATCTAAGTTTGATGAACCATGCTAATGTGATGATTTTGCTTAAATGAATGGCTTAGTTGTAGATTGAGATGAATGGATATTGTTATGTTAGTTGATAAATGAATAAATTGTTGTTATATAATGTGGATGTGATAAAAGAATAATTGCTAGACTCTTGTAGAATTGAAAAAGAACAAGAACCTATATTTAGTGGATTTTATATTGGTATTTTGAGAAGGAACTATGGTATATTTCAAAGTCGACAAGATATCCTTTAAATATAAATTGTAAAGAAAACTTATTTTAATGTTAAAAATTAAGAGTTTAATTGCTGCTACACTGTATTATTTTAGGGAAAATATTCTGGACAAAGTTTGATTTGAAAGATACCAATGTATTCATAAATTTAATTTTGTAAATGATACTTATAAACAGACAGTAGGTATAACACTATTTCGACTCCTAATTATAATAGAAAATAAGCTTGGTCATACTGGCTTTCGGTGTGGCTTATAGGCGCTGTGTACAGTGCAGAGGGTTTTGGGTTCGAGTCTTGAAGAGGCTCTGTTTTTATTAAAATTCGATTTTTTCTCAAATACAGTACAATCGATATATACAGAATTTAACCCTATTCATATCAGTTATTCACTCTGGACTTCTTGGTCTCCGGGTGCACTTCGGGTCTGTTACTGTAGCTGGGCGGGGTTTGATCTTGGTCCTGGGTTCGAATCCGACCGCTGCCTTTTCTTTGTTTTAATATTTTTTTGAGTTTTTAAGAGTTTTAAAGTGCAATAAAAATTGGAAAAAATTTCTATTATTCCTCTAAAATTATTTAGACTTTATAAAAAATATTCCCACAATATTTTGATATATTTTGTGAGAATTAGAAGTGGATTTCATACTAATACTATGGGATGAAGAACTCGATAATTTTTCTTGAAGTGTGGCTTTTGTATAATTAAAGAAAAATGAAAATTTGGAATGCGATTAGATTTCTTCTCGATGATATTTTATGGTTATTAACATTTGATTAAGTGAATATTTGAATCGCACACAATGCTATAAGTGATTAAATTGATAAAAGAAGTCGAAATGAGATACTTTATGTTATAAGTTTCTAAAAGAAATATTTTATTTGAGAAAGAGTTTATGAATAAATAAATTGAAATGTTATTTTGAGATTGAATGTAACATATTGTTGATCTCTAGAACGAGATAGTTGTTGGAATCTAGAGGCTAGGCGAGAACCTTAGAAATTTGCATTTATGATTAATGTGAATTCGAGAACTAACCAGTGTGGGTTGAGCATCTTTTTTAGAAGTAGCCAGTGTGGGCTGACTTGCTCTTGTGTTGGTTTAAGTCCAGTATGGTAAGCTAGCTCTAGGTTGTGATGATTTTCTTCTAAAATAAACTAAAAACTTAAGGACAACACTATGGTGAAGTTGTGATGAAAGTAAGAGAAAAATACAAGTATGAGGGCCTTGGATCTACGGTGTGAGAGTGTTCATAGGATGTCTACATGATGCATCATGTCATTACGTGAATACATCTCCAGAATTATCGGGAACCGTGACGACGCTTCTGGGGTGCTTGGTGACTACATAGTTCCATCGTTCCATGGCAGAGGCGAAATGTCCATAGGATGTCTGCATGATGCGTCATGTCATGACGTGGGATTTCCCTCCAGGATGTCTGGACATGGGCTCATAACTCATAGAACATCTAGGATACTTACCGTAGTTACCGTAGTAGTTAAACTCATAGCGAGAGAATCAACCCTACAAGATGAAGAACGGTTAAGGGCATGCCCTCGGATTTATGTAGAATGGGATGCATAAGTTCGAACAAGTGTGCATTAGTGTCATGATATATAAATAACTGCATTAAGGTTAAGTGCACAAGCACACACGACATCAATAGGATAGTCCCTCTTTAGCTTTGTTTTGTGATCAAGTTTGTGTTTGTTAAAGAATTAAAGAATCGTTATACTTTCGGCATAGCGATGATGGTCATGCATAATATTTCGTCGGTTGTAAGCAACTGACGTACCCACAGTTTCATATGCAGGACTTGGAATTTACAAGAAGATATAAAGATGAATTTGATGCTGATGATTACTTAAATGCTAAAGTTGTTACAATTGTAAATTTATCATTGTTGTATTTCATTCATTCCGTTGCGTGTTGATTGTAAAAGAGTATGTTGTAATAAAAGTTTTAAATTTCTTGTAAAATTGTACGAAGTGAAGTGTAATGATCCTGTGGAACTTCGAATTCAAGCTTATTTGGAATTCTGGGTGTTACAGCTCGAGTGTTGTGCCCTCGGCTTGGCATCCGAGGCCGACCCTCATGAGAAGCCCTCACAAGGTCTCAACTCGCTGCACCCCCGGCATGGCATCCAAGCCCGACTCTCATGAGGAGCCTTCACAAGGTCTCAACTCGCTGTGCCCCCGGTGTGGTGTCCGAGTCCGACCCTCATAAGGAGCCTTGATAATGTCTCAACTCGCTACGCCATCGGCGTGGCATCCACGGCTGACCCTCATGAGGAGCCCTCACAAGGTCTGAACTCGTTTCGACCCCGACGTGGCATCCGAGGCCAACCCTCATAAGGAGCTCTTACACGGCCTTAACTCACTGTGCCCTCGGCGTAGTGTCCGAGGCTAAATTTCATGAGGAGCCTTCACAAGGTCTTAACTTGCTGCACCCTCGGTGTGGGGTCCAAGGCCGACACTCATGAGGAGCCCTCACAAGGTCTCCTAATCGCTGCATCATCGACGTGACATCTGAGGCTGACCCTCACGAGGATCTCGAGCAGGGGAGACTCACTCCTTGCCTCAGCATGATTGCCGACCCCAAGCTTTCCGTAGATTCACATTGCAATGGGACACTCCTAATTTCAATGCGTTCAGATCGTCGTCGTTGTTTACGCGACACCTTCAATGAGTCAACTACTCCTCGAAGAAGGCCAAAATGTTACCTCCGAGAGTGGGGGGCTTATGATGAGGGTAAAAATAAAGGACGTTCTACACCGCTCGATTCTAGCACGAAACTTGAGGAGATCCCATTACATGAATCAGGCCCCCCCAATTAGAAGATCGAGGAATATTCCTTAATCAGGCTCTCACCAACCTATAAATATAGCCCTACCTCTACAGTAACCAGGTAATCACTATTTTTTTACCACTTAAACCTCTCTTAATCCTCTGGTTATTGACTTGAGCGTTAGATGGTCTGTTGCCGGGAATCCTTCCGGTGTTTCAGACTTTTTTGCAGGTATCCGGCGATGGTCAATCGTTCCTAGATCCACCAAATCCAATCACACATCAACATCATAGTAGGGAAAGATCGGGGGTCAGGATCTGAGTTTTCTCTTCACTAAAAGAACTCATTATCTGTTGATCTCAAACTCGAAAACAAACAGCATCACCAGCGTTGTCTTGTCCAGATTGCCTTTCATTCTTCTCAAACTCTACATCGTTTATATCATATGCATTAATAGATCAAAATAGAAAAGTTTTCCGTTTTTATCATCATCTTTCATCACATCATAAAATTTTAGGTTCGTTAATTTATGAGTAACAAAAATCCGGTAAAACCCCACCCAAAATTTTTAGGAAAACTAGTAAACCTGCATGCTTCAATGAACGTCTTAATATTATTATATTTTAAGAAAAGACCATGACGTAGTATGACCTTGAACCTGAGACCTTTCTTTACCCATCCCAAATCCTTACCATTGCAGACAATCAACCATCTCGACCAATCATTTTTAAGTGGGAATCATATTAACCATTCATTTACTCTACTGTTGTTAGTAACCATAACACCCTCAAAGTTCAAATTTATTTATGACATAATTATTTACAAAAGTGTCACTCATATAAAATAAAAATTGGTGCCACTAGGGTTCCACTAGGGTTAATTTGTAAAGAGTATGTAATGAGTAAATAGAGGTTTCAGGTTCGAGGCCATGTTACGTCTTAATATTTACTTTTTTTAAAAAAATATTATTAGAACGTGCAGCACTCGTGCAGATTACTAGTTACCCTTTATGGCACTAATTTTTATTTTATATGAATGACACTTTTGTAAATAATTATGTCGTAAATAAATTTGAACATTAAGGGTATTGTGGTAACTGACAACAGTTGAGTAAATTGATGGTTAATATAACTACTACTTAAAAATGAGTGGTTGAGGTTAGATTGGTGATTGTCTACAAATTACAGTTTGTCTACGAATTACACAACTCCAACTCTCGCATTATAGTATTACTAGTAATTTGAACGTGCGAAGCACGTTTTAAGAAATATATAATCTTTAAAGTACATCTATCTCTACATATGACGAGAGAGTTAAAGTTGCATGTGCGATAAACATAAGTAGGAATTGTCCATACGATGCATGTTTTAATAAAGAGTTGAAGTTGTACGTGCAATGCACATAAGTTGGAGTTGTCCATGTGATGCACGTTTTAATAAATGTATTACGTGCGATACATAATTAGAGTTGTCCGTGCGATGCACGTTTTAACAAAGAGTTGGATTTATACATGCGATATACATAAGTTGGAGTTGTCCATGCGATGCTTGTTTTAATAAATAAAATAATATATGGGAGAGAGTTGGATTTATACATGCGATATACATAAGTTGGAGTTGTCCATGCGATGCTTGTTTTAATAAATAAAATAATATATGGGAGAGTTAGAGTTGCACGCGTGATGCACGAGTTTGTTATGTTACAAATTATACTATATCTTAAGCTAATATGCCTACCCATCTCCTTTCTCCATTTTGAAATAGAGAAAGGAGAGCAAAGTAGGGATTCACACTTCCTAAACACGTGAGCACCACATTATATTATATAATAATCTATATATTATACTAATAGGAGAGAACCTCTCACCTTTCTTTATTTTAAAATAAAGCAAGGGGAGCAAAATTAGGAATTCACATTTATTAACACGTGTAGTACACAGATTTTCATTAAAAAAATATATAAAAGCCCCAAACCTATAAATTTGGAACTTAATTACTAGAATTGTGCTTTGCTCATTAAGTGTTCGATGAAATGTCTATGTATCACACAATGTGTTTGTGAAAAAATAGTTTTGAAAAAAATTGTTCAACTAAATCAATTGTATCTATGTATGGTGTATGTACTAATTTTTGAAACCCTAATTTACTCCTTCATTTTATTTTCAATTTCTAATTTGTGTCTTTGAAATCATGAAATTTGAATTTGATGATGAGTACGGGTTGAAGATGGGGATGAGTGTAGTAGCAGATCCAAGAATGAGATTTGGTAAGGAGGTAGATGGCGAAGAGTAGGGTGAGGCGAACAGAGAGGATGAGGAGGATTTTAGAGAAGGGAACATCATTGCGGTCGAAGATAGCGGAGACACAGTCGATGAGGAATAAAGCATCTGGTAAGGTGTGAATTTGGAAGGGGGAGGGGGAGGAAGGGGAGGGTTGAGATGAGACGGGTCAAAGCTTGAGTATTGCTGGTCATGATGTATACAAAGGCCGAGCGCATTTTTTAGGATAAATTTCACTAAACTATACACTTGAAGAGTTAATTTATCTCAATTCTCTCACATTTTTTTAAAGTTCCATATAATTTTATTAGTTCATTACAACTGAAAAAGTATATATATATATACATATATCTTAAGCTAATAGGCCTACCCCCTCTCTCCCTTCTCTATTTTGAAATGAAGAAAGGAAAGCAAAAGTAGGAATTAACACGTGCAACCCACATAAATTGCCAAAGCAGAACTGGAAAAAAAAAAACAAACCAAAGCAAACACATTTGAAAAAACACACAAAAAAACATTTCTTCTACCACATCTTTCCCAAACTCACTAACCCTAACCCTCCCAACCCCAAAACCCACCCAAATCTCCTCCACTGCCCGTTAAATTTGTGTTTCTTTTGGTTTGGATTATGAAACTTTCGGATGTGATGATTTTGATTGGGTTCTTGATTTGTTGATGAGAACTTTTTTTCTTTTCCTGAAATCGTCGCAGTTATTGTGGATCTACATTGCTTAATATCTATAATAAATGCGTATATATGTACTCAAAGTTGAATTGATGTTTTTGAATCCTTTGAATCATTTTTGTTATTTATTTATGCCTGATATTGTAATTTAGTTGGTTGTGTTTTTGAATTAATTTTAACGTACAGTTTAAATTGAGATTTATTCTTTGTATTAGTGTAAAATTATTGGTCTTTCTTGATTTTAGAGATCATACTGCACAAATGTGCTTAACCCAGGCCAATACGAACGATCAATTCTAATCAAGGTTTTGTATGTAATTACTAGAATTGTGCTCTTCTAAGCATGAAGTTAGCTAGGTTCCTCGCATATGTTGGCTTCTATCTTAATATTTTTTAAAATATTATTTGTAATTTAAATTTTGTGTTATTTATTTTCAATGAAAGATTCTTGCTGGCTGTTATTGCTGAAGACTTCGGAATCATAGCACTCTTTCTAATGTGATGAGTTTAGTTATATCAGCCATTGAGAATAAACACTGTTGTAGTATAATGATTATCGATTATTGTTTGTGCTTGCTTTGACTTTAAGTAGCATGATCTTTTACTTGACTTATTAATGTGTTGTTATTTGCAGGAATATAAAGCTCATTCGAATAAGGAGAAAAAAAATTCTTTAAACTCATGAAAAATTTAATTTCTAATATAGAGCCTAGATCGAAACCATATACTCAAAAATACACTCCAACAACATCACAAAGTTTTGGAGCATCAGAAAGCTCTTATCCTCCTAATCTTAAAGGGGAATTTGGAGTTGGGCCGTTGGATCTTCACGCCATTGATGATACTGAGCTTCTTTCTGAGGTACCTCATTAAAAAATTGTTGAAGACTTCATATTTTTTTAAAAATTCTAAAAGGTTAACTGTTTGTTCTCTCAATTATTATTTGGTATAATAATAATCCTCGCCATTGCTGCCCGTCGCTACTTGATTGGGGTGGAGTTGATTGTGAATAAGATTAACATTTTTTATATGATTAGTTTTTTATTCGGGTTGTTAATTGTTGTCTCAGAAGGTTTTAGTGTGACTGTTAGAAATGGGTTTGGTTTGGTAGTTTTTTTGTGTTATGTGAATGATGGAATTTGTGCATCTTCACCGCCTATGCCACTTACGGTATGGTTATTAATTTTGTGTTCTTGATTTTTCTTTATTCTCAATTGTGTAGTTGAAATGAATTTTATTTTTGTCGTGGTTGTTTGGTGGCATTGTATAGTATGGAGGAAGTTGCAGAGAAGAGGAAAGCTTTGATCGAGCATGCGAATGAGATCAAAATGTCGGAAAATGCATCTTATTTTCAAGGATGGAGTGGTGTTGGTAGTAGTTTCCGATACTTGATTGAAGTGGAATTGATTGTGAATATGATTGACATTTTTTTCATATCATTAGTTTTAAATTTGGGTTGTTATTTGTTGTATCAGAAGGTTTTAGTATGATTTTTAGAAAATTGTTTTGTTTGGTAGATTTTGGTGTGTTGTTAAAGGTTTGTTTTTTAAATATTTTGGATTTCAAGATATTTTAATTCCTGAAATCTAATTACTTTAAGAGCAACTACAGTTATTTTTTTGTCCTTTTTTTTAGGGAACCATCATAGTTGTTTTAAAGTACAAGTAAAAAATAAATAAATTATACTGTTATTTTTAGACTTATAGACAAAATGTTGATAACATTAAAAAACAGTTATGAAGAAAAAATTAGAAGATACTAACTAAAATTGTATTGTCATCTATATGTAGATGTACTAGAAGACACTAACCATCAATGTGTTTCTGGTGTTGATTATGTTTGATTTGAAAGGGAAGGCGGTTGAGAAGCACACAATGGAGACAAAGATAGCGGAGTACATCAAGGAGTCCAACAAGAGCTACAACCCAACTTTGGTAATAATTCGTTTTTTTCTCTTTTCCTTTCAATTGAATAGAAATATAGATTGATGTTGGTTGGTTTAAAAATGTGAATTTGTTAATCTGTAGAGTTATCTTTTGATTATATTGTGATCAAAAGAGTTAAGATACATTTCTAAATTTTTGAGTTTTATATAATTTTACGATTCTCACAGAATTATTTTAATCTGTACAATTTGTACAGAATAACACTGTTCACCAACTAATTTTCTTATAATTCAAATTAGTTTATGCTGAACTTTTTATTGAATATTTTTGATATTTTAATATATCTTTTGGTAAAGTCTGTGCAATTTGCATAGGGTAAGACTAGTGTGATTTATTTGATGACAAACTTTCTCATTAAAATAGTAAAGATTATTAGAGATTAGAGATTTATGGGAAACTTACAATTCCAATTTAGGCAAGATTGGGGGCTGAAAATTTAAGAGCTTAAATTGGGGAAAATGCTACTTATTTTAGATTGAACATTGGGAAAATATTTAGGGTTAATTTAACCCTAATTGAAGTTCGAATTAGATATTGGAATTGGATATTTATTACCCAAAAATATGTGTTTATATTTTGGAAAAGAATCCTAGTGAATAGACCCAAATCCCTTTGATTGCAACTATGTAGAATCTAAGAATCCCTAGAAAATGCATTCTGAAATTATCTAATTGAAGCTCCATCTAAATCCCCCAAGATTCCTCTCACAAGTATACCCTAATCCCTTCTTCAAAAAAATTATACCCTAATCCTTCCAAAATTTCATCAAAATAAGACAAAAAATTTAGATGCAATCAACACAAGGTTTTTTTCTTAATTAATTCAAATTAGTCGACATCAATCAAACTAATACCAAATTTAACTAATCCTTAAAATATTCAATCAAACTAATTAAAAATTCAACCAATTCATAAAACTCGCATTTAATCATATTCCTGGTCGCCCCTCTCCAATAACAGAGAGAGCTGGATTCCTCTTCCTCGGCATCGATCCTTCGATTGTACTCTAATGGACACACATGAGAAGAGGGACTATGAACAAAAGAACAAACATCAATTTTATTCACATTCAGCTCATTTACAGGGATGACCTATTTATAAAAGAAATACATGTTCAGCCTATGTATTTGGACAAAATGGTTGGCCAGCCTGGTAAACTTAAGTGCAAATATTACAACAAATTTGCAGAAAAACCCCACAAAGACTTATTATAGCTCGGGGACTGATATGTAAGGCAGAAGGACTGATATATGAAACTTATAAAATCTCTTCGGCTGTGATCGTCTCTTCCCTTCAGCTCTTCTCTTCAGTTACACCCTCTCAGTCGCCTTGATCACTTAACCCATGCTGAGGTCCAATACGTGGATCAATACTCCCCCCTTTAAAAGATTCCTGGACATCGCGGAAGTTTGGGAATCGCCAATACAAATCCCAATAACTCTCCCAAGTTGCTTCGCTCTCAGATGTTTCCACCGAATTAACACTTCCATAATGGCAATGCCCCTTTTTGGAACCATGCGACGATCAAGAACAACGACATGAGTAGGTGCCTCTTCCACAAAATATTCTGGCACTGCAGATGAAGCCACAGTGGTACAATCCCTTGCAACAAACATCTTTAACTGAGATACATGAAACACATTGTGGATTCGAGACTCAAGAGGTAGTCAGAGCTTATAAGCAACCACTCCTACTCTTTCTAGAACCTCATAAGGACCAAAGTACATAGCCGAGAGTTTGTGAATATGTTTTCCCCCAACTGACACTTGCTTATAGGGCTGCAACTTTAGGTACACTTTACTTCCCACAGGAAACTCCTTATCAGAACGATGGGAATTAGCTTTCGATTGCATACGACCTTGGGCTTTCACCAAGTTATCCCGCAACAATTGTAGAATCATATCTCTTGAAAGAAGGGTGTCTTCTACTGCTTGTACTCTGGCAGTTTTGGGCACATAAGATAGAACAGTAGGCGAAGCTTTCCCATAGACATCTTGGTATGGAGAAATCTTGGTCGAACTGTTGATATGAGTGTTATAACTAAACTCAGCCCACGACAACCACTCCGACCAGTCCTGAGGGCAATAAGTTGTATAGCAACGGAGATATGTCTCCAACACTATATTGATTACTTCAGTTTGACTGTCAGATTGGGGATGAAATGCGGAGCTCATACATAGCTTTGTACCCTGCAAAGCTAATAGCTCTCTCCAAAAATTACTAGTAAAGAAGGCATCTCTATCGCTGACTATACTCTTAGGGACACCATATAGCTTGATCACATGTTTGAAAAGAACTGCGACAACTGTTTTAGCTGTGTAAGGATGTGAGAAAGGAAGGAAATGGTAGAATTTTGATAATCTGTCAACTACAATAAGAATGGTTGTGAACCCCCCACTCTTAGGCAATCCTTCAATAAAATCCATACTAATATCATCCCATATCTCATCAGGAATAGGAAGAGGTTGTAAGAGACTTGCAGGTGAAGTGCTGAGATATTTGTTTCTTTGACAAATTTCACAAGATCGAATAAAATCTCTCAAGTCTTTTCTCACCCCCTGCCAATATGCAATCTGTTTGAGTTTGAGCCAAGTTTTATCAACTCCCATGTGACCCCCTTGCGGTGTGCAATGCACCTCTTCTAAGAATAAGGTCTTAGCAGTTGAATTAGGACTTAAAAGCACTCCTCCCTTGTAATAAAACCCTCCGTTTACAACCGCCAACCTGTTATCTATTCCATCTGCAACTTGTTGCTTCAATGTATCATAGAATGGGTCAGTTAACACCAATTGACGAACTAGATCCAACCACACACGTGTAACCACTGAAATAGCTGACAAAGAAGCTTCAGAATCATCCTCAAATTGACGGGAAATACCATCTGCAACCACATTGTCTTTCCCTTTCTTATACTCTACTCGAAATTGGTACCCATGTAATTTGAGCAACCACAATTGCTGTGCTTCTGTATACAACCTCTGCTCAAGTAAATACTTCAATGGTTTGTGATCAGTATGGATTATAAAGGGTCTACCCAAAAGATACTGACGCCATTTCTTGACAGCTAGCAAAATAGCCAACATTTCTTTTTCGTAGGTTGATAACAACCTACTATTTCCCTTCAACTCTTAGCTTATGAAAGCAATAGGGTGCTTCTCTTATTGCAGAACAACTCCCAACCCCGTACTACTAGCATCACATTCTAACTCAAAAGGTAATGAAAAGTTGGGGAGTCGTAGGACTGGAGAAGAAGATAGGACTACTTTCAAGTGCTCAAAGGCTTTCTGTGACTCATCTTGCCAACAAAAAGCTCCCTTTTTAGTCAGCTTTACTAAGGGCCACACCAATGTACTATAATGAGCAATGAACTTTCGATAATATCCTGTGAGACCCAAAAATCCCCTCAAAGCCTTCAGCGATCTTGGAACTGACCAGTTAACAATGGCCTAAATTTTCCTTTGATCGACTGCCACTCCCTTAGCTGACACAACATGACCCAAATATTCCACCTCATGTACTCCAAAAGAACATTTGCTGATCTTGGCGAAGAGTTGATTATCACTAAGCACTTGCAACACTTTTGTAAGATGCTCTAGATGTTCTTCTAAATTGGTACTGTAAACCAAAATATCATCAAAGAACACTAATACAAATCATCACAGATAAGGGTTGAAGATGGAATTCATAAGAGACTGGAACGTAGATGGAGCGTTGGTTAACCCAAAAGGCATGACGAGGAATTCATAGTGACCCTCATGAGTGCGAAATGCCGTCTTGTGCACATCAGCCTCAAGCATTTTAATTTTGATGATAACCACTACGAAGATCCAACTTGCTAAAGATAGTAGCCCCATGTAGTTCATCCAAAAGTTCATCGATTACGGGAATAGGGAACTTGTTCTTCACTGTGATGTCATTCAAAGCTTTATAGTCAATACATAGGTGCCAGCTTCCATCTGGTTTTTAACCATTACAATAGGTGAAGAGTATGGAATATGACTAGGTCTTATGATTCCACTTTGCAACATCTCATGGATAAGTCACTCAATTTCATTCTTTTGATGTCACGGGTGTTTGTAGGGTCGTAAACTCATAGGTTTGGCTCCAGGAATAAGGGGAATGGAATGATCAAAATTCCTTTGTGGAAGGAGACCCAACTCTTCTTTGAACACCCCTTGATACCAATTCAACACCTGCTGCAACTCTGCAGTAATAATGTGATAAGAAGGAGCTGCAGACGAAACACCCACCATTTGAAGTAACCACCCAGACTTAGCTTGCAACAGAGCTTTCGACATGGTCTTGACAGAAGCTACTTCCACTTCCTGAGGAGGAATTCCCAACAGGGTTCTTTGCTGTCCATCAAGTTCAAATTAAATCTTCTTTATTTTCAAATTCCAAACAACATCACCCAATGTCTCTATCCACTGAGCCCCTAGCACTAATTGGCTAGTATCCATGGCCAAAACATAGAAATCAGCTACAATTGGGATACCCTGGCAAACGAATGTCACTCCTTCACATAACCCCATTCCCTTCAACAAGATTCCACCTGCCACAATCACATCCAATCGCATCTGAAGATTGACAGGTAATTTGGCCTTCTTCACAATGGTTTCATCAATAAAATTATGGGTAGCTCCTGTATCAAGTAGAGCACAAACGGGATAGGAAGAAATGATCCCTTGGACTCTAAAAGTTCTGGGGTTTGTGCTACCCGTAAGTGCGTTTAAAGATATAGCTGCAGCTTCTCTCTCTGTTTCTTGGAGATTCTCTACTGATTTAACACCCTTATTCCCTTCAAGGGTAATGGGAACTAACTCCTCATCTGACGAACTCTTCAACTCATCAGTATCGTCGTCTAATGTACCCAACATTTTCATGAATTTACTACTTTCACAAGAATCTAACATCTGCATAAAGGATCTCCCTGTACATTTGTGTCCCCTCACAAATTTCTCATCTCAATGGAAACATAGACCCTTTTCCCTCCTATCCCTCATATATTGCACAAATTATTGGTCCTTGGTTTTAGACATAGCAGTCGACTGAGTTTGCCCATTGTGCTCAAAATTACCCTTACCAGTTACTAGAGTTGGTACTGAAGAAGGCATTGCAGGTTTATAGCTTGTGTAATTCACATTGCTTTTAGTAAAAGAACTTGATTTCCATACTCCTTTCTGATCTACAAGAATATCCTCTCTAGCAATAGCTTCCCTATAAGCTGAAAGTACAGTGCGAGGGTTCTTCAATTTGACCTCCTTCCTTAACTCACTTCTTAAACCAGAGAGGTAATAACTCACCAAAGAAGATCTAGCTAGAGGCTTGGTAAGTTGGCTATACTTCAAGAATCCTTTGTTGTAATCAGTGACGGTTCCAGTATGTTGCAATTTGTATAGAGTGGCTTCAGGGTCTTCTAACTCCGATGGTCCAAACTGAAGCAATAGTTCTGCTTTCAAAACTCCCCAATTGATTTCTTCCTCTTCTTGTTGCTCGTACCACCTCCACCAGAGTAAGACTTCCCCCCTTAAGTAGTAGAGACAAAAAGATAGTCTATCATAGGTACTAATCCTCTGGGTATAGAAGTGATGCTCCATGTGATAGATCCAATTGGTTACATCCCCTGTTCCATCAAAGCCGGGTAGATCAATTTTTGGGTGTTTTGGAAAGAAAGTGTTACCATCTGATGATCTTTCCACACTTCTTGAAGTCCGTCTTCCAAACTGTGGTTCACAACGACCAAGATCCCTTAGTTCACCTCGTGGTATTTGCCTGTTTCTTGAAGAACGATGTCGATGCTCCTTGTCTCTCCAATGTCGATGTTCCCTTCCATAATCTTCCTCGCTACGATCGGAACTCCAAGAATCTTGTCTTCGATGTGGTCTCCGACCATTTCTTGGTTCTTGAAGCAACCGATCCAAAGCCAACTCCAATCGATCAAACCGATCTTCAAAACTGGAATGCTTATGAGACTTAACGCCATGATTAGCGGAGACTCGTGCATCCAAATCCCTAGTTTCATATCTAGAACGACGTCCAGATCCAAATTTAACAGGATTCTCAATTTCTTGAACCGGTTCTTGATCGAATTCTTGATCCATGGCAGTAGTGGGGTCGAAGTTGAGCTCTGATACCAATGTTCCAGGTTGCCCCTCTTCGATAACAGAGAGAGCTGGATTCCTCTTCCTCGGCATCGACCCTTCGATTGTACTCTAATGGACACAGGAGAAGAGGGACGATGAACAAAAGAAAAAACATCAATTTTATTCACATTCAGCTCATTTACAGGGATGACCTATTTATAAAAGAAATACACGTGCAGCCTATGTATTTGGACAAAACGGTTGGCCAAACTGGTAGATTAAGTGCAAATATTACAACACATTTACAGAAAACCCCACAAAGACTTATTATAGCTCAGGGACTTATATGTAAGGCAGAAGGACTGATATATGAAACTTATAAAATCTCTTCAGCTATGATCGTCTCTTCCCTTCAGCTATTCTATTCAGTTACACCCTCTCAGTCGCCTTGATCGCTTAACCCATGCTGAGATCCAAGACGTGGATCAAATCACTAAAAAAATGGAAGGGTGGTTTGGGGGGGGTGTTTATGGAGATGAGCTCGTTATTGATGGTCCTTCAACTTCTTCAATCGAGATCAATTGAATTCAGTTTGAGCAAGTGGATGAAAAGATTGATTGATTTGAGAGAGTGGGTTGTGATCAATTGAGATCGGTCGAGATTGAGATCACTACTGATAGTGAGAAGACGAGGAAGTTTGGGAGAGAGCACAACGAGATTGATGTGGATCTTGATCTAGGACCTAGTTCACTGAACTTGGATCTAGTCACATGAAGCAGCCCAAGCCTTCGTTGATCTCTGTTGGGAAGAAGAAGAAGATTTTTACATATCATTCCATTTACTTATGTATCAGTGATTGTGTAAATATATTTCTTTTGTTAGCTTGCCATTCTAGTCCTTGTATACTTTCAGTTTAGTCCCAGTACTTGCTAAATGTAATCGATTGGTATATTGTTAAGTGGCGGGACCCAGCTTTAATTTTCAAATTCCTTTCCCACTAGAAACACATGCAGTGCACGTGATAGACGGGAGTTTTTAAAGTCCCCAATTGTAATCAGAACAGGGGTGAAATAGAAATCAAGATTTGGTTCTTTTCATCATTGTAATTTTCCTCTCTCTTGAGTCCTTGAAACCCTAGTTTCTTGCAGGTCCAATGTCGAGGAGAAAGGATTCGCATCCAGTTACTGGGTCGGAGCCCTAGCTGGAACATAGGCTTAGGGTTTTGGTTTGAGAAAGCGAGAGAGGAATGGTCTTCAATTTTTTGAGAGTGGGAGACACAAATCAATATTAAGTAGATATACAAATTGCACACATACATTTTTCCCACACTATTAATCCCTCATTAATATTAACAAGAAGTAAGAGAAAAAGTTTCCTCTTAAATTATCATTCAACCCTTTTTTCTACTGGCGATTAACAAGAAGCTTCAAATTCATACAACATCATAAAGGATGGATGATATTAAAAAGATTTTCTATCATAAGACTCGAACACAATTTAAAGAAACTAATTCCTAATTTACAAAAGAGAAAGTGCTATATAAGGCATAAAAAAGTTTAACCTAACTAAATCAAAACCAGAAATTTTGGCAACTTTGGTAAAAAAAGATTAATATTTTGGCACCTTTGATAAATTTTAGGTATGAGTAATTGGAAGAACATAGTATTTACAATTGAGTAATCTCTACTATTTTAATGGGAGAGTTGGGGTTTGTAACAAACAAACCCTAACTTTATAACTATATAAACACGTATAATACACTTCAAAACGATATCCAACAAATATAAATATGCACCGCACGTGTAGCCCAAATCAAAGCATTCAAATATAAACTATTTTTTTTCTTATTCAATATATATTCATTTAATTTGATGAATTTAATTTATTTAGATGTGCATCGCTCGTACATTATATTAGCTAATATTATAATGGGAGAGTTGTCATTTGTAGACAACCTGTGATTTGTATGTATTCAACCTCAATTAAATATGCACCACACAATTAGATTAGATCTAACCCTAACCTAACTAAATCTAAATCACACATTTGTCAACTTTGGTAAAAAAAGATTAATATTTTGGTAACTTTGGTAAATTTTAGGTATGAGTAATTGGAAGAACATACTATTTACAATTGAGTAATCTCTACTATTTTAATGGGAGAGTTGGGGTTTGTAACAAACAAACCCTAACTTTGTAACTATATAAACACGTATAATACATGTCCAAACTATATCCAACAAATATAAATGTGCATCACACGTGTAGCCCAAATCAAAACATTCAAATATAAACTATTTTTTTTTTATTCAATATATATTCATTTTATTTGATGACTTTAATTTTTTAGACGTACATCGATCGCACGTACATTATACTAGTCTCTAATATTATAATGAAAGAGTTGGGGTTGTCATTTGTAGACATTCAACCATCCAATCTCAACCATTCATTTTTGAGTAAAGGTTATATTAATCATTCATTTATTCAACTGTCATGCCCCGCTTCCCAAAAAAAAGATACGGAATACGGATATGTGACTAAGTCCAGCGAATGACTTTCACCATTCATAAGCTGTCAGGATCTTTACAACAAGCACAAGTATAAACAAGAGATATGCAAGAGAAATAATCAACCATGCATGCATAACTGAATAAATATAGTCAACAAGATTACTTGAAACAAGAAGCAAGAATACTGAATTTCAAATAATCACGTCTGGGACAAAACACAAGTCTGGGACAAAATGCCCAATACAAAATAATCCATGTAACAAGTTACAATTATTCAACATAAGCAACAAGAATAAATAAATGTAGCAAGAACTCCAGCAAACTAGAATCTTTGATCACCTACTCCATCGGGCAGCTGATCACCATAATCTGCAATTCAACGAATTGTAGGAAAAGGAAAGAAAAACAAAATGCCCGTCAATACAAGTTACGGACCACTTGTAGTACAGGCAACATGTACAGAAAAAGATAAACAAATATAGAGTAACAACGGAAGTAAGTATAGCATGGAAAGGATGTAACAGCAATATAGAGAACTAACTCTAAATCAAGAAAAGAAACAACTAGCATGGCAAGATGAACGAGTGCAAGTGGCATGTAACAAGTTTCAAGTAAACAAGTATCATGCAACGAGTAACGAGTAACAAGTGTCAAGTAATCAAGTATCATGTACAAGTAACCAGTAGCAAATGTCAAGTGATCATGTTGTTTTCAATTCTTGTATTTAGTCTTATCTAGGTAGCACTTCATGTGTCCTAGATTTTTACCACATGGTTTCTACATTCATACAAATTACGTTTAGGCCTAGTGGTGGGTTTCTATTGGGCCGTGTACTCAGGCTTAAAGTAACAAGTATCATGTACAAGTAACAAGTAGCAAGTGTCAAGTGATCATGTTGTTTTCAAGTCTTGTATCTAGTCCTATCTAGGTAGCACTTCATGTGTCCCAAATTTTTACCACATGGTTTCTACATTCATAAAAATTACGTTTAGGCCTAGTGGTGGGTTTCTATAAGGCCGCGTACTTAGGCATCAAGTAACAAGTAACAAATAACAAGCACGAATCACGTAATCGTCAACTCGCAGCATCATATAGTAGTAATAATAAGTATGAATCATGTAATCATGAAATCATGGCATCATATAGTAATAACAAATATGAATCATGTAATCATGAAATCATGGCATCATATAGTAATAACAAGCATAAATCATGTAATCATGAAATCATGGCATCATATAGTAATAAAAAGCATGAATCATTTCATGGCATCAAGTAATGGAAAACATGGGCCCCCTTCTGAGTACACATACCTAGATTGTCCACTATTAAGGTCTTTCCCTTAACCCCGACTTGGTTATTTATTATTGTTATCAAACAGGTATGTACGTGTACAAAACATGGCAAGAATAGCATGGTATAAACTAGGGAACATTATAAGTTGAATAAAGGACACGAACAGGTGATGAATGACTCAAAATAGACTAAGACAACGAAAATTCTAGTTCTGGACAGCAAGACAGTACTTCACCAAATCTGAAATTCCCGTTGCCACAAATATGAAAATCCGGATCCGTCAGAAAATATGAAAAATAGACTCTTGGCCAAATCCAGCAAATATATATAAGTCATATGGTATTCCAGAAACACATGACTCAAAACAGAATTGTATCTAGAAAATATGTTCAGCCAGAAATTAGAAGTTTATATTCATAAACAGGAAAATGGCATAAAAACTTACTATTTAAATCCAAGAAAAACCTGGGGTATTCCTTAGTATATCTAGTATCAGCAAATATAATTTCATAATTTTTCAACATAGATAGTATAGTCAAATAAAATCAGAAAACAGCAAGATACAGCAAATTTGTAAATTTGAATCTTTGGACACAATAGTACTAAAACAGCAATAGATTACAAAGTATAAATCAAAATCCAGATCCTTCAAAAGGGAGATAAAATAGATACAAGTAGGCTATAATTCATATTCACAAAGTTTTTATAAACAGCAAATAGAATTAGGTCGAAATTAAGATTCTTTACTATACAACATGGAAATTCTGCGAGTATAGTAGTTGTTTGGAAGCATAGAATAGTTTATAAAAGTCATCAATTAAATCCACAAAAATTAGGGGTTAATCGCAATTAAGTCTAGTTGTACTCAGAAAAATATTGGATCAAAATATTATCTGTAACATTAGTATAAAAATAGTTTACTCTCCAGGATTCACATAAAACTAAATCTGTAATTTATCTACACCTCTGTAGTAAAATAGCCATAACTTGCAACTCACAAATAGAAATTGAGCTCTGTCAGAAATTCTGGAAAATAGACAGAATTCTCTATAACTCATATTCACAAATAATTTTCATAAACTGACCTTAATAGGGTCTAAAATACTGAACAAAAATGGGGTAACAACAAAAACAGAAATATTCCTCATGCATGAAATCAACTAGCTCATAGGTAACACATCCAAATCATAACAAAGTGTGAAATATGGTATACTAGATGTCCAAGCAACATGGTATAGGGTATTTAACAAGTCTACAACGAATTATACTACCACTAACACATCAAGCACGCAAGATTCATACAACACCTCATAACTCATGAATAACATGTATGTATACATTAAGAATTTATTAGATCTAAGTTATTTCATATCGAGTGTGTAATGAGACAACTACGGGAAGATCAACACATAGAGACAAGATCTAACAAGGATTTTGCACAAGAATTGTCTCTAGAACACAGCTACACTACAAGCGGTATTTAGTACTTGTATATGCAACAGAAATGTATACAAGTTACTTGCCTTGAAATTGACGACAAAAACGAAGCAAGAACGAGAATAACGGGAACGGATTCCCGGGCATGAACACAAGCGAACAAATGGATCACGAACCAATCACGAACACACGAACAGCGAATCTGGATAAGATGATCACAATCACGATCGGACGATCAAGATCACCCCGATGGTGATGATCAAGATGATCAAAATCGATTGGACAGCTAAGATCAAGAGATCAAGATCAAGATGTGATGATGATCGAAATTGATCGGACGACTCAGAATTGAGAGATCAAGATCAGACCAAACAGACGGCTGAGATCGCTGATGAAGATGATCACGATCAGAATGAAAGATCAGATGGCCCAGATCTAATATGATGAAGAAGATGATCAGATCAGATCAGATCAGATCGGGAGGAGATCGGGCGGTTCAGATCAAATGATCAACTCCTCTTTGATCAAATAGCAACCCATTAGACTTCGGCTCGTGGAGGCATTGGGAAAGGCTGACGACGATCAGTACAAACACAAAGCGACGATGGCAGGGAAGGTTGTAGGCGGCACTGGCAGAGGCGGTGAATGGTCGGTTGTCGCTGGCTGCAGGCTGGCATGCGGCGCTCAGGAGGAGGGCTTGGTGGACTTAGACTGACAACTGGTCGGGTTTGCAGTGATCATCGGCAGCAGGGGGTAGGTCGCCGAGGGGGTGGTCGGCAGATAGGAGGAAGGGTGGCACGACTGGCTGCATCGGGGTTTGGCAGGGGCACAGGAGGCGCACGGGGAGCGTTGCAGTTGGAAGGGGATCGCCGGAGGGGTGTAGGAAAGCGCTAGGGTCGCTGCTATCGTGCGACGCTCGGGAGGAGAGCGGCACAGGGATGCAGGTCGGGGGGGTTGCTGGGTCATGGAGGCGAGGCAGTCAGGATGAGGACGGGGGAGCAGGAGGCGACACTGGTGCTTTGCTGGCATCGTAGGGGCGCCACACAGGGGGGAGGTCGACAGATGGATGAGGAGAGACGAGCCGAGTGTGCAGGAGGTAGGGGATGATCAGGAGATAGGGGTTTTGGAGGATCGAGATGAAAGGTATAGGGGAAGACAGTAAACAGTAGCTGAAGAAGTTAGGGTTCTCGATAAATTTACACAGGAGTATATTTATATAGAGAGATAGGGTTAGGAGCTTACGGGTTATGGATCGCTATTGGGTTTTGGGTTGAATGGGTAAACGGGCTGAAGGGTTATGAAGGGGATTAGGGTAATACACAGGGTATATATATAGGGAGTACTTAGGGTAAGGGTTAGACAGTGGGTATGGGTATTGGTTTAGATCCAATAGATAATGGGTTTGGGTTTTTGGGTTAAAAAAAATTATATATATAAATAAATTATTCAAATCAATTAAATAAAAAATTGGGCTTTAGATTAAATGCTTAAACAATACAATATAGATCAAAATCGATGGGCTTTTTCCAAAAATAATGATAATAATTAAATAATAACAATACTGATAATAATAATAATAATATATGACAGAATAAAATTTGGATTCGACACCTTCAGGCAAATGATTCATCAACAACAACAATAATAATAATTATAATAATAATAGTAGTAGTAATAACATTATACAACAAAATAAGAATTCGGCTTATCAATAATTCAACAGAGTATATAATCGATCAATTAGAAATGTAAAATACACCGTTATTCGAAATAAATATAATTTTCAAATAATAAAATAAAATAGAAAAATTCTTAGGAACCAGAATAATCTTTTGTTCAAATTCGATCAATTGAAAATGTAATTGTTGAAAAAAAAAAAGGAATTTAAAAGCGAGAAAAAGTTATAAAAATCTTAAATACAGAAAATATACGAAAAAAACATATATACGGGAACATGGGTTACATCAACTGTTGTTAGTTATCATAATACCCTCAAAGTTTAAATTTATTTACAAAAGTACCATTCATATAAAATAAAAGTTTGTACCACTAGCAATAATTTGTAAAAAATATGTATGAGTAAAGGGATGTCTCAGATTCGAGGCCAGATTACGTCTTATTATTTACTTTATAAAATAAATAAAAAATTGATTATAACGTGCATCGCACGTGCAGGTTACTAGTAATATTATAATTGGAGAGTTGGGGTTGCCATTTGTAGACAATCTCTAATTTGTAGACAATCATTCAACCATTCATCTAATCTAAACTATCTTCTAAACTTCTAATATTATAATGGGAGAGTTGGGGTTGTAATTTGTAGACATTCTGTAATTTGTAGACATTCATTCAATTATCTAATCTCAACATTCATTTTTAAGTGGGAGTTATATTAACCATTCAATTACTAAGATGTTGTCAGTAGGGGTGGGCATCGGTCGGTATCCGACCTAATATGGACCATCCACCACCGATCCAAACAAAATTGGTTTTTTAATTTTTTCATCCGCAACCAATCCGAACCTTAATTGGATCGGTTTCCATCCAAGCCGATTAAGCTCAGTTTGGATTGGATTGGATGGTTAGTTTGGCGTGTTACTTTTCACCTTCAACATCATTCATAATGTTGTTGAAATTTAAAAGATCAACTTCAATCAAACTTAAGAAACAACATGCTATTTGTTATTCAGAAATGAATTTAAAATGAAGATTCATAAAACCACAAGTTGTTAATGAATTTTGCATTAATTGTTTGAGAAGATGACGTTTAAATGGGTGAGATAAACTGCTCTTTCACTTGCATACTTCTGTAATCTTAGTTTATTATCATAAAAGAAACATCAATAACCATAGCTAATTGAATTTCAGCTACAATAAAAAAGATTTAGAAAACAATTTCTGGTTGACTTGATTAAAATAACTACTAAATGTTACATCAACTTCATGATTCTATTAAGCTGGGTCACACTGTAAATCAAGCATTTCTGAACAAAATAACACACAGGATTATGGACAATCAAAACATAGTTAGAACAACTACTCGGCTTGTATTAAAAAAAAATTAAAGAAGACCGTTTGTATCTCCAAGAAAATGAGAAATGACTATTTGTATATTCAAGAAATTAAAGGAGAACTATATTTTTTATAGACATATGCATAGAGGTATGGTCGGTTTGGTTTCATCGGTTATTTGAAAGCCTCATCCAACAACCGAACCGGTCCAGTTGGTTTTTGAAGTCAAGAACTGGACCAACCCAAACCCCTAACTGGTTCGGTTAAAAACCGGTTGGTTCGGGTTGGATTGGTTCGGATTGGTCGGTTCGGATAATAGTTGTCCACCCCTAGTTGTTAGTTACCATAATATCCTTAAAATTCAAATTTGTTCACGAGATAATTATTTACAAAAGTGTCACTCATATAAAATAAAGTATGTGTCACTAGGGGTAATTTGTAAAGAGTGTGTGATGAGTAAAGAGATGTCTCATGTTCGATGCCAGATTACATCTTATTATTTACTATATAAAAAAATTTAATTAGAACGTGCATCACACGTGCAGATTGCTAGTTTATTTTTAAGTGAGTGTTATATTAACCATTTATTTACTCAACTGTTATTAGTTACCATAATACCCTCAAAGTTCAAATTTATTTACGACATAATTATTTACAAATGTGTCACTCATAAAATAAAAGTTTGTGCCACTAGGGATGATTTGTAAAGAGTATGTGATGAGTAAAGGGAGGTCTCAGGTTCGATGCCAGTTTACGTCTTATTATTTACTATATAATTTTTTTTAATTAGAACGTGCACCGGAAGTGCAGATTACTAGTTTATTTTTAAGTGAGAGTTATATTAACAATTCATATACTCAACTGTTCTTAGTTACCATAATACCCTCAAAGTTCAAATTTATTTACGACATAATTATTTAAAAAAGTGATACTCATATAAAATAAAAGTTTATGCCACTAGGGGTATTTTGTAAAGATTATGTGATGAGCAAATTGAGGTCTCAGGTTCGATGATAGATTATGTCTTAGTATTTGCTGTAAGAAGAAAAAAATATTAGTACGTGCAGATTACTATTTGTATTAATTGAAAATCAATAGGACAAAAACAACTTTTTATTTTGAAAAGTTATGTGACAAGAAAGCTGAAAATTAATTGGTTTTTATAAACTAGTTATTTGATCGTTCGATACATGTTCTAATTAATTTTTTTTAATATATAGTAAATTATAAAACTTAATTTGGCCTCAAATCTAAGACCTCTTTTACTCATCACATACTAATATACTATTTACAAATTATTCTTAGTGGCACAAACTTTTATTTTATATGAGTGACACTTTGTTGAATAATTATGTCATAAATAAATTTGAACTTTGAAGGTATTATGGTAACAAATAACAGTTGAGTAAATGAATGGTTAATATAACTCCACTTAAAAATCAATGGCTGAGATTAGATGGTTGCATGTCTACAGATTGCATGTCGTCTACAAATGACAACTCCAATTCTTCCATGATACTATTAGATAAAGAAGTTGGGAAGTCAATTACCAAATTAAGAACCTTCGGTAGAGAAGAAATCATATCAATTTTTTAACACCATTTATATTTACTAGTAATTTACACGTGCAATGCACGTTTTAATAATTTCAAAAAATAAAAATAAAAACTGTGACGTAGGGAGGATTTGATCCCGAAACCTCCTTTATATTAGTTATGTACATGCGTTGCACATGTTGGTAGAATGACAAAATATTTACAATGACACTAAGGCCTTCTCCTCCCATTATAATATTAGAGATTAGAGATGATGCATTTTTGAACCTGATGGTTCACATGATTATCGATACACCGAAGGTATAAGAATAAGGAATTGTCAAGGAACAATCGAGGTTTCTTACAGCTGGTGACAACTGGTGAATCGTTCATTATTAAATCTCGAAGGACCTTCATGGTCTCTATCTCTAAAGGATAGTTTCAAACTTCTTTAAACTAGTTTCAAAGTTCAAATTCGAGTTTTACAACCCCAAGTAGACTTTGCTAAAAAAAAACTACCCTCATTATACGTTGATATTTGAAAATGATCCAAAATCTGTCCCTAATCATGGATAGATTGGGTTTGGTACCTTTATATTGTGAATCCTTTCGATCTCTATTAATAACAAGTTCATGAACTTTCTGAAATCTTTATTTTCTCCCCTTGGCCAAAATAGTGCAAATGAAATAGGAAAGACACAACAAAAAGTGTTTCTGTGAAGTGAAGTGGGTTAAACCTGAGGGCACCAAATAAACCTTCTCAGAATGGCTCTAGAGTTGATCTGCAACAGAAAGAAAGTAAAAAGTGGCTTGAGACATGGGTTGCACTTTCTTTAAGAAACTATTTGACCGATTCTGGAGATGAATCGTTGATCATCAAACACTTCTCCCGGGATACAACGAGTTTCTGTCTACAGTGCTGCCTAATACTCCAATGGCAGCACGTACCAACTTGCACCACCCAAATGAAGGCATTAAACCGCTCAAGAAATTTTGTTTTTTTTAGAAGAAGAGAATGACTGTATATTTTTTTTCTGTGGAATTTTTCAAAAAATTGATTCTTTTTTATAGCCAATAACCAGGTAGAAATAAAAGTCTATATGTATTTAATCAAAAAACGGCTATATCAATATATCATAAAGAACTTTTAATTCTTGTAACGGCTAATGCTCTAATGGCAGCACGTACCAACTTGCACCACCCAAATGAAGGCACAAAACCACTCAAGAAATTTTGTTTTTTTTTTCAAAAGAAGAGAATGACTGTATATTTTTTTTCTGTGTCCAAAAAATTGATTCCTTTTTATAGCCAATAATCAGATAGAAATAAAAGTGTATATGCATTTAATCAAAAAACGACTATATCAATATATCATAAAGAACCTTTAATTCTTGTAATGGTTATAACATAAAACTCCTTTAATTCTTTTTATAGCCAGTAATTAGGTAGAAATAAAAGTGTATGCATTTATTCAAAAAACGGCTATATCAATATATCATAAAGAATCTTTAATTCTTGTAATGGCTAATGCTCCAATGGCAGCACGTACCAACTTGCACCACCCAAATGAAGGCACAAAATCGCTCAAGAATTTTTTTTTTTTTCAGAAGAAGAGAGTGACTGTATATTTTTTTCTGTGTTATTTTTCCAAAAAATTGATTCCTTTTTATAGCCAATATTCAGGTAGAAATAAAAGTGTATATGCATTTAATAAAAAAACGGCTATATCAATATATCACAAAGAACCTTTAATTCTTGTAATGGCTATAACATGAACCTCCTTTAATTCTTGAAACAGATATATTATTAATTGAAAAAATGTTTTTGAATTTTTGAAATTCGAAATTTCAAAAATTAAAAACAGAAAATATTTTTTTTTTTTCAAGAGACCTCAATGGCTATAACATGAAGCTCCTTTAATTCTCGAAACAGATATATTATTAATTGAAAAAAATGTTTTTAAATTTTTGAAATTCGGAATTTCAAAATTTTAAAATAGAAAAGCTTTTTTTTTCAAGAGCCCCCAAAGACCCTAGGCCCAGCCCGGTCATGTGAACTCCCAACCTCATGTGAATTCTAATATTAATTATAAGATGGAAAATAATTAATGCACCACAGTTAATCCTTAATTGCTCATGGGTTTCACACATTTTATCTTAGTGGTAAAAAATAGTACGATTAACACTACTTTTTGTAAGAGCGGTGAACTGGCAAATTCAAAGTAAGGGCAAGAAAATTTTGAAGTAAAAAAATATATAGACATTATGATTTGTGCATGTAAAGACAAGTACAGATAGTTTGGAAAAAAATCACATGCGCGAAATGAGAGGGTGTGAATGTGTGCATGTAAAATATAGTTTTGGGTTTTATTTATGCTTGGGAGAAAAAAAAAGATCTTATACGCAAAAAAAGCAAACAACATCATATAGAAAAGGGGAGCATACAAGTATAATTTACTACAAAAAATTGCAAGTCAGTCTTTCTTCTAATCATTGTATATAACATCCACACTGGGGGATGGCAAACGAGCCGATTCGGCCCGAAGCTAGATTGGACCTGCCTGATTTGTAGCTCATTTTGTATCGTTCTATAGTGGTCCGATCCTTCCATTTTGGGACCACAACCAGTTTGGAACTGAACTGCTAAGGTTCAAGACCCGCCGGGTCTTGAATCGGACCGGCCCGGATCGGAACCGGGTGGTCCAGCTCGGTGGGCTAGCAAGGGCCGTTATATATATACAATATTCAGGGTTAATAAATATTGTTTTTACCCTTCCAAACTGTTATAAATAGCTAGTTTCTGGGGAGCTAAGGAAGCACAAAAAATATGAAATTCTATAAATTCTCTCAACTCTCTCAATTTATTCCTAATAATTCTCTCAACTCTCTCAATTTATTCTTGCAATTTGTGGAATTTTAAAGTTTGAAGAAGTGAAAAAGAGCAATCTTGAAGTTCTTTTGAAATCAATCAACATTCAAGAAGCATTCACAACACAACTTTGAGAATTTTTCTAATGCGGTATTTTTTTATAATTCAATATTTGTTACCTGTTAATTCGTTACTTGTTTGATATTAATTTTATATTTTTGTAAAATTATGGCATCATCGCGTATTCAAAGTACAAAATAGTCTACAAATGCATCTCAGCATGTTTATATTACACATTTAGATACCGATAAGGTTAGAGAGTTGAATACGAAAAATATTCCCGATTTTGATTTTTTTGGCCTCCCCCACAATGATGATGGAATTCATTTAGACAATACCGAAATACAAAATACCGAGACCCCATTTCTTCTCCAAAATTTAGAGAAAAATTTCGTATGTGCACCAATTTTTACATTTTTTCCATCTGTGTCCAATCTGAAAGAGGGAAATATGGTATGTAACAAGTGTCAAATGGCTTACAAATGGAAAGTAGGTAGTGAGACGGGTACATCTTGAATAAAAACACAGGGAAATGCAACAAGAATTTACCCAACAAAAAAATAAACCCCAAGAATGGTCAAGTAGATAATTTTAGTTATGATCATGAAATTGTATGTAGGAACTCAACTCATTATTAAGGATGAGTTACCATTTACTTATTGAGAAAGTAAGAACCTATAAATGTAGAATGAACTCGCTCTAAGCCCATATTTCAATAGAATTCCTGGAAACACCGTTAAATCCGATTGTATCAAAATATATAATAAGCTTAAAAATACTTTAGTTGCTACTTTTTCTTCTTTACCTTTTAAAGTTGCATTAACTAGTGATTGTTAGAAAAGTTATAATGATATTCCTATTATATGCACTACTTGTTATTGGATTGATAGTGATTGGATCCTTCAAAAAGGAATGGTACAATTTGGTTATCTGATGTATCCACATAATGATGTGGCTGTCACATAAAAATTAGGGAAGCTTGTAATATTTTTGGTATTAAAGATAAAATTATTTATATTAGCCTTGATAATTCCACCATTAATATTAAAAAAAAGTTCCTTTATTAAATGATGTGTTTATGCCTTCATTGCCTGAAATATTTCATATTAAATGTGCATATCATATCCTCAATTTGTGTGTACAAGATGTTTTGAAGATAAAAGAACCACATGTTAATGCAATAAAAGGTTGTGTGCTTTTTATTGATTTGAGTGGTCCTAATCTTCAAGAATTCCAACAATGGTGTAGTCTTAGAATAAAATTTAGAAAATTCCCTAAATATATTAAAACTTGATGGAATTCTACTTACAAATTGATTATAATTGTTAGTATAAACAATGATGTTATAGATGATGTTTGTATTGCAAAACACAAGGGAGACTTTTGCATGATTCAAGAATATAGGAATTATGCCGAATTTTTTTAAAAAAAATTTAAAACAATTTCAAGATGCAACTCTTCAATTTTCAAGTTCTTATGAGTCAACTTTTGGTTATGCTTTATTTACAATAGTTAGTATGATGCAAACTTTCCAAGAAATGAAATTTGATCGTTTGATTAGCACGATTGTTATTCCCCCTTACGCAAAATCCATGAAATATTTTCATCCCCTTCCTATGTTATATTGTGTTGTGTTGCTAGTTTTTCCTGGTTCTTGAACAATCAGATGTTTAGTTCATTTTTTAGGAGAAAACTTATGCAAGCGACAAGTTGCTCATTGACTTGGTGGGGGAGAACTTTGCTTACTCGAAAATATTTGGTCTGATCTACTTCAAAGAAGGGGATTTCTTCTTATTCATCCAAGAGTTAACTTGACACCTCTCTTACAGGAGCTCCATGGCATCAAATGGGAGGACCGAGCCCCCATTGTAGCTATGTAATACGCTTGTGCTGACTCTTGGCTCCCTTTAACTTCTCCTACCCCAATTGCTGTGAGAAACTTCATCTTCAAGTGGAAGGCTGAGGCAACTGCATGAAGGGGCGCTAGCCCAGGGCAACCAAAGATAGCTGATGTGTGTAATTTTTATATAATTTTTAAGCATTAAAATTGTGATTATTTCTTTAAAATTTATTTTCTTTCAACATATTTTTATTTATTTGTTTGATTTTGATGGAATGCGATGGATAAGTGCAAAAATGTGTGGGTTTTGGTAAAATCAAGGAAGGAAAAAAGGATAAAGATTTTAAAATTAATTTTATATGAAGATTTCTGAAAAATTTGCGCAGTCAAAATCGTACATTTTTATTAATTGGCTATTTGAAGAATAAATAGAAAATATTATGTTCAAGTAGAGGGTGAAATAAAATTTGTAATTAAAATAATAATTATAATAAAGATTGGCCGGAATGAATTGTGAGTAGATAATGAAAAGTAGTTAATTAGTTATAAAATTTAGAAGATTAAACTTAATCTTAAGATTTTAATTAATTAACTCATTAATTTATCATAATTTATTTAACTAAATCCTATTTAAAACTTTCACTTCTCCATATATAAAGGTGGCTGCCCAATAAAGAGGGGGAGGATTGCGGCTAAGAACCAAAGGAAAAAAAAACAGAAAAGAAGCATGAGGGAATAAAGAGAAAAAGCGGGCGGCACGAATCCCGAGGCCAGAGGAAACGAAAAAGTAAAGAGAGAAAAGAAATTGTGACTGCACAGTTCCCGAGGAGAAAAAAAGTGGAGAAAAGAAATTGCGGCTACACAATTTTTTCTTCCCTCTTCTATATTTTTTAGTATTATTATGCAATCCAATAAGATGTTTATTAGTTGTAAATTTGTCATGAACTTATTTTATTTTTCTAGGATTTTGATGTAGCCTAGTTTCGAGAACATAATTCGAATTTCATGTTATTTATTATTCTGTTTTTCCATGATTGTGTATTTAATTTTTGTTCTTAATGCGTATAATTGTTTAGTCAACTGTTGTGTGATTTATTGAATCATGGGAGGTGCCGAGAGGTAACTTGTGATTTAGAATTATAGAATTAAACATCATTAATTGAGCTTAATTAGAGATAATTTACTGCGATTAATGTTACTGTAGAAAAATCCATAGACTTAATGAATCTTCAAACAATTAAATTTATACAGAGACATGACAATTATTAGTTGACGCTATGTTTGGTGTTATTCGAGACAAGACATTGAATAATTATGGGATTTTGGTCTACAACTTGGAAAGGTAGAGTTTTTAATTTCATGGAGTTATAAATTATGTGTGATTAACTTGGGGAAATCGAAAGCCCTAGATTTAGTTTTGATATTAATAAACCATAAAATTTTAGATTTTGTTCTTTTTAATTAGTTTAATTTTTCTTTAGTTTAGTTTAATTTAGTTGCTATTTTTATCAATTTTTGATTCTCCAAATAGTAGTTAATCTAGTAAATTTTGGAACTCAATAAAATACTTAGTCCTTGTGGGTTCGACACTCTTTTCTTTTAAACTTTACTACTTGTTGCGATTTTGTGTGCTTGCAAATTATTCCATCAATAGCGTTATAGGCGGTCTCCATGTTGTCAACCATAAGGTAGAGTGCTTTCATTCGAGTGGCTGGAGCTTTCCCCATAGTCACATCAAGGGTGACTATTCCTTCAATCTGAATTAGGGCTCCAGAGAACTCATGAAAGGTGTAACCCGGCGGGTTTGAGACGGTCTCATGAGAGCATGAGACCATCGAATGCATCAAGGAAGAAGATGTTTACCGAGCTTCCATTATCTACCAGGACGCGATGTAGCTCATGATTTGTCATGCAAATGCTAATTCGAGATCCATGTCTGAGAAAGTTATTGGAATCCCAGAGCCCTTAGGAGGAGCGATGTAGTGCATCGAGTTCACTTCTCGGAGGAAGACCTTCCTGGATGAGTTAGACTCCCCCCCCTCCCCCCCCCCCCCCCCCCCCGCACGCATTGGTAGACTCCCCCCCCCCCCCCCGCGCATTGGTTGGTCCTTCGTGGATGGAATGGAAGATCGCCATATGTCCCATGTCTTGGGGTAGGGGTGGAAACCAAGTCGGGTCGACCCATGGCCCGCCCGTGACCTGCTCAGTCGAAATCGGCACGCACTAGACCGGTTCAGGTCCGGGTCGACCCGGGTCCGCACAAAATGCTCGCCAACCTGCTCAACCCGGCCCGCCAACCCACTTCAAAAGCGCGACCTGCCAGCAACCCGACCCGCCAACCCGTGGATCAGAGGACCGTTTGACCTGAACGGGTTGACTGTTCAACCCGAACGGGTCAAACGTTCGATGTCGTCTGGATAGAGCAACGTTCTGTATTTTCGTTTTTTTTTTTTGGGATTTTTTTAATTCCATTTTAACCCTATAAATACCCCATATCTCCAATACAATTTCTCACTCTTCCTACTCTCTTACTCTCTCTACTACAGTTTGGAATCTCAAATTCTCAAATCAATCAAAAACGTTTTTACAATTCCGATCGTATCGAAGGCGTCAACAAATTCTCTCAATGACTTTCATCAAATTTTCTACCGAATGCTTCTTCTACCACTACCGACGACTACTTCTTCTACTGACGACTACCGCATTCAACTTCTTATACCACTACCGACGACTAGTCTCTACGACTACATCTTCTACAACTCTCTCTTCATTATTATTTTCTTCATTTACATATTCAATTATTTCTAGAGTACGGTATCAAAATTCTATGACTCTCTCTGCTCTTTATTTTTTTGTAGTAATTTTTGTTTGTATCATATTTGTTTGTTGGTTTTCCGGATTTCTCTTTCACAACCCTCCTATAATTTTCTAGAATTTTTTTAAAAACTTATCTCAGCTAGATTGTATTTAATTTTTCACATACACTACTATATCAACATGTCTAGATCACGAGGTAGTGGCCGTAGCCAAAGTGGACAAGGTTCCACCGGCACTTCTCGTAGGCCTCCTATTGTCCGACAAATTGAGCCTGCCGAAGAGTACCCTATGACCGCACACATTGGTACACACGATGTGTACCCACAAGACATAAACATAGAAGAAGAAACACAAACACAATAAACCGAAACAACACAACCGGGTAGTAGTAGAAAAACTAGAGAGAAAACAAGTGATTGGCACAAATTTTATGACTATATTCCGGACGAAGAAAATCCGGGTGTATGTGTAAAAATTTGTAAAACTTGTTCCAAGCCATACAAATGGAAGAAGGGTGAGGGGACGGGTACAATAAAACGACACATCCAAAATGTACACGAAGAACTTCTTGTAGACCTACCCGGACAACAAAAAATCCACCCTAGGACCGGTATAGTTGATAGTCACTCTTATGATCCTGATTCCTGAACTTGTTCGTCAGGAAATGGCCCAACTAGTAATTAAGGAAGAGTTATCATTTTCCTATTCTGAGAGTAGGAACTTAGAGTCTTTTAATCAAACCGCATTAAACCCGCATTTTAAAAGAATCCCTAGAAATACTTTGAAGTCGGATTGTTTTAAAATGTACACCGAAATGGGAGATGGTTTGATTGCTATTTTATGGATTTTAACTTGTAGAGTTTCTTTAACTTCCGATTATTGAAAGGGTTGCAACAATATTTCAATGATAGGAATAACTTATCATTGGATCGTGTAATACCCTAATTTTCATTTATGAAAATTATTATTATTTTTGAACGTATTGTGCACGTGCAACTTTTTTTGTAGTATAAAATCTTATAATCATTTTCATTATAGATAATGTGTGTGTGTGTGTGTGTGTATATATATATATATATATATATATATATATATATATATATATATATATATATATATATATGTATGTATGTATGTATATGTATATGTGTTCTCTAATTGTTTTTATAAGGCCTATTTTCTTCAAATAAACATAAGCCTTCTTTTTAGCCCAAATCTAATTTATTTTTGTAAACCATTATTTGGCCTATTAATTCAAGCCCATGAATTTATTTTTTCCTTTTATTGCAACTTGTAATGTAGAATATTTTTATAAGCGTATTTTTATAAAAAATATAATGTACAACTTTTATATGGAGAACTAGTGAATGCACGTGCATTGCACGTACACGTGCATGAAGCACACTTTGGGGCCGGTTTTGAATGGGAGGGAAAAGGAAAAAGAGAAGTGGAGTTATGGGTGGTAGTTGTTTGGATCATGGTTGGTTAGTACAACTTCCCCTTAAATCCTAGCCTTTTATCTTTAACTCCTTGATTAATCCTAGCCCTTCATTTGCTCCAATTTTTAGTATAAATACCCCCCCTGCTTAGTTATTCTTGTACTTTTCATCTCTCCAAAACCTATAGTAGAAAATAAAATTGTTAGTAGTGTAGTAAGTGAGATAAAAGATTGAGAGTTGTGGGTTGTGCTTGCACCAAAGGAAGGCCGGCATCAAGGAGGGCTCAGGATTGCACTTTGAAGGCCGGTTTTGCACATCAAGGAAGAGGAGGAACGCTCTTTTGGCAAGCTCGCGAAGGACTCTTTTGTTTAGGAGGTGTTGCAATATTTATTCTCTCCAAATAAGGTGGGTTATTTTCCATATTTCTAATTAGATATCATGCTAAGATTGATTGAAATGATAATGCATGAAAGAGATTAATAAGAGTACACTTAATGGAAAAAATGGCTTATTAGTTGATTGAATTGATGCTAAATAGATTGCATGTTATTCCGTCATGAATCGTAAGTTGTATGTGAATTGTTTATAGCAATGGAATGCTTGAATTAAAATTCGTTGTTAGTATCAAAACTAAGTACAAATGCTAGTAGGAGGAAATTGTTGCTTAATGTGCTTAGATGGACTTTCGTGATAATGTTTAGAATGAGTAACTTAAAGTATGTTTTTGAGTTTATAAAGAAGGATAAACAGGAAATTAATGTAGGAAATATTAATACTAAATTGTATTCAAGAAATGTCCAATGAATTATGAAAAGAGTAGTACACAGATTTAAATTATATTTTGGAGAATTGAAAAACCCAGCAGTACAGTCGACTGCCGTGTGCAACAGTCGACTATTCTGATCATTGATTTCGAGTTTAAAAAATATTGCAGGACAGCCGACTGATTATATTTAACAGTCGACTTCCCTTCGAAATTTTGCATTATTGCGGAACAGCCGACTGACCATTTTGACAGTCGACTTTCCCGAAACTTCAAGTAAATCTGTCTTCTTTTGTGAGACAATTCCTATAACTTGTGGCCTAGTATAAATGAGTACAACTTATGAAAAATTTATTGGGAGTTAGTAGAATGAAATAAAGTGCATTTTTGAAAGTAAAAGTGTAGTTGGAACTATGGTTCTACACTCGTATATTTTGTGAAAAATGTGTTTTTCAAAGGACTTGAAATAAGCGCTAGAAAGGGAAAAATAACAAAGAAAGAAAATATATATTGTGAAGTTGGTATGGATTATTCTTATTAAAAAATAGTGTGACACTAATGAGTTTGTGAATATTCATCTTGGCTATATATTTGGTGATATGATTTTAATGTGGAAATAAATGTTGTGAAATACACGATGTATAATTGAACTCCATGAATGGTTATTTTGACTCATGAATAATTTAGAAATCATGTGATTGGAAAAAAGAAATGTTATTGAGTATGACAACTAAAACATGTGAATTTGTGAATCGAAATTGAAAATTTGGGTGTAGCCAAAACTCACACCGGCAAGTGAAAAGTGATGAAGTAAGATTATTGATATTGAAAAGACCAAGGTTGGTCATGTGAAATTGAAGAAATAAGACTGGTAGTAGTGAGAGGGCTAACTCTAAGAGATTAATTTTGTTCATGATTTTATTAAATTAAGAATTTAGTACATAGTGAAGAGGTGATGAAAGTAAGAGAAAAACACGAGTATGAGGGCCATCGGATTGGCGGTGTGAGAGTGAGCCACAGAATGCATGCTTGATGCGTCAGGACATGGCGTGGGCACTACTCCGGAATTATCGTCCCGGTGGCAACGCTTGTGGGATGTTTGGTGATTGCAAGAGGATCGTATGCCATGAAGGAGGCTGAATTGTTCATAGATAGTCTTCACGATGTGTCGTGACATGACGTGGGATTCCCCTCCAGTTTTTCTGTACATGAGCTTGTACTCATAGATCATCTAAGATACTTACCGTAGTTACAGTAGTAGATTAAGTCATGACGAGGGATTGAACCCTACAAGATGAAGAACGATTAAGAGGCTTGCCCTCGGACCTATGTAGTATGGGATGCATAGAATCCGAACAAGTGTGCATTTGTGTCATGTAATGTAAATGATTGCATTAAGGACTAAGTGCACATTCACAACACGACATCAATAGGGTATTCCCTTTAGTTTGATATGTGACAAGTTTATGTTTGTTAAATATGAAAAATCAGTTATACTGTTTCCGGCATAGAGAGGATGGCTGTGTATAATGTTCGTCGGTTAAATAAACTGACGTACCCACAGTTTTGTATGCAGGATAAATGACATGATAAAGATTAAAGGAGAACTGATGCTTAGAGATTATTCAAGTGTTGTTGTACTTTCATTATATAAATGTTGTAAATTTGCTTCCGCTGAAAAATGTAAAGTGTAAAGATTTCTTGTAACTCTAATATAAAGTGAAACGTTTTAAATTCCTTGTAAAATTATACTTAAATGAAGTGTAAAGATCCTGTGGAATCTCGAATTCAGTGTATTTTGGAATTCGGGGCGTTACAGATCGACAGTGGTTAGATTCTTAAAAAAAGTATCATATCACTTGCCACGTTACCCTATCCCCATAGTGGCATTGAAATTGCAAATCATATTTTAAAAATTTGTGATCTTTTTCATATTTGTGATAAAATTATGTATATTAGTTTTGATAATGCATCTAACAACAATGCATCAATTAGTATATTACAAACACAATTAGCACCTTTATGTGACGAAATTTTTCATATTAGATGTGCATGTCATATTTAAAATTTATGTGTTCAAGATAAATTAAAAATATATAGTTAACCTTAAAAATTGTGTACATTTTATTGCATTAAGTGACACCATATTTCAAGAATGGAAAAAATGGTGTAAGCTTAAAATTTATATTGATCATATTTTGAAACATGCATACACCAAATTTTTGAAGTATTTTAGTCTACCTCCTATGTTGTATTGTATTGCTACTGTGAGATCCTCGTATTAAATTAGAAGGTACGACGAGTTTGATTAAAATATTTTTTACTTTACTTGGAGATGAATCTCCAATTGATTGCAACATATTTTTAGCTAACTTTGAATCGACATTAAATAACTTGTATGATTTTTATGATAGAAGTTTTGCATCTAGTAGTACAACTAGTTTAGTTAGTTCTTCTTCTACTACTTCTAGAGGTTAGGGTAAGAGTAAATTAGATGATACCACATTTAATTTACTTCCACAATTTCCATCAAAAAAACCAAGGACTAATCAACCAAATGAATTACATTGGTATAATCAACAAGATTCTGAAAGTTTTACTTCTACACTTTATATTTTACTATGGTGGAAAGACCATGAACATACTTATAGTATTATTCTTAAATATATGGCTAAAGATCTACTAACTCCTCTTGTCTCTACAGTTGCTTCAAAAAGTGCATTTTTTACAAGTGACAGTGTTCTAAGCGATTACAGGAATCGTTTGAAATCTCAATTATTGGAGATGCTCGTCTGCACGGAAGACTGGATGAAAGCTGAAGATAGGACTCAAGGAAAAGGGTTTGACACATCTACAAGTGGAAGCAACTCGCCGGAAGAACAACAACAACAACGAATTGAAGACCAACAAATTGAAGAAAATTGTAAATGTATAAAAAAATGTAAAAAATCTTTGTTTCTTATAAAAAAAGTTGGAAACTTGAAGAAAATTGTAATTGTATAAAATAAAATTGTAATTGTATAGAACAAATTTGTAATAAATCTTTGTTTCTTATAAAAAAGTTGGAACTTTGTATAAGTTGAAATCATATGAATAATAGATACATTTTTTAATGGAAATTTCACTCTTTGATTATTATTATTATTACTTTTTTTCTAGTTTTAAAAAAAATTAGTTGAAATCGACGGGCCAACCCGCAACCCGACCCGAACCGACCCGGGTTGGACCCGAATGGGTTCACGGGTTGGCTGGGTCGAGATTTCGCTAATCCAACCTGGCCCGGCCCGACCCAGTTAACAAACCGACCTGACCTGAATCCGCCCTATTTCGGTTCCAACCCGGGTGGGTTCGACCCGACCCGGCCCGGTCGACCCGATTGCCAACCCTATATTGGGGATCAGAAAGTTTTTCTGAGCATTTGTTAGCTCCATGGAAGGAGGAGGCTCGATGTCGTTCCTCTGGGTAAACTTGGAGATGTAGCCCCTTCGAGTCAGGGCTTCAATTTCCTACTTGAGGGATCGACAATCAATGGTGAGGTGTCCATGATCCCTCTGAAATACACACCATTTAAAATGCCCCACCCCAACATTAAGATAATTTTTATTATTTTTAGAAGAAAAATTAATACTTATAGTACAACTGCCCACCACAGGCTGCCTCTCAAAAGGTGGTTAACCAATTAGGTGACTCTTGATCATAGGCAGTTATATTTATATTATATTATATATTGTATACTCCCGATATGGGACAAATCTCAACAATTTATTCTCTTTGAATTTGTGTACACAAGCCCACACAAGTGGGGCCCATGCACACGTCATCAACATCCATGACTAGTTGCTGTCTTTCTGAAATCAAACAATCGGGTGGGCCCCTCATCCTGGTGACGTCATCACGACATCACCTCACAAACCACACAGCATCCTCTTCCGTTTTCACAGCACGTGGGCCCCCTCTATTTCCATATATTTACCAATCTGCCACTCACCACTTATATATATATATATATATATATATATATATATATATATATATATATATATATATATATATATATATATATATATATATCCATCTTTTTAGAAATTACTGGGTATTACATACACCACCCTTTAGAAATCAGCATCCTCGCTGAACACGGAGCATGTAAAACCTATTGCAGGATCCTTCTTTCTAGCCGATGTGGAGTGGAGTATCCTGCTAGCGTACTGCACTCCTAGATTTGCTACTAGCGTATTGACCTCAGCCATCCTGCTAGCGTACTACACTCCTGGATTTTCTACCAGCGTACTGACTTTAGCCAGACATACATCTCCACAATCGATTTCGAAAGTCGGCTCTGATACCATTTGTAACGCCCCTACCCCAAGCTCAGACAATTCTTATTATTTTTAGAAGACAAATTAATACTTATAGTACAACTGCCCACCACAGGCTGCCTCTCAAAAGGTGGTTAACCAATTAGGTGACTCTTGATCATATGCAATTATATTTATATTTAATTAATATATTTATATTCCCGATATGGGACTAATCTATAATCTCTCTCCCCCTAATCCCTTGTACAACCTGAAGCCCATTGGCCCCATCTTATGCACACGTCATCAATTCATCTCAAGAACAGCCGCTGCACTTTTTCCTTCAATCACACCGGGTGCCCCCCCCCCCCCCCAATGCTGACGTCATTATGACGTCAGCCTCATCAAACCACACAACAACTCTTTTGCTGTGTTCTCAAACCGTGGGCCCCCCCTTACCTTCTCTCTCCTACTCATATATATATATATATATATATATATATATATATATATATATATATATATATATATATCTTAGAAATTTCGGGGTATTACACCATTTGTTCTTATCCCTTCTTTTGCTTGACACGCTCATCTTAGGAGGATGGCGGAGAAGCTCGTCCTTCTTTACTTCCATGAGGAAAACAAAGATGCTAGCACTGAGGGGAGTGAACGTCTCAAAGCGAGATGATAAAGGAGGGCGAAGTTGACCCGGGCATCCTTCTGGGACTTTTTGGGTCCCTATTCATTCGTACCATTCTGTTTACTTCCAGATGATGACCTCCTCTGTTGTTGTGGATGAATGACATCTTCCACTCGGATGTACTTCTCAACTCTTTGTCGGATATTTGAGAAGTTTCGAGGAGGTCTCTTGATGAGAGAAGCTTTGAGGTCAACATGGCTCACAATGTGCATGAAGGCAGCGTTGGATACAGCCGAGTCGAGTGAGGGGATGGATCGGGACTCAACTGTGAAGCATTGAACATAATCCTTGAGAGACTCATCACCACTTTACTTCAAATCATGTAGGGATGCACTTGTCTTCTCTGTCTTGTGACTAATGACAAAGTGAAGAGCTCATCAAACTCATCGAAGGAGAAGATGGATCTGGAAGAGAGATGAAAGAAGAACTCTCATGTTGAATCCTTCGGGGTTGCTGGTAACATCTTTGCAGATCGGAGGCTTTTTGAAACTGTCGAGGTATCTACTGGGCCGGACTCGCCATTATATGATTCGAAAGCTGGAATCTTGAAGTTTGTCAGGAATGGGGCTTCGAGTATTGTCCTAGAGAAGGGGGGGGAGGCGATACATTCTGTCATGTCGTCCTTCTTCTTGCTTCATTAATTCTAGGCATTCCTCCATTCTTGGAGGCGCTGAAGGACTGCGTTGACTTGTTCCCTGGATCTAGTAGACCCGCGGGACTTATCCTATTGGGAAGAAATAGGCAGCGACTGTTGGTTCATCGGACCCTTCTAAGGATGATTTGGAGGGCCTGAAGGACCTTATCCTTGAAATCTCAGAATTCTGCCCTGGTGACGGGTGCTTCTTCGTCCGTGAATGGGAGGAAACCTTCTACGTCTCCTAGGAGAGAGAATTCTTCCACGCCCTCTAGGAGAGGGGGGTCCTCTGGACCTCTGTCTTTTAGGAGCGAGACTCCTCTTGGATTCATGGCACTCCGGACGGGGGACTTCTTCTTGGCCTCGCCTTTCATTCAGTAGATCTCGGAGGTCAAACCCCTGTTGTTGAGTGAGAATGATCTGGCGGAGGTCTTGTTGTGCCTGAGGTGCCACAGAGGGCTCCGTAGAGGATGTTGAGGTGTAGACTGAACCACCGTTTCCACCCACATGCCGTGGAGGGTGCTGTTTGGGACGGCTACGTCGGGAGCCCCTCGGTTGATGAAAACGTTGATCCATTTGAAGTTGAAGAGCAGGAAGGGGGTCATCTGTAGGAAGAGGTGGAGGAAGAGGGTTGACTTGTCGGCCGACAGCTACCGCCTTCTTTTTTACCCTTGGTGCCATGACTGGAAAAAATAGTTTTTTACCGGCAAAATTTGGTCGATTGGCTAGATTATAATTTTCCACATACAGTGCTAATCTATTGCTGCTATTTTCTATGTGGAAGCAAGCAGATGATGTGAATTCTTTAATGAAAAATTATCAAAATCTAACATATACTTTGATCGGAATTAATCGCCGTTAATCGCTCCTTAATCTGATTTTATGGCTATTGTGGACACTTAGATCTGATTTGGACGGTCAGGATCACTCCAAGAAACCTACAAAGAAGTCTAAACATCGGACTGTTCCCCGATGAAAGACCCTCCAACGCTCAACTCATAACACAGAAAAATTATGGAGTATTTTTGTGGTAAAATTATGATTAATTACGTGATTCTGAGAGAGATGAAGGGTATTTATCTAGGAGTTAGTTACAAAAGATTAGCTTTAAAGGGCATCTTTTGTGTTTAAACTGCTGATACTCATGGTTACGTGATAAGATTAGTTGATAACTCTCTCTTAGAATGAGGATTTGGTTAAGAGTTTTAATTAACCTTGACTGCTCTTCTTGGAACGCAGCTTACTCCTTGCTTGTATGCATGTTTTGAGTTGATGGACCTGGAAACGTCCAATGTTCTCCATACAGGCATGTATTCATTGTAAAATTACGTCTATGCTCTTAGAAGCTTCGTGATTCGTGCCTCAATTGTTTGATCCTGATTTGCTGCAATTTTTACCCTCATCAACTTCTACATGTGGCTACCCCCTATATCTAGATTCATATAGTTTGATCCTTATCAGCAATACATACAGGAAATTCAAGGTAAATTTCACACTAATAGGTTCCTAAAACAATGATACCTATTTTAGTTATAGGATTCGTTACTGATATCGAAGTGATATGTTTATGAAATTTGAGGTACATTGGTTAATCTTATGGGTTAAGGATGGCATGACATACAAAGTTTACCATAAATTTCAAATTGCACCTGAAGTTTTCATAATATCCAAATAACACTCGAAGTTTATATAATTAGACCAAACATCACTGATGATAATTTTTGAATGACAGGATGATCAAAAGACAAAAAAAAAAAAACCTTTTTGGCTCCTCTTCTTCAAGAAATTTTGGTTTCTTGATTACCTTTAAATTTTTGTGAATTACAAGAAGTTGATGGTGATGAGTTTTCTTAATAGAGAGTTTTCTTGAATTTATTTTATTTATTTATTTTATTTTTTTGTGGTATTTGAAGATGATGGTGATGAGTTTCAGGGATGGAGGAGATGGTGGTCGGTGGTGGAGACGAAGATGATGGTGATGGGTTTTCTAGATGGACAGCTTTCTTGATTTTTTTTTTTTTTTAAATTTTGGTGGTGTTTGAAGGTGATGGTGATGGTTCTCGGGGATGGCGAAGATGGTGGTCGGTGGTGGAGATGAAGGTGAAGGTGGTGGTGATCGGTTTTAGAGGTGGTGGAGATGGTGGTTGGAGATGATGGGGAAGAAGGTGATGTTATGGATTCGTAATTTATATAAGGAGATGAGAAAAATTTCGATATTTCAAACGCTTCTTAACGAGTTTAAACCCGTTAAGAAGTATATTCAGATAATATTTCATTGACTAAGCGCAAAATTTAATGGCAAGTGCTATTTGGTCCAACTATATAAACTTCAGGTGCCATTTTGATATTATGAAAATTTTGGGTGTTATTTAAGAATTAATGTTATTTGGGAATTAAAGTAAATTTTATGTATCATTTCATCCTCACTAAGCAGGTCCAAAGCAATGAATTTCAGAAATTTGAAGACGATTATGAGATTCACATTAAATAGTCATGAATGAACCTATGCGCATTTGCGCATGCATGTACATAACTTCTTTCTTTGTCTTTTTCATTTGCTTTTATTTTTACTAGTATTTTTCACGTGTGATGCACGTTTTAATAAACAGTTAGAGTTAAACGTGCGATACACGTAATTCATTATTTAAAAATGGAGTTAAACGGGCGATACGCGTATTTTTAAAAATTGAAAAGGAAAAACATGGATGTGTACGTGCGATTCACGTGTTGAAAAATAGATTTGGAGTTATACGTGCGATGCACCTGTTTGTTTAGTGACAAAAGTGATGTTTCTTTTGTGACAAAAAAATATTTAAAATTGTTTATTTGTGACAAACTCTTTCAATAAATAGTAAGTAAATATATTATATTATAGATAGATAGATGGATAGTAATTTACACATGTGATGCATGTTAATATAAAAGAAAAATTAAAGTAAAAAAGAAAACTGACATAGTGAGGACTCGAACTTGAGACCTTCTTCATATTAGTTATGCATGTTTGATGCACGTGTTGGTAGATTAACAAATGACACTAAGGTCTTCTCCCATTATAATATTACAGATGTTTTGTCTAATACTATAATGTGAGAGATGGGGTTGAATAATTTGTAGATAAATTATAATTTATAGATAATCAACCATCTAATCTCAACCATTCAATTTTAAGTGAGAGTTATATCAACCATTCATTTACTTAACTGTTATTAGTTAACATAATATCCTCAAAGTCCAAATTTATTTACGGCAAAATTATTTACAAAAGTGCTACTCATATAAAATAAAAGTTGGTACCACTATAGATAATTTGTAAAGAGTATGTGATGAGTAAAAGAAGATACCAGGTTCGAGGCCAGATTATGTCTTAGTATTTATTTACTTTAAAAATAATTTAAAAAATTATTAGAACGTGCAATATACTAGTTTTCTTAATTTAAATAAATAAGATTGTCTGGTTGCTAGGTTGCAGTAAGATTTCTCCCCCAATTTTATAACATTTTATTCATTTAGAAACTACATTAGCTGATGAAGGGGCTAAACTGAGTTGAATGGAACAAGCACTGCTGCACTAGGTCACGAAAAAGGCAATTAATTAGCAAAAAAAAGAAAAGGCCAACTTGACCATATATAAGTGGTTGAACTGTTTCTACATTGCTGATTTTGTTGATTTAGTTGTGTGTAAAACTTTCTCGTTGTCGGCTTCTTCCAGGATGAACTGAAAAGCTCGTAAAATGCGAAACTTTCAGCAGACTAAGAATTCATTTACCTGGTAGAATACAGAGGAAGTGTATGGATTTTTTCATGATCATCATCACTTCTCAATGCTCAGATCAAATCATGACTTGCAGCAGATTGCGTCTCTATATTCAATCATCATAATACTAAGGAAGAAATTTTCGTATCAGCTTGTTATCAGAATCTTGTAACATATATTATATATAATTGATTTTTTTTTGATATGCCACTTTTCAAAACTATTTGCAGAAAGAAGATAACTGTTAAAGTATTTGTGCTCGTGTACTCAACAACTAAATTCGTCGTTCCCAACGGTGAGTTTAGTAGTATAGTTTTTTTTCTTTTAGAAACTCGTCGTTGAAACATGGCGAGTGTAGCTTTTTTTTAGAAACTCGTCGTTCCCAACGGCGAGTTTAGTTCAAAATTTTTAATTAAGACTTGCCGTTCCCAACGGCAATGACTTTTACACTAGACTCGTTGTTGGGAACGATGAGTTTAGTTCAATTTTTTTTTTAAGACTCGCCGTTCCTAACGGCGATAACATTTACACTAGACTCGTTGTTGGAACGGCGAGTTTAGTTCAATTTTTTTTTTGGAAGACTCACCGTTCCTAACGGCGAGGATATTTACACTAGACTCGTTGGGAACGGCGTGTTTAGTTCAAAAAAATTTTCTATAGAGTTTTTTTCTGCGGAAATTCACTAAGTCCAACAGAGTGTTTCACTGTGAAATTTCCTACTTCCTCACCGTTCCCAACAACGAGTCTAGTATAAATGTCCTCGCCGTTGGGAACGGCGAGTCTTTATTGAAAGTTTTGAACTAAACTCGCTAAGCCCAACAAAGAGTCTAGTGTAAATATTCTCGCCATTGGGAACAGCGAGTCTCCATTGAAAATTTTGACCTAAACTCACAATTGGGAACGGCGAGTTTCTAAAAAAATTAGCATTAAACTCCCTGTGTCCCAATGGCGAGCATGAAACAACTAAACTTGCCGTTGGGAACTACAAGTTTAGTTATTGAGTCTACGAGCGCAAATATTTTGGCATTTGTCATCTTTCTGCAAATAGTTTCGGAAAGTGACATATTAAAAAAAAACCATATTAATTATATATTAACTAGATTTGCCCGTGGACACGTGCCTACGACACGTCTTCAAAACGATACAACATATGAAAAGCCTTGTAAACAGTAAATCAACAATTATATAACTCAAGTTTGAATAGTATGACAATAATTAGCTATAAATAAAAGTCCATGTTTTCATTAGTATATGTTGACAATAATTATAAATTGAGATATAAAAGTTCATGTTTCCATAAATAAATAAATAATAAATAATATATATATATATATATATATATATATATATATATATATATAGGGAAAGCTTCGGTTGAGCACTACTCTAGTGCTCACCGCGTGAACACTAGGCCTTCGGGCGTTCATATCGAAAATCCGAACCGTTCACATTGATCTACACATCTAAATTAGTCTAAATATGTAAAATCAAATCTTTTGAAATTCATTTACCCATCCATTGAAGTGTTACAAAATTGTATGGCTGAAAATCATTGTTTTTATAGTCACATGATGGAGATATGCGGCAAGTGTGAATCTGTGTGACTGCAAAATAAATAAATAAACTTTTGAAATTAAAATTTGGCCAAATCAATGTTGGCTGATTGACAAAACCATCATAGCTAAATTGAACTCCTTTATTTTTTGTACAGAACTTGCTCCTACCGATCGCTAAACTAACGTGTCACTTCCACAAGCGTGCTCTCACCCCCATTTCTCTGACCCCGGCAGAGGCTCTTGAACATGCCACAATCCTCAATTACTCCACAGTGAGCTTTCCCATTCAATACCTTGGATTGCCGCTTAGACCCGAGAAGCTAAAAAAGGCGGATTGGATGCCCATTATTGACAGGGTTGAGAAACGGCTAGCAGGCTGGAAAGGCAAAACCCTATCCTTGGGAGGGAGGGTCATGCTTATTAACACGGTACCCTCAAACCTCCCTACCTATTATCTTTCCTTCTTTGAAATGTCGTGATGGGTAATCCAAAGAATTGACCGGACTCGGAAACACTTCTCATGGAAAGGGGCTGACCCGGACCGAGGATGTTATCACCTCATTAGATGGGAGAAGGCATGTATGAAAAAGATACATGGAGGTCTAGGTATAATTGACCTGCGAGATATGAATCTGGCGCTTCTGGGTAAATGGTGTTGGAAAGTGTTCCACCCTAATGGAGAAGGGTGACAGCAATTTGTCCAGAGATATATGCATGGGAATGGGAGGAGAAATCTGGGCTTCAGGATAGGCCCTCGGGTTTCCTGGTTCTGGAAAGGCATCACTAAGGCATATGAACCCTTCACTAGCTGTGTCAAGTCAGTTATTGGTAACGGAAGACTCACCAGGTTTTAGTGGGATAAGTGGTGTGCTGATCACACGCTCAGAACCCTGTTCCCCGACCTATACGAGCAGGCATCACAACCACACTGCACGGTGGCCGCAGCTTGGAAAAGAGGCACCTGGAATCCACCTTTCAAACATCCGCTTGACATAGGCTCTCTCCTCAGACTTACGGAACTTCAGGTCTACATCTCCAACGTTGTAATTGGCTGCTCCCAGGGTCCCGATAAAAAAATCTGGGGGTTGGAGAAGAACGGCAAGTTCACGGTTCGTTCTTTGTACAAGCGCATCCATTTTAGGGGGTGTTCCCCAAAGTGGGCTACCGTCATCTGGAGGACGAAAGCTCCACTTAAAATTAAAGCCTTCTTATGATTGGTACTGAATGATGCAATCCTGACTAGAGAAAACCTCGCTAAGCGACAACCGAGTGTGGATTCTTAATGCGGATTTGCCACGCTGCCCTCGAGACTAGAGACCATCTTTTTCTTCAGTGTCCTAGGAGTAAAGCGGTACTCGTAGAGGTACTCAGCGCCCTAGGGGCTACTTAATATCCTAGCACTTACGAGGACCTATGGGTAGGTCCAAAGTTCGCAACGGAGAGAGAGGGGGGGGCATGAGAGAAGCATGGTATTCAGCTATCGCCACAATAACCTGGATTTTATGGCTAGACAGAAATAATCTTTACTTTCGTAGAACTTGCAATAGTATTTCTGTCAATTTGACTCACATTATGCATTTTATTTCATTTTGGGCTAATGTGGCAGCAGCAGGTCTCAGGGAAAGAATTGCGAGTGTTTTCCAGGTAGAGGAGTTTGATGATAAGGAGATCGAGATCGGGTTGATGATCGATTGACAGCCAGCACAGCACGGCCTACTATGTTCATTGATACCCACCACCCCAGGGTTTGTTGGGGGATCTGATGTATCGCCTTGCTGTTTCGCTTTGTTTTATTTTGTTCCACCCCCCATGTTCGGGGTGGAGTTTATGTACTTTTTTTCTGTTGTAGGATTTTGTATTAGGCTCAGTACTCTGAGTATGTTTTATTAATCTCCTATTAATGAAACAGGATGGCCAGATTCCACCTTTTCTTCAACAACAAAAAAATATCTGACCCTGAAAAGGTCAGACTCAGGTTTTCTTCCATCTTCTGACTTTTTTTTTCCGAAATTGCATCTTCTGACTTTTTTTTATACCGGAATAGGCCAATTTCGAAATTAATTTTCAAAATAGCCCAACGCAATACCGAATCGTAACCTCTTTGATTTCGAAATCATAGTTGGCCACAGTTCACAATTGCGACCTAAGTATATATCATACATATTTTTACTAATAGGCTCGAAAATTTGGAAAAATATTTCCAAGCGTAAAATGTGAAAAATAGGAGGCCATGGTTGGGTACTGCGGCATCGAAACTACATAGGCCGCAGTATCGAACTGCGGCCTCTTTGATTTCGAGGTCGGCGGCCTAAGTATATATCTTACATATTTGACTAATAGGCTCAGAGACTTGAAAAAAATTGCCTAAGTATAAAATGTGAAAAATAGGATGCCGCAGTTTGGTATTGTGGCCTTGAAACTGCATAGGCCGCAGTACCGAACTACGGCCTCTTCGATTTTGTGGCCGTAATTCACAACTGGGGCCCAAATATATATCATACATACGCGAAAATTAAGAGGTCTCAGTTGGCCAATGCGGCATCGATAATACATAGACCACAGTTCACAACTGCGACCTCAGTTATATGGTCGATGAGGTTCAGTTCTTTAGAACTTTTAATACCTATTCGACCAAATAACTAAGGCCGCAGTTGTGAAATGCGGCCTCTGTAGTATCGAGGCCGCAATACCCAACTGCGGCCTCCTATTTTTCACATAGGTAAAAAAAATTTCAAGTCTTCGAACCTATTAGCAAAATATGTATGATATAGCCACAGTTGTGAACTACGGCCTCGAAATCAAAGAGGTAGCAGTTGGATAATGCGTTAGTCTATTTTGGAATTTAGTTTCGAAAGTGGCATATTCTGAAAATTAGTTTCAAAAAGTAGCCTATTTCGGAAAAAAAAAGTTCCATTTTCTGCCACTATCATTAGCTTATGTGTCTAATGCTGTTTAGAGCATCCACTATCGTTTACTATGTCAATTGCTATATATAGCATTTAGAAATAGCAAAAGAAGGATCATGCTGCAGTCGTCAAAGTCCAAAAATAGCAGCGACAGAAGATCATCTTCCGTATAATTTTTTTTTGGTATTCAGTAAAAAAAATAATTAAAAAAATAAACCAAACAACACACCTGACGGAGCAACTTCCCCCGTATGGCATGTTTTTTGGATTAAAAAAAAAAAAAAAAAAGAACCCAGACGGAACAACTTCATCTGTCTGGTGTGTTTTCAGTGAATTTTTTTATAAGAAATTTGTTTTCGATGAGAGACAGAACACCATCATCCGTCTCTCATCTGATTTTTTTTAATTTTACTACAGACGGCATACCTTCATCCGTCGCTTGGTCAAACGGATGAACATCATCCGCCTTCTATATTTAGCAATTGGCTAAAGCGGCTGCTAAGTTTAGCAAGACACTGTTCACTCCTATCCTAAGTTTTGGATTTTTAGCAAACGACTGTGAGCACTATTTCTAAATCGATTTGGATGCTCTCACAATAATGAATTAGCCATCTAATCAAACATAAACTATACAGTGAATCCATAATGACAAAAATCTCTCATTCCTGTTATTTGTTTGATGACGCACCGTTGCATACCCAACATCAAACAGTGTATGCAAAACAATTTTTAAACACAGAAGTGCTAACCACAATGAAGGCAAGTAAAAGTCAATACCATTAAAGAAAAAGATGTTTTCCAGAAATGAATCTTTGATAATAATTTTTTTAAAGCTCAGAACAAGCACTATTTTTATACTCCATTTGCTCTACTTTAGCAAGTCAGTAGATTTGCATTAGACTCCAGAGGCTAGAATGAAATCTCAAGTCAGAAAACTCAGAACAAGCCACTTCTTTCAGAAACTCAGGTTAATTTCAGCAAGTATTGGTGGGTAAGTGCAGTATTAAACGATAAGTATAACTACTATTAATTAGCAGACAGAAATCGATCAATACAAATGACCAGTTACTGTTCCATACTCAACACACTCAAACATCAGAACACACCTGGCTTCTAACTATAAATAGCTCAACTCAACTTAACTTTTGCCAGCTAAACAATGGCAGCATTTTACATCTCACAACAATAGAATTTCATACACATTTGGGGTAATCCGTGAGCACTCAATTGTGGTGTCAGCAAACGAGCGAGGACCGCAGCGCTGGTGCACTAGGAAGATGCGTGCATGAGGCCCAACGGATGACAGACTCTGTGACGATCACATCGACATGCTCGCCAAGACTGATTGTGTGGTTCCTCTTGCTCCGTAACGTTGTTCTTGATGTAGAAGAGACCACCCCTTTCTTAAACTCGACTTCCTTGTTCTCCATGACATGGTGCTTGGGATCCATGGGATCCATTGTTATGAAGATTTCTCCCCTGCTGGAGTCTGCATTCAAATTTTGGTGCAGATAGGATATAAGACTACGGTTGTTCGAAATGATAACTTAACTCTAAACAGATAAATGTTTGCAAAATTTCTTTAGAGAAAACAAACTATAAGCTACATAAAATTTGAGTATAGACTGTCCCCACCCGCCCAACAGAAGAAAACCTGATGTACACCCGATATTTATATGAACCTGATGGGATGGTTTACAACTTTACATGTCTCTAAAACATGCCTGTAGTTTCACTCAAATGAAAATCTACTCAACAAACCCACCGATCTGACCCGTGCACATCCACACAACAGAAAGAAATGAATAGTAGCAAAAGGCGGTAGTGTTTACCTCTTTGGATAGATTCTGCATTTGAACTGTCTGTTCTGAAAGTCAATGGAAGATGTTCTTCCTCATCTGTTGTAGACGGGCAGAAAAACGAAAAGGTAGGCATCAACAGGATCGGAGGTGACAGTTCCATCTCATTTGACTCTAAACTATTACGAAAGGAGAAGCCTTTGGTAGAAGCGGAAGGGGCGTCATTATACAATGTGGAAAATGAAGAATGACAAGTGAATGTAGGAGAGGAAGGATCAGGCTGGTTACAACAAGAAATGGGTGACGAAAAACCGAAGCTAACATCACGGGTTGTGGATACATGAAGGGTCGAGAAGGAACACGACCCAGAGTTTTGTTCTTGTCCATAATTTACTACACTGTCATCATGCCTGTATGAGAATTGTGTTTGTCGGGAGAAATCCTTAATCCAGGAATGTTCTGCAAAAGTGAAGAGGATGAAGTGAGCTTGGTGAACTGACTAATAACACAAAGGAGTGTGATTCATGAGACAATAAAGAATATCCAAATTTGTGCAATTGCCAATTCTATATATAAATAAATGTACTAGGTTTATGCCAACGAGCAATGGATGTGTCGCAGAAAGGGTTGTCGGCCGTAAAGCCACAAAGATTATCAATCGTAAACATCACAATTTGGAGTTACGATACTAAAGATAAGACCGACGGTAACTAAATAAACAAACTGAATGGAACTACATGCTATAAATATTTTATTGTTATTATAATCCCCTCCATATGTGTTAGATCTCTTGCCACAGAGCAGTCTAGTCATATTGTCTCAGGCAGATAAACTACTCAAAGCTTATTAGAAATCAAATAGCTGCATGTGTATTAAATACACATAAGATTTCAGTTCATAGCGTTCCTTAACTAACAGAAAATGATATGCTACTTTCTCTTCCCTATCAGACTAAACCTCTAAATTAAACTTGAGAAATTGGTCTGCATGGGCGGCACCTTAGAAACACGCACGAGCGCAAAAATAACAAAAATTGGCATTGTAAGAATAGATAGATTTATCGCAGACAGTCATGATTGTTACAACTTGTGGATAACTGGCAACCTTTGCATTAGTTTCCCAAAAATTGTCTGCACTTCAAATGTGTGTAAAATTACAATAAATGAAAGTCCACTTAGTCTCTCTCATCCAGAGTGTGTTAAGCGAAGGGAAAGTCCTGTGCAAAATCTCTAAGAATCCCACTTCAGGGCTACATTGTTTTTTAAAGAAAAATGCCAACATCATAAAGAAAAATTAAAAAATTAAATAAATAAAGGAAGGAAGGAAGGAAGGAAGTTAATGAACAAGAAAATACAAACTAGAAAAAGATAGAAACTTACCTAAAACTTGTTTGGCAGTCAACCGCACTGAAGGATCCCTATGAAGCATACCCCTAACCAAATCCTTTGCAGAGTCCGATACTCCTTCCCAAGGTTCAGAGGGGAATCGGAGTTCTGCAGACCTCACTGATTCAAATATCCTCGACTTAGTTTTCCCCCAGAATGGAGGCATCCCACTCAAAAGAATGTAAAGAATAACTCCAGCACTCCACACATCAGCTGCTTCATTATATCCACCAGCCAAAACCTCTGGTGCTATATAAAAGGGACTACCGACAGTACCATACAAACTTTGCCCTGTTCTCGAATCCAACAAAATCAGCTCACTTTAATGACTCAGAGTAGGTAAAAAGAGAAGGGAACAAACTAATGGTTTATAGAACATAGAAAATATTTAATTCATATACCATACTGTAAAGCACAAAAGAGGGTCAGATTTAGTAGAACAAATCGGTTTGTTATTTGTAAAATACTCTAAATTTGCTTGCAGTTACAGTTTATACTGCCCATGCTTTCGGTAAGCTTATGAAATAATGATAAAAATATTCATCGCCAATCATTTTTATGCCATATATGAGTGACACTAGGAATAAACAAATCAAATATTCCACAGGAAGCCGTTCTTGAACACAATTTTATGTTCCTTTAGTGTAGCATTTGCAAAGGAAAATGTCATGCATGCACACACAAAACAAATCTAAGAGGTCTTGTATGATCAACAAGATCTTTAAAGCTTAATAGCAAGTTGTACGATCCAAAAGTCACTCCATACAAAATTAAGTTCCTCAAGTCTTATGTTTCCCCAGCAATCAAACTAAGTCCAACATATATAGTTGTATTTAGAAATTAAATCTCCTAAACCTTCTATATTTGTCACTCCATACAAAATTAAGTTCCTCAAGTCTTATGTTTCCCCAGTAATCAAACTAAGTCCAACATATATAGTTGTATTTAGAAATTAAATCTCCTAAACCTTCTATATTTGTCATTTCCATCTCTAGTACTTTTAGATTATGTAGTCTAATAGAATCATGGCAAACAAAATATGCTTCACTTTTTAAACAAGAAAGGCTGCTACTTCAATGATCAAACTCAAACGACACCAGGAACATATAAATTTGTAATCCAGAATATTGATAATGATATACACAATCCATTGTCTTCCAAATTCAGGCAAATAGAACTTTTTTCTTCTTGTATACCCTCTTAGTCAACTTTAGGGATGGCATCCGGGTCGGGTCAGCCCGCAACCTACCCAATTCGACCCAACCTGCCTTGGTCCGGTTCGGGTCGGACCCGTTATCCCAACCGGGTCAACCCGGGTCCGAAAATTTTCAATACCAACCCGCTCAACCCGGCCCGTCAACCCGCAAACCCGTTCAAACCCGCCCGAACCCGACCCGTGACCAGCGGGTTTGTGGATTCGACCCGTCTGATTTTTTTTTGATTTTTTAAAATATTTTTTTGTGTGCCAAATATATGTATATATATATGTATACATATATTGAAAATATATATGTATATATATAGGCATATATGCATATAGATATACTCTAAAATTTATCAAAAATTTAGAAAAATGAGGGTGGACATCAAAATTAATTGATTACTACCCACTACTCAATTAGACAACCCATACCCTGGCTATTTATAGCCAGCTCCACATCCTCACATCTCTCATCCCACCAATGTGGGACTAAAAATTTTCAAAGTTTAAAATCCAAATATATTTAGTCCCCCATTGGTGAGATGAGAGAAGTGAGAAGATAGAGTTGGCTATAAATAGCTAGGGTGAGATGGGCTAATTGAGTAGTGGGCTATAAATAGCTAGTGAGCAATTAATTTTGTTGTTCACACCTATTTAATATAAAATGTACAAATTTTATTTTTTTGAAGTTAAATTTTTTTTAAAATAATTTTAAATAGCCTGGCCAACCCATGACCCGACCCGACCCGACCCGGGTTGGACCCGAATGAGTTCAAGGGTTGGGCGGGTCGACATTTTGCAAAACCAACTCGGCCCGGTCCGGCCCAGTCCGGCTAACATTCGGACCCAACCCCGAACCCGTACTCGGGTTCCAACCCGGACGGGTTTGACCCGACCCGGACATCGATATAATCATAAACGAAACATGGCATCCTAATATCCGCAGTTAAACGAAACATGGCATCCTAATATCCGCAGTTAAACGAAACAAAGAAATAGGTCACCGATGAATCCAGTAGCACTCAACTGATGTAATCATAAATTTCATTAGTTGCACTACTGCATATCATCATATCATTAAGAATAATGCTACATTCACTACCAATTTCACTACCATTTTGTTCACTATCTTAGGTGGCACACTCCAATAGGTAGAGAAAGACGGAGTAAGTGGGAGAACTCTCCAATAGGAATATGCCACCTAAGGTAGTGGACAAAATGGTAGTGAAATTGGTAGTGGATGAAGCATTACTCTATCATTAAAGTCACACGAAAAGCAGTGACTTGTCAAATTTTAATTATCAAATTTTGATCAGTTCGGATCATACGTTGAAGTTAAGTTAGATCCACTGACCTTACCTCAAAAATAAAATATAGGTATTTAAAGTCAATCCAACCAAATCTTTTTAAGCCAAAAAAAATGGAGGTACATGTATCCTCACTTTACATCCAATCAAGGCCTTAAAAGTTAAAAGATTTTAAGTGATGGTCCAGGTAGGTCACCATCCGTATAGCTCCACTTTCTGGCTGCAACTCAAGAGAATCATACAACTCGAAATTAAAATCAAAATTACCTGGCTTCACATAAGTGGCCAAACCAAAATCCGCCAACTTAATCGGCGACGATCCCGACCTCGTGGCCAGCAACACATTCTCGGGCTTCAAATCGCGATGCACAATCCCATTCTCATGGCAATACACCACCACCTCCATCAACTGCTCAAACACCCACCTCGCCTGATCCTGCTCGAACCTCCCCCACTTCTCAATCCTATGGAACAGCTCCCCGCCCGCGCAGAGCTCCATCACCAAATGGACAAACTCCTCCTCCTCGTAGACAGCCTTGAGGTCGACGACGTTGGGATGGCCGGCGAGCTTGGCCATGATCTCGATCTCGAGCTTAAGGGAGCGGATGTCGTCGATGAAGACGAGGCGGTCCTTAGCGATGGACTTGCAGGCGAGGGTTTCGAAGGTGAGGAGGTCAGAGCAGGAGCGGATGACACCGAATTGGCCCCAGCCGAGCTGAGATCCGAGGGAGTAGCGGTCCTGGAGGTGGGAGATGTTGGGGGTTTCGAGGATGGGGGAGCGGAGGGAGGGGGTTTTGTAGCAGTTCAGGACCATGGCGCGAATTTTGAAAGGGGGGAATTTGGGGGACTTTTACGGGGGCATTTCAGAAACCCTACAAATTGGAGGGAGGGGAGGTTGAAGAAGAAGGCGATGGATGAATCATATGATGGATGATGGGGTCAGTGTTGGGGGAGGTTGAAGAAGAAGGCGATGGATGAATCATATGATGGATGATGGGGTCAGTGTTGGCTGGCAACACAAACGAACTGACTTTTTTGGTTTGAGAGAGAGAGAGAGAGAGAGAGAGAGAGAGGAGGGGATTATTGAATTTTCTTTTGCCGATACCACTCTTTGAAAATATTTGCGATTATGGGTTAGTTTCGAAACTATAGAGCATCCACACAAAATGCATATTTATATATAACATTTCTAGTATTTGTTGCAGTCGTCCAATGCTATTTTATAGCAATTTAAGATTAAAAAATATTAGACGCAAAGTGAAGTTGCGTCGGAAGGGAGAACGAATTATTTAATTAATTTTTTAATGTTAGACGGAAAGTGAAGTTGCATCGGAAGAAAAAAAAAAATCCAAAAAGTGACAGACGCAAAGTGAAGTTGCGTCCCACGGGTTTTCGAATTTTTTAATATCTAAAATCAGTTTTTATTTATAAAAAAAAATCCAACCCCCCCCCCCCCCCCCCCCCCCCCCCCCCCCGGGCCGCTACTACTATTAGTGATCGTGGGCTACTTGGTGCTACGTCAACAGTGGCCGTTATTCTCATTAGTGGCATATTCTTTTTAGAGGTCTCTAATAGGAATAACAGTTTTTTTTTTAAAAAAAATTTGAAATTTTGTTTACTGCCGCTATTGTTATTAGCTACTAAAGTATATATGAAGTCGCTAATAGGATTAGTGACCTTCAATGAACTGTATTCCAACACTTAGCAAAATCTAGAGAGTTTTTGCTCTCTGAAAAAATAAAAATCAATTTATTTTTGAAACTGATGTCGCTATTCGGATGGTGACCTTAGTTGTACAAAGGTTGCTATTCGGAATAGGAGCCTTAATTGTACTAAGGTCACTATTCCGAATAAATGCCTTAGTTGTGTGGCTATTTTACAAATTTTATAAAGAATAAGGAGATTGAGTTTCCTACTGAGGTCGCTATTGCGAATAGCGACCAAAGTATACTAAGGTCGCTATTCCCAATAGCGACTTTAGTTGGGTAATTATTTGCAAATCTTACAGAGAGTAAGGATATTTAGTCTTCTACTGAGGTCGCTATTCGGACTAGTGACCTCAGTTTTAAATTTTTTCTTCAAAAGAGCAAAAGTTCTCTAGAAATCGCTAAGTGTCTCAATACATTCATTTGATGTCGTTAATCATATTAGCGACCTCATATATACTTCGGTCGCTACTGGGAATAGCGACATCAAACAAAAAATTTCAAATATCTTAAAACAGAGGCCGTTATTCTCACTAGCGACTTTCAAAATGAAGATGCCGCTAATGAGAATAGTGGCCACTGCTGGGGTGGCAATTATAGTTGCAGTTGGTGTAACTGTAAATGGAAATATTTTGATAAGTTTATAATTGTAAGTGACCTTATAGAATGTTATTGAGATTGACTTGCAACTCACTTGCACCTGAAAATGGGTGCAAGTTAAAACTTGCAAAGGACATTTTTTTGGCAACATAAATGCAAATTTGTTTTTTAGTTGTAAAATAATAAAGTAACTTATCTAATTATTGCAATTGAGCTTAATTTTTGTAACTCATTTATAAAATATGTCCAATTACAATATTTTTTGGTGCTACCAATTACCAAACACCTCCTAAATTAGAAAACTTTGTGGTATATATGGATTAGTTCACAGTCTAATTGAAAAAGAAGCACTTTGTTGTTTGAAAAGAAGCACTTTGTTGTTTGTTAACTAAAATTGTTGTTATAAACCCTCCCCCCCCGCTCGCGCGATTTGGAACACAAGGTTGAGACCACACATGTGGCATGTGAGTGGAATATTATGTGTTTGGACCCACCGACTTTTTAAAATAATAGTATTTTATTGATTGGATTTGTTAGAATAAAATAAACTAATGATGATATTTAGTATAAGCTTGTGTGATTGTTAATTGATAATCTAGGATTTGGATTTGCCGCAGCTGTTAGAACATTTGTAGTTGTTGGCTTAAAATCCAAAACTTACCAAATTTGGCCAAAAACCCTAAATTTTGGATATGAAAGGAACAATCCTTTTCTATATTTTGTAAGAGAACGGAATTTGCAAAATATAAGAGACGAAATATGAAATTTTGTCCATGCATATTTTTAGCCGAAAAAAGAGTCAAAAAGAGTCGGACAGAATATAAAATATCGTCCGATCTTTTTAAAAAAAATTATTTGAACGGACGATATAACATCTTCTGCCCGTTCACATCAAAATTTTATTTTTATTTAATTAAGGTTTAATTAAGATTTAATTAATTTCGATTTTTATTTAAATTTAATTAAGACTCAATTATTTTTAAAAAAACACCCACAAGTGTCGGACGGGGAATGATCTTTCGTCGGACGCTAAAGGCCAAAAATTCGAGTTTGCAATTGCCGGAAGGTATTTCATCTTCCCGTTTGACATTTTTTTGATTAAAAAAATTAAGCAACGGAAGATTATCTTCCTTCCCACTTTTTCTTTTAATAAAAACCCAAAATTTGGATTAAACGACTACGGCAACAAACACAAATTTCAATTTCTCAAACACCAAATACCCAAAATTTGAGAAGCAATGACTACATATGCTCTTATCGATGCTAAAGTTACTAAGGCTAAGCTGGTTGCTAACTTGAAGGGAAGATTATAATTAGACCACTTGACTTTCGTTTGTGTACTTTACGTCCTTCTTTACCAATCAAACTAATTTGAAATTTTGAGTTTTAAAAAATGTAAATTTGAGTATAACGGCCACTTGTAACTCGGCTGATCGTGATGCCCATGCCGAGCGTGATGAGTTGTCTCAGCTGATCCGCCGGGTGTCTCGGCTGTCTCTCATCCAGGAATGCAGCGTTCGACGGTCTTTATTGTTCTTGATCGAGGTGCTTCTAAGGCCCCAGTTAACTTCTCGTCTCGATAATGGCCACTTTCTTTTGTTTCGCTGCTGCTTCCTTATGCGGATGAGTTCTCTATAGCTTTTTGTACTACTCTTTGTGTAGTCTGTAGTGTTTGTTTGGGTTGGTTGTGCACGGTATTGTTTTGGTTTGGTTTTTCGGCGCGTAAAACTACTTTGTACTTTGACTTATTAATATATTTTTGATATGGCTGAAGTTATTCGACTCTATCCGATTACATTAAAAAAAAGTGTAAATTTGAGTATATGAAAGGATATAAAGGGGTATCTATAGTTCTTTTTAGATTATATTTAGAAATTAAAAAGTAATTTATTGTAATTAAATTTGATTAATAGTAAAACCAAGAAAATGATCAAAACTCTTTGAAAATTGCATTTTTGCATGCTAGTTAATTTTCCAAGGAGTTTATTGAACGTAGTATCATTTGGAAGAGAAAAGCTTCCTTAAGTTTGAATTTTGAAGCCTTCCCAAGAGTACAATCATGCATCTTCCCGATAATTTTAAGGCATCTTCTCAAGAGGAAAAGCCCGGACTATATGGCCTGGCCTATGAGCAGGCTAAAGCCCAAACTTTTGGGTCGAGTTAATGGCCGGTCTAAAACCTAGACTTCAGAATGAAGATCCAAGCCCAACCCTTACCTACAAAGGGCCGGACCATGCTTTTTAGAGGGATAGATGAACGGACCAATGGACAGACTGGGGCTTTTGGGCCCTTTTTTGCAACCTACTTTGTTCAAAAAATCAATAAATTAGTGTTTTAGAGGGTTTTTGGATTTTTAAAATACCCATGATTGATTAATTAGATATTAGAGTGACTTTTGTTCAAAAAATTTGGTCAACACAGAGAACATTTTTGAATAAGCCCACTAATTTTGAAATAAATTTTTTTCAAAAGATGTGTGTGTGTGTTTGTTTGTATACATTTATATATATTTGCATAAAACCCTATTGAACCTTACAAGAGTAAAATAGTTATTTTACGCTAAATTAACAGCCTCAACGAACAGTAGGGTAAACTGCAACTATTTTTGGCCCATAGTATGTCAAACAGCAAAAAAAAAGCTTATGATTTTGTGCAAACTCATGAAAATTGGATGGGGTTGAATGAAACTTTCCATTTAAAAAATAGATTTTTTGAATTTTCTATTTATCTTCAATTTATTGTTTTTTGCATGGTTGACAACTGCCTCAATAAAATATTAAAAAACTACCTAATAGAGGTAAAATAGAAATTTCCAACTTGCAAGTGTTGCTGCTAATTTTGGTTTGTGAGCAATTATATATGAGTTATTTTACTGAGGGAGAAAGCCTCAATTTGGATCTTCCAGCAAGAAATGCCTAAGAACCTGCAAAAAGTGTTACACCGAAAGGTATTCCGGTGAAAGACCCTCCAACGCTCAAGTCAGTCGCAAGAATAATGATTAGAGTTAGTGGAGCAAAATATTGATCACCTTTGACTGATGGAGGTGAAGTGTATTTATAAGTCGCGAATCAGTTATGGAAGATAGATCAGAAAGGTCTCTTCCCCAGATTCGATTGGAATTATTTTGGTAATGGGATATAATTAGCATCTAATCCCCTATTTGGGGGAATTTGACAGACAACTGTGATTGACTGGAAATCCTCATCTTCTTGGGCAGTAAGCAATCCCTAATTGAACATTTGGCTGGGTTAATGGGTCGTGAGATGGTGCATCTTCTTCTAGTAAGCCTGTTTTCGCTGTGAAATTACTGTATAACCCTTTTTCGACTTTAGAATGAGTGCTGGGATCATGTGACTTCAAATTTAAGTCGTATCATAGGCCCCCCACTCCTAGAGGTTGAGAGCCACAACCCTTGGGGAGAATTTCGTCCTGCTTTGGAAAACGGGTGGTCAAACATGGCCTTCGGGGAATTTGCAGCCTTGGAGTTTCATAAAGTAGTGACCGTTTTAGACATCTTTAACATTAGAAAATTTATAATTATCTTTAAGGAAATTTAATTAAGCTTTCCAAAATTATTATTATTTTAAGAGGTTTTACTTAATTTTCCCACATTCATAATTATCTGTTGGAATTTTAATAAAATTTCTTGAAATTAAAGAAATTTATAATTATTTTTCAGGATTTTAATAAAAATTCAGGAGAGCGTTAATCTTGAGAGAATCGGTGGGCCAGATTTGGCCATGAAGCTTCGAGCAACTTGGACGACGGTGTTGGCACTGAGCACCGAGCACCGAGCAGCTCAAATCTATGTTGTTGCTCAAACCCGTGTTGTGGCTTGAATCCTGTTGCTGTTCAGATCCCTATTATTGCTCATCGTTGCTCGGATCCTCTAGTGTGGTTCGGCTCCAAGTGAAGCTGGGTCCTCTAGTGCGGCCATAAAGTTGTTTTCCGCTTTAGGATGCATTCCGCAAAGCTGCTCAAACGACGATCCGAGCACCGAGCAGTTTGGTTTTGGATGCGTTTTGCAAATGTCACGCCCCGCTTGCCAAAAACACGGAATACGAGTGCGTGACGAAGTCCAGCGAATGATTTTAACATCATCCATAAGCTGTAGGATCGACTCAGCATCACAACAAGAATATAACAAGATATATGTACAACCAAGCATGCAAGAATAGTTTATTAAGCAACAGAAACAATTGAAAACAAATAATAATATCCAAATAGTTTTCAAGTCTGGAACAAAGGATAAAACTTGGGACTATAGCCCATTACAAGTTTCATACAGCAGGAGAAATAAATAACTTAAGGAAAACAAATATTTAAACAAGTCCTTGCTCCAAGCGAAGCCTAAAATGTCTGCTCACCAATTCCAGCAGGCAACTCGTTTCCAAAGTCTGTTTAATAATTACAAAAAGGAAAAAACAGAAAAAACAAGAGAAAATGCCCTTAGTGCAAGTTAGGGCCACAAATAGTAAAAACGAGTACAAGAAATATGGAACAAAATTTTGAACAAGAATATAATAGGGATGCAACAAGTAGTGGGAATTCAAGAACTAACTAGCAAGAAGGAAAACTCAAGAGATCAGGTTAGGTAACAAATACTAATAGTAGATCAAGTGACTAGTGAACATATAAGAGTATCCAACATCAAGTGACAAGTATCAAGTATAAGTGTCAAGTAATAAGTCTCAAGTCTAGTATCAAGTAACAAGTCTCAAGTCCAGTGTCAAGTACAAGTATCAAGTCACAAGTGTCAAGTATATATTCAAGTATCGAGTCTCAAGTATCATGTCATCAAGTATCAAGTAAACATGTATCAAGTTCAAGTTTCATGTTTCAAGTCTTGTAGTTATTACTATCTAGGTAGCACTTCATGCATCCATCTTTTTACTACATGGTTGCTATAGTCAATGCAATTTCGTTTAGGCATAGTAATAGATTTTATAGGGCGGCGTACTCAGGTATCAAGTAACGAGCAAGCATGGTTCATGAATCGGAAAATAAATAACAAGTTCACGAAAAAAGTTCACGAATCCACTAACAAGTTCAAGAACCACACAGTGGGTTCATGAATCAAACAAGTTCATGAGCCAAGTAAATGGCTCCATTAATCGATCAAGATACAACAAGTTTATGAACCAAGTATTGGGAAACACGGGCCCCATTCCGAGTACACTTACCTATATTGTCCACTACAATGGTATTTCCCTTAAACCCCGACTTGTTACTTTTATTATTATTATTAACCAAGCATGAAAGTGTGCAAAATAAGTCAAGAAATCATAATCATAGACATGGAACAAGTTTGAGATATTTATATAGCATAATCGAGGGTCAACACGAATAAAAATGTCACGAACAACGAAAATCTCAAACCTGGACAGCACGATGTTGCTGTACCAAAACTACGATTCCCGTTGGTACAAGATAGAAAATGTGGATCCGTCAAGAGTTCTAGAAACTAGACTCCTGCCCGGTTCCAACGCATATAATTAAGGTACATAAAAATTGTGGAAACATGTGTCAAAACAGCGAACTACACAGCTATTGTGTTCAGGCAAAATTTGTGATTCTGAGTTTATACATGTGAAACAGTGGTGACTCATTGTTAATTAATTCTGAGAAAATTTGGAGATGTTCTCTAGGGTGTCCAGCAACAGAATATAAAATTTCAAGTCAAACGCTTACTGTTAACATAGCTAATTTAATTTCCAAACTAAAAATGTGCAGCAGTTTTGTGAATCTGCGACTACCGACACAGCTGCAGTAAAACTGCGATATCTCCTAGAACGTAACTTGGAATTCGAAAATTCTGGATTCTATCGACATCTAGACATCAAGAGATATATTTACTGTTCAGGGCTTGGGTTCAGATTCTGATTTTAAAGGGGTCAAAACAGCAAGTAAAGTTCAGGACAGAAACAAGTGTGAATGTCTTTCATGTATAAGTTGCATGATAATTGGTTGTTAGGCGTCTAGATTAATGTGTGATACAAATACGAGGTAATTGTTATCAAAACATCAAGCAACATTTATTTCTCAACTCAAGGGAATGCCAGATCATCGGATACATGCTACAACACACATCTACAAGTCTAGGGTTTCTTAGTCTCATATGTTTATGTGACTAGGGGATAAAATGTGTCCAAGTAGTTGTAATATAACAATGAAATTGTTGTGACTCTTAAGATTATGGAATTGATGAGGATTAATATTTGATCAACAACGACGAGTCAATGAGGAGTCACAACTACTAAGTATTTGCGGTATTTTCAAATTAAACGCTTGTACTAGAACAAAAAATTGTACAAGATGAATGCTTGCCTTTAGGACGACGATTAGATCCGATAATTGAGAAAAACAGGATCGAAAAACCCCAGGCAAAATCTTCCAAAAGCAGACTTTGGCCAGAACAGGGGATCCCCATACCAGATCTGGCAAGAAATCGACAGCAACACAGTGAATCCCCATACCAGATCTGGCCAGAACAGGGGACAACGGGATCAGATCTGGCACGGCAAAACAGCAAACACGAATCCAGCCAATCAAAATGCGACCTCGCACTGGATCTGGCCGAACAGGGGGCAGCGGGATTGGATCCGTTGTGGCCGAACACAGGACAACGAGTTTGACCAATCGCTGGCCGTCTTCTTCCTTACGACAGCGAGGGAGAGAGCGACGGTGCAGGGCTGGCGTGACGACTGCGACATGACGCGGTAGGGCTCGCGATGCTGGCGGCAGCGCGACTGTGGCGGCGCAACGTCGAGGAGCGACGCAGCGATGGGGCGGAGCAGCGACTCTGTTTTTGAGTTCAAAAACAGGGGAGCGATGAGTAGGAGGATGGTTTGGAGGTGAAGATGAAGCGACGGAGGTCAATGATGGAGGTGACGGCGAGGAGAGGAGACTGGGGAGGACGACGATGGGTATGGCAGGGGCGAGGAGGTGGAGAGTTGGGTAATGTCGAAATGGGTTCGGGAGTTGGGTACTGTGGAGGAAGACGAAGATGGTGGGGTTGATGAGGAGAGGGAGTCGATGGGTGAGGCGAGGTGATGCAGCAATGATGGATGGGCAATCAGAGATGGCAATGGGGACGAACGGAGGTGGCGACTGGCGATGGGGATTGGGTTCGATCGAGTGGAGAAGAAGACGGAAGGGAAGGAGGGAGGCGGCTGTTTGGTTGGGGTTTAACAGTAGGGATTAGGTTAGGGTTAGGGGGGGTGTTTAGGGTTTAAATAGTTAGAGTTTTGGGTTATGGGTTTTAGGGTACCGGGTTTGAGTGGGATCCAACTAGAGATTTGGTCAAAATTCATTAAAAATGGGAAAAAAGAGATAGATGGAATGAATAGTCCATTTCTACATGAAGAATGACACAAAAGAGCAGAAGGAACAATACAATTAAATTAAATATTGGCACCAAAATTGAGTTGAAACATTGAAATGATTTAATTCAAACTGAAACAAAAATATAGGATCTCAATTAGAATATGAGAATACAAGAAATGAAAATACAGTAGAAAATTACAGATACGGAAAATAGGAGTTACAAATTCTACCCACCTTACACAAAAATTTCGTTCTCGAAATTTGCTTAGGCGGTACATAGGACAAGGTAAAAGAAACTTGGGGTAGGGTAACAAAATAGGGATCCAAATGAAGGTCAAATTGGTGGCAATACCAAGATAAGAAAGAGATTGATAACAATGATGTTAGGCGGAATGCATGGAAGAAAATAGACAGTATCGGAAGGAAAGAAACAACATAAGGTAACCAAGAAAGAAGGGAGCAGGTAGAACTTGAATCAAAGAGAGAATTGATAGAGAATAATTGAATTAAATAATGAATGAGTGCATGATGGTAGAATGGAATGCAAGAAGGAAGTAACCGGTATCAAAAATGAAGAAGAAACAACACAAGGCTTGCAAGATAATAAAGCAAAGAGATGGAGAATTAGATAGGGCTGGAACCGAAGAAGGGATGGACAAGGAAATGATGAACCTAGCAATGAGTCAATGGATGAGAACAAATGCAAGAGATGGGGGATAGCAAGCAATGCAAGGAAGGAGAAGCAACAATAAGATCCTGGGACCTGTGGGTTATGGGCCCACCACGCTTCTGCTGCGACACTCTGATGGTGACGTTCCAAGCTCCAGACATGTCGTTGTAGACTACGTGACACCAGGCGACGATCTGAGCAAAAAGAAAAAAATGAGGTACCGAGATCAAAGAGAATATGGGCTCCAAATAGAGATAAGCAATAATGCAAAATGGATATAAAGCTTGGATATAAAGCTTGAGCTTCAATCTAAATAATTAAATGATATAATACGGATAATAAAAATAGTAATAATAATAACAATAATAATAGCAATAATCAAAATTATCATAATCATACAGGTAATAGTAATAATATAATAAAATAAAAATATCAAAAATAATGACAATACATACACGACAGTGTTGGATTTAACATATTTATGAAAAATAATGCAGTAATAATAGAAATAATAATTGCATTAAAAATAATAACAATAATAATAAAAATAATAGCAATAATAGTGATAACATCAACAATAATAAAATAACAGTAACAATAATAGCAAAAATAATAACAAATTAATAGTAATAACAATAATAATAATAACGAACACAATAGCAATAATAATAATAATAGCTATCAGTAATAATAAAATGACAGTAACAATAATAGAAGTAATAACAATAAAGATAATGAACACAATAATAATAACAACAATAGAAATAATAATAATGATAACAATACCAAAAATAATAACGATAACAATAGCAATAGTAATAATAATAGCAATAATAATCTTATACACAAAATAGAGTAAAATCAACTATACGAGTTCAAATTGTATGGAAGCATAAAGTGTAACAGTATAAACAAGATGTCATAAAGGAAATATTTCTTTACTTTTAGTTTCATTATATAAGTAAAAATTGTCTTGAAATATCAATTAGCAAATAGGAAGAAAATATTGCCTTCCTTAACATCAAGCTGCATGTTTGCCTTCACGACATCAGGTTGCAGGTTGCCGTCTGGGTATTCGGTTGCACATTTTGCCTTCCCGATATCCAGTTGCAATTTGCCTCCATTGACATCGAGTTAAATATTTGCCGTCTCGACATTAGGTTGCACCGAAATGGTGAAATGTATATAAAATTGAGCATGTTCGGGCTCAAAACAAAATAATAATAATAATAATAGTAACGAAAAAAATAATAATACCAATAACAATAATAAAAACAAAATATCGATACTAATAACAACAAGAATAACAATGATAATAACAATGATCATAATGATAACAATAACAGTAATCGCAAAAAAAATGATATCAATAATAATAATAATAACATTAATATTGAAATATTAACAACACTAGAAAAAGTAGTAATGCAAGACAAGATATAGTTTGGGCCCAATATTTTTCTGGAAGTAATTTAATATTAACAATAATAATAGAATAATGAAAACAACAATAAGAATATCAATGGTAGTAACAACAATAATAATACTAGTAATGATTATAAAAATAATAGTAATAATAATAATAGTAGTAATAATAGCATTATACAACAAAATAAGAATTTGTCTTATCAAATAATCCAATAGAAATATATAGTCGATCAAAAATGATAAGTGAAGTTAAAATACACCATTGTTCGGAATAACAAAATCTTTGTTGAGAAACATTTTTATAGAAGATCGAAAATAAATATAATAATTAATAATCGAAATATAGAAAGTATTCGGGAAAAATAATTATAAAGAGAAAAATAGGTAGGAGAAAAACGAAGCTATACCCAATAAAGAGTTAAAGAGGGAGATGACTAGAAGGGTCAAAAGAAAATTAATGAATTGAATACGAAGGAAGAAGGACGAGGGGCAAAATTGGAATTGAAGAGAATATAGCAAGGAAGAAATGACTAACATGATACTCAATATGAATCAACAAATAAAAATGAATGCAAGGCATGGAAAGCAATGAACGACACACGAGCTGAAATAAGAAGGGATCAACGAGGCAAGCAGAATATCAGAGATTGCTTACATCGGAATCAAAAGGATATGGGTACGGAAAGAATAAATTTGTACCCAATAAGGAATCAACAAATCAGGACGACTGTAAGAGATGGAAGGAAACAAGGAATCAAAGAATCTAATATGAAGGGATCAAAATAAATAGGATAAGACTACTGTCCAGACCGAGTTGATTATCAAATTATTCATGTGTTTGCATAGCCTGTTTAATGTTGAGTTAATCCTGACTGAGTCAAGCCTGTATAATGTATTAGTCAACTAACACATTAGTCAAACCTGAGCTCTAATACCACTAAAAACCTGTCACGCCTCTCTTCCCAAAAATACGGAATACGAGTGCGTGACAAAGTCCAGCGAATGATTTTAACATCATCCATAAGCTGTAGGATCGACTCAGCATCACAACAAGAATATAACAAGATATATGTACAACCAAGCATGCATAAATAGTTTATTAAGCAACAGAAACAATTGAAAACAAATAATAATATCCAAATAGTTTTCAAGTCTGGAACAAAGAATAAAACTCGGGACTATAGCCCGTTACAAGTTTCATACAGCAGGAGAAATAAATAACTTAAGGAAAACAAATATTTAAACAAGTCCTTGCTCCAAGCGAAGCCTAAAATGTCTGCTCACCAATTCCAGCAGGCAACTCGTCTCCAAAGTCTGTTTAATAATTACAAAAAGGAAAAAACAGAGAAAACAAGAGTAAATGCCCTTAATGCAAGTTAGGGCCACAAATAGTAAAAACGAGTACAAGAAATATGGAACAAAATTTTGAACAAGAATATAATAGGGATGCAACAAGTAATGGGAATTCAAGAACTAACTAGCAAGAATGACAACTCAAGAGATCAGGTTGGGTAACAAATACTAATAGTAGATGAAGTGACTAGTGAACATATAAGAGTATCCAATATCAAGTGACAAGTATCAAGTATAAGTGTCAAGTCTAGTGTCAAGTAACAAGTCTCAAGTCCAGTGTCAAGTTATCAAGTACAAGTATCAAGTCACAAGTGTCAAGTATATATTCAAGTATCGAGTCTCAAGTATCATGTCATCAAGTATCAAGTAAACATGTATCAAGTTCAAGTTTCATGTTTCAAGTCTTGTAGTTATTACTATCTAGGTAGCACTTCATGCATCCATCTTTTTACTACATGGTTGCTACAGTCAATGCAATTTCGTTTAAGCCTAGTAATAGATTTTATAGGGCGGCATACTCAGGTATCAAGTAACGAGCAAGCATGGTTCATGAATCGGAAAATAAATAACAAGTTCACGAAAAAAGTTTGCGAATCCACTAACAAGTTTAAGAACCACACAGTGGGTTCATGAATCAAACAAGTTCATGAGCCAAGTAAATGGCTCCATTAATCGATCAAGATACAACAAGTTTATGAACCAAGTATTGGGAAACACGGGCCCCATTCCGAGTACACTTACCTATATTGTCCACTACTATGGTATTTTTCTTAAACCCCGGCTTGTTAATTTTATTATTATTATTAACCAAGCATGAAAGTGTGCGAAATAAGTCAAGAAATCATAATCATAGACATGGAACAAGTTTGAGATATTTATATAGCATATTCGAGGGTCAACACGAATAAAAATGTCACGAACAACGAAAATCTCAAACCTGGACAGCACGATGTTGCCTGTACCAAAACTACGATTCCCGTTGGTACAAGATAGAAAATGTGGATCCGTCAGGAGGTCTAGAAAGTAGACTCCTGCCCAGTTCCAACGCATTTAATTAAGGTACATAAAAATTGTGGAAACATGTGTCAAAATAGCGAACTACACAGCTATTGTGTTCAGGCAGAATTTGTGATTTTGAGTTTATACATGTGAAACAGTGGTGAATCATTGTTAATTAATTCTGAGAAAATTTGGGGATGTTCTCTAGGGTATCCAGCAATAGCATATAAAATTTCAAGTCAAACTCTTACTGTTAACATAGCTAATTTAATTTGCAAATTAAAAATGTGCTGCAGTTTTTTGAATCTGCGACTACCGACCCAGCTGCAGTAAAACTGCGATATCTCCTAGACCGTAACTCGGAATTTGAAAATTCTGGATTCTATCGACATCTGGACATCAAGAGATACATTTACTGTTCAGGTCTTGGGTTCAGATTCTGATTGTAAAGGGGTCAAAACAGTAAGTAAGTTTAGGACAGAAACAAGTGTGGATGTCTTTCATGTATAGGTTGCATGATAATTGGTTGTTAGGCATCTAGATTAATGTGTGATACAAATACGGGATAATGGTTATCAAAACAGCAAGTAACATTTATTTCTCAACTCAAGGGAATGCAAGATCATCACATACATGCTACAACACACATCTACAAGTCTAGGATTTCTTAGTCTCATATGTTCATGTGACTAGGGGATAAAATGAGTCCAAGTAGTTGTAATATAACAATGAAATTGTTGTAACTCTTAAGATTATGGGATTGATGAGGATTAATATTTGATCAACAACGACGAGTCAATGAGAAGTCACAACTACTAAGTATTTGTGGTATTTTCAAATTAAACGCTTGTACTAGAATAAAAATTTGTACAAGATGAATATTTGCCTTTAGGACGACGATTAGATCCGATAATTGAGGAAAACGGGATCGAAAAACCCCTGGTGAAATCTCCCAAAAGCACGCGCGAACCCCGTACAAGAAATCGACAGCAACACAGTGAATCCCCACACCAGATCTGGCTAGAACTGGGGACAACGGGATCGGATCTGGCACGGCAAAACAGCGAACACGAATCCAGCCAATCAAAATGCGACCTCGCACTGGATCTGGCCGAACAGGGGGCAGCAGGGATCGAATCTGCTGTGGCCGAACACAGGACAGTGAGTTTGACCAATTACTAGGCCGTCTTCTTCCTCACGACAGCGAGGGAGAGAGCGACGGCACAGGGCTGGCGTGACGACTGCGACGTGACGCGGCGGGGCTCACGACGCTGGTGGCGGCGCGACTGTGGCAGCGCGACGTTGAGGAGCGATGCAGTGACGGGGCAGAGTAGCGACTCTGTTTTCGAGTTCGAAAATAGGGGAGCGATGAGTGGAGGATTGTTCGGAGGTGAAGACGATGGGACGGAGGTCAATGATGGAGGTGACGGCGAGGAGAGGAGACTGGGGACGATGACGATGGGTATGGCGGGGGCGAGGAGGTGGAGAGTTGGGTAATGTCGAAATGGGTTCGGGAGTTGGGTACGGTGGAGGAAGACGATGATGGTGAGGTTGACGAGGAGAGGGAGTCGATGGGTGAGGCGAGGTGATGCAGCGATGATGGATAGGCAATCGGAGGTGGCAATGGGGACGAAACGGAGGTGGCGACTGGCGATGGGGATTGGGTTCAATCGAGTAGAGAAGAAGATGGAAGGGAAGGAGGGAGGCGGCTGTTTGGTTGGGGTTTAACAGTAGGGATTAGGTTAAAGTTAGGGTTAGGTGTTTAGGGTTTAAATAGTTAGGGTTTTGGGTTATGGGCTTCAGTGTACCGGGTTTGAGTGGGATCCTACTAGAGATTTGGTCAAAATTCATTAAAAATGGGAAAAAAGATATAGATGGAATGAATAGTCCATTTCTACATGAAGAATGACACAAAAGAGCAGAAGGAACAATACAATTATATTAAATATTGGCACCAAAATTGAGTTGAAACATTGAAATGATTTAATTCGAACTGAAACAAAAATATAGGATCTCAATTAGAATATGAGAATACAAGAAATGAAAATACAGTAGAAAGTTACAGATACAGGAAATTGGAGTTACAGCAAAGCTGCTTAGATAATGATCTAAGCATCAAGCTGTTTGGTTCTAGATGAGTTTTGCAAAGAAGCTCGAATGGTGATCTGAGCACCGAACTATTGGGATTTGGGTGAATTTTGCGAGGCTATTCGGACGATGATCTGAGCATTGAGTTATTTTGTTCTAGATGAGTTTTGTGTAGCTGTTCAGATGACGATCTGAGCACCAAACTATTCAGTTTTGGGTGAATTTTGCGAAGCTGCTTGGATGAGGATCCGAGCACTAGGCTCGGCGATCGTAACGTTCTTTTTAATGGAGTTTTCGCCATGTTAGCTTTTATTGCTTCATTTTCCCGACTCTTCGTTCCAACCGTTGGATCTAGGTGGCTGAGATTGTGCCACGTCACCAACGTGGTTTTCTAGGAGTGGTTTGAGATTCCTTCTTTATAAAACTCTCACCCCCTCCCCCCATTTCTTCACCTCTCCATTAATGTTCCATGTTTTTTTCTCCTCTTTGCTCTTTCCCTCTCTAGAATTCAAATTCATGCAAGTTTTTCAACATCCATTTCGTCGTAAATTTATTGTTGACATAAAGGTAATTAATTTATTATAAATTAAGTAAGTCCATGCCAAGCGTTCATTCAGGTTGTTCCGCTAAGGGTGGCATTCGGGTTGGGCCTGCTCGCAGTCCGCCTGGGCCCGACCTAAGCCCGAACAACCTGGTTCAGGCCAAGGCCAAACCCGCTCACATTTTCGGGTCGGACCGAGGCGAAATAGTAAGGGTTAAAACCCGCTCGACTGGGCCTGTTTAACTGTTTAACCCGTAATACGCACCGCACCGACCCGACCCAAACCCAACCCGCAACCCGCAGGTTCTCCAATGGTCGACCCGGCGGGCTTATTGTATGCCCTAGAGGTAGGGATGCTTTTGGATAAGGATATATCCGATTCGATCCGTATCCAAAATTTTTGCAGATACGGACATGAAAAATCCATATTCGGGCGGATACGATACGAATTCGGATATCCAAATCCAAAATATGTGGATACGGATACAAATATTCCTGAAAAAAGCAGATTTGGATACGGATATCCGCTTAATTTATAATATATTTATTTAATAAATATATATATAGTTATATACTTAAAAAAAACCTACCCTAATTTTATAAATTCTAATACTTTCCTATTTTCTAAAAAACAAACCCTTCCCCTTCATTCCCGTCCCCTTAGTTCAGCCCTTTGAAAGAAAAAGAAAAAAACAACCCTTCCCCTTCAGCTGTCGAAATTCATTCTGATCGCCGTTGAAATTTCTTCTCATCGCCGTCGATTACTCCGACCAACTTCATATCCCACCTTCTCCTCCACCTATCCTCATCATCTTCACCTCTACATAACTACTGCATCCCCAAATCGGAAACCCTAGTTTCCAAATCGGAAAACTCCCAAACCCTATTATTCTTTTCCGTCTCCAACCTCCTTACCTTCGATTACTCCGAACAACCTCATTTCTAACCTTCTCCTCCGCCTATCGCCATCGGCTTACGGCTGCATCCCCAAATAAAAAACCCTATTGTTCCAAATCACAAAAAACCCAAATCCGGTGACTTTTTTTGCTATTTGTTGTTGTTGTTTAAGTCAGATTTTGCTCATTGTTGCTGTTGTTGTTGTCTTTATCGTCGACAAAATCCAAAGAGTTCACGAGACAGTATAAATCTTTCTCTCTCTTTCTGTCTTTGAATCTATTCTTCATCGCATTTTTGTGGTTTTAAGTTGGCTGCATCTTCGCAAGTGCAAAGTGATAAATTAAATGTTATTATGTTAAATTCTTTTTAATAGAAAATATTGTTCAACTGTTCATCATGGCTTCTATTAATGAAGAATCTATCACTCAACCTATTAATACCGAATCATCAAGTAATTCAAATTCTCAAGTACGAAAACCACCAGGAAATAGATTGGAAGTGTGGAAAGGTTTTGAAAAATATGATGAGGTTGTAAAAGAAATGGAGGATGGGAAAGAGGTAGTAGGAAAACGCAAAAAAGCCGATTGCATACATTGTCATTTCAAAACTAGTGCGGAAAGTAGACTTGGAACTACACACCTAAAGAACCATATAACAACATGTTCAAAGAAACCGAGAGCCAATATACGCTAAATGTTTATACGAGCGTCCTCCAAGATAGTTGATGGAACTTGTAGCCTAAAAAAATTTCAATTTGATGATGAGAAGAGTCGCTATAAACTTGCACAAACAATCATTGCTCATGAATATCCATTTTATATAGTGACACAGAAGGTTTCTGGATTATTTGCAACCTCTTCGTCCCGAACACATAGTTCCTTATCGCAATACAATCACGGAGTTGTGTATGAATGTCTATGTTGATTACAAGAAGAAGTTGTTTCACACATTTTCCGCACATACAAGTAGGATAAGTTTCACAATGGATAAGTGGACCACATCTTCACAACAAAAGTCTTACTTGTGTGTTACTTCTCATTTCATTGATGATGCTTGGAATTTGCAAATGAGGGTTGTCAGTTTAAGAAAGTTAGAGGGAGTACATGGATTATTATTTGTGATGTTTTTATGTCGTGCATGCCTCAATGAAATATTGATAGTAAGATTTTTACGGTTACCGTTGATAATGACATGGCTAATGATTTTGCTATCTCATTGGCAAATGATCGTATTTTGGATACGCTTCCTTACAAGGGTTCTTTTTTTATGTGAGATGTGCCGCACATATTATTAATCTTGTTGTCCAAGATGGTTTGAAGCAAATATCCGAAGCTATTCATAATGTTATGAAAAACACTAAATATGTTACAATGTCACCACAAGTGCAATAAAATTTCTATGATATTGCTAAAAAACTTGGTGTGAATGGAAGACAATGTTTTTTCTTGATATTTGCACAAGAACGAATTCAACTTATGATATGTTAAGTGTTGCACTAGAATATAAGCAAGTATTTAGTAAATTCCGTCTCAAAGACAACAAATGCAATTCTTGCCCATTGGGAGATGAATATAATCATATTGATGTTTTGAGTAATTGCTTGAAGCATTCTAGTGATCTAACTAAACTGATTTTCGGTTCTGATTATTGTACTGATAATCTTCTTTTCGAGAAATTTTGTGAAGTTTTATTACTTCTAAATGAATGGGAGAGAAGTTCAGATATTGTAATTTTGAGAATGGAAATTGCGATAAAGAAGAAGTTCATGAAGTATTGGTTGAAAGATAATAAACTTTTTACTGTTGCAACTTTTCTTGACCCAAGATATAAGTTAGTTGTCATTAAGTTGTATTATGAAGAGATATATGGTTATGAAGGTACAAGGCGGTTATGAAATATTGTAAAATTAATCGAGGAACTTCATGGTAAATATTCACAAAATTCTCATGAGAAAAGTCAATGTATACCAAGCGAAGTTGGCTCAATAAATTCTTTACAAATGGTGGAACATGTTGCTAAAAAGAGGAAGACTAGATTTGATCAGTATATTAAGAGTTGTGAAAACATGCCTTCAAAGATGGATTTAGACATATATATGGAGGAGGGTGATCTTAGGTGGATTGAGTCTACAATGGGGAAGTTTGATATATTAGCTTGGTAGAGAGGGAATATTGGCAAGTATCCTTTACTTGCAAGGATTGCACGAGATGTTTTTTCTGTCCCTGTTTCCACGGTGGCTTCCGAATCCAGCTTTAGCACCAGTGGTCGTGTGATCCGTTGTCATAGAAGCCGAATGAAGAAAGAAACAATTGAAACATTGATATTAACTCAAGATTGGCTACAAGAAGAGGATGGAGGTAATTGCAATACAACTTATGTTTTGTATTTTTGCTTGCATTATTAATAATTATCTAATTATCTCTATTGTGTGTTAATTTTGTAGAATCCAAAGTATAATTATTTTCTAATGATTTGACCAATGAAGATGCGAGGACGGAGGATGAATATATAAGTCTTATACCAACAATGCTAGGTATGGCGAGATTGAAATAATGTTACACTACTTGCATGAATTTTTAGTTATTTACATAAACATAATTTTATTTAATTTTTTTTCATAAGGTGACGATGAGGTGGATGAGTATATCTTGGAACATTTGGATGATGATTTTTGACTACATGGAGGGACATTTGTTTTACTTCTTTGTTTGTTATTTTGTATGGACTTTGTGTTATGAATCTTATTATGGATGTTCGTGTAACAAACTTGTTTTGATGGACTTGTATGTTTGGATTGATGTTTCCTAGTTCTTTTCTTTCTCTGTTTGTTTTTTGTTTGTTGCTAACCATGGATGCAGGATCTACGAAGGTTTGGAAACCTTGATGTGCATGTAAGAATGCCAGAGGAGAATACATGATGGACTTGTGTATCAAATGACTCAAGCCAGAAAGCACTAAAGCCTTCCTTCTTCATATTGGATGATCCTGTGGTATATTATTTTTGTAGGCTTTAGCGCAGCAAAGCATTATTGATTGTGAGCTTCAAGCTTTCATCCGCATCAGGAATGCTGAAAGGATATTCAGTTCAAGATTTATTTTCATCTACTATCTACAAATCAGCTCCGACCAATTTGTGCTTTGGCGTCTTCATGGAAAGAGCTTGAACTTGAATGTTGGCCTTCCCTTCTTGACGAGGTCCAAGAGACGTATGATCTAGATGGTGGAAAGGTCACTACGAACTTAGTTAGCCACCAAAAGCCTGTTTTTCTTTTTTTTTTTCTCTCTAGCTGTGTAGTAACAACTTTCCTTCTACTTCTGCTTTTAATTATCAGCTATGTTTTTCCTTGCGTGCTGTCGCAATCTATCTAGTGTTGATAAATTTGATATGTTCACAGTAAAAAGGTATTCATCATCTTGTGCATTTCTTAATAGATTTTTCCCCCTAAATTGAAAGACCGAAACCTAAGTTTGTATATGATTTAATGGCCCTGCATAGTATAGAAGAGTTCATCCAAACTTCGAGTGTTGGTGAGTTTAACAAACGCATGCAACTTCTCCTTGCATTCCAAGGCCAGCTCAATCATGGTTTTTGTTTGCAAGCTTACACCAGGTAACCCATTCAAATAGAGAGTTTAATCAATTGCTAGCCTGCTTTTTCCCTATAATATCATTTTTAATGTTTTAAATGATTGATGGCTGTCCTTATTTGATGGAAAACATGAGAATTCTGTACAATGCCTTTGGATATTATGTACAATATAGACCAATGTAAGTTCTCTTCTTATTTTAGTTACTTCCACTATTTTTTTTCTATCACGAGTTTGTTGCACAAATTTAATCTTCACTACTATTGTTCACTCAGAGTATTGGGGCATATTCAAAATAGTGAAAATGGTAGAAAAGATATAGAGAGGAAGTTGAAGGAATGTCTCAAACTTTTCAACTGGGAACACTCATCTTCTGAGATTTTTAGAAGGACTAGGCAAAAGTGAGGAAGCTTATCAAACAGTTCAATGTATGTTTTTATGCTTCAAGCTTTTCTAACTCTTGAATGCATTATGGTTTTAATCATATTTTTATATTTCAGTTAAAACTTAAACACTTAAAGCATGATAATGTCGGTTGTTTTTTTCCTAACTGATCATTGCAGATTATCTATTTTTGGGCTTGTGCATGAACTGGTACTTGCAATCTGGAGTGATCTGAATATTCTTAGAAGTGTTGGGAGAAAGGTTAGTAAACAGTAATTGAATATATTGTTTTTATTGCTCTATCTGTAATGTGTATTTACATTCATAACACTTGTGTCCTTTATATCATGTGAACTGAAATTTGAGAGTCCATTACCATGATCTAACCACTCATGGTAACAGGTTTGAGAGTCCATTTGTACGTACTCCTTTGACTTGAAGTCACTACGGTTCCCTATATGAGAAGTTATATGTTTTAATGCCGTCAAACGTTGCCTATAATAAAGTGATTATAAAGTCGACTATTGGATATACTACAAATCATGCAGAGGAATGTGAGTGACTTAAATAGAATTTGTCTCTCTTACATAACATGAGCGATATCTACGAGCCCCTTGATTAAGTGAGACTACAAAATGCATGACCGTGTTCAAATGAGTCAATATGAGATATTGATCTCATTTGTTTTAGTAAGTATAGTCGGACATCAAGAAACCAAAGATTAAACTATACAAGGGTGACACGCTCTATGCCTTGTGGTCAATTAAAATATCTGGACAAACGGACTAGACTACATGGTAACATTGGTCATGGATAGGTTATGTCAAATCACCGACATTTCCGTTACTTGAGTACCTGTGATGTATTGCTAGATACCACTCACTCTTTGTAATACTCGAATATGATTAGTATTACTGTCAACGTAATGGGAACGTACAGGGTCACACACTTAGAGTGAATCGAAATTGGGATTTAAATTTAAAATGAATTTAGGGATCTAAGTAAGACCTGGACTCCTGACATTGGTTGGACATTTAATTAGATTAAATGGGCTGACTAAAGTTCAAAGGCCCACACACGAACTTGACACTGGTCAAATTGTGAGCCCAACAGCCTTATTACTCTTTTAGGGTTGGTTTTCTGCACCTATATATATGATATGTATCTGTGGAAAAGATATGCGAAAAAACCCTATCTGTTACAGAAAGTGAGAGAGAGAGATCGTGAGGAGGAACATCCCCTTCCCGCAGCTAGCACCGCGATCTGAGGGAGAGCCGTTTTTCGTTCTGTTGGTGTGGATACCGTAGAGGCACCGTAATATTGCAATGTTGTGATCGGCATACTATGGAGACAGCATAACCATCTTTAAGGTATAAATCCTAAACACGATTTATGGTTTTCGCATGGATCCATGACTAGGTTTCGATATTTTTGTAATTTTTTTGTTGTGTATTTAATCTGTGATTGCATTCAAAACCTAACAGGGCCAACCCACCGGGTCCAACAGGTGGCCCGCTCGGGTCAAACTGTTGGCCTGGGCGGGCCGCCTGTTACTATTGTTTTTTCTCCTATAAAACCCTACTAAATTCACTCATTCTTTATTTGTCAACTCTTTCAACTCTCTTCGACTACTACTACTCTCAATCTATCTAAGGAATAAACAACAAAGAAGTGAAGAAGCTCCCCCTACTACTCAACTCTCTCTACTACTCAAATTCATGAAGAAGCACAATCTCAATTCCCTCAACTACATAGTTGATCAAGTGAAGAAGCTCAAACTCTCTCTACTACATAGCTGATCAAGCGAAGAAGCTCAATCTCAAATTCTTGTCGTCTGCTCAACTCTCTTTATGATTTTCAACTATCTTAACTATATATTCGTAAAGTATGGTATCAAAATTTCTCAACTCTTTCAACTCTTTATTATTCTCAACACTTTTTTTTATTTTAATTTTTAGTTCACTTGTTTATTGTTTTTTCACTACTCTCTCAACTCTCTCAACCCTTCTATCTTTGTTTTAGATTTTATTTTCACATACACTACTACTACCTCAACTCTCTCAATCCTCATATCTTGTTTTTTGTTTTCACATACACTACTTGCATAATGTCACGATCACGCGGTAGCGTCCGTAGCCAAAGTGGACAAGAATCCACTAATTCATCTCGTCGCCCTCCAATAATAACACAATTAAAGACCGATTATAATCATAATCTTAATATAGATTAAGAAAGTGTTCCTCCTCACGATTATGATCTCGACACAAAACATGATGAAATCCTAGCTAGTGACACACAAACAAAAGATACCGAATCCACACAACCCACTTCTTCCAAATAACATAGAGGCCAAACTAGTGAAATCCACAAATTTTATAACATTGTCCCAAACATGGACAATCTGAACTTGTGACATAAGTGTGTAAAACATGTCAAAAAATTTACAAATGGAAGAAGATTAAGAGAGTGTTTTGTTTTAGATTTTATTTTCACATACACTATTACTACCTCAACTCTCTCAACCCTCCTATCTTGTTTTTTGTTTTCACATACACTACTTGCATAATGTCACGATCACACGGTAGCGTCCGTAGCCAAAGTGGACAAGAATCCACTAATTCATCCCGTCGCCCACCAATAATCCCACAATTAGAGACAAATTATAATCATAATCTTAATATAGATTAAGAAAGTGTTCCTCCTCATGATTATAATCCCGAAACAACATGATGAAATGCTAGCTAGTGACACACAAACAAAAGACACCGAACCCGCACAACCCACTTCTTCCAAAAAACATGGATGTCATACTAGTGAAATCCACAAATTTTATAACTTTGTCCCAAACATAGACAATCTGAGCTTGTGACATAAGGTGTGTAAAACATGTCACAAAAGTTACAAATGGATGAAGAGCGAGGGGACAGGTACAACTAGTCGACATTACTAATGTACACCCCGAACTAGTACAAGACCAACTATCCCAACAAAAGATCAACCCAAGGACTGGGCAAGTAGATAGCCATAACTATGATCTTGAAATCATTCATCGAGAAATGGCTAGATTAGTTATTAATGAAGAGTTACCATTTTCCTATTTTCAAAGAACGAACCTAGAGGCCTTTAATCAAAATGTACTAAATCTACATTTTAAAAGAATTCCTAAAAACACAATTGAGACCGATTGTTTTAAACTCTATTTCGAAATGAGAGACGCTTTAATTGTACTTTTGTATTCTTTAACTTATAGAGTATCGTTAACGGCCGATGGTTGAAAAGGTTGTAACGATATTCCGATGATTGGCATAACTTGACATTAGACCAATAATGATTGACTTATTCAAAAGAGAATCATATCACTTGCCGCTTTGTCGTACCCCCATAATGGTTCGGTTATCGCAACACGTATTTTAGAAGTATGTAATTTATTTCATTTTCGTGATAAAAAAATTTCGATTAGTTTTGATAATGCCTCCAACAACACTAGTGCGATTACCACTTTAGTTCAACATTTAGCTCCTCCATGTCTTGAAAATTTTCATGTTAAATGTTCATGTCATATTCTTAACTTATGTGTACAAGATGTATTGAAAGTAGGTGATCCATATGTAAATGCAATTAGAAATTGTGTACATTTCATTGTTTTGAGTGGTATGTTTCAACAATTCAAATAATGGTATAATCTTAAGGGAATATATTTTAGAAAAATTTCTAAGATGTTAAACACCGATGGAATCTACTTTCGACCTATTGGATGTTGTTACTCAATACAAAGCAGTTATAAATAATTTTTTGTATTGCAAAAAATATTAAAAAATATCAAATGACTCCCGAATCTTGGTATTTTGCCAAAAGTTTGTTAAAATTTTTGGAACCTTTTAAGACTGCAACTGTGAAGTTTTCAAAATCTTATGATTCCATTTCTAGTAGTATTTTTATTTCAATAATTACTATGATGCAACCATTTCAATATATGAATTCGAATTCTTATATTAGCCATATTGTTATTCCCGCTATGATAATATTTTGAAGTATTTGAATCCTCTTCCTATGTTGTATTGTATTGTTATTGTAATGGATCCTCATATCAATTTACCGGGTATAAAGAGTTTGATTGAAATATTTTTTGCTTTACTTGGAGAAGAATCTCAATATGAATGTAATGATTATTTAACTAGATTTGAGTTGACATTGAATAATTTATATGATTTTTATGTAGAACTTATGCATCTAGTGGTACGACATGACATACGAGTGTATCAACTATTTTTTTCTTCTTCTGAGGTAAGGGTAAAAGAACATTAGAAGATGTCACTGTAAATTTTCTTTCTTGTATTCAATCTAAAAAACTAAGGACTAATGCACCTAATGAATTAAACTGGTATAATTCACAAGATAGTGAGAGTTCTAATGCTAGGATTGAGGTGTTACAATGGTGGAAAGAGCATGGAACTTTTTTTCCAATTCTTTCACACATGGCTAGAGATCTACTGACCCATCCTGTGTTTACAATTGCATCAGAAAGGGCTTTTTCTTTAAGTGACAGGGCATTGAACGTTTACAGGAATCACTTAAAGTCGGATTCATTGGAGATGCTCGTGTGTACGGAAGATTGGATGATAGCAGAAGAAAAGACTCAAGTAAAATCAATGGACGCCTCAACAAGTGGAAGAAAGTCTCCTGAAGATCACGTCGAAGTTGAGTCAGGAATTTAGGGCGATGAGATTCTAGATTTAGATAAGTTGAGGTGCACGACAGTAGGGGAATGCCCTAACTCTAGGCTGTCTCGAACTCTAGATTATCTCCTTAAACATGTAATTCAATAAATTTGTATGATTTTTTTGTTTTTATTACATGTATTTGTATGTAATTTGATTGTTGTAAAAACATATTCGGCCCAAGTTTAAATCCAATCCGGCCCGGGCCTGCCCCCCACTCGGGCAAACCCACCGGGTTGGGGCCCAGCCCATCCCGCCCTGTCTGAATGCCAATCCAATGCTTCGCCTCCTCCTCGGACCCTAATAAGGACGAGGTGTATCGCCCGGAATTCTGTACCTAGGAAACTCGAGACACAAGCCAGAATCTTACTTCAAATGAGTTCTTAACACAAAAAATTGATAGAAAAAACTTTTATTGCATCAGAGAATGTTATATTGTACAATACAATCTTACAATTAATTTTTTTACATCATAAATTACATCAATAAAATTTATTATACAAATTTTACAATCTCCACTTGGACGCTCCATGTAGCTCGAGTCTCCTGCTTCCACGACCCAGTAGTCCTGCAACTAATCAGACTGTGGGCATGTCAGTTGAATGCAGCTGACGCAATGCTAATAAAACTAGCGACTCTCCAAAACTCAACAACCAATATTTGATGCAAAGAAAAATGTGCAATCAAATCACAAGTGTTAGTGTATGTCACGACCTAGAATCTAATGCACAGTTCTCAAATGCACATGATGGTCCTACTCTAATGCGAACTTGATTTGGAAACGTATGCATCCTATACTACATTCTCTCCCAAATCAAGCTCGCTTTCTCCTTATCTTAGGGTTCGTTCCCTCGCCATGCATCCTACTCTTGTACTCTTTCTCGTTCCTGACATTCGTCTAGTGGCTGATAAGATTGCAGTTGTTCGGGCCAATTCCGTCTCTACAGTCTGTAGTGGTGTCCATGTTTTCATTATGCCCGATCCCCGCAGTATTACAACTCCGGATCTCACCCAAAAGTTACTACGAACATATAGGTGGACCCGCGAAGTTCCCTCACCGAGAGACAGAGTCTTACTCACGTTTTTTAGTCTTACTCTAGCTCCTTGTCCGTATTAAACAATATAGAACTTGACAAATTCTTAGGGTCCATTCCTAACTTCTAAAAGGAGAATTATAGTACGTACCCCCCATTCTTATCACTAGACCCTAAAAATTATCAGATGAGACTACATCGCCCGTGCCCCCTGACAGGTGAGACGGCGTCGTACGTGTCCCCTTGATAGGATGAGTACAACACCCAACTAGTGCTTGTTCTTACATTCAACAACGACGTGGTCTAAACCTAAGATAGTACCATTAGTGAATACCAGGTGGTTGCTTGCTAGTTAATCAACCTAATCTTTATATCAGAACACAACTGTTCCAAGTGGCATCCAAACCAACCTCCAAACTAGGCCCAAGAGTTGGCCCGATTTGGCCCCAACTTGACCCGGTGACATTTGCGATTCAACCCCCATCGATCGCCAATCACCCTCTTGCTTGGACCTCGACCATGTCTCCGGCCCGCGATCAATCCTCCTTGGTTAGCGATCTGTCGATGCACGAAGACTGTCTTGACCCATTGTTCTTGAGGTGACAAGGGCTACTAACTACCCAAAAGATTAAGTAGTAATGATAGATCCTAGGATAAAATTACTTCCCTAAACATCTGTTAGGTTTCGAAGGAAATCACAGATTAAAAACACAACAGAAAAATTTGAAAATTATCGAAACATAGTCATGGATCCATGCGAAAACCATAAATCGTGTTTCGGAATTATACCTTAAAGATGGATCTGCTGTCTCCACAGTATGCCGATCAGAACACTGCACTATTGCGGTGCCTCTATGGTATCCACACGAACGAAACAAAAAATGGCTCTCCTTCAAACCGCGGTGCTAGCTACGGGAAGGAGATGTTCCTCATGATCTCTCTCTCTCACACTTTCTCTGATGGCTAGGTTTTTTTTCACGTGTGTATTTTTCACAGATACATATCATATATATAGGTGCAGAAAATCAACCATAAGAAAGTAATGACGCTGTTGGGCTCACAATCTGACCTGGGTCAGAATCGTGTGTGGGCTTTTGAACTTTAGTCGGCCCATTAAATCTAATTAAATGTTCAACCAATTTTAGGAGTTCAAGTCTTACTTGGATCCCTAATTAAATTCATCTTATGAATTTAAATCCCAATTTTGATCCATTCTAAGTGTGTGACCCTATAGGTTCCCATTACGTTGACAGTATTACTAAAATCATATTCTATTATTACAAACAATGAATGGTATCTAGTAATACATCACTGCTACTCAAATAACGGGAATGTCAGTGATTTGACATAACCTATCCATGACCAATGTTACTATGTAGTCTAGTCCCTTTGTCCAGATATCTTAATTGACCACAAATCATAGAGCGTGTCAACCTTGTATAGTTCAATCTTTAGTTTCTTGATGTCCGAGTAAACTTACTAAAGCAAATGCGCTCAATATCTCATATTGAATCATTTGAGCACAACCATGTATTTTCCAGTTTCACTCAATCAAGGGGCCTGTAGATATCGCTCTTGTTATGTAAGAGGGATAAATCTTATCTAAGTCACTCACATCCCTCCACATGATTTGTATTATATCCAAGAGTCGACTTTATAATCAACTTATTACAGGCAAAGTTTGATGGCATTAAAATATATAATTTCTCATGTAGGAACCGTAGTGACTTTAAGTCAAAAGACTACGTACACCAGGATCACTGTGAGATCCGCATATGACACTCACGTAATAGTTGTGCAACATTCTCATGGTGGGTCAGTCCAGTACATTATTACTCTAATATGTACCCATGTGAAGACTTGATATCTCATATCCATAACCCGTGAGAATGGTCATCAGTCTATGCACACACTAGTCTCTATGTATTATCGTTGTCTTAATTCACAATAATACTTGACAAGGGACATTTAAGAACACTGTTCTGATTTTAGCCAATAGAATCTCACAATCAAGTCATATACTTGATATCCCATGACATTGAACTTACTATTCTAAGGAGTTTATTATGTTCATTTAATTCACACGAAATAACACAATAAATGAAATGCCTAAATAAAAAATAAATGTCATAATACAATGTAAACTAGTAATGTCAATATACAACTGGCCTCTAGGACATACACCAACAATCTTTCACTTGCACTAGAGCCAATGAGACATACATCTAATGCCTATTGATATAGTGTGACCCTTATGCTTTCGCTATGCTGGAGGCTTTGTCCGTGGGTCAGCGATGTTATCATCTGTCGGTACTCTGTATATCTTCACATATTCTTTATCGATGATCTCTTGAATGAGATGGAAGCACCTAAGTATATGTTTAGATCACTGGTGAGATCTAGGCTCCTTAGCTTGTGCAATGGCCTCATTGTTTTCACAATAGAGGTCCACCGGGTCCACAATGCTAGGAACCACACCATGTTCAGTGATGAACTTTCTGATCCAAACAGCCTCCTTTGTTGCATTAGAGGTTGCAATATACTCATTCTCTATGGTAGAACCGACTACTGTCTCTTGCTTCGAACTCTTCCCGCTCACAGCTCCACCATTTAAGCAAAACACAAAACCCGATTGCGATTTAGAGTCATCCTTGTCGGACTGGAAGCTAGCATCAGTGTAGCCCTTTACAACATGCTCTTCCTCGACTCCATATACCAAGAACGAATCCTTAGTCATTCTTAAGTACTTAAGGATGTTCTTGACAGCAGTCCATTGACTCTCACCAGGATCTGACTGGTACCTACTGGCCATGCTCAAAGCATATGTGACATCTGGACGAGTACATAGCATGGCTTACATGATAGATCCAATTGTAGATGCATATGAAATCTTAGTCATGCGATCTCTTTCATCTTGAGTGGAAGGACATTCAGCATTAGACAGACTTACACCATGCGACATAGGGAGGAATCCTTTCTTAGACTCTTGCATATTGAAGTGTTTCAATACTTTGTCTATGTATGTACTCCGACTTAGGACAAGCAGTCTCCTTGATCTATCTCTACATATCTTGATGCCTAATACATATGTAGCTTCACCCAAGTCCTTCATGAAAAAATATTTTCCTAGCCAAGTCATTACAGACTGTAAGGTAGGGATGTCATTCCCGGTGAGTAGTATGTCATCTACATACAACACCAGAAATAAAACTGTACTCCCAATAACCTTCTTGTAGAGACAAGGTTCATCTTCGTTCTTGATGAAACCAAACTCTTTGATTGCATCATCGAAATAAAGATTCCAGCTTCTAGAAGCTTGCTTTAATCCATAAATGGATCGTTGGAGTTTACACACCTTTACAGCATCCTTTGGAGTGAAAAAATCCCTAGGCTATGTCATGTACACATCAATGAGAAGATTTCCATTTAGGAAATCAGTTTTGACATCCATCTGCCAGATTTCATAATCGTGATATGTTGCAATAGTAAGCAAGATCCGAATGGATTTAAGCGTGACAACTAGGAAAGAAGTCTCATCATAGTACACCATGAACTTGCTTGAAACCTTTAGCCACCAACCACCCCTTAAAGGTATGCACATTATCATCCATGTCAGTTTTCTTCTTAAAAATCCATTTGCACCCAATAGGTTTTACCCATTCAGGTGGGTCTACCAAGATCCATACTTGGTTGGTATACATGGATTTCATCTAAGATCTCATGGCCTCAAGCCATTTCTCAGAGCCTATGCCTTTTGCAACTTTCTCATAAGTCGTAGGCTCATCTTGATCCATGAGTAATGCATCTCCATGTTGAGTCACGAGAAATTCATACCTCTCAGGTTAATGAGGTATTCTTCTAGACTTACGTAGGCCTTGTGCTACTTGAGCAGGTGGTTGTTTCACAACAATTTGTGGAGTCTGCTCCCTTTCTACCATTGGTTCGCTACTACTTTGCAAAATTTAAATTTCTTCAAGTTCTATCGTTCTCCCACTGGTCCTTTTGGAGACAAATTCTCTTTCTAGGACCACAGCAGTCCGTGCGACAAAAACTTTACATTCAGTCGGATTATAGAAATAGTAATTCTTGGTTTCCTTGGGATATCCTACAAAAAAGCACTTATAAGATTTGGGACTAAGTTTATGAGGAACTTGGCGCCTTACACAGGCTTCACAACCCCAAATCTTCAAAGAAGACGCACTAGGACGCCTCCCAGTCCATATCTCATATGGTGTATATTGAACCATTTTAGATGGAATACAGTTAAGTGTGAAAGCAGCTGTTGAAAGAGCATGTCCCCAGAAAATGCTTGGAAGGTATGCATGTCTCATCATAGATCAAACCATGTCTAACAATGTTCGGTTTCTCCTCCCACACTCTTTTAAATGGTCATCAAATACTTGGCTTAAGTACTCACCACCTCGATTTGATCGAAGGGCTTTAATACTTTTACCAAGTTGGTTTTATATCTTATTCTTGAATTCTTTGAACTTTTCAAATGATTCTGATTTATGTTTCATCAGATACAGAAACTCATATCTACTGAAATCATTAGTAAATGTAATGAAGTACTAAAAACCTCCTCTAGCCAATGTGTTAAAATATCCGCAGAAATCACTATGTATGAGACCTAAAAGATTACTAGCCCTTTCACCTTTTCTAGTAAATGGAGCTTTTGTCATCTTGCCCAACAAACAAGGTTCACATACCTCATATGATTCAAAATCAAATGAGTCCAAGAGTCCATCTTTATGGAGTTTGGATATGCAGTTCTCATTTATGTGGTCCAAATGACAATGCTGAAGGTAAGTTGGGTTCGTATCATTTGATTTGAACCTCATAGTATTTATACTAATGACGGTCATTTCGAGGTCGAGAATATAAATTCCATTACTCAATTGTGCATAACCATAACATATATTATTCAAATAAATAAAATAACTTTTTTTCTTTATTATAAATGAAGAATCTTTCTTGTCCAATCAAGAAATAGAAATAATATTCCTACTAATAGCGGGCACAAAATAAAAGTTCTCTAACTCAATGATAAATCCAGTGGCAGTGGGTAATGATAAATGACAAGTCCATACAGCTAAAACAACAACTTTTGCTCCATTTTCAACTCGTAGGTCCACTTCGCTCATAGCCAATGGTCTACTCCTTTTGAGATCCTGGAAATTTACACAAATATGAGATCCACATCTAGTATCTAATACCTAAGATGCAGAAGTAGATAAATTGACATCTATAAAAAAATACCGATAGTGGAAGTCTCACTTCCTTTCTTCTTCTTAAGCTCCTCCATGTACTTATGGCAGTTCATCTTCCAATATCCAGTCTCACCACAGTGGAAGCATGTGCCCTCCTTGGCCACCCCACCCTTAGGTTGCAAAGCAGAAGTGCTGGACTTGAAATTGCCTTTGCCCTTCTCCTTGCCCTTGGGTTTCTTAATCTGCTTTTTTCCCTTGCCCATACCTTTGGTCTGTTGGACCATCATAATGGTCTTTTCCTTACTAATATTCTGCTCAGCAGTTCTCAACATGGTTAGCAGTTCTGGAAGAGGTTTGTCAATTTCATTCATATTTTAGTTCATGATGAATTGACTATAACTTTCCGGCAACGATTGCAGGACCAAGTCGGTGGCCAACTCTTGACCCAAAAGGAAACCAAGCCTTTCAAGGTTCTCTATGTACCCAGTTATCTTGAGCACATGAGTTCTAACAGGGCTTCCTTCTGTTAGTTTGCACAGAAACAATGCCTTTGAGACTTCAAACCTCGCATGCCTAGACTGCTCTTGATAGAGCCTCTTGAGGTGTATGATCATATCATAGCCATCCATGTTCTCATGTTGTTTCTGAAGCTCAGAGTTCATCGTGGCTAGCATGAGACAACCAACATCCAAAGCGTCATCTTGATGTTTCTTATGAGCATCCTTTCTGGTGCGAGGGACACTTGCAATAGGTGGCTCAGGAATAGGTTGTTCTAGAACATACAACTTTTTCTCATGCTTGAGGACTATCCGTAGATTCCTGTACCAGTCTAGAAAATTTATCCCAGATAGTTTTTCTGTAACCTCCGTTTCCGCTAATACTTATTTCCTAAATATTTTCTGTATCTCGATTATTTATAAATTCATTTTGTGTTAAATTCGTTCTGGATCTTCTATTAAAATCTTTTCAAATAAAAAATTATATTTATTTCGAATAATGGTGTATTTTAACTTTATTTTCTATTCTTAATTGATCGATTATTTTTATTATTATCATTATTATTATTATTATTATTATTATTATTATTATTATTATTATTTCTTGATTGTTTATTAAAATTCATCTTTTGTTATTTATTATTGTGAAAGCCTATAGTTCCTAGCCTATATTTTATTATCATTGGAGTATGAATTTAGGTATACTATTTGATTTAGTTAATTAATATGTACTACTATATTGCTATCTATGATATTTTAACCAAATCAGATCCAATCTTATTTATTTTGTGAATCCATACATTTGATTGTGTTTATTAATAATTGAGTATTAATGTGATGCATATTAATTGAATTACTTGTTATATTATGTTACTATTGATTTATTTGTTCAACATTTAATCTAAATCCTATTTATTTTTCCCTATTGGATTTAAACCCAAAACCCTATAGCCTCTTTTCACTTTGGATCCTAACCCAAACCCGCATTGGTGTACCCAAACCCGTTAACCCAACTTAAATCCACTAACACAATTTTCCCTAGATCTCTCCAACTCCCCTCACGTTCACCACAAATCACTCTCCATATCTCCCATTAATTACTCATCTCCAACTAATTCCCCTTGATTAATCCACGTGACTCTCTCTCTCTCTCTCTCTCTCTCTCTCCCCCCTCTTAATCAACACAGCCAAACCCCTTCAACCCTTCATCTTCCTCTCCCTTACTGTTCAAACCCAACCCTTACCCCTGCCACTGTTCATCTTCAACCCCTGAATCCCCCGACCTCTCTTCTTCCCGTTCACTTCCGAAACCCACTCGACCACCGGCACACCCTAGTTCCACCTCCGCATTGTCACGATCCACTACGCGCCAAGAACTCCAACCCATCGTTCTCCCCCTTCCTCTGTTTTGGCACTCAAACCATCCGCTCCACTGCCCAGCCCTCGAGCCTTGCCATCGCCCCTCATCCCACTCTCGACTGCACCTCGCATCCACCACCAATCACCTTCTCCACCCTCGACGCCCTGTCTCCCCGTCAACCACCCCCTGCACCCCGCATTGCCATTACCGCCTTCTTCCCTCTTCCTCTCTTCTCTGTTTCTTCCGAACCCCACTGCAAATCCCCTTCACTACCGTCGACCACCACTACGCCGCCGCCGGCAACATCGCCGCTGTTGACATTGCTAGTTACTGCACTGGCTGTGGTGTTGCTTTGCTGAAGTTGTTATTGGTTGTGATTGGCTGAGGTTGCCATTTGGAGCTCTTGCAGTGATTTGGCCGTACGTGAGTTGCACGTGTTGCTGTTGGGATCCTAATCCAGTTATTATATTATCTCAGATTAATCATATTAAAGGCAAGTCACTTTCTTCTTGAATTGCATATTATGTCAAATTCAAGGTCTTTATTGAAACTCCGCAAGTAGATCATGAATTGTTTATCATATTATTATATTGCTCATCTTTTGTCGAGTATATTGAGGGTTTACACGAGATAACTCAAGATATTCTTGACTTTGTGCCATTATTGACTCTAAAATATCGAATCTTTCATGTATTCATGTAGTATTGATAATAGAAGTTATTCATGCATGACATCACACAAATAAACTATTGTAGAATTGATTATTAGGTTGTTGTGCTTGAATGATTGATTAATGCCTCGTTGATGTTAAACTAGTATATGGATGTATTCTTTATTGTATTTACCACGCTGAATATAAGATTTGTTAACTATTGAGTTGAATTTCATCATGTTTAGAACGCTTTTATTTCATGAAATATGTCGAACCCTGATTTTCATTATCTGCCTGGAATTTGTGAGATCTTTTTGACCTAGTATTGGACATAAAAAATTATTGCTTTATAAACAAAAATTGTAGCCCTATGTTTCTAGGTTCTCGAACATCTAAAATATTTGAATTCCGAGTTTTATTACAAGAGTTATGGTGTTTTTACTACTGCTGCCTTTTTACTTCTAGAATTCCTGATTCATGTATTTCTTCATGTTTAAGTTATTAAAAAGATAAGTTAATGTTATAATATTGCCCTAATAAATTTCAGATTATTAGTTAACATGATTATGGGCTTGACAAATATTTTTAATGAATTTAAAATTGGGTTTTTACTGATTTTACAAATATAACAACTTGATCTTGATTTTCAGTCAGAACGTGCAATCTGTAAACAAACGATGTAATTAACCTATCTATTGTTATCGTATTTCATATTTTAAATATGCATTGGAACCAGGCAGGAGTCTACTTTCTAGAACTTCTGACGGATCCAGTTTTGAATTTTTTTAGCAGCGAGAAACTTGATTTTGGTACAGTAACCTATTGCTGTACAGAATTGTGTTTCCATATTTTCCTAAGATAATTGTATATATATCATTATAATGAATGAATTGAAGTGTATAAATCGCATTGCATGATCTTAATATACTAACCATTCTAATTGTCCTATTCTAATTGATCGTCATATTGTTACTTCTATTGATACCATCGTTCATCAAATTTCTCTAAATTGCATAATGTATTAATTGTATCGATAAAATGTTTAACAAGCCGGGGATTAAGGGTTGACTTAAGTAGCGGACAATACAGAGACTGTACTCGGGGGAAGGTGCCCGTGTTTCCCCAAAATATTGTGTCAGCTATTATTTATCGATTGATTGTTGGATTACTGACCACAATATCCCAATTCATCGTGTATTGTTTATCGTGCCGACTAGTGTTTATTGTTTATCATGCAACGGAGTTGCTATCGTTATTGTTTATAGTTATCGTGCCGAGTACATAAACTATAGATTCCACCACTAGAGTCTAAACGACATTGATTCTTTGCATCGAACCTGTGGTATGAGACGCAGTAGTACGTGCATTAGTTAGGCTAAAAGCTAATAGACTTAGGAATTGACACAATATTGACATTTCATGTTGAACATCGTCATTGCTATTGATATTGAACATTGTTATTGATATTGACATCGACCATTGAGTATTGACATCGAATATTGAAATATCGTTTATTGTTATACCCATCGCATTAGTACCATTGATATTGATTATTGTTATCGACCATTGTTATTGATTCTTATTGTTTTATTGAATTCATTGTTATACCATATTTCCATTGTTCATTGCTTTCTCTACTTGTTGTCCATGACTTGTTCTATGGATAATTTTTCTCCTCTTTTTAGATGAGGTATTCACAGGTGATCAAGGAGAGTTACATGCAGTTCTTGGAGAACATACTTTCTGAGGATTTATTGCTTTCTAGATTGATCGTTGTTTTATTGGACTTTTTGTATTGAGTTTCATTAACATTGTATATTGGGCTTTTGACCCGGAGATTGTTACTTTGTTTTCAGACGTTGGATTATCGAATTTGAATATTTCATGTTTTATTCTGAGTATTGTTATTCATGTGATTGTTCTTTTATGCATGCGTGGTTGTATTTATCTTGTTATATTGTTGAGTTGAACAATAACAGCTTATGGATGACGCAAGTCATTCGCTGGCCAATATCATGTGCTTGTGTTCCGTATTTTGGAAAATGGGGCGTGACATGTTCCTTCTCAAGGACAGATTGCAATGATAGGTTAACTAATGTGTTGGATGTCAGGGTAATCTGTCAGCAGAAATATGCAAAGTAAATATCATTATATTAAAATATTTAACAGAAATATGCAAAGAAGAAAATATTTAATCATCAACAGAAATATGCAGAGTGTGTATCAGGACATTGAAATATTTAATACGGTCTTTTATTAAATGTACCTCCTATTTTTATTCAAATCAATGGCTCTCATCATTGGCTCGGAAAATCCCATCGTAAGACTTTCTAGTAGGATAAGATCCATATTTCACCTAGTTTTGAGTAAGCTTTGGCTGATCAACCAAAATTCAGTTATTTAGGTAGGGAACATTTTCCAGTTACATCATATGTAACTCTTGGATAGTTGGGTGTGTAATGCCCCGAATTCCAAATAAGACCGAATTTGAGATTCCACAGGATCTTACACTTCACTTCGTACAATTTTACAAGGAAATTTAAACTTTTCAACAACATCAGAGTTCTTTACAATTTGTTTACACAGCGGAAGATACAACAATGGAAATAAAATACAATTTGTACAATTTTATCAATATAATTAATCAACAGCATCGTAACATCTTTACTTCTTCATGAAAATGTCCATTACCTGCATGGTAAGCTGTAGGCACGTCAGTTACTTACAACTGACGAAAATGTTATACTCGGCTATCCTCTCTATGCCGTACATATAACGATCTCAATACTTTAACAAACCACAAATTTGAATGAACAATAAAGTATCAAAAGTGATTATTCTAAACATGTAAGTGTATGCAATGTCTTAATGCCTAATGCACACATTTTTAGACTAAGATGACACAAATGCATACTTGTTCGGATTCTATGCATCCCATACTACATAGGTCCGAGGGAAAGCACTTACGTACTCCACATTAAATGGTTCGATCCATCTCCATGACAACTACCCAATTTAAAACAAGGTTGAGACGTTCCACGAGTATGGATCCCAGTCCCGGAGAATCGCCGCAGCAAGACCCCTGCCCGACTGTTATACAGACAACTCGTCGTGCCAACTTCCCGCAAGTGCCCATCTAGCCCTGGTATACGTATATACTTTGCAGAACGGAAAACTATCCGCCCGACTACGCATAGTCCCGGATTTAAAATAAAAGCTCGTCTCCCACGAGACAACCTCAGTCCCGGAGTACGCCGCTCGACTGGGTCTATAGTCCCGGTGAACCGCCGCAGCAAGACCACCGCCCGACCGTATAGAGAGCCCCACTTACGTTTGCCCAATGTTTATCACATCTTCACTTATGTGCCTAATTCTTAAGTTCAAGACATTAATAATTTATCATACCTAGAATTAGTTTTACCTCCTACAGGACTTAGTCACAAAAATACGAGATAGCTCCATGGCCATATCTCAAAATTATATCTCAATTCTTTTATTTCAATAGTGCCAGTACCCGAGGTCTTACTAACTCTAAATCACCATGATTTCATGTACAAGAAATCATGGGTATTCACACCCTTCAATAAACATGCCTTAAACTTAGATATCCTTATCTTCAACTTATTCACAAAATTGATCCATTTCTTATTTTAGCATGTATTCATGATTCACTTATGAAATTACAATTCTAAAATAGAACAATAATTCCTTTCTTGGACAAAAGATTCATCTTTATAAATTCTACTAGCAATTTAAGAAATTCATATCTCAATTCACATTCTCCACATAAGTGTTTGTTTACACAAGGAAAATTTTATAACTTGTTACATATTTCTCTCCTTTTTTCAAAAATAAGTATCATATTCTCAAATAATAATTTTGGAGTCAAAACTTATTTACTAACTCAATTCTCCCTTTTTACTTTCTCAAAATATACAAGAAAATTTCATAACTATCTTTAATAATTTCTATTTTATTTTATATGAATAATAGAATTTATTCTCAATCTTATTCACAAAAAATCCCAAAAGTATATTAAAACCACACAAAAAAAATCAAAAGTTACTGTCGGGTTTCGAACCCATGTTCAGCCGAGACCAACAGTAAATGCCCAAGACCAACAGTAAATGCCCAAGCCCAAACCCACTAGCCACTAAGTCCATTTGGACTCTGTGTCAAATATCACACCGAAAAGCCCCATATGCTGAGCTTCTGGTTTCAGAATTTAATTTAGTGAATTAAAATAAAATGTGACTATCAAGTTTCGAACCCAAGATATCTTATAAGTAGTGCTCTGTGGTGTACTGCCTAACCAGTAAGTCCAAGTGTAATTTCTGTTTAGGAGTTGTATTAATACACTTTTGTTCATACTGTTCAGAAATTGGTTCTTTTTAACAAAACTTGTTTATCCAATGATCCATTCTTTTAGGATATTGAAATAAGCTTTTCTTTTGACTGAGAATGAATTTTTTTTAAAAACAGTAAACAACTGATTTCAAAATCATTAAAAATATATTTCTATATTTTTTTAATTCTTCTTTTCTTTTTACACATAAACTTATATTTTTCTCAAAACTTGAATTTAAGAGTTGTATTTATTAAAACTAATTTAGGTTCTCAATTATACTAAATTTTTTTTTTGTAACAATACCCACATGCCTCTCAATCATGAGAATCTCACAAAAACCTCTTTTATGTAAGAATTTATATTTTCAACATAAATCAACATGTTTCAAGGCAACAATAAAAATTGTTTTCTTTCTTTCTTCTTTCTAATTATCATGGCATCAAGGCATATATTTAATATAACATTACTTCTACAAATTTTCATACAAATTATATATTCGACATGTACAAATTTACAAACATACTTGTATGGTTCATAGCATTAATTCTTTTGTTAATATTCCCCTTTCTAATTATCATGTGGCAATTATTTACTTAATCACAACAAGATGGCATCCTACATTAGCATGGATTATGTCTGCATATTTCACATCAAATTCAATCTAAACTACTCATTTATAACTTTTAGCATGCATTCTCTACATTAGAAAAAAAGAGATCACCCACCTCTATGAAGAATGAAAAATCACAATGAAGAGATCTCTTCTAGCTCCTAGTTCCACTAGCACCTCCTTGTCCTTCTCCTCCTAGCAAGCCTCCAATGCACAAGAAATACTCTCTTCCTCTATTTCTTTTTCTCTCTAATTTTTTTGGTTTATTTTGAGTGTGACAATAGAAGAGAAATGAGGGTGTATTTATAGGACTAGGTGAGGGTTTAAAGTGCAAAATTATCCACCTAATAAATTATTCTCTTAATTCTCCAACTCTTCATTTCTTAACTCCCAAACCCCCCAACATTTCACTACTCCACCACTCTAATTCCCTAAATCCCCTACCGGACTATCTCTCCCTCTTCATAACCGAACCCCCCCCCCCCTCTCTACTTGCACAGCCGACCCCCCCCCCCTCCACACACACACACAATGCCACGTCACCCTCAAGTGATGTCATCGGCCCATTTCCAAACAGCCATCTGCTGTTCACGTGGGGCCCCATTCACTACTACACAATATTTCCCAAATCACATTATTAATGCATATAAATCATCTATATATATACTATCTATATATATAGTATATTATTATTTTAGAATGTAAGTAAAGATAGTTTAATTAAAATTTATAATGTATCATGCACAAATAAAATAAATACACATACTTCAAAAATTTATTTTTTTTGAAAATAAATACGCTCAAATACGCGCACCGAAACAAACACGTGCTTCGCACGTAAAATATCAAAAATACAAAATTCGACGTTATCAACAGAAGAATGTTAAAGATAAAAACAATATAAGAAAAATAAATTTTATATATTCCACAATGTGATTGCTACGTACGTAGAAAACACGTGCAGTACACGTACAAAAGTCTTTAGATCAAAATGCGATAAAATGAATTTCTATTTTATAAAATGGATTTGAATACAAAATAAATAATTTAAACACATAGAAAATATTACACGTAGCGGTGGGAACACCTAATCGATACGTGCATCAAAACACGTAAAAAGCACGTAAAACCCAGAGGTTGGAATTTAATATTTTAGTTGATTTAAACAGGATAAAAAATACGGGGAATGCATAAATAGTTAGAAATCACAATACGTAATAAAAATAAGTTACAAATATTACTAGCACGGTACAAAATACACTTGCATAACACACAAGGGCAAAATTGTCATTTCTAATTTTGCGGGGTGTTACACTCTCTCCCCTTAGAATAGTTTCGTCTCCGGAACTTGCTAGGGTAAAGGTTGTATTTTGTATACACCAAAGAAAATATCTTATTGTCTATAGAAAACTGTAAACATCCAGAAAATAAATATAGTATAAACATAAGCAATGAGGAAAAACAAGACAAACTCTATATAAGGAAAACTATGAGTATCAAATTTTTATAAGAACGAAACGAAAAAACTAGAAGAAAGAATGCTACAAAAGACAGGATGTATTGAGGGAAAATTTTCATACAAAAATAATATTTAGATAAAAGGAAAAATCAATTAAGTCATTAATTACGGAATAGTTCGGAAAACAATGCCGTAATGAAAATATAGTCAATATATAATTTATAAGTAGGTTTAGTAGTCAAAAATCTATCAAAGTAATAAGCGGTAGAAAATCACAAACTGAATTGGTACTGCAATTTAAAAGAAAATGTTTGGAAGATTCAAGAGCATGGAATTTAGTTAAAAGCATAGACAACATAAGATGATTTGTATACAAATTAATGTCAAAAAATAATTTCTAAGGTAACTATAACATATGATTTGGAAATACAAGTCATATATTGAAATACTTTCGAATTATCAAGCAGTGCAAGAAAACCAATATACCAAATTATATATGTACTTAGGCGCAATTTTTTTTTTTTTTTTTTTTTTGGCGAAACAATCAATATCATGATACGAAAATTATAAATAGTTTGTAGGAGTAAAATCACACATCATAGTAGAATAACACATCATCGAAACAATACAAAAATAAGTATATAGAAATAAATTATGGATCATAGACAAAAATATAATTAATAAGATATGTATATTTTGTTAAACAAGTAGCCACCAAATCTAAGATAAGTTAACAGCAAAACACGGTGAAGTTGTATGAAATACTTACTCATGTAAAGATACAAAATAAAGAAGAAGACAGCAAGCTAGTTGAGATTAAGTAGTAAATGTACAAGTAAGATAGATGTAGACATCAGTGTAAACAATATAATGCTAGGTTGCAAAATATTATAAAATAGTGTAAGCTAGTACAAAAATAGAATAGGGGTAAGTAAATATCATAGAAAACGAAGTAGGGGTTATCAAAGTAGACAATCTCCTTCTGGTGGAGGTTCGCCTCGTTGGTAATTAACTGCAGACTTGCCTCTACGATCTCAAGTTGCAGAATTGCCCTCTATGATATCCGATTACAGTTTTCCTTCTGGACATTCGGTTACAGACTTTGCTTCCCTGACGTCCAGTTGCAGTTTGCCTCCATTGACATCTAGTTGTAGATTTGCCCTCTCGACATCATGTTGCACTAAAATGGAAGATGAAAAGATGTAATCTTCCATATATACTTGGATATTGGGTGTTATAGTTTGAAATTAGTTATATAAAAGTAGATAGAAAAGTTGTAATTGAAGTAGGAAATTATGACGATAAAATATTAAATAGATAGACTTTAAGTATAGGATATACAAATTTTGCAGTAATGAAAATGATTTAGTATATTCAAACGAAAATAGTGTACACTAGTAGAAAAAGCTATAGTCGCAATAGAAATTTCCCTTGTAGAAGAGTACAATTCCATGGTTAGTGTACATTTGTAAGGGATTTTTCTTCATTCCCTTGTAATTGTGCTATTGCGAAATCTCTCCTGGTTAATGTACATATTCACAACGGAATTTTAACTATCCCTTGCGAATATTAGCCACAATAAAATATCTGCAATGGAAGTTGTACCTTGCTATCCCCATATATAAGAGAATATCTATAACAAATTCGTCCATTGCAAGTGTGTTTTAAAAGGGATTTTTCCCATTACTGATGAACTATTGCTATAGAGATCTGTAAGATACTGATTCCCTTGCAGTTGCTACCTCGTGAATGCAATTGCACACATTTTTTCTTCATTACTTTATTTGAATGGCTTAACCAAATTTACAAATTAAAACAATGTATTTTGACACTACAAAACAGACTCGATTTACCGGCGTTTTTTTACGTCTTTGCCGGCGTTTTTTACGTCGGTGAAACCTTCACCGGCATTTATAATAGCGCCGGTCCAAATGCCGCCGAAGCGAGCGTTGCAAAAAGGTAGGGGTCTACACCGGCGATTTTACTGGACGCCGGTAAATATTAAAACTACACCGGCGGTCAGAAAATACCGGTGTATGGGGGTCTCTGAGTGCCGTTCTTTTACCCCCAATATACATTCACCGGCGGCCATAAACCGCCGGTATTTATCCATTCACCGACGTTTCTATAAACGCCGGTGTAGAATGAAAGTATACCGGCGGTCGTACACCGCCGGTGTATGTGCGTTTATGAGTGCCCGGTTTTTCCTACTTACAAGCACCGGCGTGACCAAAGAACGCCGGTGTAGTTAGGTTCACCGGCGTTTTATAAAACGCCGGTGTTCCTTGGTGCCGTTACAGCTAGCGGCATACACCGGCGTGTGTGGGAACGCCGGTATATCGCACACTGCAACTAATTTATTAGATAGACCGACGTTTTATAAAACGCAGGTCTATCTATACCCGTTTGTTTTTCATGCTCCGGTTTTCCGTTCAATTTCAATTCACAGTTTCATTTACAAAACCTGTAAACTAATTCACAACTGATTCAACCAATTTCGTTGCATATTAATGCGCAAATCACAACCAAACACAAGAATAATTAAAGATAATAAAGTTTCACACGTGTCATATCAACGTCCAAATTCACCGCAAAATTAACAGTGTCATAATTAACAAATTAATATAGTGACGAACACCCCAAATATCCCAACAAACCAGTCTGACAAATATCCCAAATATCCCAAATTAACAGTCTGACATAACTCTCATAAAAAAAACAGTCTGACATAACAACAGCAAGGAGGACATAAGAACAACAACCATACTAGGCCTGACCACAGATTCATACCCCTCGAGTAGCTTCAGTTCTGATCATCAGAATTTCCTTCATCTGGGCGACCGCTCTGTGAAAAAAAAAACAATAGTTTAATTCAACAGTAGACCACAATACAGAATATACATATTTTTTGAACTTGCAAAAAGATCTACCTGTATCTTAAATTATAAGATCAAAGTGCCAATTGCAAATGGAATTGTTAATGATATATAGAGAAGTAAAATAATTACATTGCAATGCTAAAAATCTAGTACTTAATTTTGTTTTTAAATATATCTAAAACAACAAAACAAATGAAAATTCAGTATCTAACTTGAAACCTTTATATTCTCCTCTGACTGGGAATATCCACTATCTAAAACAGTAAAACAAATGAAAATTCAGTATCTAAGCATGTCTTTCATGGATTGTTCAGATAATCCATGAAACTGTCATCGTGGAAGGAAACCAAATATAAGAAAAATAAGAAAAATAAGATAGGGCTCATATCAAGTGTATTTTTAGGGAACTGTCATCGTGGAAGGAAACCAAATATAGAAGCCAGAAATGGAAACAGAAAGAGGAATGGTAGAGACTTTGGATACACCAGGCTAACATAGCGGTATTTTCCTCATCTCTCTCTCTCATCCCTTGTTTCCCTTCAGCACACGAACACAAAGAGACATCAGCAACAACAGCAAGAGCGACAAGAACAACAATAATAATAAATTATTATGAACAAGATGTCTCTATATGGGTTTCCAGATCTCCACTCGAGCCCTATCTTTCTAATCACAGCCCAATAAAGAACATAGACAATAGCCACTAAACAATCCAATCACAGCCCAATCAAAATTTGCCATCCTGGATCTTAAATCTTCAGATGCATGAATTCAGCTTCTTTATCAGTAAAAGAAAAATGATAACATAGCGGTATCTAAGCATATATGTTTCTCTATTAATTCTTCATCCCAACTAAATCATTGATGTTTGTGGATCCAAAAGAAACCCCCACAAGGTTTGTTCAGCCCAATTCTTGTACATATCTGGAGGATTTTGGCATACGTACAGCTAGCATCCTCAGTTCACAGTGAACCCATTTTGGTTAAAAAAACATGCCAAGATGACAATCAGATGCATGAAATAAGCTTCATTAACAGTAAAAGAAGATGAGGATGCTAGTAGCATACTTAGTTTGGAAGTGAACCCATTTTTTGTTAAAAAATCATGCCAAAGATGGCAATCAGGTTCTCTAACAGTATCTGAAAATGAAAATATCCATTATCTGAGCATATATGTTGCTCTACTAATTCTTTAGCCCAACTAAATCTAAAACCCAATTGTTGTACATATCCGGAGGATTTTGGCATACACCTATAGCATCCTCAGTTCACAGTGAACCCATTTTGGTCAAAAAAACATGCCAAGATGACAATCAGATGCATGAAATAAGCTTCATTAACAGTAAAAGAAGATGAGGATGCTAGCAACATACTTAGTTTGGAAGTGAACCCATTTTTTGTTAAAAAAATCATGCCAAAGATGGCAATCAGGTTCTCTAACAGTATCTGAAAATGAAAATATCCATTATCTGAGCATATATGTTGCTCTACTAATTCTTTAGCCCAACTAAATCTAAAACCCAATTGTTGTACATATTCGGAGGATTTTGGCATACAGCTATAGCATCCTCAGTTCACAGTGAACCCATTTTGGTCAAAAAAACATGCCAAGATGACAATCAGATGCATGAAATAAGCTTCATTAACAGTAAAAGAAGATGAGGATGCTAGCAACATACTTAGTTTGGAAGTGAACCCATTTTTTGTTAAAAAATCATGCCAAAGATGGCAATCAGGTTCTCTAACAGTATCTGAAAATGAAAATATCCATTATCTGAGCATATATGTTGTTCTACTAATTCTTTAGCCCAACTAAATCTAAAACCCAATTGTTGTACATATTCGGAGGATTTTGGCATACAGCTATAGCATCCTCAGTTCACAGTGAACCCATTTTGGTCAAAAAAAATGCCAAGATGACAATCATATGCATGAAATAAGCTTCATTAACAGTAAAAGAAGATGAGGATGCTAGCAGCATACTTAGTTTGGAAGTGAACCCATTTTTTGTTAAAAAATCATGCCAAAGATGGCAATCAGGTTCTCTAACAGTATCTGAAAATGAAAATATCCATTATCTGAGCATATATGTTGCTCTACTAATTCTTTAGCCCAACTAAATCTAAAACCCAATTGTTGTACATATCCGGAGGATTTTGGCATACAGCTATAGCATCCTCAGTTCACAGTGAACCCATTTTGGTCAAAAAATATGCCAAGATGACAATCAGATGCATGAAATAAGCTTCATTAATAGTAAAAGAAGATGAGGATGCTAGCAGCATACTTAGTTTGGATGTGAACCCATTTTTTGTTAAAAAATCATGCCAAAGATGGCAATCAGGTTCTCTAACAGTATCTGAAAATGAAAATATCCATTATCTGAGCATATATGTTGCTCTACTAATTCTTTAGCCCAACTAAATCTAAAACCCAATTGTTGTACATATCCGGAGGATTTTGGCATACAGCTATAGCTTCCTCAGTTCACAGTGAACCCATTTTGGTTAAAAAACATGCCAAGATGACAATCAGATAAATGAAATCAGCTTCTTTAACAGTAAAAGAAAATGAAATTTTCCAGTATCTAAGTATATATTTTTCTATTAATTCTTCATCCCAACTAAACCATTCATGTTTGTGGCTCCAAAAGAAACAAGCACAAGGTGCGTTCGGCCCAATTCTTGTACCCATTTTGGAGGATTTTGGTATACAGCTAGCATCCTTAGTTCACAGTTAACCCATTTTGGATAAAAAAAACAAGCTAAGATGACAATCAGATGCATGATTTCAGCATCTTTGACAATGCTAAATTTGAAAAATAAAGGAAATCAAGATTCATAATCTGAAAAAACATGCTAAGTTTGAAAAATAAGGGAAATCAAGAGATGATACCGAAGAGAGAGAGAGAGAGAGCGGGGCAACGAGCACGGGGGCGTAGGAGATAGAGAGAGAGCGGGGCGAAGCGGTGGTTTCCGATCGCCAATTCACCTCCAAATAGAGAGAGTGAGGAGGGGAATCGAAAATGACGAAGGAAAGAAGGGACGATGACGAAAGGTCGAAGGCTGTCGAAGAGGACGAAGCGGCGGAGGCAAACGCGCGGGAAGTAGAGCGGGGAAGGAGGGAAAACGAAGGCGGCCCCTTTTTTTTTGGGGTTTGGGAAAATGGCGAGCGAAAGATTAGGGTTCGCGGGATTTATCTCAGCTTATTCACCGGCGTTTCAATTAGACACGCCGGTGAATGTATCAGTATATTCACCGGCATTTCTTATTAAAACGCCGGTGAATAATACACTTCACCGACGTTTTTAAATAAAACGCCGGTGAATATGAAGATTGCCCGGCGGTTTAAAGCGACCGCCGGTGTATAACCTTCCAATCTGGCACCCCATTCCTATTCGCTCCCTACCCCGACGCTACTGGTAAAACGCCGGAGAATATACGCCGGTAAATCGAGTATCTTTTGTAGTGTGACAATGAAGAACATATAATTATTTCACATATTGATTCACACAATTATATAAAGAAAACACAATAATGCAAAATAAGTTTGAATATTATATAATTCAGAACCTTCTCATTACAAAATTTTTTGTTTATTTCATAGTGCCAAAACAACAATACAATCTAGAAGAAAAGATAAGTTGTGAAACTCTAAGAAATAAAATAAAATGTTTTCATAATAAATTTTTACCCGCTACTGCTTTCATGTATCCCCAACTTCACTTTTCACGTAAGGTCTTCTGCATGTTCCTCATTACCCACTGTCTCAGTCATCGCCACTACATATAGACTACATGAAAAAGAAACAATACAAAATTAGAACTCATTATTCAATATATATAGATAATAATATATTATCCAATTGAGGCAATTAAATATATGGCTACCTCTTGTCGTATTTGACTATCGGATGAGTCGACAGTAGTATTTTCCAACCTTTGTTTCAAGGCTTCCATCTTATCAGGATGCAACTCACAAAAGAAGTCCATAAGAACTTGTTTTTGTATTGCCAACTTGTCACACTTTTTGAACAAAGATTTAACAGTTGATTCTTCTTGTATCCTTTTATCTATTCTTGATTCCGATGAGAGAGAACCAACATCATCTTCCTTTCTATTTCTCAGAATTTTTGTTCCTTTAAGTCTACTGCGGTTCTTCTTTGGACTGCCAAACACACTATAGACGCACCTATCTTGAACTTCTTGGGCAGCTTTGATGGATCTGAATTTTCAAAACCTTGTAACTTGAGTGCAGCTTGTTTGACAGAAAAAGTCAAAGCATCCTAAAATAAGAAAATGAATAATTGATATACATGCCACAATAAGAATCATCACAAAAATATTGAAGACTGAAAATCATCTTTACCCAAAGAATCTGTCTTAAGTTACATGAATTTGTAAAATTATTAGATGAGGGATATTTATTAAATGTAATGAAAGCAAATCTTACCACCATAATGAGGTTCTTGTTCTTCTTTGTTTTATTCTTGTATTCTTTGTTAAATGTTCCATAAGATATCTTCGCAATTTGGTCGACAGTCAACTTATCGACTTTTAATTTTTTCTTCTGAAAAAAAAACTTAATTTGAAGGTTATAATTTTGTAGATATAATTGGAAGGAAGAGAAAATGAGAATTTTAATGTTTCTCTTACCAGCTTATGCTCCGTCTGCACATACGAACTTAATCCCAAGTGATGATCAAAATCATTTGATAGTCGATTTCTGCTGCACTGCAATGATTTTTTCTGCGAAAGTTTACAAATAAGTAAAAATTCTTGTACTTTTTTTTAGTTCATTCTTGAAATAAATGGTCTTCTAATCAGGTATACAACCATATACCATTTGAATCAGGGAAAATTTATAATATCGACCAATCGATAATAAATTTTTTTTCCAAAAGATAAGTTGCAAGCCTTTGGCTCACTAGTTTAAAATCAACTAAAACATTAAACATGAGATAGCAGATTAACTAATCATGTGACCTAAATATCAAGGCCATTAGCAAAAACAAATGACAGAAAATTAGTGAAAAGAAACATAAATAATATGTAATGCACAGAAGTAAAATATATTATTTATTGGTTACAATTATGGTTCACGACCTAACCCGTGAAAATGCTCTAAGCACATAAATCAAGGCCTGACAATTATTTCTAACACAACATACATACAGAGAGCGAAGGGAATAGAACACAAAGGAATTTCAAAAAACTAGTTGGGTTCGAACATTTTGATGTGGCCAGGAACAGAACAGTATAATGATAGTAAATTGACATGATAGAACTAATAGTAGTTAATCATCATGCAAACCTCGAACTAGAAATTGTGCAACTTCACAAATAAAGAAGATCAAACTAGGTAATTCAAGTAAATGGTGATGAAATAACTACTGGTATGTCTAATTGCAATGAAAGCCTCAGGTCCAACACCTTCTGCAAGCAATGAATGCTATTTTTTTCTTCTTAAAAACAAAGTATCTTATTGTTATCTACAAAAAAATAAAAAGCAAAAATACCTTCTCTTGCCCTGGCTTTTTACAACAACAAATAATTATCCTTATTACCTAAAGTAATCTCCAAACTAAAATCAACTTGATACTGATACTTGTCAACAGTTATATTCTGGTGCTTGCGGTTTTCTTTCAAAAAGATGAGAAGCATTGAAGGAACCCTCTCAAGTACAAAAAGTTAATGATTTTCTTTCTTCAGTCACATTAGTATTATATCAGTTTTCCATGTTGCTTTATTCTAAAATTTGTTATTGTTTTTTGTTGTTGTTATAGTTGGGTCATAAAGACTGTAAGCAGCTCAAGTCAATTTCTAAAAGATATCATTAATTTTTGACTCATGGATGTAGAACATATATTGTACTGTATAATGCCCACAATGCCCACAGTGAGGAAAATAAATCTCATCTCTACAGATAACTCTGTGTGTATCTGATATTCTGATTCTAAACTGCCAAAGCATTTGACTCTATTTTTACCATTAATTTGTTTGTACCTCATTTCCTAACATCTTTTTTCCTGCTAATGTTTTTATCCAGTTCAATTACAACAGTGAACAACCTGCACCAGAGTCAATTACTGACAAAATTTATGGGGATACGCTTTCTGTATGTATCTGATATGATCCTAGTTTACTTATTTTCTCTTGCACATTATTTCATTGTAAACATGTACGTTGCATTTTTTTGCGGTATATATATATTATGTATCACTGCATAAAACTGATGTTCCTTATTTTCGTAATTTAATATTCCTGCTTGAAATTTGTTATTTATAGTGTTTGATTATTATTTCTTTGTATGCTTTGTTATTTCTATACTTTGTTTTTAAGAAGAAAAAAAATAGCAGTCATTGCTCTAAGCATATCTAACACAACATACAGAGAGCGAAGGGAATAGAACACAAAGGAATTTCAAGAAACTAGTTGGGTTCAAACATTTTGATGTGGCCAGGAACATAACAGTATAATGATAGTAAATTGACATGATAGAACTAATAGTAGTTAATCATCATGCAAACCTCAAACTAGAAATTGTGCAACTTCGCAAATAAAGAAGCTCAGACTAGGTAATTCAAGTAAATGGTGATGAAATAACTACTGGTAATTCTAATTGTTTCATATTCCTTTCTAGTTCGGTTTTTGTAAAATAACATGCTACAAATGTTATAAAGTTATTACAAATGTTAAAAACCACTCCTGTGAGTATCATTGGAAAAAAAATCTGGAACTGTGTGAAAAAGTTATTACTAGAGAAGCAAGTTAGGAAACTTTTGAGTCCGTATACACTTAGCTTTAGTGGATTCTTTAACTTGGGAATATTTAAAAATTGCAATCTTTCTGTTTGGAGCAACAAACTCTTCTATAGTTGCCTCAACTGCAAATCTGCATTATTTATACTTGCTGTGATTAATGAAGAAGAAATGTTAATAGTTATGGAAAACCTCCAATGTCAGCTGGAATGGATTTATAACATACAAAAACTCTGAAGTTTATGTATTAATGAATTAATCTGATTACTTTCTTCCTCTTATATATTGTTACGGATGACATTTTGCTTGCTTTTCCTTTGTTTATTTGCCTACATGCTCAACACATTTCAAACATAATAAGTTTCAGATAAATATATTTTATTATTACCTAATTTTCAAATTATACTTAAAAAAAGAAACAAATACATTAGAAATTTGAATAACTTAACTGGTAGGATCATTCTATACATACAACTTTTTCGTTTTTAGGATATACTTCTCAAGCTTTGATAATAGAGACCCACGTTTTGCCTAAATATTGAGTATTTTCTCTGGAGGAATTAAGAGAGGCAACAAGAAATTTTGAAAGGGCATCATATATTGGTGAGGGATCAATTGGAAAGGTGTGTATTTAATATAAATCTCTGGGATTTTTTTCTTGTGTGTACCATTAAACAGGAGAGCCTTCTAAACATGCATTTCAAATATTTGCATATGAAGCTATAGGCAAATATTTCTTTGCCTAAATATCAAGGCAATTAGCCAAAACAAATGATACAAATATTGGAAGTATACCTGTGAGGCCACTGACTCCCAATAATATGAACATGTTGAAAACTGGATTGCATTTGCTTGAGGATCTAATCGCTAGAACCGTTTCCAATCATCATTGTATTTAAGAAAATGGGAATGCAATCTACTCTTCCAGCACCCTAGCATACCTTGAATTTTAGTTTGAAATACATACTCCCATGCTTTCGGATTTTTGTCCATAACATAGAATTTCTGCAAACACGAGAGATGATGCTTGGTATTTATATAAAGATCAATATAAAATCTACAAACAGAAGTTCTTTGCTTAATATTACCAAAAGAATTTGCCATGTAGCTTCTAATCTGCTAAAAGGTTGATGCAGCCAACCAACTGCAATAGTGAATAGATCTGACCGCTTGGCTAGAATTCCTAGATAGTTGTTGAAGCGGCTACCCCACTTACCAATCGGCTGGCCTAACTCGTTCCATTTTAAAACTACCCTTTGACCATTACGGGGTCTTTTGGTTGCTGGATTATTACCTGTTCGTCCTCTTTTTGGGGGCCTCATCAAAGCTACGCAAAATATGTAACTTTTTGCATCAATTAAACTATAACAAAGCCATATGTAGGATGACAATTAGTAGTTCAAAAAGATTGAGAATTGCATGTAACATGCTTACCTGTGTGTCGTACTCTCTCCGCCTTGGCACTCTCATAGCGATCAATGTACATTTGTCTATTCTGCCTCCAATATGCCACAGCTTTCGGTACATTTTTTCCCCTACTTTCTTGATCAATGAGAGCGAGTGGTGGTAGCGGTAGAGATAAAATCTCATTTATTGCAATGCTCGGGAGAAACTCATCATCACTGTCATCATCTGATTTATCCGCTTCTGGTATTTCTCCATCTACTCTGCAAACTCCTCAATAGTCTCCGGAAGAACATCATATGCACACATTTAAGAATAAACATTTAATAGAAGTAATCAAATCATAAAAACTGTAATTAACACGAAGAATAAGATAAAAATAAGCTAATATCCACCTATTCTTCTTAAACTAGCTTCAATTGTAGGGTCCCTCATCTGTCAATAAATATTAATGTACAAGAGTTAGTCACTTTACAATATCCTCATATGAGAAGTACAAACAAAGTCAATGAAAACTAAACAAACCACTGATCTAGATGGTAAGTAAACAACAATATAAATGCTGAGTTTAATGAAAGTACCTGCAGGCTATACTGTAATGGATCAGAACAGCCAGAATACAACCAAATAGAGTCTAAAACAATATAAATGTCAAGTTTAATGACAGTACCTGCAGGCTACACTGTAATGAGAATAGATAATTAAAACTCCTGATTAATTAATTGTCTATCTTTTAATATACAACTGATCAGGTTAACAAAAAAAACATGTTGATCAAATGGCTGTATTTGATCTGATGCAAGCCCTAATTGCTGTGATTTTGATCATAGTTCAAATTAGCAAGAAAAATATTTGACAACTGGATAGAATGAGAGTACTCTGCCAATTCTAGATACAGCTATAAGTTTGACACTTCATATAACAAGAGCTAAGATAAAAGTAAGTTAGAAATTTTCATTTCTAGTAGTTCTATACAAAAGATGTTAGCAATACATAACATAATTAAAAAAGTTTGCACAAAATTAAAGTTGCTTCATCACACAATGCTAGAGAACTAAAAGCCAAGATAATAAAAAATCCAATCTATACAATTGCTAGAAAACTGAAAGCTTTTACAATGGTTCTCTCCATGCTTTTGTTCCAACTTAAAGCCAAAGTTTGTTTTTTATGCAATAGCTGTCATAATAAACTTCAGCATAACTAATGGAGCCTGCCAAAAGATCAAGAACCTCATTGCTTATAGAAAAATATCAATGTAGTTCAGAAGGTATATATCACACATAAACAACAAAAGATCTCTCTAATCAATGAAGTTCTTAAAAGTTAATAATCACTGAAACAGTTGATGCCCTACTGTTCTACTCCAACTTTTTCATTTCTCTTCATTGTTGATGAAACATTTGCCTCTATAACTTCACTATCAATTTCTGGCCTCACCAAGGAGATATCACCATCAAGTTGGATGTTCTGCGAGAAGGAAAAATTTTGAACAGGATCAACAGCTCCTTCCATCTCTATTGGCCCATCTTCTTCATCATCAACAATATTACCACTATCTGGTATATCAAATACAGCTCTGGATGGCCTTATCAAGACTACCCATATTTGGATATATAGGATCTTCGATGTAAAAACATTGTTCAGCTTGATTTGCAAACATGAATTTATCATCTGTACATATTTCTTTCTTCAAATTCACAAGCTGAAAACCATACTCATCCTTCGATTTTTGCATTTCGCACCAACGCACTTTAAACATTATGTATTTATATTTCTTGTTGATGTCCATAATATATCTCCACAATATCTTCAAGCTGACCATAGTACATCACATTACCTTCACGAGGATTTTTATCTGTATTGCTTGAATAACATCTTTGGGTAAAGACCTGAGCAATCCCATTATTTTGGGTTGTTCTCTTTTCTTCTAGAGAAGTTATATGAAACTTGAAACCATTAACACAATTCCCGCCATACCTATTCACCTATGAAAGTGGACATCTTGAAAGAGAAACAACTAGATCTGAGACAAGTTCTTTTTTAGCGACTAAGTACTCAACCTAACATGAAATAAGTAGAGTAATTTTAGTTAATAATATCTTTCCATGCACACACACACACACACATACAGAAATGAAGTAGGCTTAAGGATAGATTTATAGAATTATACGTGACTTTGAAGCCAACATGGAAAATCCTTTCTGTGAATACGATCAATTGCCCTTGTTGCATTTTTTCTCCTATATTTCTTTCTCAATTCTTCGATGTGTTTACTACAAAAAATAATAATGATAACTTGTTAAAGAATAACATTCTATATAATCATAAAAATACTAAACTATATAGAAGGGTATAGTGAACGCACTTTCGGAAGATATCTATTTCTTCAACATTATTTAACACATATGCATGTGCTTGCTCCAACATTTCTCTAGGGTAATGTGTATCCTCCTCAATGAAAGAAAACAATGAACTCTCTGCATTTCGGAGAGGACGATTTAGCCTTGTTTCCACATCATGCAAATAACGTGAAACAAAGTTTAAGCATTCGTTAGCTAAATAATTTTCAGCTATTGAACCTTCAGGGCGTGCTCGATTATGAACTTGTTTTTTCATAAACCCCAAATACCTAGAAACAAGAAACAATCACAAATTTATAAGTACATGTACACATGTTTCTAAGTATAATATAAATTTTTTAAATTAGGTTTATAGTCTTTAGTACCTTTCAATGGGATACATCCATCAATATTGGACAGGACCACCTACCCTAGCCTCGGCAACTAAATGTACTGTAAGGTGTACCATGATTGTGAAAAAAGATGGTGGAAAAAACACTTCTAACTTGCACATAGTCTACTTGTTGCTCTAGCTCCTCAAACTCTGATGCATCAATAACTTTTAAGCACAACTTATTAAAAAAGCCACAAAACTCTATCAACACTTTAGCAACTTCAGATTTCATGTTATGCCGGAGTGCAACAGGTATTAGTTGATGCAGTAGTATATGGAAATCATGTGTATTGAGGTTTGGAATTTTCTTATCTTGAACCTACACATTATTGGAAATATTTGAAGAATAGCCATCTGGAGATTACACTGATTTAAGCACCTGACAAAATCTCTGCATCTCTTCTTTTGACATGGTGATTACTGATGATGGCAATTGAAACCTGTTATCCCCAATATCTACAGCTTGAAGGCTCCTACGTATATCCATGTCCGTCAAATCTCGACGAGCCCTTAAATCATCCTTTGATTTCTTTGAATCTTGCAGGAGCGTAGATAACATATTGTCACATATGTTTTTCTCTATATGCATTACATCCAAGTTATGTCTAATCTTAAGATCCTTCCAATATGGAAAGCGAAAGAATATACTTATTTTGTTCCACCCTACCGGCAATTTTTGCGCATTTTCATTGTTACTTATTCTCTCGCCTCTCTTCCGTTTCTTCTCCTGAACTGCATTGTCTGGCTTGAAATGATCTTTTCCAAAAGTCACATTTGGAAAGCCCTCTAGTTGTTGGAAAATTTCAGCTCCAGACATCTGTATTGGTGCTATCCGTCTTTCAACTATTCCATCAAACTTATTCTTATTTTGACGGAATGGATGATGTGATGGCAGCCACCTTCGATAACACCAAAAGCAAAACTTGCGACTATAAGTGAGACGCTTCCCCTCGTAATCTGTTGCACAAATAGGACATGCAAATCTACCCTTAGTTGATCAACCAGAAAGATTACCATAAGCTGGAAAATCATTTATAGTCCAGAGCACAGCTGCATGCATTTTAAATTCTTTCTTAGTGTAAGCATCAAATGTTTTAACACCAATCTCCCATAGAATATTTAGTTCATCAATAAGTGGCTCCAGAAACACGACAATGTCATTCCCAGGAGCATATTTCCCAGGAATCAACAAAGATAGAAATATGTATGGTTGCTTCATACACATCCATGGAGGTAAATTATATGGCATAAGCAACACAGGCCATGTAGACCATGATGAGCTCATTAAACCAAAAGGGTTGAACCCGTCGCTTGCCAAACCCAATCTGACATTTCTTGAATCTTTAGCGAATTTTGGATACAAACGATCTAGGTGCTTCCACGCCTCTGAGTCAGCCGGATGTCGTAGTTTGCCATCATCGATACGACATTCGGAATGCCACCTCATTTCCTTAGCAATATCTTTGGACATATACAATCTTTGCAATCTACTTATGATAGGAAAATGACGAAGAACCTTAGCCGCCATATTCGTTTGATTTGCCCCCTCTTCAGACGTACTTGCAACTGCAGTGCGCTTTTTCTTTTTCCACCTAGATACCTTGCACTTTGGACATTCAACCAGGTCATTATACTCCTTATAATATAGAATGCAGTCATTTGGACACGCATCAATCTTGTTGTACTCTAGGCCTAGTGTCGTAAGAATCTTTTTAGCATCATAATATGATTGGGTAAGCTCTCTTGCCCATTGGGGATTACTCTGCAAAGTAAATCAAGAAGCATCTCAAAATGTTTTATGGACATCCCACTTATAGTTTGGAGAAGGAAAAGTCTAACCATAAATGAAAGCCTAGAAAATTCAGTGCAACCATCATGTAAGTTTCGCTCATTGTCCTCTAGTAGTTTCAGAAGCTGATTAAAATCTCCAAAGTCTTGCTTTTGAGATGCTTCTCCTCCATGTGCCATGTCATCATCAACATAGGTTGTAGCCATTATGTCGTCCAACATCACGTTTACATCGTCAATCCTTTCAATCTCTGCTCGAACTATTTCCTCGTCTATGTTATGAGCATCCATTCCTTCTCCATGATAATCCCAAAAAATGTAGTCCTTACTGAACCTAAACATCAATAAATGTTCACGTACTACTTCTTGATCCTCTAATGTTCTATTCAAACAATGTACACATGGGCAATATATTTTTCTTGTCTCCGAACGATAAGGATTTTCATCAGCATATTTCAAGAATGCCACTACACCTTCTTCATATAGTTGGTTCTTAAACCTGTCTTTCTTAAGTATACTAATGAATGACTTGTCTGGAAGAATTCTCATCTGAAAGTTTACAACATTTATTATTAGTTATATAATCAAACTATTTGCAAGTGCATACATAATTAGAGTCTCATTCTTTCAAGAACTTTTTAGTACACACATGAAATCTAGTTAGAAAGTGCAGTGAAATATTTCTGTAATGGTGTTATTCACAAGCTTTTAATGGTGTATTTCTATTAGTCTATATGCACATTAGTAAGCACACATATAAACACTACATTACATCTATGCAGTATATAAATTTCAGGAAACAACAAGCAATTGAGGACAACGAAATAGAAAAGCAGAGCAAAAGCAACCACAACAAAAAGCTCAATAAAATATGATCATTGTTTACATCAAAAGTATGATACCCTTCTTTTATGGCTTAATAAAAGAAATAAAATTTCCACACAAAAAAAAAACCCAAACTTGTTCATACCCCTATGTTTTCATGAAATCTTTTATCTGAACCTCTCAATCAACAAAAGAATTAAAGAAATTTTAAACAAATAAAATATTATCTATTCCATTATGAATTGGAAAGAACATCCTGTTATGTATATGAACCTATTTGTGATTTAGAAGCCTATGCCCAAACCAAGTGTGCCCTAACTGAAAGGAGAGAGAGAAGGAGAATGAGATACCTGACGTTGAAAAGGAGGCGTGGAGGATGAGGCGGCGGCGGCAAGGAGCGACGACGAGGAGTAAGGGCGACGAAGAGCGGGTAGGGGCGACGAAGAGAGGCAAACGAAGAGCGGGTAGGGGCGACGAAGAGCGGCGACGAGGAGGCTGGATTAACAAAGTTGAGATTTTTGGTGGGATGCGGGCGTGGGGGGGGGGGGGGGGAAATAAGGGTTTATGTTTTGGGGGAAGGTCGTGGGTTTTTGTTCTTTTTTTTTCGCTTTTCGATTTTGGCCCGGGAAAGAAGATTGTGTTAATTGATTTTTTTTACCCGCTAGTATTTGAGAAGTGAGGGTAATTTTTTAACATCAAATTGTTGAGTGGCAAAATTATCTATGTAATGCACGTGTTTATATCTAATTTATTTTTAAAAATAAATATTTTATTACTACTTTGGTAATGGAGTATTGTTTGTTACAATTGCTCCCTTGTAATTGTCAACACATGCAACAGTTGAATAAAATCTCTTGCGGATGTCAAAATGTTTGCAATGAATGGGTTTGTTGTGATTAATTTTTTGTTGATGGTAGCAACTACAAGGAATTTTTGGTGCTTGCAAATAATCCATTATTATTGCAAGGTTTTCTACTAGTGAAAGCATATGCACGAGATGAAAACACAGATGAAAAACAATAATTTTGTAATGTATGTACTATATTGAAGAAGCGTAAAACCACAAAATTAATGAGTAGCGATTTATAATAAAAGTGAATATAACAAAACAAATTAGTGTATAATATGCAATAATAATAGTATTGAATGTAGATAATAAAACAAAATGGTAGGTCAAAAACATATAGGATAAGATACTATAGTATCACAAAAATCAAATCATATAAAATGAATGCACATGAGCAAAATTCAAAATATAATAGAAATAAATAATGAAGAAAATAATAGTTGCAATAATACAAAAAGTAATAACAAATGTAAATGGATAAACATAGAGTGACACAAAAACACGAAGGACAAATCTTTAAAATTGAAAGACCGATAAAACAAATTCAAAGATCAAGACTGGAAAAGATAGACAAAATAATAGATATTCAAGTGATTAATAGTATAAAAAAATATTCATTTGAAAAATATTGAATGTTGAAAAGTACTATGATAAAATTCACGAAGAAAAATAATTTGAGAGGGAGATGTGTCTAAGTGTAATGTATCATGAATGTAGGGTCAACCAACCACGCTTTCACTGCGCCACTCTGATACCCAGGGAAAACATGCTCGCATACAATTTCACATCAATGTATACGAGGAGAGCATCATGAATAAAGTTGAATGCAAGCAGTTATCGAACCTTCATTCACGACTCCAGCCATCCAATAGGAAGAGAAAACATCAGTGTATAGAGCAACACAAATGTAAATCACTTACATTTAAATCTTTATATGCTGAAACGCACACTCTAATGTCAACTCTAAGGTGTCGTTCCTTATAAATTTGTACTACTTGCGAAGCGTGTCTCTGATACTATCTGTAACGCCCCGAATTCCAAATAAGACTGAATTCGAGATTCCACATGATCTTTACACTTCACTTCGTACAATTTTACAAAGAAATTTAAACTTTTCAACAACATCAGAGTTCTTTACAATTTGTTTACACAGCGGAAGATACAACAATGGAAATAAAATACAACTTGTACAACTTTATCAATATAATTAATCAACAGCATCGTAACATCTTTACTTCTTCGTGAAAATGTTCATTACCTGCATTGTAAGTTGTGGGCACGTCAGTTACTTACAACTGACGAATATGTTATACTCAGCTATCCTCTCTATGCCGTACATATAACGATCTCAATACTTTAACAAACAACAAATTTGAATGAACAATAACGTGTCAAAAGTGATTATTCTAAACATGTAAGTGTATGCAATGCCTTAATGCCTAATGCACACATTTTTATACTAAGATGATACTAATGCATACTTTTTCGGATTCTGTGCATCCCATACTACATAGGTCCAAGGGCAAGCACCTACTTACTCCATATTAAAGGGTTTGATCCCTCGCCATGACAACTACCCAGTAATAAAATAAGGTTGAGCCGTTCCACGGGTATGGATCCCAGTTCCGGAGAACTGCCGTAGCAAGACCCCTACCCGACTGTTATACAGACTCCTCGTCGTGCGAACTTCCCGCAAGTGCCCCTCTAGCCTCGGTATACGTATATACTTTGGAGAACGGCAAACTATCCGCCCGACGATGCATAGTCCCAGATTTAAAATAAAGGCTCGTCTCCTACGAGACAATCTCAGTCCCGGAGTACACCGCCCGACTGGGTCTATAGTCCCGGTGAACCGCCGCAGCAAGAACCGCCCGACCATATAGAGAGCCCCACTTACGTTTGCCCAAGGTTTATCACATCTTCACTTATGTGCCTAATTCTTAAGTTCAAGACATGAATAATTTATCATAACTAGAATTAGTTTTACCTCCTACCGGACTTAGTAACAAAAATATGAGATAGCTCCATGGCCATATCTCAAAATTATATCTCAATTTTTTTATTTCAATAGTGCCGGTACCCGAGGTCTTACTAACTCTAAATCACAATTTTTCATATACAAGAAATCATGGGTATTCACACCCTTCAATAAACATGCCTTAAACTTAGATATCCTTATCTTCAACTTATTCACAAAATTGATCTCTTATTTTAGCATGTATTCATGATTCACTTATGCAATTATAATTCTAAAATAGAACAATAATTCCTTTCTTGGACAAAAGATTCATCTTTATAAATTCTATTAGCAATTTAAGCAATTCATATCTCAATTCACATTCTCCACATTAGTGTTTGTTTACACACGGGAAATTTTATAACTTGTTACACATTTCTCTCCTCTTTTCAAAAATAAGAATCATATTCTCAAATAATAATTTTTGAGTCAAAACTTATTTACTAACTCAATCTTATTCAAGAAAATATACAAGAAAATTTCATAACTATCTTTAATAATTTCTACTAGTATAATGCACGTGCGATGCACGTCTATAAAGGTGTGTAGGATTTTGAGGAAGGGGCAGGTCACCGAAGAGGTTGCATGCATGTAGACAGGCATGCACAATTTATTCATTTTGATATTTGCATGCATGTGTTAGACCTACTGGCTTTGATAGGAAGAAACTTTCTTATGAATAAATTGTGCATGCAAGTACATACAAATCTATACTATTAATTATTTTCCCAAATCTATGCAGGCAGGCATGCAAATCTATGCATGTTAATTATTTTCCCAATACATGCAAATTACATTTCTGACCTCGATATTAACCCAATATTTTTTTACCCTTTTATGTTTATTAGGGCATGATAGTAAGTAGCCGCCAAAATGGGGCTTTGCTTAATAATAATATAGATTATTTTTCCAATACATGCAAATTACATTTCTGACCTCGATATTAACCCAATATTTTTTTAGCCTTTTATGTTTATGAGGGCATGATAGTAAAAAGCCGCCAAAATGGGTCTTTGCTTAATAATAGTATAGATTTTATTTTATATGAATAATAGAATTTATTCTCAATCTTATTCACAAAAAATCCCAAAAGTATATTAAAACACACAAAAAAATCAAAAGTAGCTGTCGGGTTTCGAACTCATGTTCAGTCGAGACCAGCAGTAAACGCCCAAGCCCAAACCCACTAGCCACTAAGTCCATTTGGACTATGTGTCAAATATCACACCGAAAAGCCCCATTTGTTGAGCTTCTGGTTTCGGAATTTAATTTAGTGAATCAAAATAAAATGTGACTATCAAGTTTCGAACCCAAGATCTCTTATAAGTAGTGCTCTGTGGTGCACTGGCTAACCAGTAAGTCCAAGTGTAATTTCTGTTTAGGAGTTGTATTAATACACTTTTGTTCATACTATTCAGAAATTGGTTCTTTTTAACAAGAATCGTTTATCCAATGATCCAATCTTTTATGATATTGAAATAAACTTTTCTTCAAACTGGGAATGAATTTTTTTAAAAACAGTAAACAACTGATTTCAAAATCATTAAAAATTTATTTCTATTTTTTTTAAATTCTTCTCATTTTACACATAAACTTGTATTTTTCTCAAAACTTGAATTTAAGAGTTGTATTTATTAAAACTAATTTAGGTTCTCAATTATACTATAAAAAAATTGTAACAATACCCACATGCCTCTCAATCATGAGAATCTCACAAAAACCTCTTTTATGTAAGAATTTATATTTTCAACATAAATCAACATGTTTCAAGGCAACAATAAAAATTGTTTTCTTTCTTTCTTTTTTCTAATTATCATGGCATCAAGGCATATATTTAATGTAACATTACTTCTACAAATTTTCATACAAATTATATATTCGACACGCACAAAATTACAAACATATTTGTATGGTTCATAGCATTAATTCTTTTGTTAATATTCCCCCTTTTAATTATCATGTGGCAATTATTTACTTAATCACAACAAGATGGCATACTACATTAGCATGGATTATGTCTGCATATTTCACATCAAATTCAATCTAAACTACTCATTTATAACTTTTAGCATGCATTCTCTACATCAGAAAGAAAGAGATCACCCACCTCTATGAAGAATGAAAAGTCACAATGAAGAGATCTCTTCTAGCTCCTAGCTCCACTAGTAACTCCTTGTCCTTCTCCTCCTAGTAAGCCTCTAATGCACAAAAAATATTCGCTTTTCTCTCTTAATTTTTTTTGTTTATTTTGAGTGTGACAAAAAGAGAAATGAGGGTGTATTTATAGGACTAGGTGAGGGTTTAAAGTGCAAAATTATCCACCTAATAAATTACTCTCTTAATTCTCCAACTCTTCATTTCTTAACTTCCAAAACCCCTAACCTTCCACTACTCCACCTCTCTAATTCCCTAACTCCCCTACTGGACTATCTCTCCATCTTCATAACCAAACCCCCTCTCTCTCAACTTGCACTGCGGAACCCCCCCCCCCCCCCCCCCCCCCCCACACACACACACACACACAATGCCACGTCACCCTCAAGTGACATCATCGGCCCATTTCCAAACAGCCATCTGCTGTTCACCTGGGCCCCTATTCCCTACTACACAATATTTCCTAAATCACATTATTAATGCATATAAATCATTTATATATATAATATCTATATATATAGTATATTATTAATTTAGAATGTAAGTAAAGATAGTTTAATTAAAATTTATAATGTATCATGCACAAATAAAATAAATACACATACTTCAAAATTTATTTTTTTTGAAAACGAATATGATCAAATACGCGCACTGAAATAAACACGTGCGTCGCACGTAAAATATCAAAAATAAAAAAAATTGACGTTATCAACAGAAGAATGTTAAAGATAATAATAATATAAGAAAAATAAATTTTATATATTCCATGACGTGATTGCTACGTACGTAGAAAATACGTGCATTACACGTACAAAAGTATTTAGATCAAAATTCGAGAAAATGAATTTCCGTTTTATAAAATGGATTTGAATATATAAAATAAATAATTTAAACACATAGAATTTATTACACGTAGCGGTGGGAATACATAATCGATACGTGCATCAAAACACGTAAAAAGTGCGTAAAACTCAGAGGTTGGAATTTAATATTTTAGTTGATTTAAACCGGATAAAATATATGGGGAATGCATAAATAGTCAGAAATCACAATACGTAATGAAAACACGTTACAAATATTACTAGCACGGTATAAATACACGTGCATAACACACAAGGGCAAAATTGTCATTTCCAATTTTACGGGGAGTTACAGGGTGAATAACACATACTCTAATCTATCTCATAGACTAAAGCCCAACTCTTTACCTCTAAGAGCATCCACAGTCGTGTGCTATTTATGCATAAAATGCATTTTATAGCAAACGACAAGCTGCAGTCGTTTGCTATTTATGCATTTTATGCTTAAATTGCTACCGTAGATTGCTATATATGGCACAAGATATAGTTATATGCATAATATGCGAGACAAAACTTGATGTTGCGTCCGACGAAAAAAATAGTTTTTTAATTCGTCAGACGCAACGTGAAGTTGCGTCCGATGAATTTAAGCATAAAAAAAACATTTAATAAAAACTCAAGAATCCTGGGCCTCCTTGGACGCAACATGATGTTGCGTCCGAAGGAGGGGCCCACAATTTATATTTTTTTAAAACTTAAATAACGTGTTTAAAAAATCATAAAAGTTCTAAAAATTCGTCCGACGCAACTTGAAGTTCCGTCTGAATTTTTTATATATTAAAATGGTAAAAAATACCAAACGACAACTGCAGCGAATTAGCCAAATGCTATATGCATTTATGCATATATGCATTTTTTAAACAATGACGACTTTGGATGCTCTAAACATTCAGTCTATTGAAATAGTCTAGTTAAGTTAGACCCAATGGTTGGCAATTGAATATTATTTTTATCTCATCGTGTCTCACTATGATAGATAAAGGCACCCTGCTTTAGCAGACCATAATCGTTCCTGACCTAGACGAGTGCCACTCTTTGGAAGGCATCTTATTGCTACTTAATATTTACTTTGAGGGATTTTGTTATTTTATTAATTGATCTCATCATTTATCATCCATTAGCATACAACTAAAACAATGCATCTCATACAAAATTAAAAGCATAAAATATATGTGACATGGTTGTGGCCCTAACACACTATGTAACGCCCCCAATTCTAAGTACATGTAATTCGTAGCATAAACATGATATTTTACTTCAAATTCATACAAGAATATAAGGAATTTAAAACTTTTCCATTTACAACATCATTCTTTACATTAGCATAGCGGAACTCTTCAATCTTGTGACATCTCTCACAGTGTCTTCAAATCCAGGCCAAGACCAATCCTGTAACTAGGTTACTATGGGCATGTCAGTTGCATATAACTGACGCAGTGCTATAATACAGTGATTCTTCTACTTTAGCAAACACAAACTTGAATGTGAAACAAAATGTGAAAGGTGACTATCCTAAATATGTCAGTGTATGATATGACTTAATGTCTAATGCAGACATTACACTACGATGACACTAATGCATACTTGTTCAGATTCTATGTATCCCATACTACATAGGTCCGAGGGCAAGCCCTTATCGTACTCCTCATTATAGGGTTCAGTCCCTCGTTATCCAAATTATCACCTGTGACTAGCATAAGATTTAGATATTCTGTGAGTATTAAGCCCACGCCCTGATAATTCCGGAGATGAATCCTATACTGCAGATGAGCTGGGGACATTCCTATTCACATCTCGATAATTTCGGGGATCCATTCTCACACCGCAAGATATGGTGCCTCAATAGTCACCAAACACCCCATTTAGGTCACCTCAATCCCGATAATTCCGAAGATGAATCCCACACCGCAGATGAGCTAGGGACACTCCCAATCACATCTCGATAATTCTGGGGAGACAAGCTCACACTGCAGACCAACTGAGGCCCTCATACTGATGTTCGCCCTTACTTCATCACATCTCCCATCGAGTGCATGTCCTTAGGTTTAATTATAATCATTACGACCTAGAGCTAGCTTATCCCACCGGACTTAAACTAAAACACTGAGAATGCTAGCCCACACTGTCACGCCCCGCTTCCCAAAATACGGGAATACGAGCACGTGACTGAGGCCTAGCGAATGATGCGAATACACCATTCATAAGCTGTACATGTAACTCAACAACAAGATAGCAAAACAAACCACGCAGGCATATAAAATCACAATAGGATAACAAAAGTACATGACATAGTTCATAACATAACCAAAAGCTGGAAAATACAAAGTAGTTATGGTCAAACACGCCCGGAATACAATAAAGAGTAGCACGAAATAAAACATGAATTAAAGCAACATGAAAATAAACAAGACTAAAACACTTGATCAGCAATACCTTCGGGTAATTCTCCATCCGGGCCTGCAAGTACATTATACAAAAAAAAAACAAGAAGACGCCCGTTAATGCAAATCACGGGCCGCAAGTGGTACAAGACAACGGGACAAGTACAAAAATAAAACAAGAAGCAGGAAAAGAGCAAAGAATCAAGAATCACGTAATAGGAGAAATACAACATGTAAACAGGATCATGAACAGGCATGCATGAAACAAGTAGCATGTAAACGAGTAATCAAGTAAACAAGTCAACGAGAACATGTAACGTGTAATTGGATCATGCAAGTGCACGTGTTAATCTTATGTCTTTTATTAATTCTATCTAGGTAGCACTTCATGCATCCATCCTTTTACTACATGTTTGCTACATACAATCAGTTACGTTTAGGCCTAGTGGTGGATTTTATAGGGTGGTGTACTCAGGAAAAATATGTCAATTGTATCTTATTCGAGATACGTGCAAATCTGTAATGTGGAACATGTAGAGTGTAAACTTGTAGCGTGAAACATGTAAACTTGTAATCATGTAATGGATTCTAGAGGTGCCCCCCGTCAACTCCTGACGTGGCACTTAGTTCTACGTGGTACTTAGTTCCATATAACTTGTAATCATGGGAAACACGGGCCCCTTTCCGAGTACACTTACCTATATTGTCCACTACTATGGTCTTTCCCTTAAATCCCAGCTTGTTACTTTTATTAATTTTAATCAACAATAACTAGATATTATATTTAAACTACTATCACGGGTGAACAATCATGCACATAATTATGTATAATCCTAAGAGTACATATGTGTGTATCAATCGTGTTCATGTAATGTATGTGGCAACACAGTATTCACGGTCATATGTGAATACGGGATCGACGGATTATGTATAACAACGGATTTCAATTCGACCAGAAAATATGAATTATAGTCAAAGAATATACTTGCGGTATTTTTCAAAGAAAGCTTGTACGAGAACAAACGATTTGTACAAGGAGATACTTGCCTGATAACCGACGATGGTGATATCGAATACTAGAATAACGGGATCAGAATCCCGGGCAGCGAAGCATGAATACGGAGAAATTGCAAGCACGTGCACCCTACGTGCAACACCAAACAGTAAGTAAGACCAAACAGCAAATCCACCACACAACCTCCACACCGAATCTTCACACAACACCGAAAACTAAAACTACACACCCAAACAGTAAACAAGCAACAACCACAACTTAACTTTCGATCAGCTAAACACCAAGCAGGGGGAATCGGGATCTGCTATGCACCAAAACACCAAACGGCGAGGTTGGCCAATCGTCTCTCTTCTTCTCCCTTACGACAGAGAAAGAAAGAGTGCAGGAAAAATAAAAAGAGTTGTAATGGAGGGAGAGAATGGCTGACGACTGGCATTGATGGATGGCAATGGCGGAGCGAGGTGACGCCGAAAGGGAGCGACCCTGGCGGCGAGTGGCGACGGGGGGAGGAATGTCGACGGGGTGAAGGCGTGCAGAGGTAGACGAATGGGGGAGTGATCCTCTGTTTTCGCTTAAAACAGAGGAGGAGCGAGGTAGTCGAAGGCGCGAGGGACCTCGGGGACGGCGCCGGAGGGGCGCGCTCAGGGTGGAGAGACGACAGAGGAACACAGGCGGGAAGCGCACTATGTCGCGAGGCTGCCGGGGGATCCCCGAGAGGAACGGGAGATGGGTTCTGAGAGAGGGAGCGGGAGGAAGGAGAAGGTGGCATTGTGCGAGGAGGACATCAGAGTGGGATGGAGGCGATGGGGTGACGACAATGGCAGAGGGCTCGACTGGCGGTGGAGTGGTAAGGCGAGCAGAGAATGGGTCGAGCGGAGGAGGGTGGTGATGACGAGGCGGTTGGTGGCGGAGATGGAGGGCGACGGAGTTCGAGCGGGAGGAGGAGGAAGAAGGGAAATGGGGAAAATGGTTTGGGGTCTCTGTTGGATTTTATAACAGAAGGGAGGAGAAGAGAGACGAGGAGAGAGAGTATGGGAGGGAGAAGGTGAACAGTGGGAGTTTTTATAAATAAATATTATAATATAATAATATATTATTAAAAAGGGGTAGTTATTATGAGAGTGGGGTTTTTGGGGTTACGGGAGTTAAAGGGTTGGAGAAAGTGAGGGGTTTGTAGGTAGTAGAGAATATGAGAGAAATCACATAGGATTGAGCCTACAGAATTTGTATATGAGTACTGGGTTGGGTTTGGGCTTGGTTCTTGGGCTCAAAACAATTTAAGTAAATTATTTATTGGTTTGGGCTTAAATTAAACAATTGGGCTTGGGTTTAAAATCATTTGATAAATTAATCATGGGATTGGGCTCCAAAATATTTTAAATATTAAAACAGTTGAATAATCAAATATTGGGCTTCACAAAATAGTTTGAATAACATAATCAATTAAAAAGAGAATAGTTAAGAATTTAAAATACGGAAAATACTGTTTTTAAGGAAAATACGGGAAAATACATGAAAATACATATTAATGGAAACAGGGGTTACACACACTGGCTATTTCTCAAAGAGAAAGTTAACCCACACTGACCACTTCTCATATTTTCATAATCACAAATTTTCCGATACTCTGGGTCTCGCTCAGCATCTAGAATCCACTCATTCTAAAATATTCATAATATTTCCAGGTTATCCATGACCTCTTTTATAATCAATTACAAATTTCATTCATTCATATACTCAAGTTATCTATTATTCATTCCATCAAATTAGTCACCCTCAAATAACTAGATAAAATTGTCATGCCCCGCTTTCCAAAAAGAATACGGAATACGGATACGAGACAAAAGCGAATGATTTTCATCATCCATATGCTGTTCAGGAATCTTTACAATATTTCACAAGATAATCAGATTCGGAAGCGAAAGATACAACCTGGCATGCATAATTGAAACAAGATACTAACAGGAATTACTTGAAGCCAAATATAATAATCTCAAATAATCCAATTATGAACAAGTTAAATATTCTGGGTCACATCACCCAAATACAAGATAAATATTCAAGTAATCAATTACATCTTATTCAAGTTCAAGCAACAAGTAATAATAAAAAGCATAAAGTAGAAAGTCCAGCACTAATACATCATCTCGCCAATACCGTCTGGCAGCCGACCATCCTGATATGCAATTAGTAAATTTGCAATAGAAGGAAGAAGAAAAATAAGTAACCGTCAATTGCAAGTTACGGGCCACTTATAATGTAGGATACAAGTACATGGGATGGGTAAATCTAAGTAACACCTAGCATGGTAAAATCATGATAACAGAATATAATTCATAGCATGGCAAGATGAGCAAATATAATAGCTTGTGTCGAGTGTCAAGTAAACAAGTGTCATGCATCAAGTAACCAGTATCAAGAATCATGTAATCATGTAGCATGTATCAAGTATCAAATCTCATGTATCATGTAGTCAAGTATCAAGTGGGCATATATCATGTTCAAGTGTCATGTATCAAGTCTTTTAGTTATTACTATCTAGGTAGCACTTCATGCACCCCAAAAACCTAACACATGGTTGCTACAACAAACAGTTTCGCTTTAAATTTCATAGGGGACCATACAGGGCAGTGTACTCAGGGACAAGCTCCAAGTATCATGTAATCATGTATCATGTAAACAAGATCCAAACCCAAACAAGCTCCAGTGTCATGTGTTTACGTGTCATGTATATCGTGTAAATCTCCACATGTAAACAAGCTCCAATAACCACTAGGTTCTTCCGAGTACACGTTTCTGCACTATCCACTACTAGATCTTTCTCTTAACCCCGGCTTGGTTATTTTATTATTAAGTCAAACAAATATGGAGGTGTGCAAAACATATCAATTATATCATATCATGATCATGTAACGAGTTCAAGTTGCAAGATAAACATGTATGTGTGCAAGATATCTCATAAAAGAACTAAAATAAACGAGTCTCAAGTTCAGGACAGCAAGACCATATTGTAGTAAAAAAGTAATTCCCAGTATTAAAAACATCCAAATCTGGATCCGTCGAAGGATCTGGAAAATAGACTTCCACACGAATCCAGCGAGTATAAATAAGTCATATACTAATTCACAAAAACACAGTTCAAAACTGATTTGAATACATAAAATAGGTTCAGCCAGAAATCAGGAAAACGAATTCAAGAACAGGAAAAACAACATGAAAACTCATTAAATTAATCCATGAAAAATCTGGGGTATTCCCTTACATGACCAGTATATAAATATAAAATTTCATAATTTTCCAGTGAAATTAGATCAGTCATCAAAAATAAGAAAGCATCAAGAAATCATAGTTTGGCAAATCTGAAATTCCCAACACTGCTGTACAAAAACTATGATATCTCGCAACCAGTGAAACGAAATCCGATTCCGCCAAAGGGATATGAAAATAGATAAAATATAATAACTTTCATATCTCACAAACATTTTTCATACAGTAAAAGGAATCGTAGTGAAATTAAGGTTCTTTACAGAACAACGAGCAAAATACAGTAAGTATAGATTTCATAAATGAGCATGAAACAACACATAAAACTCATCAATAAAATTCACCAAAATTCTGGGTAATCCCTAACTTGATAAAGAAACACTGACCAAAGTTTTGGATCAAAATAATATATGTAGAATAGTTCTTTAAAATGATTTGTCATCAAAATTACCGAAAAACAGAATCTAGAAAAGGTCGACACCTCTGTAGTAAAACAGTCATAACTCACTCATACGAAATCAAAATCAAGCAAGGTCAGAGGGTTTTGAAAATAGATGAAATTCTCTAAAACTCATGTTTTATACCAAAATTAAAATACTAACTTCAAAACAGTCCAAAACAGCAAACAAAACAAATTAGGGACAAAATACAAATTTTTCCCTTTAAAACAAAATCAACATAGATTCAAGAAAATTGATCCAAACACATCCAAACATGCAATCGAGTCTACCAAGTGTCTAAACATCATAAATGAGGGTATCTAGCATGTCCATACCAAGAATTTCATATGGGTCTCAACCAAATTACGAATTCGCACAAAAGTCTCACATACATGATCAAATTCAAGAACGGGCAAATTCTAAGTTAATTCATGTCAATATTGTGTTGTGAGTCATCTACGGTCAAATTTTCACAATAGAGACAAAACCCATCAAGCATATCACAAACTAGATTCGTCTCTAGACCCAACTACACTATAGGTGGTATTTTGACTTGTATCAAACAAATGAATTGGAGTACAAGTTACTTGCCTTAATCCGAGATGATGAACGATGAAAACCAAGAGTAACGAGCAAGATCGACGAACGAAAATCCACGAATCAACGAATCCAAGCCAACTCGAGCAAGAATCCCCACACGAACAAACTCCAAAAGCGAGATGATAAAAGTGGCTTGCGGCCACAAGAGAACACCGTGAGAGAGAGTAAAGGGATAATATGGTGCAAGAGGGTTGATGATGGTGGTGCAGGAGACGATCGGGAGTAGGGTGAAGAGGGCTCGGGTGTAGGAGATGGGGGGATCGGGTGTGGGGTGTATCCGGGATGGATGCTGGCCGGAGGTAGGGTTGGGATGGTGCACACAGGCCGGGGTTTCGGCATGAGCTGCTGGTCGGGTAGCTGCGCAAACAAGGAGGGGAAAGAGGGTGTCACGCCCCACTTCCCGGAATACGGAAACACAGGCACGTAACTGAGGCCCAGCGAATGATATAAGTACGCTAACTCATATCATTCATAAGCTGTACCAGTCTTAGCTCAACAATATAAGAAAAATGAACCACAACCACACAGGAATCATAATCACATAAACGAGAATGAAATTCAATAACCAATTCTGGAATATAAAGACTTACCAAATAACTCGAGAGACTCCTGCTCTAATTGTAGAAGATCTACTCATCAATGCCTCCTAGAAATTCTCTTTGGCTCACCTGTACTTGATTATCTAAAAAGAAAGAATAATTTGTCCTTAGAGCAAGTACGGATAGCAAGTAGTAAAAAGCAGAGAGTAAAGGACAAGGTACGTGAAGGAATATGAATCAAGATCAAGTTTGCAAGGACAATAATGGCATTAATAAACAACGGTCTTAATAAAATATATATATGTCAATTTATGTTCATTAGAGTGTCATTTCTCCTATCTAGTGCACGTACTACTGCATCCCATACTACAGGTTCGGTGCACGCAAAACAGTGTACGTTTGAGACATAGTGGTGGGGTCTACAGAGCGTGTACTCGGTTTCAATAACAATCATTTACCATTTGCAATCAATCAATTTTCAATTACTCAATCAATCATTCACAATCATTACTTCTCTTTCCATTTCAATACGATATCAATATAGGCCTTACCGAGTACATTTTCTGGGATTTCCCACTACCAGGTCAACCCTTATAACCCCGGCTTGTTTAGTATTTTATTATTAAATCATTCATACTCATGCAAGTGTATATAAGGATGTCAAGGGAACGATAATGATGCAGCAATATGATACATTACACAATAATAACATGAAATAGTAAATCTAAAACAACAATTCTCTTTATATTATTTTAGCTGATTCTTAATATAACTGGGTCGAAACCTCATACAAGATAGACAATGCAGCAGGAATTATAAAGGTCATCACATATATGTTCATTCAAGTGGCAATTAATGTGCTACTACAAATTATGGAACACATTACAATGTTATATAACGGTTAGAATGTCCTTTTCCGTGTACAATCCAATTTATGAAGTCATTAATCCAATCATGATTGTCTCATTCCATCAATATATACAATTACCATTCATTTCCTTTGTACACAATTCTATTCATTTTATTCATATCGATTATATCTATATAGGCTTAGGTTTGAGTCAATGGATAATTATAAGAGGTCAAGAGTACGTCGGGTTAGCTCGTGTAAACCCTCGATACTCCCAACGGAAGGGACACAAGACAGAGTTAACGATAAATAAATTGGAACTACTTGCATAAGAGGTCAATTAATCTTGAACTAGAATAAATAAAATAGTTCAAGTGGACTTGCCTGTTAGTTGACGACGATGAATTTGAGGACAGAATAACGGGATCAGTATCCCGGGCAGTAGAATATGTGCAAAATATTTGTGGCAGCCATGCCAAGGTCCAAGATAGCAACTCCAATAGCAATAAACAGCACTCCACTTCCACAAATCCAAATCAGCAAGTCTCCAATCAGCAACACCCAAAGTAGCTCCAAATGGCAACCAACTCCTTCACGAATTCCAAGACATTCAACACCTCCAATTGCAACTCCACTACAGTAAGATTCCAACACAACACCAAAGAGCAACCAATAACCCCAACTTCTCTTCACAAACACCAACTCCAATACAACTATCCAATCACCAAACAGTAACTTCAACACCCAAAATAATACCCCAACTACACACCAACACAATACCAAAACGACCAAATCCTTAATCTCAACTCAACAGCAACCCAATCCCCCAACTCGCTTCTTCTTCTCCCTCACAGAACAGAGAGATAGGGAGAGAGAGAGAGGGAGAAGAGAGCTGCGACTTTGGCGTGCGACTGGGCTCGAGCGGGAGTGATCGAGGTCGGAGTTCGAGCGGGAGAGTGGGAACGGAGGCGTGACTGGAAGGAAAGTGGAGTCCCGGCTTCGACAATGGCGGAGGCTAGAATGGGGGAGACGAGTGGCAGGGCGCCTGGCAAAGTCGACGGGGGAGTGAGAGTGGAGGCTGACTGGGGAGGAGGTTGACGATGCAGGGACTTCGACTGTGATCGACGATGACTGTGGAGGTTCAGGCGGGGCTTTGATGGTGCCTCGGGGGTGGTGAGCTGTCGACGAACGGCGATGGTAGGCTTGGTCTCGATTGTGGGTGCGGTGCTTCGGAGGAGGACGAAGATGGAGGCGAGCTTCGACTGTGGTGGCATGCGGTGGAGGGCAGCGAGCAGGGTTGAAGATGAAAAGGAGAGTTCGGCAATGGCGTCGAGGGCGAGGGCGGCAGTGAATGAGATAGAAGATGATGACGGGGCAGAGCTGAACTGGTCGACTTTGGGGTGACAATGTCGAGACAGTGCAGCGGAGGAGGAAGGAAGCACTCGAAGGCGGAGGGCGTCTGGCGATGGAGGGGCGACGTGGCGGATGGAGAAGATGGCGCTCGTCGGGGCTCAGGCGGCGCTGGTTCTTCGACGGAGGCAGAGCTCCGAGGGGGTTGGCAATGGCGGAGAGCGTATGTGGTCTGTGGCGAGAGCGAGCGAGCGGGAGAAGGGGGAACATCGAGCAACTGTGGAGTCCTCTGTGGTGTTGGGTTCTCGGAGCGGAGACTGCGGCGGTAATGGCGGGCGGTGGCAGGTGGACGAAGGAGATGATGGGGATGGTGGAGCGGCTCGACGGGGAGATGAGGATGGAGGAGAGGGAGAGTGGGTTCTGTTCTTTGGTTGGAGACAGGGGAGAGGAGTAGAGAGATGGAGTATGAGTTCTGTTGGGTTTATTTTGTTTGGTTTCTCTGTTCGTTAGAGAAACAGAGAGAGAGAGATGGAGAGATTGAATGGGAGAGAGTTAATAACGGGGGAAGAGAGAGAGTGGGGGAGTGTTTATTAAAATAATATTAATTAGGGGTAGTTAGAGATAGTGGGGGTTGGTTACGGGGATGTGGGAAGAGTAGGAAGAAGTTGAGAAATTGTATACGGGTGAGTATATGGGTTTGTGGGTTTGGATTTAGGGTAGAGTCCAATAGGAGATGGGCTTGATTACTGGGCTTCAAATCAATTGATTAAATAATACAACATATATAAAAAATCAATGGGCTAAAATCCAACAAGAGATGGGCTTCAAACCAAAAGAGGAGAGACAAGGTTTGTAGTTTGAAATATAAATTTGGGTTTCAATAGGAGATTCAAAAGGCTATAAATGTATTGGAATGATTTATACGGAATTTGAAATACCAGAACACATGGAGAAAAGAAAAGAACTGAAAATTCGTATAATCGGAAACAGGGGTTACAAATCCTACCCACCTTACAACAAGAATTTCGTCCTCGAAATTCATTATGGCAGGCAGCAGGACAAAACAGAAACAAACTTAAGAAATGACAAGCCAAGAAAATTTGAAAAGAAAACTCCATTGATGGAAGCACCAAAATAGAAAGTGACATAGATAAGATTGATGTCGAATAATAAACTGACAAAAGATGATGAGTGAAAAGACGAGCAAGACCTGGATGATGCAAAACGGAACAAAGGAGTTTTGGGACTTGTGGGTTATGGGCCCACCACACTTCCGCTGCGCAACTCTGATGGTGATGTCCCATACAACATACATGTCGCTGTAGGCCACATGACACCAAACAACGAACCGAGCAGGAAGACAAGAATGAGACACCAGGATCAGGGACAGTATGGGCTCAAGATGGATATAATTAAACAATACAAAATGAATATAAGGATTGACTTCAATTTAAATAATTAAAAGATATGCTATAGATCAAAACTAATGTTTAACCCCCTTTTTTTTTTTATTATTTTTTTTTACAAAATAATAATAACAACATGTTAATAATAAAAACAATAACACCAAGAATAATAGAATAGTAATAGTAATAATAAAATAATAATAACACACATGTTAATAATAAAAATAATAACAACAATAATAATAACAATAACATTAAAAATAATAATAGTAGTATTAATAACAGTAATGATAAAAAAAAAAGTCATTATAGTCATACTGATAGAAATAATAACAATACAATAAAAATGTTAACAATACTGATAATCATGATATTACACACATGACAAAATTGGGTTTAAAACATTCTTGAAAATAATGCAATAGTAATAACAATAATTAGAATAACAATAATATGAATAATAATAATATCAATAACAAAAATAATAATAATAATGGAAATAATAATAATAATAATAATAATAATAATGAAAATAATAATGAAAATATTAACAATACTGACAATAATAATAATAATGCAAGACGGAATATAATTCGGGTTCAACACATTTTCTTGTATGAAGGTAATTTGATATCAATAGCAATAATAAAAAAATGAAACAACAACAATAATAATAGCACTGGTAATATCAGTAATAATAATGATACTAATAATAATAACGAACACAATAGCAATAATAATAGTAATAGTATCAGTAATAATAAAATAGCAGTAATAATAATAGAAGTAATAACAATAAGGATAATGAACACAATAATAATAACAACAATAGAAATAATAATAATGATAATAATACCAAGAATAACAACGAAAACAATAGCAATAATAATAATAATAGTGATAATAATTTTATACACAAAATAGAGTAAAATCAACTGTACGAGTTCAAATTGTATGGAAACATAAAGTGTAATAGTATAAACAAGACGTCATAAAGAAAATATTTCTTTACTTTTAGTTTCATTATATAGGTAAAGAGTCTAGAAATATCAGTTAGCAAATAAGTAGAAAATCTTGCCTCCTTAACATCAAGTTACATGTTTGCCTTCACGACATCAGGTTGCAGATTGCCGTACGGATATTCGGCTGCACTTTTTGCCTCGCCGATATCCAGTTGCAATTTGCCTCCATTGACATCGAGTTTCATATTTGCCATCTCGACATTAGGTTGCACCGAAATGGTAAAATGGAAAATGTAACCTTCCATATGCACAGGGACATTGGACATTTAATTTAAGTATGACGTTATATTTTTGAAATTCGTGATATAAGAATAGTAGAAAGTAAGAAATGAAGTTGAAAGTCGCACAATGGAATATCAAATAGATGAATAGATTATAAATATCAAACACAATAGTACAAAATAGTATTGAAAATGATTTATAAAAGTATGGAGAAAACGGAATAAAATACATGCATAAATGTAATGCAAATGTGAACGAGAAAATAAATATACAGTGTACCAAATTTACATAATAAATATATCCTAAAATATATATATAGTATCATAGGAATTAAACGAGCCTCTAACATGTCGTTGAAGATCCACAGATGCCGATCGACGAACCAAGCGAAAAGAAAGAATGGACAACTTCAGAATCAAGGGAATATGGATACAAAAAGAATAAAATTATACCAAGTGAAGAAATCAATGAATGTGAATGAATAGAAGGGAAGAAACAACTAAGAGATGAAGGAACTGAATATGAAGGGATCAAAATAGGAATCAAATGAGGGGGTATCCAGATTACATGTTGGTTATTCATGTTCATGTGATTAACGTGGTACGCATATTATCGAGTTAGACTGGCTAGAACCAAACTTGACTGACATATTAGTCAAATATGACTAACACATTAGCCAAACCAGCTAAACTCCAACATAGTTAGAGCCTAACCTGGGCTCTGATACCACTAAAAACCTGTCACGCCCCGCTTCCTGGAATACGAAAACACAGGCACGTAACTGAGGCCCAGCGAATGATATAAGTACGCTAACTCATATCATTCATAAGCTGTACCAGACTTAGCTCAAAAATATAAGAAAAATGAACCACAACCACACAGGAATCATAATCACATAAACGAGAATGAAATTCAATAACCAATTCTGGAATATAAAGACTTACCAAATAACTCGAGAGACTCCTGCTCTAATTGTAGAAGATCTGCTCATCAATGCCTCCTAGAAATTCTCTTTGGCTTACCTGTACTTGATTATCTAAAAAGAAAGAATAATTTGTCCTTAGAGCAAGTACGGATAGCAAGTAGTGAAAAGCAGAGAGTAAAGGACAAGGTACGTGAAGGAATATGAATCAAGATCAAGTTTGCAAGGACAATAATGGCATTAATAAACAACGGTCTTAATAAAATATATATATGTCAATTTATGTTCATTAGAGTGTCATTTCTCCTATCTAGTGCACGTACTACTGCATCCCATACTACAGGTTCGGTGCACGCAAAACAGTGTACGTTTGAGACATAGTGGTGGGGTCTACAGAGCGTGTACTCGGTTTCAATAACAATCATTTACCATTTGCAATCAATCAATTTTCAATTACTCAATCAATCATTCACAATCATTACTTCTCTTTCCATTTCAATAAGATATCAATATAGAACTTACCGAGTACATTTTCTGGGATTTTCCCACTACTAGGTCAACCCTTATAACCCCGACTTGTTTAGTATTTTATTATTAAATCATTCATGCTCATGCAAGTGTATATAAGGATGTCAAGGGAACGATAATGATGCAGCAATATGATACATTACACAATAATAACATGAAATAGTAAATCTAAAACAACAATTCTCTTTATATTATTTTAGCTGATTCTTAATATAACTGGGTCGAAACCTCATACAAGATAGACAATGCAGTAGGAATTATAAAGGTCATCACATATATGTTCATTCAAGTGGCAATTAATGTGCTACTACAAATTATGGAACACATTACAATGTTATATAACGATTAGAATGTCCTTTTCTGTGTACAATCCAATTTATGAAGTCATTAATCCAATCATGATTGTCTCATTCCATCAATATATACAATTACCATTCATTTCCTTTGTACACAATTCTATTCATTTTATTCATATCGATTATATCTATATAGGCTTAGGTTTGAGTCAATGGATAATTATAAGAGGTCAAGAGTACGTCGGGTTAGCTTGTGTAAACCCTCGATACTCCCAACGGAAGGGACACAAGACAGAGTTAACGATAAATAAATTGGAACTACTTACATAAGAGGTCAATTAATCTTGAACTAGAATAAATAAAATAGTTCAAGTGGACTTGCCTGTTAGTTGACGACGATGAATTTGAAGACAGAATAACGGGATCAGTATCCCGGGCAGTAGAATATGTGCAAAATATTTGTGGCAGCCATGCCAAGGTCCAAGATAGCAACTCCAATAGCAATAAACAACACTCCACTTCCACAAATCCAAATCAGCAAGTCTCCAATCAGCAACACCCAAAGTAGCTCCAAATGGCAACCAACTCCTTCACGAATTCCAAGACATTCAACACCTCCAATTGCAACTCCACTACAGTAAGATTCCAACACAACACCAAAGAGCAACCAATAACCCCAACTTCTCTTCACAAACACCAACTCCAATACAACTATCCAATCACCAAACAGTAACTTCAACACCCAAAATAATACCCCAACTACACACCAATACAATACCAAAACGACCAAATCCTCAATCTCAACTCAACAGCAACCCAATCCCCCAACTCGCTTCTTCTTCTCCCTCACAGAACAGAGAGATAGGGAGAGAGAGAGAGGGAGAAGAGAGCTGCGACTTTGGCGTGCGACTGGGCTCGAGCGGGAGTGATCGAGGTCGGAGTTCGAGCGGGAGAGTGGGAACGGAGGCGTGACTGGAAGGAAAGTGGAGTCCCGGCTTCGACAATGGCGGAGGCTAGAACGGGGGAGACGAGTGGCAGGGCGCCTGGCAAAGTCGACGGGGGAGCAAGAGTGGAGGCTGACTGGGGAGGAGGTTGACGATGCAGGGACTTCGACTGTGATCGACGATGACTGTGGAGGTTCAGGCGGGGCTTTGATGGTGCCTCGGGGGTGGTGAGCTGTCGACGAACGGCGATGGTAGGCTTGGTCTTCGATTGTGGGTGCGGTGCTTCGGAGGAGGACGAAGATGGAGGCGAGCTTCGACTGTGGTGGCATGCGGTGGAGGGCAGCGAGCGGGGTTGAAGACGAAAAGGAGAGTTCGGCAATGGCGTGAGGGCGAGGGTGGCAGTGAATGAGATAGAAGATGATGACGGGGCAGAGCTGAACTGGTCGACTTTGGGGTGACAGTGTCGAGAGAGTGCAGCGGAGGAGGAAGGAAGCACTCGAAGGCGGAGGGCGTCTGGCGATGGAGGGGCGACACGGCGGATGGAGAAGATGGCGCTCATCGGGGCTCAGGCGGCGCTGGTTCTTCGACGGAGGCAGAGCTCCGAGGGGGTTGGCAATGGCGGAGAGCGGCTGTGGTCTGAGGCGAGAGCAGAGAGCGGCTGTGGTCTGAGGCGAGAGCGAGCGAGCGGGAGAAGGGGGAACAGCGAGCAACTGTGGAGTCCTTTGTGGTGTTGGGTTCTCGGAGCGGAGACTGCGGCGGTAATGGCGGGCGGTGGCAGGTGGACGAAGGAGACGATGGGGATGGTGGAGCGGCTCGACGGGGAGATGAGGATGGAGGAGAGGGAGAGTGGTTTCTGTTCTTTGGTTGGAGACAGGGGAGAGGAGTAGAGAGATGGAGTATGAGTTCTGTTGGGTTTATTTTGTTTGGTCTCTCTGTTCATTAGAGAAACAGAGAGAGAGATGGAGAGATTGAATGGGAGAGAGTTAATAACGGGGGAAGAAAGGGAGTGGGAGAGTGTTTATTAAAATAATATTAATTAGGGGTAGTTAGAGATAGTGGGGGTTGGTTACGGGGATGTGGGAAGAGTAGGAAGAAGTTGAGAAATTGTATACGGGTGAGTATATAGGTTTGTGGGTTTGGATTTAGGGTAGAGTTCAATAGGAGATGGGCTTGATTACTGGGCTTCAAATCAATTAATTAAATAATACAACATATATAAAAAATCAATGGGCTAAAATCCAACAAGAGATGGGCTTCAAACCAAAAGAGGAGAGACAAGGTTTGTAGTTTGAAATATAAATTTGAGTTTCAATAGGAGATTCAAAAGGCTATAAATGCATTGGAATGATTTATATGGAATTTGAAATACCAGAACACATGGTGAAAAGAAAAGAACTGAAAATCTGTATAATCGGAAACAGGGGTTACAGAGGGGGCCGAGATTGCTAGGAGTTAGGGTTAGGGTTTGGGTTTGTGAGGGGGATACAAGAGAGTAGATATATGTATGGGGATTAGGGTTTAGAATTACAAGTTGGGTTAATGGGTATTAGGAGTAGTAGTAGGTTTACCAAATGGGTTTTGGATTTTGGGTCAATCAAATAGGAATACAAATGTATAGGATAACTAATAGGATTGGGGATTTTATTTGGCTTTGGAAATCTTATTAGGGATCAAAATAATAGGATTGGGAAAATAGGAACACCAATTACCACCACAAACACCCAAGACAAATAAAAATAAAGAGAGCGAGACCAATAATGAAGAAAGAACAAAATAATGAAGAACGAAACAAAAGAGACAACTAATCACACACAAAGAGCTCAAAATGAAATAAAACGAATATATATTGAAAACAACTCCAATATACGGTTCAGAAAAGAATACAGGAGAGAAAATACATTAAAACGAAAAGTACACTCTAAAATACACAAAATGAAAAATAGGGGTTACAAAAATCTTCCAAACTGTTACAATAGGACTTCAAAAACCTCAATTCAATGAACATCATCTCTGTTCTAATATCTCAAATCTAATTAGCAAATATGTATTAAAATTGTTAATTCAAATATGGAGTTTAATCCAAAACATTCGTACCAATTTCCATTAAATCTTAATTCTCCAATATACTAATATCCTTTAAAATCATCTGTATTCAAATCCTTCAAATTCAATCACCAAATATGTGTTTAATTCCGTATCTAAGTGGGGCAATTATCCCAAAATGTTTTTACAAATTACCATCAAAATATTTCCCCATAAATTAATTTATATTTTCAATATACCCAGAACAGTAAATACTACCGAATTCGAGCCCACCAAGACTCAAACCTACAATCAAAAATCCTAGGCCACATGCACTAACCAATAATCCAAGACTATTTCTTTATCAACTTCGATTCAAGGTAACAACATATATATAATCCACAATTTGAATGATCAACTTAAGACATCAACCCAATGATATTGTAAAAATCATATAAATTCCAATATAACTTCAAAAATATATTTCTTAGTTTCATAGGAAACATAAAAGAGTCTACTACAAATTTGTAGTTAAGATCATCTAAAATCTTCCTCAATTACTTCGTCTAAATTCATATACAAAACCAGCTCATGCTACTTGTAAAAATCATAGAAAATTCTATACTTCATAAGACTTTGTATTTTTTTAGAACAAATTAAAGGTATACAAGTCTGCTATAACTATGTAGTTGTAAGTTTTCCCAAAATATTGTGTCTATAACCCTGAATTCTTCGAAATCTACAGTCGGGTCTAAATGTTATACAGACTGTCCCTTGTTCAATCTTGTAAAATTCATTATAAATTTTGTTCTTCATGGAAAATTGATTTCTTAGACTCTAAAAAAGGTTAACGAGTCTACTCCAACTTCTTAGTTGTGACATTCTTCAAAATACTTCATCTAAGATGCTGAAATGATCAAAGTCAGATATGTGTACAAATTTCCAGAAACTAGCCAAATTGCCAACCAGTTCGTTTGGATTTTATTAAAATAGTAAACGACATCCAAATATTATAAAATTTTTAGGAGATGTTCTTGACACATACGAGATGATCCTATAAAAATTTTAGCTCCAGATTCCTTCTAGGTTAATTGATATAATTTTCTGAAGTGCATCTATAACTTAAAACAGAAATTTATAAAAATGCCCCCAAATCAATAATATCATAATTTCACACTTTTAATCAACAACACATAATCTAAACATGAAAACTTAATCTATATAAGTTATCATGCATCTAACAATTCACACATATCTAGCATTCTACTAATAAAATTATATTAGAAAGTTTGAAAAACACCCACCTCAAAAGGAGAATTCCTAGTGGTAGAATCCCTAGAAAATAATGCTCCAAAGCTCCAAAGCTCTTCAAAAAAAAAAAAAAACCTGGCCTCTCCTCCTTGGCAAAACCGCAAGTCATTCCAAAAGACTCTCTTGACTCTCTCTCTTTTGTTTAGTTTAATTTTGTGTTCATTTGGGTTAGATTAGGGAAGGTATTTATATGGAAATTTGGGAGTAGTTTTAGCAACTAACCACCCCACTACCCACACACACAACCACTCACAAACTCCTCACTCTTCCTCTCTTCCAAATGGCATCCAACCCTTCTTCTCTTTTATGTGCAAAGCACGAGTGCACAAGTGCACGTATGCACGTGCGCACGTGTTTGTACAATTTTCAATTTAATCTCTTATTATTATTTTATTTTATTTTATTTTAAACCCTCCTCCTTGATAAATAATTATATTAAAATTCTTTAACATTAATTTTAATATATTTTTACATTAATCTTAACAAAAATTTTGGTGCACAGCTTTGAATAAAATAACGTAATTAGCACATGTATAGAAGAAAAGGCATGTGTAAAAACACATGTAGAAAAAAAGAATATTTCATGTGAACTAGTTTAAAATAAAAAAATAAAAATAAACATACACACTTCATAAATTTTTATTTTGAAAAGGGATACGACCAACACGTGCACTTCAAACACGTGCATTGCACGTATCAATACAAAATAGATTTGAGAGAACGAAAAACATTCATAATTAGCCAAAATACAAAATACGTAAAATATTTATATTAAAATGCATTACAGATATTACTCGTAATAGTACAAAATATATGTGCATAACAGCCGTGGGCAAAATTGTCATAACTCAATTTTGCGGGGTGTTACACACTAATTCTCCCAAGCCAATGAGAGTATCAAAAATTGAACAAAGGGATTATACCATATTCTCCAAGTAGCTTTTCAATATTGTCCTTGTATGGTTGCCAATTTCTTGCCTCATCGGTGAGATTACATTTACATATGAAGAAAGAATGTACAATCAGAGTGCAGAGAAAAGATTATATTGAGAATCTAGAGAGAAAGGCACGACACGCAGGCCGTATTCAAAATACTAAAATATAAGCAATACATCACAGAATATAAAACCATGCATCACATAACATAATAAACAAAGAATATGTTGTTATGATTTTATTTAGTTTATTTCAAAAAGATTGGTTTTTGGGAATCAATATTGCCCTATGCACACGGGGGTCCTGCTAGAGCATGAACTCTTCATGTTTTAGAAAACCCTAACACTACTGCAAATGACGCAGGTGCATGAACTTTTCATGCTTTAAGAAACCCTAACGTCATTGCAAATCACATCTTGCAGCTCCAGGGTCTTTAATGGTTCCAAACCGAGGGTTATCCTAGTATGGCATCTATGTTAACAACCAACACATAAAAGAATTCTTATATTGCAACAATTGAAAAAAAAAAAATATATCACTTAAGAATCTTTCTTCCCAAAGTGCAAATATATCATGAATAATCACATATTATACATAACTGAATCATGGTTTCACAAGTGGCATTGATACCACTGTTAGGTTTCGAAGGCAATCACAGATTAAATAAACAGTGGAAAAAACTCACAAATATCGAAACCTAGCCATGGATCCATGCAAAAATCATAAATCATGTTTAGAAGTTATACTTTAAAGATGAAATTGTTGTCTCCATAGTATGTCAATCACAATACTGCAATATTGCGGTGCCTCTACAGTATCCACACGAACGAATGAAAAACAGCTATTTCTCAGACCGTGGTGCTAGCAGCGGAAATGGGATGTTCCTTACGATCTCTCTCTCACTTTCTGTGTCAGCTAGGATATTTTTTTCACGTTTGTCTTTTCCACAGATACATATAGTGTATGTAGGTGCAGAAAAATCAACACTAAGAGAATAATGAGGCTATTGGGCCTACAAACTGACCTGGGTTAGATTCGTGTGTAGGCCTTTGAACTTTAGTCGGCCTATAATTTAATTAAATATTCAACCAATGTCAGGAGTTCAAGTCTTACTTGGATCCTTAATTAAATTCATCTTATAAATTTAAATCTCAATCTCGATCCATTCTAAGTGTGTGACCCTATGGATTCCCATTACGTTGACAGTAATACTAAAATTATTTTCTAGTATTATAAACAGTGAGCGGTATCTTGCAATACAACACTGCTACTAAAGTAACGGGAATGTCAGTGATTTGACATAACCTATCTATGACCAATGTTACCATGTAGTCTTATCCCTTTGTCCAAATTTCGTAATTGACCACAAGGCATAGAGCGTGTCACCCTTGTATAGTTCAATCTTTGGTTTCTTGATGTCCGAGTAAATTTACTAAAACAAATGAGCTCAATATCTCATATTGACTCATTTGAGCACAGCCATGCATTTTACAGTCTAAATCAATCAAGGGGCCCGTAGATATCGCTCATGTTATGTAAGAGGCACAAATTCTATCTAAGTCACTCACATCTCTCCATATGATTTGCAGTATATCCAATAGTCGACTTTATAATTACTTTATTACAGACAACGTTTGACAACATTAAACATATAACTTCTTATGTAGGGAGTCGTAGTGACTTTAAGTCAAAGGACTACGTACAACATGGTCACCGTGAGAATCGCTTATGACACTCAACGATCCCTGCATTGTTCTCATGGTGGGTTAGTCAGGTACATTATTACTCTAATATGTACCCATGTGAAGAGTTGATATCTCATATCCATGACCCGTGAGAATGGTCATCAGCCTACGCACATACTAGTCTCTATGCATTATCGTTGTCATAATTCACAATAATACTTGACTAGGGACATTTAAGAACTGTGTTCTGATTTTAGCCAATAAGGTCTCACAATCAAGTCATGCACTTGATATCCCATGACATTGAACTTACTATTCTAAGGACTTTATTATGTTCATTTAATTCACAATAAATAACACAATAAATGAAATGTCTAAATATGAAATAAATATCCTGATACAATGCAAACTAGTAATGTCAATACACAACTGACCACTACTGCATACATCAACAACATCAACAAGTTAAATCACACTCCTAGGTAATATAATCACCCCAAACATCAATACAATACAAGACTATTCTAACCTTAAGCATGTTATATCAATGCAAAGATAAGATAAATAGTTATACTAGTCTTAAAACACAATCGATATATACATGCACAACTCGAACATGATCAAACATGATTCAAGAGTTAGATGAACATCATTCAAAGTCCATTCTAAAGCCCAAATATGATGGAAACCTATATTCATTCAAAACAGTAAGCTAACTATTCAATATACATCTTGTGTTGTTTGCACAAATCATCATTAATCATATTCTCAATGAAATTTCAAGTTTTTAGATTCTACAGAAAGGTGATTAAGTATACTTTATTTTCTCAGTTAGAAACTTTCTCAAAATACTTCATCTTAGGGATAAAAATGGCCTTAAAGTGATATGTATGTACAATTCCATAATTGACAGAAACTGTCAACCGGTTTCATATTAAACTCAATTAAAAATAACAAATGATCTAAAAAATTTATAAATTTTGGTAGGCATACTCCAGACACATTTAAGCATTTCATATCCAAAATATAGCTAAAAAATTCTAGTTTACAGAAAGATATGATATTTTAAATTAGATATAAATTCAAGACAGCAAAAACACTGTTTCTTATCATCAGCAGCAACTTGTATTTGGTAAAAGATATCAAAAGAACTCAAAATTATGAAATTGGTGGAGATGTTTTATAATCTCTACTGTAAAAATTTCAAACTTAAATTCATTTTGATCATAGAGATGTGAATTCCAGAAATCAAGCATGTATAACAAAGCAGAAACTAAAATGATTATGTTCCAGCAATGAGTCATGATTTTTATTAATATATCAAACTATGTCCAAAGATTACGAAAATTAGTGTTGTTATAGACATATAGAAGAACCATACATAAAATTTCAGCTTAATAATCCATGTATTATGGAAGGAATGAATCATCAGACTAGACAAAAAAATATCAAAACAGAATAGAAAACAGTACAGTCCTCTTTTTGCTCAGTGTTTCGCATTTTCTAGAAATATAAAACATCCTTAAAAACTATGAAATTTGGTGGAGTTATTATGGACATGTATGAGAAACTACAGTAAAAATTTCATCTCTAAACTCATGACAAATATGGAGATATGATTTTTAGAAATCAAGCATGCTTAATCCAAACAGAATAGAAAATAGGTCTCATTCCAGCAAAATGTTGTTTTTAATTAAAATATCAAACCATATTCAAAAATTACGAAATTTGGTGGAATTATTAGGGACATATGTGAGATGCTACCGTAAAAATTTCAATCCCAAACTCTATCAGAATACAAAGGTATAAATTTTCTAATCAATATATCCTAAATCTTTACAAGTTCATGCCTTTTCTAACAATTGGTATACTTAGCACTTGTATTAAATTATAAACATACAAAAAATTTCATTCATATTATCTAGCAAACCAAATCAATAACGTTAACATTCATCATAATAATAAAAAATATTCAAACATGCATAGAGTTAGAAAAACACCAATGTAAGAAGATGATTTCTTCTACTATCAAGCTTCCTTCTTCTTCAATTTCTTCGCCTCCTTATTGGGCCTCCTCCTTCTAGCTTCTTGCTTTCTTTCTTGACTCCTTATTCCATTTAGTAGCTTAGGGGGTGTGGGGAGTGGTTTGAGTGAAGAAATGAAAAATTTTGGAGAGTAGGAAGCATAAATGGGCAAATGAAGAAAATGAGCAATTTAAACCCAAATAACAAAATAAAGCAAATGAGGTTCTTGCTCTTCTTTGGCTTGGACGACCACCAAGAGAGAGGAAAGGAGAGTGAGATGGGATTTGTCTTGTGCTTAAAAAGTCAAATATTGGGACTTTGAATTCATCATGGCTTTGAAACTATGGACTTTGGCCCAAGGTTTGGCTTCTCATCATGAAAAAAATGGCCATGTTAATCATGGTTAGTGTAGGTGAATTAGTATAGGGTAATTGTAGTATACAAATAGTGTACAATTGTACATATATGTATTGTACAAATAATGAGTTGTATATAATTGATACAACACACACAATCAATTAAGACAATTTCACTAACACGCACATTCAATTATCAAATATTATCATACAAATAATTGTTAATTATTATAGAAATATTATATATTTTGTCTCAATTATAGTTGAGACAAAGATATAATTTGATTAGAAAATACCTCAATTTTGGCTCACAAATGCACCTTCGTTGAGTTCAAAATGTACCGAATAATATGTTTCATTATTTACTCAATTATAATTGAGGGAAATTTTTTTAATACGTTCGACTCCCAAACGTGCGTTATATACTATTTGCGGGATCTTACATGAGGTGCTCTCCGTTCGCCAATCTCGCCTCTCGAAGATGAAGAATGGAAAGGCAGTAGTTGGGTCATTCGTCATCTTCGAGGTGAAGGAGGAGATGAATCAGATAACAGGAAATTTCTTTGATTAGACTCATCCTTATCACACCCCTTTCCTCGTTCGTCAGTACCCTGGTTGGCTGACCTAGTAAGGTTCAGTGTGTGTTACCTTGAACCAGAGGACCGCCCTACCTCTGAGGCTGACCAGATTAAGACGATCCTCAGGAAGGAAGACCTTTTGACGATCAGGGCCGCCTATCAAATTCCATCTGAATACGAGTTCCTCTTTCAAGGCACTGAGGTCAGGGCATTCTCGGTGCTATTTGAGGAATATTGCATCTTCCCCTACGATGATTTTCACAATGGGCTGCATCTCCCCATGCATCCATTTATGAAGGAAGTCCTAAACCGGTACAAGCTTATCCCGGTGCAACACTTGCCGAACATGTGGAGGCACTTTACCAGTTTCATCTTGTAGTACCAAAAAGTAGGCATCAAACCGAGCTTGAAGATCCAGAGGAGGCACTTCACGCTTCATCTGCAAAAATTGACGAATAATAAGTACTATCTCTCTCCTCGTCTAGAGAGAGGAGTCAGAGAATACTGAATCAATCAAGGATTAGATTAGCAAGTACTTCGTCATCTAAATTCCTAAACCGTGGGGTTTCCTTAGAAGGTGGAAGGGGGACGTTCCTAAGAAGGTGAAGGCTGACCCGGATATAAGCAAGGAGAAGAAGAAGTTGAGTGACGATCTCGTCGGTTGTGGGCAGTTGAGTTGGTAAGACATGATAGGGGAAGTCATCTTCATTTGGGGGGGGGGGGGGGTGATGAGTCTGATGGGCTCTAATATGGCTTTACTTTTCTTTTCCTCAAGAACTCAGTGTCCACTTCATTTTAGCTTGTTCTAATATCTTTGTTTATTCTCTTTGGCAGCAGAGGAAGGCATGGGCTTAGATAGTCTCGTTGCTGCTCACGCTAGCTTGCACAACAAGAAGTTGGAGGACAAGAAGAGGAAGATGACTTAGACCAAATCGGGGTCCTTGAATATTTTCAAGTGCTCTTCAACCTCCACCGGGGTGGAGGTCTAGGAGTCATTGACGAAGGCGTCGGTGAGCTTAGCTATGGGGGGTGGGGGTGGGGGGGCTATTTGGGCCCGCTCCTTACCAGAGACTGCCTTCCATTAATCATCGAGGCTAGCTTGGTCTTTACGGAGGAGGAGAAGAATATCTACGTGCCAGACCAGGGCATTAATGTTGTGATGCCCTTCTTAGTGAGATCAGCCGTCTCAAGGCCGAGCACAAGAGAGAGCTAGCAAAGGTGTAGAAGGCTTGGGCTAAGCGGAAGGAGGTCACGATAGCCAAAGTGGAGGCAGAAGCTAAAGCCCATCTCCTAGAGGTCATGGAGAAGTCATACGCGAAGGCCATCAAGGACGTGATCCACGGTGTCCTAGACTTTGACGAAAAAAGGTATATCTTCAACCTTCAACCCAAGGAACAACCAGTTGATGAGGAGTCTGAGGAAGGGGAGGAAGGCGAGGAGGACACATAGGTTGATAAGAAGGCCCGAAAGGAAACCATGTATGGAAAATAGGAATAGAAGGATGTGGCGGGGAAAGAGAACGACGTGTTCAAGGAGGAGACTCCAGAGAAGGATGTTGGGGCGAAAGAGGATGGAGTGGTAGAGACTTCCACACCTTTTGTGGCGGCGACCGAGGTGAACCCTTGTTCTTTTTCCTTTGTTTTTATTTCTCTTTTTTGGATTTTGTAACTCGTCGAATCGTGGATTGACCACAACTTGAGTATAAAATTTTGATGTGTTTGGTTGGATTGCCTGAAAAACTTCCGAAAAGATCAGAGCTAAGTGTTTATGTATTTACTCGTGTTGTAATAACTCAACATTTTCTGTTGACAGATGGTTATTGTTGGTGTATGCCCTAGAGGCCAGTTGTGTATTGACCTTACTAGTTTAAATTGTATCATGACATTTATTTTATGGGTGAATGACTTTTTTGCACCTACAGTGAGAGTAAATTACCTACACACACCTAAAGTGAATATAATACCCCAATAGCACCCAAACTTTGTTCATTTGGACCTAAAGGCCCCCGCCATTTATTTCTCAGTTAAGTTAGTGGAATATTCCAGGAATATAACGAGTTTAAACCCGTTAAGAGGCATGTGAAATGACCAAAATACCCTCCAAATTAATTTTAAAGACACTCTCAATTGGAACCCCCCCCCCCCCTCGCTCATTTCTCCCCTCCAAATCTCGTCGAAACCTAGCCTCATCGTCAATGTCGAAACCTAGCTCCTCAGCTCTCGAAACCTAGTCCCACCTGAGCTCTCCCTCATATGCCCTTCTTCGCCGTCGATCTTGATGTTACCTCCCCGAGGACCTCGACTCCAGCCTCATCGTCAACATCAACGCGCGGTGGGGAGAGAGGGAGAAAATAATACCCCTCGAGGACCTTCAATTTTGGGTAAGATTCTTAGATTATGGTAGTAATTTATCCTCACATGTAGTTTGCATCAAAACCCTAATTTTTGTTTTGAATTTCAGAGAAACTTGATTTGGGAATCAATGGCTATGCGCCTAAGTTACAGCAGAAGAAGCAGAGTTCGGATGGGATTGAGAAAGGAAGACCTTCTACAACGGAAGTTCCTAAGAGCCAAGGTATTAACACTAAACTTTACTAATTGTTCCCTCCAAACCAAATTTACATTGTCGCTTCCTCTTTGAAACAGGGTATTGTTCCATTAATAAAAGATATTAATGGTAATCATGTTGCTCAGCGTTGCTTGCAGTATTTCACAGCTCAACAGAGTGAGGTAGGCTTTCATTTTTGCGTGCAATGGCTTGCTAACATATTAATCATTTGCTTCACATGGCATTGTTTCTGTCTTATTAAAATGCTTCCAGTCTATTCGTCCTTTTCTAAATTTTGGGATGAATACATTTACTAAATGACTCTGGTGTCAGCTTACTAGTCGACAATCAGTGATCCTAAAAATTATGGCTTAATGACAATTTCCATGGTTAATGAGGGCATAGCATTTTAAGAAATTTAACATGTCATACAAACAGTGTGAAATTGAAACTGATTATTGAGAAACATGAAAACTTCAATTTTTATATTAATTTTAATGACAATACTAGCTATTTTCATAGAGGCTGGATGAAGTTCTTATGAAAGTGTAGGATGGACAACAGAGGACATAAACATCAAAGCATAAGGTATAAACACTAAACATTCAAAAGTTACTTATGAGAAAAAGGAAGCTAGATCCTGGCCGGAACTTGTTCCAACATCACATATTTGCAAGTAAATGCAGATCTTGACGAATAATGCTATTAAAATGCATGCATTGTATCTTGTTTCTTTCAATAATAGCTGAATATTAGATTCCTTTAAATTTGTAAGATCTAACTTCTGCAGTAAAGATCTTCCTCAATCCTTAAGCATTTTGCTTCTAATGAAATTACAATATGGTCACTCACAATTACTAAAATTTGATTGCCTGATTTACTTTTGGTGACAATCAGGGTGGCAAAAACCTATATTTTCCTGCTGATGCTTTTGTTTTACTTCCTATTTCTTTGAGACTTAGGCATTTTCATTATCTTAAGGTCATAAGGAGCTAACTATGTTTCACATATGCATCTATGATTGAGATGTGTTAAACATTCAACACTTGACTAATTGTTGGATACTAAACTTGACTAATTATTTTGATTCATTGTTGTTTTGTATCAGTTTAGTAGTGGAGATTCTTTGTATAATATAAAGTTAGGAGCTTTGTGATTCAAAATGTGGAGGTATCATGTTAAAGTGAGCTTATGGAGCAATTAGTTTGTTTTATTGAATAAAATTTTGATGGGTTTGGTTCTTGTGATAAAATGTGTGAATAGGATGATCAAATAAAAATTGGGTGGTAGTAAGAGATTGTAGCTTGAATGTCGTCGTGATTCAAAAATGCAGCCCTAGTGAACTAGTTGGCATTTCAATATGAGAGAGGGTTATTTTTGCATTTAAACTAGTTGGCATGTATTGTTTAGTTTCATGTACTTACAAATACATGATTATTCTTGAAACTTTTTTTTGTGGTTGTTAGCAATAGAAGAAGAAGAAGAAGAAGAAGAAGCAGCTTGCTTGCTGAAGCAGCAGCAGCAGTTGAGTTTGTTGAAGCAACACCAGTTGAGCTTGCTTCCTGTTATGTAATATTGATTTTGCATTTGAGCTTGGTTGTTGTTATGTAATATTGATTGTGCATTTGAAGTATACAAAATAGTTATGAATTTGGGATTGTATATATATTCTCCAGTTCTTTTTTGCTATCTGTTGGATACTTATGATCTACGGATGAAAATGTATCTCAACAAACTTTTTGCTCTATGTTAGTTCTGAATAATTTGTTAGTTCTTAATGTTATGATATACTAATATATGATGATTAAAGATTTTTTGTTCGGAAAAAACTAAGGCCTCTATTAAGGATTTAGAGAACAAAATTTTTAAGGAATTTTGAAGGATTTTTGGTTCAGTTGGTACTCGCAGTTGTAGAAAGACTTTCAATTTTGAAGGAATTTTTGTTCTATTTTTATATTAATTTTAAAGTAATTTTAAAGAAAATTTTAAGGAATTTAAAAGGGAATTTAAAGGAAATTTAAAGGAAATTTATGAAAATTTAAAGGAATTTTAAAGTAATTTTAAAGGAAATTATAAGGAATTTTAAAGGAATTTAAAAGAAAATTTTAAGGGAATTTAAAGGAATTTTACATTAGAACTTTAGGAATTTTAAATGAAAATTTTAGGAATTTTTGAAGGAATTTTTAGGAATTTTTAAGGCATTGGGGTAAAAAAGTAATTTCACCCCTAACTGTTAAAAAACTAACATAAGTGGACGGCAGGTGCCTATAGGTCCAATTTTAAAAAGTTCAGGTGTGTTTAGGGTACTACCGTCACTTCAGGTGTATTTAGGGTATTACCATAAACTTTAGGTACCGATAGCTTCTTCACCCTTATTTTATATACGAGACATTTTATTTATTGTGTTATTTATTGTGATTAAATGAACATAATAAAGCCGTTAGAATAGTAAGTTCAATACCATGGGACATCAAATGCTTGACTTGATTGTGAGATCCTATTGGTTAAAATCAAAACGCTATTCTTAAATATCCCTAGTTAGGTATTACTGTGAATTAGGACAACAATAATACATAGAGACTAGTATGTGTGTAGACTGATGACCATGTCTCACGGGTCATGGATATGAGATATCAAGTCTTCAGATGGGTACATATTAGAGTAATAATATATTGGACTTGTCCACCTTGAGAACGCTGCATGGATCGTAATGTGAGTGTCTTAAGCGGTTCTCACAGTGACCATGGTGTACGTAGTTCTTGACTTGAAGTCACTACGGTTCCCTATATGAGAAGTTATATATTTTAAAACCGTCAAACGGTGCCTGTAATAAGATGATTATAAAGTCGACTATTGGATTTACTACAAATCATGCGGAGGGACGTGAGTGACTTAGATAGGATTTGTCCCTCCTACATAACATGAGTGATATCTATGGGCCCTTTGATTGAGTGAGATTACAACATGCATGGTTGTGCTCAAATGAGTCAGTATAAGATATTGAGATAATTTATTTTAGTAAGTCTACTTGGACATCAAGAAACCAAATATTGAACAATACAAGGGTGGGACGCTCTATGCCTTGTGGTCAATTAAGATATCTGAACGAAAGGACTAGAGTACATGGTAATATTGGTCACGGATAGGTTATGTCAGATCACTAGTATTCCCGCTACTTGAGTAGCAGTGTTGTATTGCTAGATACCGTGAAACGCCCTAAATTTCAAACACAGGTAATTCGTAGCACAAAATGGATATTGTACTTCGACTTCGTACAAAAATACAAGGAATTTAAAACTTTTCATTTCAATATTGTTTATTACAATACACAGCAGAAAATTACACAAAGAAATACAACTTTAACATCCAATAACTTCAATCTGGCAATATCCATCTGTATCAAACTCATCTCCACGTCTCTCGCTAATCCAAGTACTACACTTGATAACTGTGGGCACGTCAGTTGTATCCAATTGACGCAATGTTATAATACAACGATTCTTTAATTTAGCAAATATAATCTTGAATGCAAAATGAAAAGTGGCTATCCTAATTGTGTTAGTGTAAGTTATGAGCTTAATGCCTAATGCAGTCATTCAAACTTACGATGCAATATTAATGCACACTTGTTCGGATTCTATGCATTCCATACTACATAGGTCCGAGGGCAAGCCCTTAACGTACACCTCATTATAGGGTTCAATCCCTCATTATGCAATAACTAAACCCAATGAATATACTCGCACCCCCAGGATATTAGACCTTATCGGCCTACCCCTAGCCCGCATTTAGTGGATTTACTAGGCTTATCCTCAGCCACGAACCCCAGTAAGTCTATCTCCCATAACTACGGATCTTACTGACATTACATGGATTTACCGGGCGTATCCTCAGTCCCAACCATTCCTAGGAACTGTAAACTCTTTACTAGCCTTTTCATAGATAGACAGACATACCCCTATCCCATATACATGGATTTTCCGGGCGTATTCCTCAATCGCGAACCCCTAGGAGTTGCAAATTCTTTACTGGATATGTTCGGCATTGTTTCTATCACATCTTCTTCTAGTGACTAGCCTTAAGTTAAAAAATAAACAATACCGCCTAGAGCTAGCTTACCCTCCTACCGCACTTAAAACAACATACCGAGAACAATAGCCCACACTGGCCACTTATCAAAATTTCAATTATCACTTTGCCGATACATCTCACATTCAGAGATAATCCAGGTTATTCTGATCCTCAACATTTAAATTTCATTCCTTCATTTATAGATTTTTCATTCACTTATTTATTCTTTCAACTCACTAATATCAACAATTTAAACACTTCTTGCCCATTGCATTAAAATATTCCAGTAAGAATTTCATATTGATATAGCCTTGTCGAGTCACAACTCTTAATTCACTTCTCAAAATAACAATTTGCAACATCATTTTTAATACTCAAAGTTTTCTAAATCTTATATAACTATATCAAAGTATTCCAAATTTATTTGCCTTTAAATAAAACGATTGTGGAATAAATCCAAATAATCCATGGAAATGTATCTTTAAAAAAGTATTTTTACCACAAGTTAAATCTTAGTTATTTTAAAAAATATCCCATTAATATTATAGATTAAATTTAATTCTTTCTTTTTCAAGAACTACTTTCATTAAAAAATGCTAAAATTTCATTCCTTCATTTATAGATCTTTCATTCACTTATTCATTCTTTCGACTTACTAATCTCAACAATTAGAACACTTCTTGCCCATTGCATTAAAATATTCCAAGAAGAATTTCATATTGATATAGCCTTGTCAAGTCACAACTCTTAATTCATTTATCAAAATAACAATTTGCAACATCATTTTTAATACTCAATAACTATCTCAAAGTATTCTAAATTTATTTGCCTTTAAATAAAATGATTGTTTAATAAATCCAAATAATCCATGGAAATATTTCTTCAAAAAAATGCATTTTTACCATAAGTTAAATCTTAGTTATTTCAAAAATATCCCATTAATATTTTAGATTAAATTTAATTCTTTCTTTTTAAAGACATACTTGCATAAAAAATTGTTAAAATTTCGAAGAAATGGCTCTGCCTAGAATCAAACCTAAGACCAACAAGCCCCAAACCAGAACTTAACAACCAATATGCCAACTCTCTGTTGGTGTAGAATTTTGCACAAAAATATCTTATAAGCCTTTGTTTTACTGAGTGTAGAAGTTAAAATGAAATTTCACAGAAGAAAAGAAACTCCAAAGTTTCGAACCCGAGACCTCCAACCTCGATTACTGTACACAACGACCAAGACCCGAGCGCCATGACCATGTAATCAAGCCCACCAATCTGCCTACCACTTATAAGAAATCAATTATATATATGAACACTCTATTTCATAATTCAAAATAAAATTCAAGCCATAATTTGGTTCTCCAATTACCCTCGCAACTTCTATACAATATATTACGAATTCAAATAAATTTCCAGAAAATAACTTATTTAATTTAGCATATTTCAACATGAATTTACGTTCATCTCAATCTACTTAGAATTAATATGGAGGTTTAACCCACAATTGCATGCATAAATTTTACATACAATGAGTTAATTTCATAGCAACAACCAAATCACATGGGAAATGTTTACACAATATAATTTGAGGAAAATAATCATCTATAGCATTTCACAAGTCTGTAATCTAATTACTTAGATACATGTTATAGAAAATGAAATTTATATTATTTTAGACACAATCTTAAGAATATCTCTACGTATATATTTTTCACATAGAAACGTAATCATCTTCTATATATTACATCTAAACATGCATAACCTACAAATATTAGAAAATAGTAGAAAACACCCATTCAAAATTTATTTACAATCTAAAGGAATTTAAAGCTACACATAATCAAGATTTCATGATAAACTTCTACTCAAGAACACTACTAGAAATTAAAGAGACACCCACCTTCTTGAAGTATTCCCTAGCAAACTGAACTCTAAAAAAGCCTTTTATCCCCTCTCCAAAATCTGAGCTCCAGGAAGGAACAAAGAGCCAACAGTGAAATGCTATTGAAAATACAAAAAATGAGAATGTTCTTCTTTGTTTTTTTTTGTTACGGATGAATGAAGGCCAAGAAGGACATATTTTATAAGGATTAATGTGGGGAGTTTAATTAACTAACCACTAATCATAATAAATCCCCACTAACCCCATGCCTTGACCAAGTTAAGAGCTCTTTTAGGGATTGGGCTGGTCAGCGAAAGAAAGTGGTGTGAACCCAGGGTCATACATGGGTGTGAGTAACATGTGCACGTGCTACAACGTGTTTTGTGTGTGCACATGCAATACACAAAAATATTTGGGATTTTAATTAATAAAAATTTTCATATTTACTCAAATAATATATGTAATAAAACTAGTTTAAATTAACAATATTTTTTTTATGCACAAATAAAAATAAGCATACACACTTCATTAATTTTATTTGGAAAAAAAATAAAACCAACACGTGCACTACAAACACGTACGTTGCACGTTCAATACAAAATAAATTCGAGAGAATAAAAAACATTCATAAACAGTCAAAATAAAAAATAAGTAGAACATTTATATTAATAATATTAATATCTTACACATAATGATAAAATATACGTAATCGACGCGTGCATTAAAAGCACGTGCAATACACGTAAAAACACAATTATTAGGATATATATTTGAGTTGGCTCAAAATAAGATAAGATGAATTTTGAGAGGACGAAAAAATATCTAAATAATCGAAATACAAAAATATGTTGGATATTCATATTAAAATACGTTACGGATATTACCCGTAACGAAACAAAATACATGTGCATAACACACATGGAGCAAAATTGTCATAACTCAATTTTGCGAGGTGTTACATACCGCTCACTGTTTGTAACACTAGAATAGGATTTTAGTATTACTGTCAACGTAATGAGAATCTACAGGTTCACACCCTTAGAATAGATCGAAATTGGGATTTAAATTCATGAGATCAATTTAATTGGGAATCCTAGTAAGACTTGGACTCCTGACATGGTTGGTTAATAATTAGATTAAATGGGCAAACTAAAGTTAGAAGAGCCAAACATGAATTTGACCTAGGTCAGATTGTGATCCCAACCGCCTCACGACTCTCTTAGTGTTGATTTTCTACACCTTTATATATACGATATATTTCTGTGAAAAAGTAACAAGAGAAAACCCTAGCCGTCACAGAAATTGTGAGAGAGAGGGATCGTGAGGAACATTCACTTTCCGCTGCTAGCATCGCAGCTTGAGGGAGGGCTTAATTTAATTCGTTCGTGTGGATACAGTAGAGACACCGCAACCTTTGCAGTGCTGTGATTGGCATAGCTTGGAGACACCAAATCAATCTTTAAGGTATAATTCCTAAACACGGTTTATGCTTTTTCGCTTGGATCCATGACTAGGTTTTGATATTTTGTGTTTTTCTGCTATGTTTTTAATCTGTGATTGCCATCGAAATCTAACATACGTCCACCGTGGGTAGCCCTACGTCACCATTGCAGAAATCGAAGCCTTTCCCAATTCTAACTGTTGGATGGAGGTGGAGGGCCAAGATTCTTCCACTCCACCTTTGTGGAGATCGAGGAGTCCCTACCCCGGCTATAAATCTCCCACCCCTGCGTGTTTCTCAGTTTCACAAACTCTCCTTCTAAAGTTTGGAGCTTCTCTCTCAAGTTTTCCTTCTCCATGTTCACGATTTTCTGGACAATTATCAACAGCTTTTACGTTAGGTGAAGTAATTTTTAACTATGTCTAGGGTTTGGTCAGGTAGCTCATCCGAGGGGACTAGTTGTGACATTCATGCTTCAACAGACTCGTCTTTGTGGAAAGAGACCATAGTAGAGAAGTGAATCGACATTTGTAATTCCATAGTGGATGAGGATGAACAAGACGATTCAGAGAATGACTCGGGAGAAGGGGAGCCCCTTTTCCACCAAGTGCGGTGTCCGAGGAGATGAGGACATCGACTAGGGCGGATAGCGAGATATCTTCCTCATTGGGGGTGTGAATGCACATCCTCCTCGGGCGCCGAGGCCGATGAAGAAGAAGAAGATTGAAATCCCAGGAGTGGATGAGCCATTCGAGGGTGATTATGATAATCCTGGACTGCATCGTCCGATTCTGCAGGTACTGGCACTTATTAGAATGTATCATGGCGATGTCAAAAACTTAATCACAGTCAGGCTTTATCCACCATCTTCTTCATGTAACTGATGGCCAATCCAAACCAACCAAATACCGAGTAAGCTAACCAAAGAAGTGCTTACTTTGATGCGGTGTGCATATTTCATCCCAGATACATTCGAGCTCCTGATCCCCAATCCGGGCTCCATCCTATTGACGATCTAGATGAACATTATTGTATGTTTCCATTCAACGTGTTCATCTCAGGGCTTTGGTTGCCAATTCATCCCTTCGTGAAAGTGGTGCTTCAGTGGTTAAGACATAGCCCTATGTAGTATGGGCATAATTCATAGAAGTAGATTTTGTCCTTCATCATGTTTTGCAAGGAGATGGAGGTCCCCCTGAAGGCAAAGTCCCTTAAAATGTGTCCCGGCCTCAGCACCCCCAGAGCCTATGAGGGCCAATGCTTTTTGACGCCATAGCTTGGTAACAACGTCGTGCATAATCATCTCGAATCAATCAAAGATTTGAAGTCGAAGCATATGGTCATCCGATGATTGACACCTTGGGAATTCCTGACAAAGTGGAGGTTCGACATCCCCAAGCCCAAGTATCTGAAAAAGATAGATTTCTTCAAGGAGAAGAAGGAAGAGTTCAAGCACCTGTTCAATATAAGGAGCGTAGATTGGCAGAAGGTGCAGAAGAAGCAACTGATAAAATGCAAGCTAAGCCCGGCCGACCTAGTATGTCTTGTTTTTATTTTTTCGACTATCTTCACCTGAAGTTTAACTCTTAACCTTTTTCTTTGCTCTGCAGACATGTAGGACGAAACGATCATGACCTGCCAAAGGGAGTAGGCCAAGAAGAAACCAACTGAATCTTTGAAGGGGAAGAGGAAGAAGCAACTGATAAAATGCAGGCTAAGCCCGGCCGACCTAGTAACTGATAAAATGCAGGCTAAGCCCGGCCGACCTAGTATGTCTTGTTTTTATTTTTTCGACTATCTTCACCTGAAGTTTAACTCTTAACCTTTTTCTTTGCTCTGCAGACATGTAGGATGAAGCGATCATGACCCGCCAAAGGGAGCAGGCCAAGAAGAAATCAACTGAATCTTTGAAGGGGAAGAGGAAGATGTCAACCTCATTCACCCGGGGACCCTCAGACAAGGACACCGGGAAGTCCAAGAGGTCGAAGGGGCTCACCATCGCCGATCCCGAGTCTTCTACCAAGGCGCAACTAAACACCATTGCTCTGGCCCTCACCAATCTGGTGAGGTCCCCCGCCCCTTTTCAGGCGCAACTGATAAAATGCAGGTGAAGAGGAAGAAGGTGCAGAAGAAGCAACTGATAAAATGCAGACTAAGCCCAGCCGACCTAGTATGTCTTGTTCTCGAGGCAGATTAAGGAGCCCTGGTAGCCAAATTGGCCGATGAAGAAGGGTTTTCTCTGTGGGACCCCATGATCGCTCTGTTGGCCTTAGACTCCCTTACCCCTCCTCGCGATAAAAAAAACACTCACCAACACAGACTTATGAGTCGAGCTACACTAAGTTGTTGAAGGGGATATTCTAGGTAAATGTTTGGTCTCATAGTGTTTTAGTGGTATTTATTGGAAATATTTCTAAGTGTTGGATCTTCAGCAGGTGGCTCTCAAATGTCAGATAAGAAACATTGACATGAATTGGAGTTGAAGAAGGACCAGTGCATATCCAAGGGGAGAAGCAGTACCACGATCTCAAGGCCTAGTACAACAAGGCATCGGCAAGGGAGAAGATGGTGAATGTTAAGCACACCAGGGCCAATGCCTATAGGGCCGTGCGAAGGCACGAGAAAGAGCGATGGGTGGCCTGCGAGAAGGCACTGGAGGGCGACCGACTCAAGGCCATCAATATGCTCATCCTGGGCAAGAAGAAGGCCTATTAGAAGACTCTCGTGCACGTGCACCACTTCCATCCCGACATAGACCTCAGGGATTTCTCGTTCGACATGGAGATCAAAAGCCCCCCCCCCCCCACCATACACACATATCCACCAACCTGAGGAAATCACTTCAAAAGGCGAGGGGGACCAAGAGGCTGATGCAAATACCTTGGTCCCTCTACCGCTGACAATGGTGCTACCGATGAGTTTTTTAGTTCCTTCCTTCATTGTATTTGCCTACTGCGGACTGGCCACTGCCCTCTTGTATTGTGTACTGCTTTTGATTATGAATAAGAAATGTTTTAAAATTTTTGTATGACTTGTTGTTGGTTCTTTTGCATGACTTAGTCCGACCATGAAGACTTGAATTGTTCGTTGATCTTGATCGTAAGATTCAAGCCTCCGGAGGTAGTGCCTTGGGAGTAAGAGCCTTCGGAGGCCAAAATTCAGTCACTTTACAGCAAGATGCAGTGGGCAGAAAGTACCATCGTTCGGCTTTGAAAATAGGCTAGAGATTGGAAAGGGGCATTCTCTTATCACATTCGGAGGTCATAAAGTTTTGTGCATGAACTTTCGCACATGAACGAGGTGATGCTTGATACGAGTTTGGCTTTTGAGGCCTAGGCGGACGCTCCTGATGGGTCAAAAGGGGGACAATCCCAGGAAGATAACTAGTCTTCAGAATCTATTCTGAGATGGATGCTCGTGGAGAAGGACTTGAAGATATACCGTTTGAAGGTGAAGTTTGGATAATCAGATTTATCGAGTCCCTTCAAGAGCTTGTTCTCGAGGTGGGTTCCTTACCTAGGGACTCAGCCCCCAGCGATGCCCAAAGCGGGGTTGTCAGATCGTCCAGTGTGGCTAGTGTTCTCAAGGGTCCCGATCATTCGATGGTAGGTACTCGCTCCATTGGCATGGATATTATGAGCCCGAATCCAGAGGTCAATAAGGGAATCTCCTAAAGTTGGCTCCTCGGGTATTGTACTTGTACTAGTTATGTACTTTGGGCTTGTAATTCTGATATGTAACTTCTATCTTGTTGCAATAAAAGAATTTTCGTCCGATTTGTCACTTTGCATGAACTGCAAGAGCTTTCCTTCATTTGGACTTGAATGAAAATTTGAGGGCCGCACCATTGATAAGATCTGAACCTATTTAGACGTTTGAGTTTTGCACCATTTTTGTGGGTGCCTCAGATGACAATCCGAGGGTCATGGTCGAGTAGAATCTAAACCTCAATGTGAGTGGGTTTTTTGCACCATTTTGAGTGCCTCAAATGATAATCTGAGGGCCAAAGTCGGGGAGAATCCGAAGATCTTCTCAAGTGGTAATTTATGCCACTTTTGTGAGTGCCTCAAAAGACGATCCGAGGGTCGAGGCTGTGGGATAATCCGAACATCTTTGTTAATGGTGTTTGTGCCAACTTTGAGGGGGCCTTGAATGACAATCTGATGGCTGAGGTCGGGGAGAATTTGGAATGGCGGTTCTCTTGCATGTGCAGGTACTGCGGCCTTGATTTGCGCACAGGTTGTGATTTGGCCACGTGTTGGTTTTGGTTAACGACGAGTCTCCTCCCTCTATATAAATCTCCTATCTTACATTCATTCCCCCACTTTGCTTTATTTCTAAAGAACTTGGGGCTTTTATCTCTAGAGTTCTCTCCCTTTCTGGGGATTTTTCTGACCGGATCTCGACAACTTTTACAGTAGGTAAGTAGAAATCTTTTAAGTATAACTATGGTCTAATCAGGTGAGTCTTTCTCCACCTCTGTTTGTGATGTTGTCATAGGCCACCCTCAGACAGCACAACAGTGTTTAGGTAGTTCTGCCAACACTGTGGAAAGGGAGCCCCTAGCGCTAGTAGTGGGTTAAAGCATCGAATGCAATTATCATCATGTTGTTCTCGTTCTGAGGGTTTAATTGTTAGAGTATAACTCGACGATATGGAGGATCAGGCCAAGTTCGGTACCAAACCTTTGACACTAGGATCGTGGATAGAAGCTGATGACGTGGCCAACACCTTCGTCGGAACCGACCTTCCCCAAATCCAAAGTGCATATTCCATCCTTCCGAGATATGAGCTTATGCATCCTTTTCTGTGCCTCCGACCGACAGACCGTCTTGCAGATTGGTACTGCATGTTCTAGTGGAAGCTTTAGTCTCGGGGTTCCGATTTCCGATGCATTCGTTCATTAAGAGTGTGCTTAATTGGGCTGGCATCAGTCTGTGGTAGCTTGGTCCAAATTCTTGGAAGCATATGGTAAACTTCATTATATTGTATGAGAGGGCGGGAGTCCCTTTGAAGCTTAAGCACTTCAATTTTGCCTAGGTTTGTGCGAAGTTCACAAAAGCAGTGATCGGTGTTTCCTTTCACCAAGGAATGAGCGGAAGGTGATTATCAGTCACCCAAGTTCCATTAAGGACTGGAAGTTCAAGTTCTTGGTCATTCGAAGCCCGGGGCTGTGTGATATTCCTACCGACTGGGTGTACAAGGTCCCCAAACATCTGGCCCCGAGGGAGGGTGATCGCTCCATTAAGGAAGTGAAAAAACTGGACTTTATGATTGCTGAGGGCAGTATCGAATGGTCGTATATTACAGAGAGTGGTTGGTGGAGTGCGGACTAAGCCCTGCCAACTGCAACACCCCGCAAAATTGAGTTATGACAATTTTTTCCTTACACGCGTACTTAGTACAACTGCATATAATATCTTATGTAATATCTTGAATATTTTTAGATATTAGTTTGTGGAATAAATATTTGGGAACGACCTATATGCATATTTAATATATTATTGTGTGAACTTAAGGACTTAAGAGCAATTGAGTTGGAAACTAGGGACTTCAAGAAAATTGGCATCATGAAAAAAGCCCTTAATAAAATTATGCATTTTTTTTTATCATGCATGAATCTCACTGGTTAGTGACATATGGAAGGTTTATGGGAGGTGATTAAATGATGTAGGAAGAGGTTTAGAGGAGGTGGTTAAATGATGTAGGAAGATGTGGTTAAATGAAGAATGAAATAAGAGCTTGTGAATGTTTGTATATAAAAGCTAGGAATGCCTTCCCTCATTCTCCACCATTCCTCTTTTTTCTTCCACTTAAACTGAAGATCTTTGGAGTTGAAGTTTTCATAAGGTTAAGTTTATCGAGTTTAGTGTTGGAACACTTCGTGGAGCTTAGAAACAATCGAATTCAAAAGTTATAGGTGGGTAACAATTTTACTTCTCTAATTCAAGTATATTGTAGGATGTATGCATGTTAGAAAAGCTATATATGTTGTATTGGATTATTATACATGCTTAGATTGATTGAATCATCGATGAATTATTGTCAATTAATTGTTTGAAACTACGGTAAGGTTAACTTGGAAACATTTTACAGTTTCTTTCCTAAATTTTGGACTTATTTCCGAAAACCATATATCTTTAGCTAGACAGAATCTTAAGCTAAAATTTTTATATGTGTATTTTGTATATGTCAATGACATCTCCAAAAAATTTAATGATGTTTGGATGTCATTTTGTATTTGAAATAAATCCTAACTCATTCATGGTTAAGAACTGAAACATGATATATTCTACAATTATGTTTTTAATATCATGATTATTTCCAATAATCATTTCTCTCCAAATATATGGAATTTAACACTGAACTTTTTATATGTAAATCTAGTATATGTTTTTAATAGGTTCACAAAGTTTCATGAGGTTTGGATATCATTTAGTATCTTAAACAAATCCGAATTTAGGACTTGTTGACAGTTTTGCCTTGGTTCTGAAAATTTATACACCTTCTGGTTTCTGACCATTTTAACTTCTTATATGCAATATTTTGAGAAAACTCAAAAATAATAATTTGAAGTAGATTCGTTAATATTTCTTTCGAGTTTAAGAAATCAAATTTCCATGAAGTGTGAGATTTTCGGTGATTGTTATAAATAGCAAGAGCTGTAATTTTCTAGAATCTGAACCTACTATTTTGCATATAGATTTAGACATGGTTAAATTTAGATGTTCTTAACTACAAGGTTGTAATAGACTAATTTAGGTTTCATATGAAACTAAGAAAATTATTTTTCTGATAAGTATTGGAATCTATATGGTTTTTGAAAGACTACTATATTGTTGTCCAAAGACAGAGTTGAATATTCAAATGGTGGATTCTATATATGGGACCGAGGATATGCCAGGTAAATCCATGTCTGTGGGTAAGGGGTAGGTTGGTAAGGTTCGTAGTTATGGAAGATCGATTCGCTGGGGTTAGCGACCGAAGATACGCCTAGTAAATCCATGTGTGTGGGCTATGGGTAGGCTGGAAATGTCCAATATCCTAAGAGTTCGACTTATACATAATTATGCGTTGGAGTACTAGTCAACTTTTGAGAATAATTTGAGTTAGTGTAATAGAGCCAAATCGAATATTAGTGTGATCTTAATAGGTTGTAAGGCCACGAGTTGTGCAAGATTTTACGGGATGTATAAATGCATTAATGCATATAGAATGGATACTATGGGAATTTGTGTAGTCTAGCATACAACTTGATCTAGACATTCTTGGGAGATTATTACCATTAATTCCATTACTCTCATTAGCAAAAGATTAGGTTGTTATTGGGAAACTTCGTTTGTGGTTAAGTTCCATAAATTAAAGTGTGAGTTCTAGATTTAGATTAAGGCTTAGTATCTGGCAAGTGACCGCTAGTGTTATTGGTATAAGTCCGGTAGGGTGGCACTAGCTCTAAGCAGTGTTGTTAATGATTGTAAGGACATGCACTAGTTGGGAGTTGTATTCACCTGTCAAGGGGACACGTACGGCATTGTCTCGACTGTTAATTTCTGGGATCTAGTGTTAAGAACAAGAGGATGATGTATAGGCCACAGGTTTCTGTCAGAACTTAGGGGATGGATCCTGAAGTGTCCGTCGATGTTCTATGTTATCAAATGCGAATGGGGAGCAAGAGTTTAACTCTGGGTCTCTCAAAGGAGCAAGGGAATGCCTGCAGGGTCGTATTTATATTCTTGATAACCTTTTGTGACGTTCAAGAGCGGAGAAAGACCGCAGGGTCCGGGCATAATGGGATGTCCAGGTCCGGGGAGAGGAGAAAAACCATAGGGTCCCGGTAGAATGGAATGGCCACATGTCTGTCCGAGAGCAGATAGAGACCACAGGGTCTGGGAGAAGTGGTGACAACCACAATCCGACTACAGTAGCTGAGATGGGCTGCAACGTTTGGGTTATTGTTCGGATTGGAGAAATATCACAGGGTTCGTGCCATGGTTCGGAGCGGAGAAGGACCACAAGTAATGAAACCTTGCTAGTCACTAGATAAATGCTAGAAACATAGTAGATTACATGAATAGGCTTACATAACGAGGAATTGAACCCTATAATGAAGAGAAACGTTAGTAGCTTATATTTGGAAACTATGTTGTATGTGCGGCATATCGTTCCAAATAAGCATGCATTAGAAGAGCATATTTGAATTATGCCTGTTAGCATAGTAATTATATGTTTGGTACTATAGTAAATTAATTCCACACTCACTCATACAACATTGTATGATTAACTCTTTGTTTTTGCATTTAACATATACTTTGGTTCAAGTTTTTCTTCTATTATGTTGTGTTCTGGGAGTTTGTTGAAGTTTTTGGGATTTTTATCGTCGGCCTCATAAGCTGACAATCTCATAGATTTTGCTTTTGCAGGTAAGGGTGACTGAGGTGTTAGCATAGAAAGTGTGACATCCTAAGCCAGTCATCTTATCAATCCAAGTGATTTGGACTTGTAGTAAGATTTATGCATTTTCCTATATTATATTATGTTTATGTACTTAGTTGAAATAAAGGATTTTAGGTGTGTCACAAAATTTTCAATGTATGAAATTTGGGGTGTTATACCGACCCTAGTATGTATCTTTCTCTTTGCCGTTTATTGCTATTCCCATCTAACTTTTTGTCTATTTTCCAGGAGTGTTGACCAACAAGATGCTCCGAAAGCACCCTTGAAGGAAAAAATACGGTCCTCCACTCCCTCGGCATCCAAGGGGAGTCCTACCAAGAAGGCAAAGCTGTCAGATGAGACGAAGGCTCCCGAGACATCGGCGAAGCAGGCTCTGGCGAAGCCTCCAACTTCCTCACTGAAAAATGCCACCGCCCTCGCGAAGTTGCCCTCAGCTGTGAAGGCATGGTGCCCTCATGGTTCGTCAGTGAAACAAACTCATTGGTGGAGCGGCTCAGTGTGCTGCAAGTCACTGAACACCTCGCCACTCCCCGCATCTTCCTGGTCGACCTTTGGGTGTTTCCAATTCATGGTAGAGAGGCTCCGCTCGCTCTTCCAATCATAGGGGGAGTGACTGTCGTGGCTCCTCTAGTGGTTCGAATGGCATCCCTGTTTCAAGAGCGGTTGAACTTGATGTTGTGATGGAGGTCCTCCTCCTGCTACCAATTATTGAGGACATGTCGGAGGTCCTGATTCGAGGAGGGTTCTGACCTCCTGCCGGTGAAGTAAGAAGTAGCATCGACGGGACCGTAGCTTTAGGATGAGGGGTATCGGATTGGTGTCCAGAGCGTCGATGTTGGGATCCCTGTGTGGCATTCTTGCTGAAGGAAGGGTGCATCGGTGGAGGAAGGGCAGTTCTACCTAGTAGCTAACGGCGGCTACCCTCTTTGCTTTTAGGGCCATGGGCGGAGGATCTTCCGACTGAGGCATCTAACCGGAACGATGGACCCGTGCTTTTCCACAGATGACGTCAATCTGATGCTTTTTTTATGTAGGAGCAACAGATAATGAATTATTGTATTGGAGTAGAAACCTTAGATCTCATTTGTCGGCCAGCTCTTAATGTGAGGCTAGTATTTATGAATGGATGTGGACTGAATGGTCGATATGTTGTATGAGACCTGCACAGATAGTCTGAAACACCGGGATTGATCTCGGCGATAGACCCTCCAACGATATCAGTAACCAGAAGTGAAAAACTGTGTTCAGTGGGTATATTGTTGATTACTGTAACTGAGGAGAGGGTTCTGTATTTATAGACTTGTGGAGGTACTAAGGAATGATTTCTTAACTAATTTGTCAAATCCCTTTGATTAAGGATCAGATCGGTTAATTATCTCCCTAATTTTACGAAATTTGATTGCCAACCACAAATAGAGGGTCAATCTCCCCTAACTGGGCTGTAGTTTGTCTTTATCCATGGGCTGAGTTGGTGTGGTAGGCCTGTGATGTTTAATATTCTTGTTGTGAACCTGTAGTCATCGTAAAATGACTGTTTTTCCCTTAGGGATCTTCGAGATTCATGCGGGAATTGCACGGTCCTGATTAGCCATGATTTTTACCCACATCAAATATGTTTACCCCTATTAAGATAATTTTGAAAGTATAAATGGGACCACCAATTGCTCTCCAACTTAATATGAGATGTTTTTACCGACTCTTTGATTCTAAGACATTGTGTGGTAAAGTTAGTTTGAAAATATGTCGTAAGTGTTAGATTGAGGTCATATCCAGTACCCAAATGAAGCGTTTTGTGCACTACTCAAATCAACTGCATTGTCTTTTCAAAAAACAAAAAACAAACAAAAAATAAAAAAAAATAAAAAATAATATCTTAGATTGATTTATAAGTATATATATATATATTATATCTATATCTATATTTATTTATTCAATATATTATTCTAAAACCACTTTTGTCAAGAAATTTTCTCATTTTTTTTTCTTTTTAAAATTGAAAAAGGAGAGAAAATGTAGGAGACAACCACCCACACTTTCTCTATCAAAATTTTGAACTGAAATCATATCCCTTAATCAAACCTCAAAAATCATGTAACATTGTATAGGTGGTATTAGATAATTTTTTAAAAAATAATTTACTATTTTGTCTTTTCTAAAAATTATGTGCAATATTGCACAGGATTATACTAGTCTATACAATATATTATACTAAACCACTGTTGTCTAGGATTTTCTCTTTTTTTTCTTTTTAAAATAAAAAAAGTAAAGCAAATGTAGGAGACAACTCCACATTCTTGATCCAACCAAATTTTGGATTGGAATCTAGCCCTTAATCAACCCTAAAAAATAGTGCAATAATGTATGTATGCTATTAGATGAATTTTTCAAAAAAAGTTTTATTATTTTCTCATTTTAAAAAGTTATGTGCAATATTGTATAGAATTAAACTATCTATACAACATATTATGCTAACAGCACTTTTGATCTGAATGTGTTTTTTTCTTCTTTTTCATTTTGTAATTTAAAAAAGCGCAAATGAAGGAGGTAACTAGCACTATCACAAAAATCTGAAACCCGGAACCGACCACGATACGGCATTGGTCGGAATCGGCATGGTCTATTGCTAGTAGGGTTTGGGTCCTAAAATAGGCCTCGTTCATTTTTTCGAATCCGGTCTGGGTCCACTAAAAATGCACCCGACTCATACCCGAACCGGACCTGGACTTGGACTATTGTGGGTAGGGTTTGGGTCATAAAATAGGAACCCTTCATTTTCAGGTCAAATCTGATTTAGCTGAAAATCGACCTGACCCGGACTCGGAAAAAAAACACTATTAAACCAAAAAAAAACAATAATCCCCCCACCCCAAACAAAACAAAACAAAAACAAGGAAAAGAGAAGAAGCAGCAGGCCCAACCTCCCTCTTCTGCCCAACACCACCGACTTACTACTGCCCGGACCCGATGGGTAGCATTTTTTTAACAGCGTCTGAACCAGTTCTCACAGGTTGGGTCTATGTCCGATATTTGGACCAGTAGAGAAGCAGATTCGGGTTTGGCAGTGTAGGACCCGACCCGCCCGACTTGATAGCAGTGCTAGAGGTAAACCTCTCAATTGCTCTTTATCCTTACAAATTTTAAATTAGAACCATATCTGTTAATTAAACCTAAAAATATTGCAATATTGTGTACATGTTATTATATGAATTTTTCCAACAAAAAAGCTTTGTTATTTTCTCTTTTTTGAAAATTTTGTGCAATATTGCACAAGGTTTATGCTAAGACAACTTTTGATTCAAATATTTTCCTCCTTTTTTTTCTTTTTAAAATTAAAAAACGAGAGCAAAAGTAGGTGGCAACCATCCCACTCTTTCTCCATTCAAATTTTGAATTGGAATTGTAACGCCCCGAATTTCAAACACAGGTAATTCGTAGCAAATATTGGATCTTTTAATTCAACTTCGTACAAATTTACAAGGAATTTAAAACTTTAATTTACAATATGTTCTTTACAACAATGAAAATCCTTCAATCTTGTGACAACTCATCATAGCGACTTCAAGCCCATGCCAAGTCCAATCCTGCAACTGAGAAACTGTGGGCACACCACTTGCATACAACTGACGCAATGCTATAATACAGTGATTCTTTAATTTAGCAAACACAAACTTGAACGCAAACAGGAAAAGTGACTATCCTAGTCGTGTCAGTGTATGATATGACTTAATGCCTAATGCAGACATTTACACTACGATGTCACTAATGCATACTTGTTCAGATTCTATGCATCCCATATTATATAGGTCCGACAGCAAGCCCTTAACGTACTCCTCATTATAGAGTTTACATCCCACGCCATGCAACCTAACCCAATGAATATACTCCAACGCGTAGTCACCGCAGGGTCGCACCCCCAAGATGTTGGACCTTACCGGCCTACCCCTAGCCCACATATAGTGGATTTACCAAGTGTATTCTCAGCCACGAACCCTAGAAAGTCGATCACCCGCAACTACGGACCTTACCGGCATACCCATACACTACAACACACAATGGGTTTGGTGGCATTTTTTCTGAGATTCACTGGTGTTTTAAAATTCCGGTGAATAATTCACTGGCGTTTTTAAAATCGCCGGTGCTAATGCCGCCGAAGAAGGCATCGCAGAAAAGGGGGGTCTACACAGGCATTTTTTACGAACGCCGGTATTTCTGTAAGATAGACTGGTGGTCGCAAAAACACCGGTGTATGGCGTATTCAAGACTGCCCTCTTCTTCTCCTATAATCATTCTACACCGGCGTTTTTACAAATGCCGGTGTAGGTATATAAATTTTTTTTTAAAAAAAATTTTTTTTAAAAACATGCAGCACTCTTACAATCAAAACCGGAATATGGAGTTCAAATTATTGAATTACAAAGAGTGGAAAAGAATACTTTCACTGTGAAATTCAGGTAAAAATGCTACTAACTGAAATGAAAACTTATACTTTTATAATACTCATGAGATAACTGTCAATTGAAACCACAACATAAGTTCAAACAGGATTATTTCATTACTAGTCACTCCTCTTTAAATCATAGTATGCAACTTCAGTTACATAATCCATCTCATCATCACTTAAAACCAAACGGCAAAGAACAATCTCATTTTCAAACCCAAGCAACAAGCATGAACATTACGTTAGAAACTGATACTCATGTAGACATCATGATATAATTGTTTATAAATTTCCATCACTAGTCGCTCCTCAAAAAATCATAGTGTGCAACTTCAGATACATGATCCATCTCATCTCCAAATTCAGACAAAAAAGCAACTAACCCATCTCCAAATGCATAATAATTCCAGTTTACTCTGAACCAAACTAAAACTCAAATGCATAATAACCCATCTCCAAAAGCAACTAACCCATCTCCAAATGCATAAGAAAGCAAACTCAAACTGAAGAATGAAAAAAATGAACCTGCATGGTCCCAATTTTTGTTTTAATCATGATAAGCTTCAAGTATTGAACAGTGAAAAAAATGAAGCACATACTATACAAAGAACCCAAACTAAATACCCCTTTCTTCAATCTAAACCTGAATATGAAGATCAAAGTTGGAAGCCCCCAAAAGCAAAATCATTTGCTATTATATATCCTGATATTTTCCCCCCATCATTCATATACCCTAACATTACCTTTTGCATAACATCATAATAAAATGAGCCAAATATAATAGATTGCCAGCATGGAGAACATAACTTCATTTGTATCTATCCCAATATCTTGCCGAATATCTATAAACCAACTACATTACATTTATTAATAATGAAACTGACCACAAGCAATTATGAACCAAATGAACAAATAAGTAAACACACATACCATTCCTAGAATCTCTCTCAAGACAATAAAGCACTTCATCTTGTCATTGCCATGCATCACTAACATTAACAATCCCCTAAAATTGAGTATATTGCCACATTTTTGGCAAAACTCCAAATCTGAGTATATTGCCACATTTTTGGCAAATTGAGTTTCAAATCTCCCATAAATTACTCCTTACAAAAACAGTGAAGCAAAAATGCCAAAGCAAAATAGATCCAATCACACAGTAAACAGAGATTCGAGATCTCCCCTAAATTGAGTTTCAAACCATTACCACCCACAATTCCCACAAACATAAACAGAGATTAAATCCCCCAAAATCTCAAGAACAACAAGTAAGTGAAATTAAAACGTAGCTACATCCAATCACAGAGTAACACATTGAAACCTAGATCCAATCACAGAATAACATAGTGAAGCAAAAATAGAAACAAGATTCGAGATCGCATGAGTTCTTGAGTATAGCCCCCAAAACAAAATCAAGAAGTAGATAGAGAGAGAGAGAGAAAGAGAGAGAGAGAGAGTACTTGCAATGAGAGAGAATTGAGTGAGCGGGATAGAGAGTGCGTGGATGTCGACGTGGGCACAGCGACGGCGGCCCTGAAGGGCAAATCGACGTGGAACCCACTCCGATGACGGAGGAGTTGTCGGGAAAATCGAGGAAGGGAAGGAGGCCCAGTGGCGCCGAACAGCGAAAAAATTAGGGTTGGGAAAAAAAACCAAGCAAAATGTAAGGGTTTCGCGGTAGGATTGGGGATTTATCCCAATAAATTCACCGGCATTTTTATTAATAAATGCTGGTGAATGGGAGAGGATTTGTGGGGTACATTGTTGCTTTCTATTCGCTGGCGTGTTTTTATAAAAATGCCGGTGAATATTATAATTCACCGGCATTTTGTAGAGGCCACCGGTATATAACTATACAATTTTGCGACCCAATCCTGGTCTTATCCTACCCCGGCGCGATTGGTAAAATGCCGGGGAATATACGCCGGTGTAGTTCGCGAATCTTGTAGTGATAGCCCACACACCGTGGATTTACCGAGCATTTCCTCGGTCTTAACCATTCCTAGGAACTGCAGTCTCTTTACCAGCCTTTTCGATAATAGACAGACATATCCATAGCCCATATACATGGATTTACCGGGCGTATTTCTCGATCTCGAGCCCTTAGGAGCTGCACATTCTTTAACGGACATGTTCGTCGTTGTTTCTATCATATCTTCTTCTAGTGTCTATCCTTAAGTTCGAACATGAATAATATTACCACCTAGAGCTAGTTTACCCTCCTACCGGTCTTAAACAATATACCGAGAATGATAGTCCATATTGGCCACTTCTCAAATTCCAACAATTTCTTTCATCACTTTGCCGGTACTTTGGGTCTCACTTAGCCCTTAAAATCAACACATTTCATGTTCAATATCATGAGTTATTCATACCCTCATTATTCACATTTTTAAATTTCATACATTCACATATCCAATTATTCCCTTGTTCACACAACTCAGTTATTTGTCTAACTAGTTTCATAGTCTTATCCAACACTTCAAATCAACATTCTCTATGTAAAATAGATGGTTTATTCACCTTTTTCTAGCAGAATTTTCAATGAAGTTTTAATTACAATTGATAGATCATTTTGCTAAACAATATAATATTCCACTTTCAATTTATTCATTATCAAGCTCAATTTAACTCTAGATCGATTTTAATCCAAAAGATAAAACCTTTAAAATGCCTCTAGTAAAAATAACCAAAACTTGCTTCTTAATCAAAATGTAAGTTAGTATTTACTTAATTCCAAACTCAATTTTTATATTCAACTAAATCCCAAATTCTCTCTTTAATTCATATTTTAAATCTCATAATAAAATTCTAGTTCACAATAAGATATTCCTTATTCAAGTCAATTTCTATTCATTTTATCCCCAAAATATATCTTATAATAGTGTAGAATTATTTCCCAAGATTCTAATAATATTTTAAAGTATTTCTAAAATGTTCCCCAATTGTTAAAACAAGGAAAAGGTCATTAAAACAAATAAAAACATAATGTGCATTGCCGAGTTCGAACCCCAGACCGCACAACGCCCAACCGCAACCCAAATGCACCCAACAACCAGTGGGCCACTCTCAATTGGTGAAACAAAACCCTTTCGGTTGCTCATATATTAGTTCTATGGTTATTATGTACAAAATCATATTTTTTAAAAGAAAAAAGCCTTCCAAGACTCGAACTTGCACGCATCAAAGGCGCCAAACACCCCCACGCTCACGCGCTGACCAAGAAGCCAACCGTCGATTCTGGCTATAACTCTATTAAAACCTTTTTTATACCAACTCTCTGTTTCTCCATTATTTTTAATCTAATCGTATAACTTCAAGTTTCCTTCTTCCTTAAATATTTTCATGATCACTGCTATACATCACACCTCTAAGATTTTCACAACGAGAATTTCCTCCAATTTAATATATTTTAACTTAGAAATTATTCAAATTGATTCAAATAGTGCAATCATCCACTTTTTGCATTCTTGTTCCTTATTGATTCAATTTAGACTATAAATTGTAGAATTAGCATGAATACCATACCAATTATCATGAGATTAGGAAAATACCCATACCCCCAATCTACATGCAAATCTACATGCAATTCTAACGTAAACTTCTCAATGTTGCAAATTGCTATGCATTCTCAATTTTCCACATACAATTTAATCTTGGTGTAGCAAACATCTAATATTAATCAACATTCAAGAACTAACACTCATGAGCAAACATGCATGGTATTAACACACAAGAAATCTTATGCACATTTATTTTAGAAGCATGATAAATCAATTTCTCTGTTGTATTTCCATCTATTCATCTAGTCTAGCATGCATTCATTCTCCAATTAATTTACCAATCATATTCTAGGCTACACAAGGTAATTATCTAACAATTTCATGCATCAAAAGAACTACATTAGAAATTAAAGAGACATCCACCTCAAATGTTGAATTCCTAGTAGTAGAACCCTCAAAAAAATTGCTCCAAATCTTCCCCAAAAGATGGCCGGCCTTCCTCTAGCTCCAACCTGCAAGAACCCTCTTTCTTTCTCTTCTGTTTTTGTTTTGATTCTAGTGTTTTTCATGACAAAAGGGGTGATCTATTTATAGAAAGAATGAATGGTCAAAATGACTCCCACTTACCAAAATAACTCCCCACTTCTCCACACACTCACCCACTCTCTCCACTCCTCACCATACTCCCACTTACCAGAATGAATGGTCAAAGTAGTGTATCAAATGTGCACACTACTTTCATACAAATTTTTATTATTAGTTTTTATTAGGTTAGATGTGTGTGTTACACATGGCAAGTGTACCAAACTAGCTAAATTTTAAATATACTTAAGTGCAAAAATAATTATGGGCTTTACATTTGTAATTAATCTTAGTGGGTATACAAAAATGGATTTAGGCCTAATGGATTTAATTAAAAAAAATGAATCACACAATTGTGCGTAGAAAATGAAAGAAGAATGTCCATGGCTCAAGAAAGTTTTAGGAACCAAAATGTGCATAAAATTTTACGTGCAATGCATGTGCAATAAGAAAAATAATTTTTCTTTGGGGATGTTACAACACTCCCTCCTTAGAATAGTTTTATCCTCAGAACTACGCTTAAAGAGCAAGAAAAGAAAAAGAAACAAAATTACAAGGTTTAGACAAAAAGTTCAGGATGGTCCCTCATCATCCTCTCCTCTGATTCCCCGGTGGCTTTCTCGACCAGTTGATTCCTCCACATAACCTTGACCATGGGTGTAGTTTTGTTTCTCAAAACTTTTTCCCGTCGATCTACAATCTCCACTGGACGCTCCTTGTAGCTCAGGTTTATCTAGACCTTCTGGCACTTCTGGTAAATGATGACTCGGATCAAGAATGTAGCCTCGCAGTATGGACACGTGAAATACATTGTGCACTCGGGATAGCTCTTCCGGTAATTCCAACCGATAAGCCGTCTTCCCAATCCTCTTCAATATCTTATATGGTCCTATGTACCTTGGGACTAGCTTTCCTCCTTTCCCAAACTAGATCACACCCTTCGTCGGAGATACCTTCAAGAATACATAGCCACCCTCTTCGAATTCCAAATCTCTTCTCCGATTGTCAGCATAGCTCTTTTGTCTGCTCTGTGCTTCAACCAGTCTCTTCCTGATCAATTTGATTTTCTCCGAGGCTTGTTGCACTATCTCCGGCCCGTACATATGCCTTTCTCCCACTTCATACCAACACACTGGTGTTTTACACTTCCTCCCATGCACAGCCTCATATGGTGTCATACCGATGCTAGTCTGAAAACTGTTATTGTAGGCAAACTCCACCAGAGCTAACTGCCTCTCCCAGTTTCTGCCGAAATCTATCACACAACACCTCAACATGTCCTCCAATACATGATTGATGCTCTCAGTCTGCCTATCAGCTTGAGGATGAAAGAAAGTACTGAAGTCATTCCTGGTTCCCAAGGCTGCCTGAAGACTTCTCCAAAAGTGCGATGTGAACCTTGCATATCAATCTGACACAATCGATACGGGAATTCCATGCAGTCTTACAATCTCACCGGTGTACAATTCTGCCAACTTCTCCATCAACCAGGTAATTTTCATTGCCATGAAATAAGCAAACTTAGTTAATCGATCCACTATTACCCAAATCGCATCATTCCCTTTTGGGCTTCTAGGTAGCCCAGTGATGAAATCCATGCTGATGTTCTCCCATTTCCACTCTGGAATGGATAATGGCTGCAATAATCCTCTGGGTCTTTGATTCTCTGCCTTGATTTGTTGACAAGTTGAACATCTTGTATCAAACTCCGCTACATCCCTCTTCATTCCCGACCACCAGAAATGCTGCTTAATATCCTTGTACATCTTGGTACTCCCTGGATGCACTGATAATAGAGTAGTGTGTGCCTCCTGTAAGATTCTCTCCTTCAATTCTACTCGATCAAGTACACACAACTTTTCTCCAAACCACAGTACCTCGCCCTTCACTTGAAGCATTGAAAATTTTCCTGGGCCAACCTGCTCTTTTATCTTCTAAATTTCTGGATCAGGCTTCTGACCGTCGATGATCTACCCTCTCAACGTGGGCTGAAGCCTCAACTGCGCCAAAGATGCCCCCAGTTCTTGCAATACTACTTCGATTCCATCTCGATCAAGCTCCTCTGCTAGTTTCTCCTGAGTTGTAATCAAACATAATATGCTTCTTTTCCGAAAGAGCACATCTGCCACTACATTTGATTTTCCCGGGTGATACCTTATGTCTGGACGAATATCTTCTAGCACTTCCAACCAACTTCTCTAACTCAAGTTCAGATCTCTTTGCTGATAGATGTATTTCAAGATCTTGTGATCTGTGTATATATTGACCTTCTCTCTATACACATAGTGCTTCCACTAGTTCAAGGCGAAAATGATTGCTGCCAACTCCAAATCATGGGTTGGGTAATTTTTCTCATGCAGTCTTAATTGCCTAGACCCCCATAAGCTATTACCTTTCCCTCTTGCATCAGTACACAGCCCAAACCTCGATGTGAAGCATCGTTGTAGACATCATAATCAATCCCTGCTCGCGACAAAGCCAATATTGGAGCGGTAGTCAACATCTCCTTCAACGCTTGAAAGCTTGCTTCGCACTGCTCTGACCACTTAAAACTTACATTCTTCCTCGTAAGTCCCGTGAGTGGTACGACTATCTGAGCATAACCCTGAATAAACCATCAGTAATAACTCGTAAAGCCCAAGAAACTCCTGATTTCTTTCACTGATGTGGGTCTTGGCCAATCCTTCACTGCTTCTACCTTTTGTGGATCTGTGGCCACTCCCTCCTTAGAATGAATATGACCCAGAAATGCAACTTCGAACTTCCATAAGTGACACTTGGATAACTTGGCATACAATTTTTGCTCCTGCAACTTCTTCAATACCTCTGCTAAGTGCCCAGCATACTCTTCTTCTGACTTGGAATGTACCAGAATATCTTCGATAAACACCACGACCAAAGAGTCGATGAATAGTCGCATGACCCTGTTCATCATATCCATGAATATGGCTACTGCATTCGTCAATCCAAATGGCATAACTAAGAATTCGTAATGCCCATGTCGAGTTCGGAACGTGGTCTTGTGCACATCCTCTTCCGTAACACGAACTTGGTGATAACCCGATCGAAGATCAATCTTGGAGAAAACTGCTGCTCCTTGAAGTCGGTCAAACAAGTCATTGATTTGCAGAATTGGATACTTATTCTGGATAGTCACCTTGTTCAGCTCCCTGTAATCGATGCACATCCTCATCGATCCATCCTTCTTCTTCACCAATAAAACTGGTGCTCCCCAAGGAGACGCACTTGATCTGATGAAACCCTTGTGCAAAAGTTCTTCAATCTGCTTCTTTACCTCATCCTATTCCACTGGCACCATAAGGTGCCTTGGATATCGGTGCACTTTCTGGCTAAATGGAAATGCTGAATTCCACGTCCCGATGAGGTGGTAATTCAAGTAGATCCTCCAAGTATACTGTCGGAAAGTTCCGGACTACAGGAATCTTCTTCTTGGTCAAAGCTGCCACCAACTCTTTGCACTTCCTCTTCCCCTGAAATGTTACTGCTGATCCTTTTGGTGCCTTCACCATAACTTCTTTGCTCTTGCATTCGATACTAGCATTGTAGATCGACATCCAGTCTATGCCAATAATTATATCGACTTCCAAGACTGCCAACTCTATGAGATCAATTCCAAAATCTCTTCCCCCAATCTCGAGGTCACAACTAGCATAGTACCGATCATTAGTTAGTGTTTCTCTTGAAGGGGTAACTACTGCCATAACCTTACCGGGGAAAATTTTCGGCTCAACCCCCAATTCTTTTGCAAATTTAGGAGGCACAAAGGTGTGGGATGATCCAGTATCAAACAAAATAGTTTCTTTTATTACATTTACTAGAAGTTTCCATGTTACATAATGAATGTTATCTTTTAGTGCATAACATTCTTCTAATACAGGATTTGAAATAACAGCATAAACTCTATTCAGATGCTCCCATACTGGTGATGACATTGTCGATATTCTCTGCATCCTCTTCCGTCAGAGCGAATACTCACCCCTTTTGTTATGATTTCTTCCTTGGGTCGGCCTGCTTCAGATTCTGCCCTCTCCGCTGGAATTGTGGGCAGTCTGGCTTAATATGGCCCTCCTTCCCATAATTGAAACAAGTTATTCCCTTCCTCCTGTTCGGGCACTCTGCCTTGAAGTGATCATTCCCTCCACACAGGAAACAAGTGCTTATCATTCCGGCTACAACAACAGCATTTGCCCCAGTCAGCTTGAACTTCTGCGCTGGGGGTTGCCTCTTGAAGTTGTATGATGTTGCTGGCCTTTTTCCAGTACTCCAGTTATCCTTCTTCTTCTGTACCAACTAGTACTGCTCCATATCTGCTTCTGTGGCTGTTGCTCTCCGTACCAAATTATCAAATTTCCTTATACCAAGGGGTATCATTCGAGACATCAGACCTGGCCTCAGCCCCTGCTCAAACTTCCTTACCTTCTTGGCCTCGTCGATCACTAATTCTGATGCATACCTTGAGAGCTGAGTGAACTTCGTCTCATACTCCATAACTGACAAGCTTCCCTGTTACAGGCTCAGGAATTCCATAGCCTTTTTCTCTTGCACATCCATTAGAAAGTAATGGCTGCGGAACTCCTCCAAAAAGTGCTCCCAAGTAATCGGTTCATAACCTAGGGTTCGCTTTATGGACGGCCACCAAAATCCGGCATCCTACTCTAACTGGATAGTGGCCAGATTCACCTTACTAGCCTCTAGAGTCTCCAAGACCTTAAACACAGTTTCAATCTGCCAAATCCAATCATGGTTGCATCAGGATCTGCCTTGCCCTCAATAGACAGGTGGTTTCATCCTCTTGAAGGATTCCACCAATTTGATAGCCTCCGGGACTTGCACTGCCTGCCCTACCCTGGTGTTTTGGTTCACACTTGTGGCAAAGGTGTTGAGTGTCTGGTACACACAGGCCAGTTCTGTCTCTAGATATAGTCAGTTGCCTTCTCCGCTCGATCCTTCTCCATTTCGAGTTCTTTGTCCGGCCATTTCTGGCTCATAAAACTTCATTAATCACCAAAAGCAACAACAACATAGACTTTTCTTCCAACACAATTTATTCATTTCCAAAAATAAACTTTATACATTCAGAAATAAAATTAATCCATACAAAACACCAGAAAACTCCAAATCTTCCTACAAACATAAAGCAGTCTAGATTCTACGGTTTCTCTTGGCTTCTCTGATCTCCCCTAGTAGTTCATCTATTTCCTTCTGCATCTTCTCTCATCTTTGATGGCATTCTTGCTTCCCCCAATGAGTTTTGTTGTCTAGCTGGGTGAAATGTCGAGCATTCCTGTATCGACACTTCTCCAGTTCCCATACTCGCTGACTCAGAGCTGTGATGTTCTGCTTATCCTCCTCATGATGCACCTCCATGTGGGTTACTCTCCACTGGTGAATAATCAGCTACTTACAAAGGGAAGCGATAATATGGTCCTTCTTGTCTCGAACCGACTCTTCATCCAAGGATTCATCTTTGAAATCAGGTGGAGGTGGAGTGATTTCACGAGACTCGGGCAGTTATCCCTTTTCTTCTTCTGGGTCTTCTTCTTCTTCTTCTTCTTCTTCTTCTTCTTCCGGTTCCTCAAAGAATAGTTCCTCTTCTACATCCACTGGGTTTTGGTTATCAGCCATTTTATAGGGAAAGGAAGGAGAAGATATCAAGGTATTAAGCAACACAAATGTAAATCAGCTTACATTTAAATCTCTATAAACTAAACTCACACTTCTAATATCCACCCTAATGTGTCGTCCTTATAATTTTGTACTACTTATTGAAGTCAGCTCTAATACCATATGTAATACCTCGTATGAGATGGGCCTTCATGGTGGGCTTCATGGTGGGTTAGTAATTAATTTATAGTTAGATAGGCCTATAGATTTGGTAGTGTGTATATGGAACCTATAGAAAGAATGAATTAATTACTATGGGGCCATGGTATTCATGGTAGGTGGTGGTGGCTTAGTCCCACATAGAAGGTGAGTTAGGATTGTGTGTGTACATATTAAGAAGCCTATGATCAAGAGGTACCAACTAGTCATGACACCTTTTGAGAGGCAGCATGTGGTGGGCAGTTGTAAGAATTTGTTTGAGCAGGGTCCAGGGGCATTACAAAATGGTATCAGAGCCGACTTTCGACACCGATTGTGGGTATGAATGGGTGATATGTATGCCTGAGAGAGATCTGAGGTCAGTACGCTGGTAGTATGACCAGGGGAAGTACGCTAGCAAAATCATGGTACTCCACTCCACATCGGTTAGAAAGGCGATCTTGTATCAGCTTACGAGTCCCGGGCTCAGCAAAGACACTGAGTTCTTAAGGTGGGGTGCATGTAATACCCCATATGAGATGGGCCTTCATGGTGGGCTGCATGGTGGTAATTAATTCATGGATAGATGGGCCTATAGATTTGGTAGTGTGTGTATAGAGCCTATAGAAAGAATGAATTAATTAATATAGGGCCATGGTGTTCATGGTAGGTGGTAGTGACTTAGTCCCACATGGAAGGTGAATTAGGATTGAGTGTGTATATATTAGGAAGTCTATGATCAAGAGGAACCAACTAGTCATGACACCTTTTGGAGGTAGTCCGTGGTGGGCAGTTGTTAGAATTTGTTTGAGCGGGACTCGGGGGCGGGGGCATTACAGGAATCATCTCCCTTAATCAAACATTAAAAATCGTGCATTATTATATAGATGTTATTAGATGTATTTTTTAAAAATAGTTTTAATATTTTCTATTTTTAAAAAAAGATTGTGCAATATTGCACATGGTTATACTACATATTAGATTATATTATATTATATAAGTTTGTGGAATACTGCAAAAGGGTGCACTAGTTTGTATTAATTAAACTATAGAGGTCCAAATTTTCATATTCATTTGCTCTTTAGTAGTAGTAGTGACTTTTAATTACAAGAAACTCCCTTTTTTCATCAGTATGGCCGTAACCCGGATTTTTTTAAAATTTATGCCCTTTTTCGAAACTATATGTAAAAAAAAGGATAGTTGTCAAACTAATTGTGCTCAGGGACTCCACAACTAAACTTGTCGTTCCCTAAACTTGTCATTCCCAACGACGAGTTTAGTTATTTGTTTCTCGCCGTTAGGACACGACGAGTCTAGTTTTAATTTTTTTTTGGAACTCGTTGTTCCCAACGGTGAGTCTAGTTCTAAACTATGAAATTAAACTCCAATCATTGTCATGACGATCATCAATCCACCCTCAAATTAATATAGCTATAACTCCAATCATGGGCATTTCGTAGAACACTATGTGGGCATCCAAAATTTCACCACAATCAACATTGATAGCACATATTTTTTAACTATAACTAACTTATTTCAACACTCTCAATCCTAACCGTACAATTTGAAACAATAGAAACATAATTTATAATTCATAATTCACAGTTGAAACATTTCGTAGAACACTACAAAATCTAATTCACAATCCATAAATAACTTTATGAAGATGATAGTTATGATTTCGAGAAGGAGAGAAGAATTAGAGTGCTTCGGAATCTATGAAAAAAATCACCATAATGAAATGAATGCCATGAAGAAGGAAGCTAGGGTTTTGGGTTGTTGTAAGTTCGAAGAGCGGAATGAGTAGAGAGAGAGAGAAATGAGAGATGTGTTGAACTGAGTTGGGTTAGTGAAATAGGGACCCAGTAGACTCGTCAGTGCCCACAACAAGTCTGGTATGAAGTACCTCGCTGTTGGGAACGACGAGTTTTATTTCATAGTTTTGAACTAGACTCGCCGTTGGGAATGGTAAGTTCAACAAAATAATTAGATATAGACTCGTCGTATAACGGCGAGAAACAAATAACTAAACTCCCCGTTGTTAACGGGGAGTTTAGTTGTTGATTCCTCGAGTGCAATTAGTTTGGCAACTGTTCACTTTTTGCAAATAGTTTCGAAAAATGGCATAAATTTTTATAAAAAATCCGTAGCCTGTGTTTATAAATTACACAAGAAGAAAAGAAAACCAGAAGGAAAAAAAGAGGAGTACTAAAAAAAGGATTACAAGGAATAATGGGGGATCTGTGAATAAACTTAACTTAAAGTTGTGGGAATGTTCCACTATCGAAGGCATATCAATTTTGAAGAGATGTTATCCAATGGGTCATTCTTTCCGTAATTTGGTCTTTGTAAGAACTTCACACGGAGTTGCTAGGGTGTTGTTCCCTAAATCTGTAAGCATAACTTTTGTTCCTTATGGCCCATAGTTGATGAGATGGATATTTCGTTCATATGCATTGATCTTAGGAGAGAATAAGAATCTGGGGCTTCAAGAAAATTAAAGAGTTGATGCCAGTGGTGAGTAAGGGAATGACAATTGAAGCGGATATGGTCGGTTGTTTCAATGTTGGATGGGAAAGCAAGACAGTTGGGGTTGCCATTGCCGGTGATAGATTTAATCAAGGAAGCAGAGGGTAATTTGAGATGACCACAAGAATAGACGAATGTGGTGTATATTGATCTCGAGAGGATCTGTTGTCAATTAAGCTGGAATGATCTCGAGAGGAATAAGTACAAGGGGTATAAGAACTAGCCATGAGTTGTACCAAAAAGGATAAATGAGTGTTTGATAAGGGTTAAATTTGACATTCCGTAGGCCATTGACACGATCGTGATACATAAGGGCAAAATCATAATCTTCTACATCAATTCGGGTTATAACTCATATTGGAACTAGCCATGAGTTGTACCAAAAAGGATAAATGAGTGTTTGATGAGGGTTAAATTTGACATTCCATAGGCCATTAACACGTGTCGTGATACATAAGGGCAAAATCGTAATCTTCTACATCAATTAGGGTTATAACTCATATTGGATCTAGACCCAAAACCCACTACAGCCCATAATCTGACACTAAAGTCAGCATGACCCAAAACCCATTAAGGATGGTTCCGATGAGTTATTGGCTAAAGAATTCAAATAACTAATCTTATTCTCTAACTGTTTGATCTTAATCTAGAAACTAGTGGTTTACTTTCTATAAATACCCAAGCCGCACCTCAGAAATGCGTAATGAATCATTCTATCTCTTTCTATCCCGTTCGCAAATTCTTTTGTTAATTTGAGTGTCGGAGTGCCAAACACCGGAGCCAACTCCAGTGTATTGGTTTTTTTGCAGGTAATCAAAGGAGGTAACGGTCAGATCGAGATTTGAAGAGCAGATCTTAGTCTTCCTAACTTCATCAACTTTGAACTCACGACTGTTGTGCCCACATTGATTTTAGCAGTATCAGATTGTCATCGTGTGTGGAAAAACAATAGGTTTGCCTCTCTGATCATATCCACCTCCATAAACACCTTCAACCTTGTCGTCTTAAAGCCCCATTGAAGGTTGAAGATTAAGCCCTCTGAGAGCTAGAGCCGGACACACTGCTAGTCCTTCAACTGCTCCTTAAGAACGACACGACCTTCGAGAAATTATCAACACCCGATAATATGGGGTAGACCACCATCAACGCCTAAACGCAACACGCTCCCATAATATTTCCGTGCATAGCATCCTAGGGATCGGAGGTGTCCTTCGCCATGACACCCAAGGTCTGACCTGAGTCCTTTACAACGGGAATAAAGGCATGACAGGAGCCTAACCCCTGTGAGCCACCAAGCTCATAGGAATCACCGACATGATGAGGTACCAGTTACTCGGACAGAATTTAGAAACTTCGCAGATCATATTTTGAGTGCCCTCCAAGGCTCTCCCAAAGAAGGTCAGCAACATGGCAGTACATGTCAAGAGGAGGAATCTCATGGATCAATTCAGTCTGAGAGACATGATGATCCGATGTTTTGCTGCCTCCAGGAAATTGGAGGATCGTCTCAACCAAATTAAGCAGACAGGCAGACATAGAACATACGTAATTCGTGCAAGTCGCCCTCCTTTCACCTAAGAAATTCTCTAGGCTCCTGTACCGAATAGGTTCAGGATGCCCACGTTCAAGACATATGATGGTGAAACAGATCCAATCGATCATATTGAGAGCAATAAGACCGTTATGATGATCCAGAAAGCTTCTGACGCTCTTCTCTATTTAACGTAGTACTCTCTTCTCTTACCAGGGTCCATAGATTTATTTGATCAATTTGAGGATTTTTTCCTTACTCACTTTGTTATTTGCTGCAAGACCCTGAACACCACATCATCCTTTCTTGATCTGAAACAGAAGAAGGGGGAAAACCTTAGAGACTTTGTCAAACTCTTCAACACCGAGTCTAGATCTATCCCCAATCTCGACTTAGCTGCTGCGGTTGTTGCATTTCAACACAATGTTCATGACCAATCCCTAAAGGCCTCACTCGTCAAGAAGCCACCCAGAGCTTCTGTGATTTAATTTAAAGGTGTCAGAAATACATTCATGCTGAGGCGTCCTCAGCCCCTAAAATTACGCAGAATCCTCCTCCATCAACAAAAGGAAATACATTAATGTAGAAGATGACTGGGAGGAGGGGCCAAATCCTTGGGAGTAGAGCGTCTGAAGCAATATAATGGATAAATCTGAAGTTCCTTTTGTAATAAATATTCTTACCGCTTCGCCAAACAGTTTAGTTGAAGAAAAATCTATATAGCATGATTCAGCTGTAATAAGTCCATTAATTAGTGGGCACTGAGTAAAGTCATTATGTCTTAGTGGTTATTCATGAGTTGTTTATATAGTAGCTAGCTTTTTTTTATCTCTCAATTTTTGAGTCGTCCAAAATTGACTCAAACCCTCTTCCATGTTTTAGTAAAGTCATTGATTCTTACAACATTGGGGGCCATGATAACTTTAGGCGAAAGGTAATCAAACTCAATAAATGTACAACTTGGATGGACATAAACAAGCTAGAGTTCACCTATAAAAACGTATACTCACATGCATGACAAAGAGAAAATCAAAATGCTGACTCAATTAAATAGTTCAAAATTGTTTACACTATCTGAGTTCAAATTTTTTTAAAACATTTTGATTTTTACTTCCTACTTGGACAATCTAGGGAGCCCTATTAGGACGATTCAATAAAGCGAACCTCAATGGAAGATATGAACAATGGGAGCATCTTCGATGTTGCTACAACGTTTGCAAGCCGAGCTCTACCTCCAGATAATTCATTAAAATCCGTTGAACTTAGTTCGAAAAGTTCAGAGTACAAACCACAAAAGCAAGACTCGATTCTCACGCCTCAGAAACATGGCAAAAATTTTAAGTGGAGTACGTTCAAGTACTGCTAGACCAACAATTTTTTCCTTCCCACCGTTCCTCCCACCGCCCTTCTCCCCCCCTCCGGCCCCGTCTCCACCGACCCAACTCACTAAGCGGTGCCTGCTCCAGATCCAGCGAAACCCCCACCTTTCGTCGTGCCACCAATGTTCTGAGAGGGAAGTTAAGCGATGGTCGATGACTTGATCGGGCAGGTGTACAAGGTCGTCGACTTCACCGTCAACTGTCGTTCCCCCCACCGCCCCCTCCCATGCCCCAGTCCCCCGTTCAAGCACCGTTGTTGCTGCTGCGGTTGGTGCCGGAAAGATCGGGCAGGTGTGCCAGATCATCGGTGCCCAGGTCGGTGTGAGGTTCGACTATGGTTCGATGTGGGGTACGCTACATCTTGACAACTCTCGATCGTGAGTATGATAGAGAGAAGAAGGTTTGTTCTACACTGCTCTCTCTTGGTTTGTGTGCCTGTTTGAGATTTTAGTGGGGGTTGATTGAGTGTGAGAGAGAGAGAGCGAGATGCTCTTCATTGCTCTCTCTCTTTGGTTGTACATTTGGTCGGGATTTGATTGTAAGGGAGGAGAGGAGAAGGACAAGGCTTTACTAGGTGTTTCAACGGTTGCTCTTCGCGCTTACCACCATGTCCACACTCTTGGGGCCAATTACAGCGATGTTTTTGGTTTTTCGAGGGTTGGTAGTGCGTGTGAAGAAGCCGGGGTGTGCTTGGTTGTGCCGTTGTGTGAGACGGCAGGGTATTTTGTTGTTTGGGGGGTTGGTGGAGCTGTCTGGGTTGGGTTGTCTAGTTGTGATGTTTGTGGTGTAGGTCGGTTGTGGGGCTAGGGCCCGAAGATGAGGTCCCCCTATGAGACCGCTTATTACATACTAGTATTTTACCACCATGAGACCGATTGTGGAGCTTGGGCCCAAGACGGGGTCCCTCCGTGATGGGCGCTCATTTGTCGTAGCTTCCGGGGTGGTGGTCTCAATTGTCGCGGAGCGTCCAGGATGTGAAGAAGGAGGTGGAGGAAATTTGATTCGATGTGAAGATTGAGTTGTATAGTTGTGGGACTAGGGCCCGAAGACGGGGTCCCCCCATGATCGTTACTGCACAGGGTGGGGCTTGAGCCCGCAGAAGGGGTCCCCCATGAGGTGCACAGAGGAGAGATGTTTGTCTCCTTGGTCGACAGTAGAGGAGTCACACACTGAACTCGCCTCGACCTTCCTTAATCCAGTGCCACAGACTTTGCAACACCGTCACTATGCCCTCATCATTGACCCTGAAATCTACAACGTCCACCGCCCGCAAGGGCGAGAGGTGAAGGTGATTCTTCAAATTGGTTGTGATTTGGTTGGGTTTTACGTGAGAGAGAGAGTGAGAGAGTGAGAGAGTGAAGATGTTACTTCTCACTACTCTATGCAGGTGTCTATTTGTGTTAGACTGTGTCCGTGATTAGGGCTAGAGATAGTTTTTTGCGATGATTCTTCTTTTGGGTGCGACTCCGATTGGGCCATATTTGAAGTGGCGTTGATGAGGTAGTAGGAGGGGAGCGGCAAATTTTTAAATCCCACAGGATTCGCTTCAGGTGGGTGGGCGCGTGCCGTGGAGGTGGGTGCTCGATGCTTGCTTGACGGACATACAATTAGTTGATCCTCGTAGGTTAGAGTGAGAGCTGATTATATGTACTGGTCATGTCGCTTCATGTTTTTTTTTTCTCTGTATGTAGGTTGTAACTTGCTCCAGCATGCTGGGGTTGTTTTGTTAATTTCTTATAAATGAAACAGGATGACCTTATTCCACCTTTTCTCTAAAAAAAAAAAAAATTTGTTCCTTCAAGTTATTCATTTGAAATTTATTAACGATACTATTTTTACAGAAAATCCCTAGAAAAGAGGCAGCCTAAGTCAAGAAAAGAAGATATATGAAATAATGAAATTGTGCCAATTGAAAGAAAAAAAGCATGTACTCTCTACATTTGGAAATTCAAAAGACGAGGTCAAAAGGTCAAACAAAGAAGAAAACAAATCTGAAAAAATGGGAAAAAAAAACATGAAGAGCTAAGGGCCCAACATGGCTTTTATTGTAATACGATTTTTCTATGCAGAACAAATTATATAAGAGTTTTGAAGTCATCTTCTTCCTTTCTTTTCGTCACTTCGATGATTTTACCCTGCTATAAGTGGTTTGAAGATCTTCTCTTCAATTTGCTCCTAAGGGATACCAACTTCCCACACGTGTTAGTCTAACTCATCACTACCACCAAAAAATTCCGTGCTTTCCATCTCCTTCCCCTCTTCAAACAGAAGAGATCGTGAGCTCCTCAAGCTCCAACGCCATGACCCCCTCCTAATCAACATTCGCACCACGACGGCGGTTTCAGCCTCATTACCATCGCCATCATCGTTGCCACCACGCCTATTCACCATGAAAAGAAGTAAAGAAAGTGTGGGAGAGGGCCGGGGTGAGAGATGGCTAAGGTGCGGGGTGGCGAGCTGAGTCGCCGTACTACGTAGCACTGCCTGATAATGATAAAAATCATAACAAACCAGGGTCGTACGATTCCAGCACAATCTTAAAGTATCTAAAGGTAGATTAACAATAATAGGCCTTCCTAACAGGTTCATGCCTTATTCAAACTCACTAACAAGATATGAGCCGCTTCCAAGCCCATTAAAAGGGATTAGGCCCATTAGGAGAGATACCCAGCCCATCAGGACTGTAAATCAAATCTCTTATCCCCAATAAGAGAATAACCGATTCTATATCTTAAGGGGGGAAATGTACAAAAGATAATAAATTTATGTCAATCTTGTAACCGATTCTCAAACCTATAAATATCCTCATCCTTCTCTCAGTTAGAATGTAATATGAAATCTCTCTTTCTGCTCTCGAACTCTTTTCCTCTCTTTGGTTCTGACTTGAACGTTAGAGAGTGTCGTTGGGGCCAACCCCGGTGTTTCAGGCTTTTTTGCAGGTCCATCAGTTGACTCAGTAACCGTCAGATCTTGATTATGGTGCTCTTTTAACGATCCAGATTCAATCTCAGGAGATCCAATTACTTTTTACGACGACAATCAAATGTCATATCGTTAGTAGTTTCCCTGAAAATATAAACTCGCTATCTGTTTGCTCCAAGACCAAAATAAGCAGTAACAGATTGATGTCGTCTGTAGGAAACTACACAGATCTACGTCACATATCAGAATTTGCTGTAAGAAACACTGAGTTTTTCCATCATACCACCGAAGGGAAGAGGGAGAGAGATAGCCTCAAGCCGACAAGCGAACACTCTTCGTCAAAAAGCTCCTCTTGTGGAGGACCATATTCCACCTCATCAGTCAGATCAGCCCCAACAGCCTAATCAAGCTGCTCTCAATGGTGATGCACCTCGGGCCCCGACAAAGCTGTCATGGACCGCACCATGAACAGCACCCTCTACATGACCATGTCTCCGTCCATTCTGCCGCCAGCCACTCGACGCCCTCACGGGGTCCCCGGGGGTCAAGAGACCTCCGTCAAGTCATAAACTCTAGACAACAGGGGTCCGACATCTTGACCCGCTTGAATGAGAGGCGTGTCAGGGGCGAGGCCTCCTGTTCCGAACATCAGGAAAACCGAAGAAACAACTCTTCTCGAAGGCACAGATCAAGACGATTCTCCTCTCATAGGGGGCATAGTGAAGAAAGAAGCTTGATTCGTGAAAGTCGAAAGCTTCATGAGAAGAACAAAGAGAAAGATGCCCCTGTCACTAGGGCCGAACTTGAAACTTCAAGCACAACATCCTCCAAGCTATTCGAGGTACTTATGATCAGGGTCGACACTCGTGGGGCCATCACTCTACTCCTTCGAAAGAAGAAGAGTATGGCGACTCAACTAGGTCTAAGGGGTGGGACAAGCAAGTCCTTCGCCGCATCCGAGATGTGGAGGATCGCTTGGAGAAGATAAAGCATGATGGGAACCGCTCCAGCAGGGCTTACCACTCCAGACAGCCTCCTTTTAGTGAATCCATCTTTAATGCACCAATTCCTTTGAATTTTAAAGCTCATCAGTTTGAACCTTATGATGGTGAATCTAGCCCGGTCGTTCATATTGAGAGTTTTAAAACTTTCATGATGATCTACAATGCTACCGATGCGCTCCTGTGTCCAACGTTCGCCGCAACCTTGAAGGAATTAGCAAGGGAGAGGTACTCTTGCCTTACTCCGGAGTCAATTCTCCCTCGGTCAGTTCGAGGGACGCTTTATAATGCACTTTGTCACCAGCCACAACGCTGAAAAAACAAGTGCTTCTCTGTTGGAATTAAAGTAAAGGGAAGGAGAGCTGCTGAAAAACTTTGTTAAGTGCTTCACAGCCGAGGTAAGGTCCATTTTCTCCGTGGACCCGTCAGTGGCGACTACCACATTTTGCCACAACATCGCTTATAAAGACCTGAAGGCCTTCCTCGCAAAAAGCCACCTAAAGATTTCACCGAGTTCCTAGAGATGAGTGACAAGTATATCAAAGTTGAGGAAGCCCTTCATCTTCAAGGCCATAAGGATTCCTCTCTAAGTCCGGGGAGAAATGTCCCATGTCCTTCAAAGTTCTCCAAGGAGAAAAAGGTTTCGAGTGGGGAGAAGAACAACAAGCCACCTTCGAACAACTCAAAGTGTACTTTGTTAATCCCTCATTCTTGGGCAAGCTTGAATCAGGAGAAATCCTTTATCTCTCCCTGGCCACCTCAGACCAAACTCTCAATGCCGCTTCGGTTAGAGAAGAAGATAGGGTATAGAAGTCGATTCATTATGTAAGCAAGGTACTCCATGACATCTAGCTTCTCTACTTTAAGATGGAAAAGATGGCATATGTATTAGTCACGGCTACTCGCAAACTCTACCCTTACTTCCAGGCACATTCCCTATACTTCCTTACTGGTCAACCGCTTAAGCAAGTACTTATCAAACCAAAAAGCTTCGGTAGGCTAATGAATTGATCCATCGAACTAAGTAAATACGACACCAGCTACCGTATGAGAACGACAATCAAAGCCCAAATCGTGGCTGAGTTCATCATGGAAATCACTATTCCTGACTCTCCTGGGGTAGAAGAAACCACCCCCCCCCCCCCCCCGCGGCTTTAGAAGGTATTCATCGATGGGTTCTCCTTCCATGCAGGAAGCGGAGCCAGAATCATCTTGTTCGGTCCCGATGAGTTCACACTTCAATACTCAATATGCCTCAAATTCCCATCCTCCAATAATGAGGCCAAATATGAAGCATTAATTGCCGGTTTCCGACTAGCGCACAAAGCAGGTGCACTAAGAGTCAAGGTATTTAGCAACTCTCAACTAGTCGTTAACCAGGCCAAAGAGATTATGAAGCCAGGGACAACAGCATAGCCAAGTACTTGTGACATGTGAAGAAACTTCTAGCAGCGTTCAAATAAGCCAATGTCGCTCGCATCCCTAGCGAGTAAAATGGGCAAGCAGATGCCTTCTCCAAGCTAGCTTCCTCATCTCTAGACGGGCTTGCCTGCATGATCCTCAACGAGGTCCTACTCAAACCGAGCATCAAGAGGAAGAGTTGGAACTCAAGATCGTCACCTCCCAAACATCCAAAGAATGTTGGATGGAACCTTGGTCACCTTTCTCTGAAGACCAAGGAAGATCCGGACAAGGGCAGAAAGATACACTCTCATGGTGGGACTCCTATATAAATGATCTTACATTCTAGTCGATGGCCAGCCCTATTTGAGACGTCTCTCTCCTGAAGAAGCACAATATATCATTAGGGAACAACAAGAAGGAATCGGCGGTTGCCACCAAGGAGCGAGATCCCTCGCACGCAAGATCCTCAATCACGAGTATTATTGGCCTATACAACTCAATGATGCCCAAGAATATATCCGCCAATCCGCCAGTGCAGCCCTTGCTAGAACCACTCGACCATTAAGCGAGTGACCCAAGCAATCCTTAGATCCCCTTCGCCAAGTGGGGAATGAACTTTCTTGGACTGTTTCCACCAGTAGCCGGATGAAGGACCTTCCTGGTGGTAGCCATAGACTACTTCACAAAGTGGGTCGAGGCGGAACCACTGGCCACCATCACCGAGCAGAAAATTCAGCAGTTCTTTTGTAAAAATATAGTCTGCAGGTTTGGGATCCCTGGCATACTATTCTTCGACAATGGAAAATAATTCACTGGTAAAGGATTTTGCCAATTCTATATCAATCCAGGGATCACTCAGTGCTTCTCCTCCATTTCACATCTCTAAATCAACCGTCAAGCTGAAAAATGACAATCGACATATTCTAGACGGCCTCAAAAAGAGGATAGACGAGGCTGCAAGGGGATTGTGGGTCAAAAAATTACCAAGCATACTATGGTCCTACAGAACAATGAAGCAAACCCTAACTGGAGAATCATCGTTCAACCTCACCTACAGCTCAAAAGCATTCATCCCCTGGAAGTCGGATTGCCATCCCTTCACCTCCTCTCCTTCAATGAAGAATAAAACTCTAATAACCTACGAAGCAACCTCGATCTCGTTGAAGAAGTACGGAAAAAGCCTGCTAAATGGAGAAACATCTACCAACAAAGGGTCGAGAAATTCTACAACAAGAAGGTTCGCTCTACTAATCTGAAAGAGGGGGGACCTTGTCTTGCGAAAACTTGAAATATCCGACCCGCGTGGGAAGGGAAATCTCCCTCCCAACTGAGAAGGGTCGTACAAGGTCTCCCAAGTGGTCCGCCCAGGGGCCTACCGACTTGAAGACATGGGAGGGAAGAAGATAACAAGAACCGAGATTGTCGAACATCTTATGAAGTACAACAAGGATGCCTAAGTCTCTTAGTAGTAAACTTTTAAGTAATTTGTAATAAAGGTCAACCACTAGAGCAGCTGCTTAGTTTTATTTTTAAATGTCATTCACCACATGTAATAAAGGTCATCCACTACAACAGTCCATTAGTTTCATTTTTAATTAAAATTTAGTATTTATTTTACAAAATCTTGTACAATTCTCGGCATGCAAACAATGAGTTAAAATGCCAAGCTTACTGTTAGGTTTCGAGGGCAATCACCGATTAAATACACAATGGAAAAAAATCACAAAATATCGAAACATAACCATGGATCCATGTAAAAATCATAAATCGTGTTTAGGAGTTATACCTTAAAGATGGATCTGGTGTCTCCAAGATATGCCAATCACAGCACTACAAAGGTTGCGGTGCCTCTACTGTACACAAACGAATCAAATCAAGATCTCCCTCATGCCGCGGTACTAGCTGCGGGATGGGGATGTTTCTCACGATCTCTCTCTCTCTCTCTCACAGTTTCTATGACGGCTAGGGTTTTCTCATGTATTTTTCCACAGAAATATATCGTATATATAGGTGCAGAAAATCAACCCTAAGAGAGTGGTGAGGCGGTTGGACTCACAATCTGACCTGGGTCAGATTTGTAAGTGGTCCTTCTAACTTTAGTTGGCCCATTTAATCTAATTAATTACCCAACCATGTCAGGAGTCCAAGTCTTACTAGGATTCCTAATTAAATTTATCTCATAAATTTAAATCCCAATTTCGATCTATTCTAAGTGTGTGACCCTGTAGGTTCTCATTACGTTGACAGTAATAATAAAATCATATTCTAGTGTTACAAACAGTGAGCAGTATCTAGCAATATATCACTGCTACTCAAGTAACGGGAATACCAGTGATTTGATATAACATATCAGTGATCAATGTTACCATGTAGTCTAGTTCTTTTGTCTAGATATCTTAATTGACCACAAGGCATAGAGCGTGTTACCCTTATATAATTCAATCTTTGGTTTCTTGATGTCTGAGTAGACTTACTAAAACAAATGAGCTTAATATCTTATATTGACTCATTTGAGCACGACCATGCATTTTGCAGTCTCACTCAATCAAGGGGCACGTAGATATCACTCCTGATATGTAGGAGGACAATCCTATCTAAGTCATTCACAACCCTCCTCATGATTTGCAGTATATCCAATAGTCGACTTTATAATCACCTTATTACAGGAAACGTTTGACGGTATTAAAATATATTGCTTCTCATGTAGGGAATCGTAGTGACTTCAAGTTCAAGGACTACGTACATCATGGTCACTGTAAGAACCGCATATGATACACAAGTAACGATCCATGCAGCGTTCTCATGGTGGGTTAGTCTAGTACATTATTACTCTAATATGTACCCATGTGAAGACTTGATATCTCATATCCATGACCCGTGAGAATGGTCATCAGTCTACGCACACTATAGTCTCTATGTATTATCGTTGTCCTAATTCACAATAATACTTTGCTAGGGACATTTAAGAATAGTGTTCTGATTTCAGCCAATAGGATCTCACAATCAATTCATGCACTTGATATCCCATGGCATTGAACTTACTATTCTAAGAACTTTATTATGGTCATTTAATTCATAATAAATAAATGCCTCAATAGGAAATAAATGTCATAATACAATGTAAACTAGTAATGTCAATACATAACTGACCTCTAGGGCATACACCAACACTTACTCCTCAAAATGGCACTAAAAACTCATTAGAATCTCCTTATAATATGAGTTTGGAGTCCATACCCATGGCTCGGAGTTGCTCTAGCAATTTGGAATGAAGTAAGTTCAGAGCTCATCTGACCATTTGACCTACTCCCACAACCCGTCAAAACCTTCAACAACAAGTTCGAAGTTCATACTCATGGCACGAAGTTGCTCTAGCAACCTGCGATCAAGCACGTTCAAATCTCAACTCGCCATTCGATCTATTCTTGAAACTTGTTAATACCCTTCAAGACTGATTAGAGTTACATAATCGTGGATTGCAGTTTGCTTTAGCAAACCTGCAAACAAGCAAGTTCGAAACTCAACTCACCACTCTAGGTGACTTTCAAAATTCGTTGAAGGACCCATACAGTATGTTTGGAGTCCAACTCCTTCCTGGAGTTGCTCCTACAAGTAGCTAAGAACAAAACGGCAAGTCCGGAGTTAAACTTCTCCCTATAGCTGCTCCTATGATTAGCTAACCCCCAAAACAATGAATCACGCCACAAGGCTTAAGCGTATAAAAGATATTTCTTGGCACAAACAACAAATTTCTTTACAACTGCTGAATTATGACAAATCTATGTCTTGGTTCTAATATCGCTACCAAAGTTTACAAGCACAAAACTACGATCCTTATTACAACTTCCAAATTACAATGAGCCTAAACTTCATGTGCAAGAATCACTACAAAGGTTTTGTAAAATACTATGCGATATAGTAGTCTTGCAAGTTGATATATAGGTCGTCCTTCTGGCCGCGCGGGCGATGGATGTTGCTCCAAAGGGACAAAATCCTCCTCATAGGCCTTCTGCTAGACACCACCTTTCTTGGACTGCTTAAACTCTGGGTAGGAAGCTTCAAAACCATAGACTAAATCTGGAGGCCGTAGCCCGAAGCACGTGAGCCTCCCTGGGTAGAAACCAAACTTGACAACACGGTCGCAACGTTATGGGCATCCCCAGGGTAACGAGGGGCCACCTGTGCAATCGAGACCATTCCTCCAACTGCTAGTCCCGCTCTACCAACTATTGTTCCATTAGCATTCGTTCCCACTCCACCAACCATTGCTCCCGTTCCAACATTAGTTCGTGAGGTGCTTGTCATGCGCAGGCCCTCCAAGCTTTACTTGGAGATGGTATATCTCCATATCCTTCTCAACAAGCACCTTCCTAAGAAAAGCACACTCTTCAATACTATTCTTCATCACTTCGGGGGGCAAGGGTAGAGCAACGAGGCGATCGACATGCAAAAGAGTTAGCTCACAGTTTCTCTCAACTAACACTATCCTGAGACAAAGTATCTCCAACCAGTCATTCCATGACTAGTCGCCCAAACGATCGAGCGCTAATTCCGTTGCGCATAGCCTGTTGTGGAGTTGCTCAACCTCACCACCTCGGGGATCCCCCCGACACCCGTAACTATTTGCCAACGAGAAGGACCAAAGAGTAATCTCTACGTCGATAGGGCAGATGTTACAATCACAAAAGAGATAAACTTCAAAATATCTCAACCAAGAATAGCTCCAAGTATGCCAAAACGATACACAAGCATTGATAAGTAAGGAATCTTTTTCATTAACTAAAAGGGAGAGATACAAGGATGTGGTGGCCAGTCCGCTATATGGCATCATACAAAAATTAAAAGAAAAAGCAACTAAAGCGCGAAGGAGGAATCAGGGATTCACCGGCATCTGCGGGACTACAGACAAGGAGCCCTCAGCCGCCTCCTTCCCCATACCTTTCTTGGCATAACCACTCTTCACGGGGGTGTCATCCTCATCATCGTCCTACCTATCTCCATCCTCCCTGGGAGCCTCCCCAGAACAAAGCATCACATGGTACCTTTTCCCGGTGAAGCTGGGAACATGCTCAGCCATGTGTGAGATACCCGGGTGTAAGACATGTCGACCACATTCTGCAGTCTAGCCTTGGCCTCATCCTCCACCTTAGCCTTCGCGGCCTTCAACACCAAGTCCATCTCGGCCTTCACCTTCTCCAACTCCGGCACAAGGTCAGTAACCCTCTTCTCCAACGTCTCAAACTTCTGGCATGACTCTTATTCTCTTTTCTCTAATGCCTCCAGCTTCTGATGTTACACCTCCCCCTCCTTCTTTGCTGCCTCCAACTTCGCCTTGAGCCCCTTGATGGCTCGTTTCTTCTCCCTTTCAACATGGAAAACTTGCGCCCTCAACTCCTTCTCCTCGGCAGCATAGAAATCGACCAAGTGACTGAAATGACAAGCCATCTAGGAAAAAGAAGAAAAGCATTTAGTCATTGATCTATAAAGAGAAATGTGAAAGTTACACTTTGAAAATACTAGACATATCTTCATTTGGGCCTGAGCGATCTCCAGGACGGACCTCTCAGGCGGCTCCATCTTCAACTTTTCCCGATCAGTTGGAGTTGGGAGATGGCGGATCACATCAATACAGGCGGCCGAATTACCAAGAAAGCCCTCATGTTGCTTCATGCTCTAATTAGGAACATGGATCATCTCCCGTTCATCATTGAGAATCATTATGGCTTGGGCAATCAGGGGGATAAGAGCAGCACCAACTGCAATCACCGCCAAGGAAGAACCTCCTGTGGCAATCCCAAAGGCATCTCCGGTGGAACGATCGGGGCCCAGAACAAAGGGATCCTCCGACGCCTTTGAAGTAGGAGTATGACTCACCACCCTTTTATGCTTCTTTGGCTCATCAGCCCTTTTGTTGCAGAGAGTCTCTCGATCGACAAACGGGTCATTAAAATCCATTCCTACTTTCCATTCGAAAAGAAACACAGAGAAATGGGAACTCACAATACAAAGCAATGCAAATAACAAGAACATCAACTACTACAAGTATGAAAGGAAATGAATTTAGTAAATCATACTAGGGTCCACTCGACTGAGACCACCCTCGAAGAGAACTTCCTCAGTGATATCTCGCCATGCAAACATCTCATGCAAGAGAAGAGCATCACTAAAACTCTTTTCCTCCTCAGTCACCGCCGGTTCTACCTTCAGTGTCATCGGAACAATCCTCCTCCATGTCATAGGAATTCCTTAAGGTTCAGGGCTACGGACGATGAAGAACTTCTCCCTCCAATAATTGATCGAGTCAGGAACATTGATGACTCCCCGGTTACTACGAGGGCAAAGATACCGCTGCTCCTCTATCTTGTTAAACTGCCCAAAAACAGTTAAACTTGATTCAGCTCCAAGTCTACGACACTGTAAGACGATCCCACCACGTGCCTCCATGTGGTTGGCATAAGTTGCATCGGACTCAGTCTATACCAATTCAGGACCTCTCAGGACAAGGGGTGAAGAGGCAGACGAAGCCCGATGTGGAAGGCATCACATGGGAAAAAATAGTACTCTTTGGACATCCTGTAGCACGCCATAACTCTGGAACTCGATAGGAGTAACCGATACTCAAATGGGATCCCGAAGGCCGTCTTAACAAGCTCCTCCCTCATGAGGAACGTACTGACAATGTCGGCCTTAGTAGTATGAACTAGGCCCAGCTCAGCATAATTTATACCGTTCCGAAGAAAATCCCGATCAACTTCGGGGTACTCTCTAATCAACCCAGGAACAAGGAGCAACAGTGTTTCAAGTGCGCCCCTCAAATCTCCCATCGGCTCAACAACCATCTCCGCTATAGTGGAACGACCAGCTACACCCATCCTCCTCTCCTCTCTAGTGAAACGGCTAGACTCCACATCATCGTCTACGTCTAAATAGCCTGGAACAGAAGAGGAATCGCTCAACAAAATTCTAGACATAACTTAAAGTAATTACAATAAGTTACTTGAGTAAGCTCTAACGGCCGCTAGCACCACCATCAAACCACCAAGCAAACTACCATCACCACTCGGTGAACCACCATAAGAGCTAGAAAGAGAAGCTCCCAAAGAAATTTCTGGAGAGAGAAAGTGGAAGAAGCAAATGAGCAAATGTGAAAGTGAGGGGTGGGGTTGGGTCTTATTTATATGCCTGTCAAGACCAAATCACCACGTGGCAGCATGTGAGCCACCCACAAGATCCAACGATTGAAACACTAAGTACCCAAATCAATAGAATGCTCGGCACATAATCGATGAAATGCTTGATCCACAAAACAAGTGAATAACATAACACTTGGTTGACGAAAGAGTGGTTCAATGAAGCAAACGACAAAATGCTTGATCGAAAAAACAAGTGAATGGTACAATGCTTGGTCGACAAAAGAGTTGTTCAACGAAACAAACAACTACTTGATCGACGAAGAACCCTAGATCTTCAAGTCGAACTTTAGGTCTTCAAGCCAAACTCAAGATTCTCCAAGCCGAATCCGACGTCGCCAAAGAAGATTGCTAACTTTTCCAGGCTCAGTCAAAATCCTAAGATGGCGAAAAAATTGAGCTCAACAGAAAACCCTAGCTTGGCGAAACCCTAGCTTGCTGAAGCTTCCTAGTTCAAACGAAGTTCCTAGCAAGTTGGTAAAGTTCCTAGCTCGGTCAGCAAAACCCTAGGTCCTCGATCTGAATCCTAAGTCGACGAAGGGCTTGGTCAAAAAATACTTAGTCGAAGATAGTGAAGACCTGGTCGACGGTGTGTAGATGTTGGTCAATGGGACAATGTTGGCCGCCGAACGCTTGGTCGATAAAGGGGAAAAGTCGACGAAGGGCTTGGTCGACGAGAGGGTTGGTTGGCGAGAAGCATGGTTGACGAAGGACTCAACAAAAGAGTAAAGTGGCAAGAGCTGAAAGATGGTCGACGAATCTAGTAGGTCAATGTGTGTAGGTTGGCCAAATCTAAAGTTGGTCGGGGAAGAATAAAACAAGCCCTAGGTCGCCTAAAAATTTCATCGACTTAAGGGGGTTGTGTGGTGCATCCTCCACCATCCGATCATGCCAAAATGCATGCAAGCGGGATCAAGTGGAGTGGGTCGACCCAAAACCCGGTACCCAGACCCGGATCCGCTTCGTTGTCCTCTAGATCCATCATTCGACCTAGGGGCTCCACGTGCGCAATCTCGACCGTCTGATCTCCTTGACACGCAAGCATGTGCATGATCAGAGCTCCTGAATGCGCCACGTTGGCACTAAAATCCCTCCCCTCCCTTCCAATCGGCGAGCGAGCACGCACAAGATCGACACGTCAGATCGTTCCAAAATTCGCTCCCACTTGATAAATCACTAAAAAATGCCAGAAAATGATTTAAAATTTAGAAATTTAATTAGAAATTCAAAAAAAATAATTAAAAATTGGAATAATTAATTAAAAATTCAAAAAAGCAATTATTAATTTGGGAAAAATATCATTAAAAATTCCAGAGCAATCCGATTTTTTTGGGGAAATTCCCAAAAAGTTCAGGAAAATATCAACTACCTCAAGAAGCTCCGAACAAGTTCCAGGTATCTTCAATTATCCATGAAAGTCAAGATAGTACTCCAGAACTCTAAAACAAGGCAAACTACTCACCGAAAGCCGAAAAAATCATCCTCCGGGAGTGGGGGACTTATGATAATGGTAAAAATCACATCAAATCAGGGGCGTACGATTCAAACACATATTTTAAAGCTTCTAAATGAATATTAACAGTAATGGGCCTCCCTAACAGGTCCAGGCCTTCTCCAGGCTCATAATAAGACATGGTTCGCTTTCAAGCCCATCAAAAGCGACTGGGACCACTAGGACAGGCACCCAACCCATCAGGATTGTAAGTCAAATCTCTTATCCCCAACAAGAGAGTAATTGATTCTATCTCTTTTGGGGGAATGTATAGAAGATAACAGATTTATGTCAGTCTTTTAACCGATTCCTAGGCCTATAGATACCCTTCCCCCTCCCTTAGTTAGAAGGTAATCTGAAATCTCTTTTTCTACTCTCAAACTCTCTTTCTCTATCTGGTTCTGACTTGAGCGCCGGAGGGTCTATCGCCGGGGCCAACCTCGGTGTTCTAGGCTTTTGTGTAGGTCCATCGGCCGCGTCAGTAACCGTCAGATCCTAATATAGGTGCTTTTTCAATGATCCAGATTCAATCTCGGGAGATCCAACCACTTTTTACAATGACGATCAAAGTTTCGATCGTTAGTATATTCCTTCAAAATATAAACTCACTATGTGTTTGCTCCCACACCAAAATAAGCAGCAACATGGCCATCCCTAAAAAACTGTGCTTCCACCTCGGATAATTTTGGTCTCCTCGTTTATTTAAGTTCATGTAAATCGAAATAAGAACATATAACAAGCCCATGGGATGGTCCAGCGATTAAATCATTCACCTGGGGTCCAGGGTTCGAACTCGAGCTCCCACAGTATTTTTATTTTTATCGAAGTCCACCACCGTCCGATCGTTCCAAGATGCGCACCACCTGTCTGATCATCACAAGGTTAAGTGAATGCGGGGTCGGAGATCCAGAGTCGTTCGATTAGTTCAAATGCACGCCACAGAGGTATTATTAATTAAATTTCGAAAGAATAATTAAAATTTTCATGAAATGGTTTTAAAAACAGAAAAAATCCCGAAAAATGGTTTAAAAATCAAACAATTCCTGGAAAATCCTTCAAATTCAGAAAAAAATCTGAAAAGTCAATAAAGTTGGTTTTTAAATTAAGAAAATTTTGTGGAAAATCATAAAAATAATTTTTATTTCGGAAAAATATTCTGGAAAGTCAATAAAATGATTTAAAGTGGGAAAAGTAATTTTAAACTTTGGGAGTTAGTTACTAAAATTCTTAGGTACTTGGAAAAGTTCTAAAAAGAATAAGAAAAATCCAACAAATAAGATTCCATGTGATGAGCAACAAATTCTGAAAAACAAGCATTTGAATACTCCATAAAGTTTATTTCATGAAATGTTCGGAGTAGGAAGCTTATGATAGGGTAAAATTTGACACTCCAGGCCATTGTCATGTGTCTTGATATATAAAGGAAAAATCGTACTCTTCTACATCAATTTAGGTTAAAATCCAAATTAGGTCAAAAAGAACTGAAACCCACTACAGCCCAAAATCCGAAACTAAAGTCAACATGACCCAAAACTCATCAAGGGTGATCCAATATGTTATTGGGTAAGAAATTCAAATAATTGTTCTTATCCTCCAACTGTTTTAATCTTATCTATAAACTTGTGGTTTACTCCCTATAAGTACCCAAGCCTCACCTCAGAAATGGGTAATGAACCATTCTCTCTCTTTCTCTCTAATTCACATATTCTATTACTAATTTGAGCATTGGAGGGCCAAACCCCACCAACTTTGGTGTTTGGGCTTTTTTGTAGGTATTTGAAGGAGACGACGGGTTAGATCAAGATAGAAGATACAGATCTTAGTCTTCTCAACTTCATCAATTTTGAACTTACATCTATTGTGCCCGCACCGATTTTTACAACATCAATGTGCATGCTTACTTTCCATTTGGTTTTGACAAGGAGAACTGACCTTGCTCTTGAGAAGGAGTCCAGAATTCTGAGACTTTGTCATGGCCAATTAATGGCATATTTGGCTTGTATTATCTCATTCCAAACTGATGCTTTTCCTGAGAAATACTGAAAGAGTACCCTTATCAAATTGTTCTGTTATGGAATCTTCCTAAGAACTGCCCCCACTTCCTTGCCTATAAATGCAGCCCTACCTCCTCCATAATCAGGTAATCAACAATTTTCCACTAAACCCAGTTTGTACCCTAATTACTGACTAGATTATCGGATAGTATGCCACTGAGATCCATCCCTGTGTTCTAGAAGGTCTTTGTATGTTTTCCGGCGGCCAACAACCAGCGCAACCACCACCAGATCTACAAATTCAATCAAATACTAGCCTCACATCAATACCAAATCAGCGACTGCGATCTAAGCTTTCCACTTCAATCCAAGAACACTTCATCTATTACTCCCACACCAATAAAAGCAGCATTAGATTGGCATTGTCTATAGGAAGAAGAACAAATCTAGTCTTCCAATCAGCATTGCGGTCCAAAGCCTCCTCCAGTTATGGCCCCAAAAGTTAAGAGGACGACATCAATGAGTCGTCAAGCGAACCCCCAGCCTCCTCCTCCACATCCATCCCACAGTAGGACAGTCACTCAAGGGTCACAACAGAGATAGGCCCCGCCCCCTAACTCTTCTCGCTCAGTCAAACAGAGGGTCGAGCACCCATTAGGGTCGAACATCCGAAACCTTATTAATAGCTAGCTAGACCACTCCCAGAACGAGGGGAGTCGTTCGGACTACCCGCAGAGCAGCGGCAGTCATTCAGCCTGAAGAAAGAATAAGGAGTGAAGCCTCTTCCCCGTGGAATGGCGTGTCCCAAAGGTCGACCAGGAAGGAGGCATAGTAACCAGAGCCGAGATCCATCACTTCAGGAACAAGATCCTGCGAGCTATCCGAAGGGAACCCAGGAACGATCGTTGTTCGGACAATCCACGCTCCGGACCCAGCAATAATAAGGAGTCCAACGAGTCCACCCAATCCGAGGAACGTGAAGACGTGGTCTTGAAGCGCCTTCAGGAAATAGAGGACGGACTCACCCAGAGAGGGGAGGATGGGAGACATCCAAACAAAGGGTACCGCTCGGTCTGACTCCCTATCTCCTATTATATTCTTGCCTCCCCAGTTCCGAGAAGCTTCAAGCCCTGGATTTCGACACCTATAATGGCGAGTCCAACCCAACTGCTCACATCTAGAGTTCCAAAACTCTCATGATGATTCATAGCACCTCTGACGCCCTCCTTTGCAGAACGTTATCTGCCACGCTATGAGGTTCTGTGAGAGAGTGGTACTCCCGGCTCGCCCCTAGCTCTATCTGCTCTTTTGACTAGCTCAAGGAGTGTTTTCTCACCCACTTCATGACCAGCTGCAAGGCTGAAAAAACAAGTGCGTCCCTGCTAAATTTGAAGTTGAAAGACTGGGACTTCTTCCAAAGATTCACAGTGGAAGCCAGGTCTATCCCCTCCCTCGATGCTGGTGTCGAGGTAGCTGCCTTTAGGCACAACATCCGGCATGACCTCCTGAAGACCTCCCTAGCCAAGAACCGCCCTTAGATTTCCCCGATCTCCTCATTTGCAGCAAGAACTACATTCGGATCGAGGAGGCCCTAAATCTTAAGGGACAAAAGGAATCCTCTCCAAAGGGAAAGAGAAAAATAGACAGTACATAGCCCCATAGAAAGTCTCAGAAAATATGCCTCGGGTCAGAGGCGTCCCTCTCTGGTGCCTTGGTTTGAAAATTTTACCCCGCTCAATGCAAGTGTCTCCGCAATATTCATGGAGGTGGAAGATGAGGGGTGGATTTGTCAACCCCCTTGGATGTACACCCCCAAAAATAAGAGAGATAAGAGATTTTGGTGTCATTTCCATCGAGACCACATTCGTGAGATCAAGATCGAAGCTCTCATCAGGAAGGGATACATGTCCAAGTTTTCTCGGAAAGACCATAGGGGCTCACCCCCTCCGCGAGGACCCAGTAAGCATCCGGAGGAAGAATCTGAGCTCCACTAGTCCGAGAGGATGGCCGTCCTCCACTCCATTCAAGGAGGACCTATGGGGGGACTCCAACTCCTCCCGAATGGCGTTTATCCGAGAGGTTAACTCAGCCCACAACTTTCCTCCTCCAAAGAGTACCGGATTATTCGTCTTTTTCTCAGACGAAGACCTCGAAGGCATCCAAATTCCCCATTGTGATGCCTTGATATTAGTCTCGGTTTGGAAAACCATGCAGTTCATCGCACACATTGACAGCAGCACTTCCATCAACACCCTGTTATGAGAAGCCGCTATTCGAAACAACGGCTTTTTATAGCTTAAGCCGTTGTTGGAAACAACGACCTAGGTTATGAGAATTCATTGTTCGAAACAACGGGTACATTTCGTTCAAAAAAGACAAGTTTTTAACGAAGAGCAAAAGTCGTTGTTTGAAACGAACCATAGCTGTTGTTTCGAACAATGGCTTTTTATAACCCAACAACGGCAAAGGCTATCAAAAGCTGTTGTTCAAACGGCTATGGTTCATTCAAAAAGACATTGAGAAAACGAGCGAATGAGGCGAAGAGTTATTTGGGATAAAATTCCAAATTACCCCTCATAACTTAAGTGAGAGATGCGGATGATCGACGGACTTGATCATGGCCGTTGGATCTTAACTGATTTGATCCAACAGCCAGCAAGCTTGTTTGCAACGGTCTGTAGAAACAGACCCATTTGCAATGGAGCATTGCTATATATATATATATATATATATATATATATATATATATATATATATATATATATATATATATATATATATATATATATATATACACACACTATGTTTGCCCGTTGACATGCGCTTACGGCACGTCTTTGGAACGGTGCACCTTATTTTATCATATAAAATAGTTTTGGAGATCTAGCAAATTAATTGATGTAGCAAACATATTATATGAGAAACTTTTGGGAGTCCAGCAAAAAACATATTATATGATTTTTTGATTTTTTTTGAATTATTTTTAAAGTTTTTTAAAATTTTTAAAGTTTTTTTAAATTTTTTATTTTAAAAATTTTTTAAAAATTTATTTTCTTAATTTTTTGAATAGAAGAGGGATGGAAAGAGAGAGAGAGAAATTTTTTTAAAAATAAATATAGGAGTGGTTTTGGGTGGGGGGTTTGAATTTGAGTTTTGGGAAAAAACTTTTGGGGGGAAAAATATGTTTTGTGATGTTAGATCTGGACCTTTGATTTTTGAGGAGATTGAAGGAG